>OX101808.2:36704484-37310584 GCA_944452925.2 Chrysolina oricalcia | reverse complement strand
TAACCGGTTGAAATCTGAGAATGCTTACTCACAAGTCCATTGTGTATCTCTTCGGGCCAGATAAACAAGTGATTAATTGTGATGCAGTTATTCTCGAATATATTAGTAAATATAATACATAATGAGTTTTGTTAGCTCGTGGTTCCGGATGGTTATCAAAGGTAACCTTGAGCTTGTGTCTGTAAAACTAGGTCATTTCGTCTTTATTTTTTTGACATCAACCGGACCAAGTGACAGCTATAGGAGTTCGACGTGGTCTTCGACCATTTTTCCATGTTTCATTATTGTCAAAATACTCAAAAAAATACCATTTAAAACACTTAGGCGATGAGTTGAAAAACAATTATCATATTCATTGAAAGTTTGGCTTTGTGGAGAAAATTTGTTTTTTGACATAGCTCTTTGGGAATTTCAACCTTACACAGCCTGAACATGAAAAAATATCAATTCATAGAAATCGGCACAAGTGTGAAAGGGTAATTACCTCGAATATTTACCTCATATATAAAATATATAAAATTTCTCATAGAGGAATGCAATTATCGAAAAATTACAGAGGTAATTGCACCTCAAAGCGATAATTGCAATGCGAAAATATCCCGTCGCCATGACAGAACAAACAATACTGAAAAATGTCAGATAAAGTGCAAAAAGTAAAAAAAAATTCGTGTCTAGCACAATTTTATTTAGTCTTTGTCAGTACTATGATATTTTTCAGAAAAAAAATCAGTATTTCTATATTCCAATGAATACATAAAAATTACTGGATGATTTTACATTCATGTTATCTTATAAAATTTGCACTCGGTGATTTCCATATTTTGTAAAACAGCCCTCGTCCTTCGGACTCGGACTCCTTCGCCAAAATATGAAAATAAACTCGTGCAATTTTTAAATAACACGCTTTCTTACAAAATTATCGGTAATTTTTATGCACTTATAACCGATAAGTTACTGCGTTTAGAAGACATAATAGTTATTTAATCAACTGGTGCATAATAACATACGAAGCCTAAACAAAAACCTGGATGAATTCAAAATACTCATAGAGGAACTTGAAGTAGACATAGACTGCTTAGTATTAACGGAAACATGGAAACTTCTTGATCCAAACTTATTCAAAATTCCTGAATATGATATGATTTACAATCATGGCGAGTTGAACCAAAATGATGGGAGTGGTCTATATTAAATCAAACTTAAAGTACATTTATGAAATAAAAATGATGAACCAAATTAAATTTATAGAAATTGAAATAAACACTAATCAAACTGAAAATATTATAACAAGTGCTGTATACAGATCACCATCTACAGACGTAAATGAATTCATTCGCCATTTACAGATATATTCATAGGGGACTTGAATATTGATCTACTGGATGTAGATGATTCAGCAAATGATTACTTGAGTATATTGAGTGATTTTGGATATATTCATATCATAAATACCCCAACAAGAGTACAAGGAAATTGTAGCACAATATAAAACCAAAACATAACGATATTGATAAATTGCTGCCATTGGTAATAAAGACATGCAACAGATCACTTCACTACAATTCTACATATAATCTCAGAGGATAAAAAATGTACTATCAGTAATGCCATGTACAAAACAAATATTAACTATGACAAGTTGAAAAATAATATTCAAAACTTTTGTTGGGAACCCGTTTAAACCCGTTTAAAATTAAAAGAAAATATCTCAAAAATCACCTTGTATGAACACATTGGTCATACACAATGCGCTCCTCAAATCTGTCACTAAAAAAAATTAACTGTTCAAAAAACTTCAAAATCAACAAAATGGTATTGAATTAAGGAATAAGTCTAGTGGGTATAGAAATAAACTAACATCATTAATTAAGGAGGCAAAAAAAATCTATTAGGGAAATATTATTGACAACAATCATAATCATAATCATAATTCGAGAAAAATGTGGACAGTCGTTCAAGAAATGACGGGGATCCAAAAAAATAATAAGGAAATAACAAGTTTGATAAATGAAGCCGGTGAACGCATAACTAACACTAAGGATATTGCAAATGAGTTCAATGAAACATGGGAAAAAATATAGCCAAAAACATAAAAATCAACAAAAATATTGAATTTCAAAAACACCGAAAATTGAATCCATTCGTTATGCTCGACACAGACCATCATGAAATTTAAAAAATCATACGTTAATTGAAAAACAACAAATCACCTGTATATGGTCGGCTGAAGTCAAAAACCATCAAGTCTGTTTCAGAATATCTTGTAGAACCACTAACATACATTATAAATAAATGTATTGCCTTCAGCTTTCATGGATACAATTGTTATCCCAATACATAAAAAGGTGAAAATGGCTTGGCCATGAACTATAGACCAATATCACTAATAACAAATTTCATAAAAATATTTGAGAGGTTAATTAGGTATAGATTAGTGTCGTCCCTGAATAAATAAATACAAAATATTATCTGAGAAGCAATTCGGGTTCAAGAAGAATGTTTCCCGATAGTTTCCCTGACAAATACCGTGTTTTCTACCCTAGATAAAAGTATGCCTTGTTTATGAATGTTTATAGATCTGGCCTAGGCATTTGACACCGTGAGTCATCCTCTACTTATGGAAGCTGTAGAGGTTATTGGAATTAGAGGGAAACCCCTTAAGATTTTCGAAAGCTACATTTCAAACAGAACACAATGTGTAAGAGTCCGAGACCAGTACAGTGATAAGCTACCTATTGAGTTTGGGGTACCACAGGGGACTGTTCTGGGACCGATCTTATTTTCAATATATATAAATAATCTATTCAATATTGAGAGCACTGGAGAAATCATTGGTTTTGCAGATGATACTGCTATCATTTACAAAGCACCAAGCTGGCACGATTTGAAAATAACAGTTCAAACCGACATTTCTCGTATCAAACATTGGTTCGACCAGAAACTACTAACGATAAATTTGGAAAAAAACCAGTACTTACCTTTTACATGCTACGAATCCAATACATAGAAATATATGGAAGTGACATGAGTTGGCATATACTACCGGCAAAAAGTGTTAAGTATTTGGGTGTTTTCATTGATGGTCATTTGAGGTTGGATGTCCACATTCAATATTTAATGAAAAAATAACAGTTTATCTTATACAAATTCAGGAATTCATGTCAAATATTACCACAAAAAGAACTAAAAATACACGTCAATGAAATCTCCACTCCATTCCATTCATGATAAAATCTGTAGGTCAAAGATCAAACGAGTTCCTAGCACCCAAACTCTATAATAGCTTACCCGACAAACTTAAAAGCATGACTAAAAAAAATTCAAAAAATGTTTTAAACATTATTTGCTGGCCTATCTAAGAGTATACGTACATGGATTAATAGAAATGAAAATATGAATAAAAAAAGGTAACATGTCATCGATTACCCAGACAGTTTGTTTACATAACCATTAAATTCATTGTTTGTTATTATTATTATCTTCATTTTTTCAATACTTATATTAAGTCCTCATACTTAGGTTATACAGTTTTCATTTATCATGTTTACTATTGTATATATGTGAAAATTATGTGTATGTATGTATATTGTGTGTATATATTATATTTCATATCTTAATTAAGATTTCTACACTTTCTCGGAACAAGTATATTACTTGCCTAGTAAATTTACTTATCGTACTATTCCTAATGTTTTTACTACTTGCTACTCATATTATTTTATTGTTATTTATAGTATTGATATTATGCTTGTATAGTCATGTGAGTAAATAAATTTATTATTCTTATTAGTAATGATCGAGATAATTTAACGCGTGAGCATTATAATATAAGAGTTGATTTCAATATTTTTCCGTCCACCTCACTCTTGAAATAATAGAATTCAAATTTTTTTTTGACAATAAAGTTAAAGATCCTACTTTAGCAGTTTCCGCAATAACTGGCAACATATCGTCAATATCCATTTTAGCGTCCATAACTTCTGAATTTGTTTATGTTTGGTTGCCTATACAACAATCATGCATTCATAGAGAAATCGACCATTACTGACAAATCGACCATTAATAGTGGTCGTTAATGGACGATTTCTCGAAATCATCCATTAACAAGAAATCGTTCATTAATAGGGGTTCTTTATGGTCTATTTCATTTGCATTGGAGAACATTAAACAGACATGGCGGAAAAACTATTTTCCGCCTACCTCGTATTGAAATTTCTGTTTAATGTTCTCCAATGCAAATGATATCGACCATTAATGACCCCTATTACTGAACGATTTGTTATTAATGGATGATTTCGAGAAATCGTCCAGTAATGGTCGATTTGTCATTAATGGTCGATTTCTCTATGAATGCATGATTGTTGCATAGGCAACCAAACATAAACGATGTTCTTGGGAACGGTTTCGGGTGTCCTTCATAAGGTAGAAAGACCTTTCTTCTGTTGGAGTTAATACTTAGACTGCTACTCGGTTCACTGTCTGGACAGTCATTCGATCTACTTTCAATTATTCCGCTTTTGTTCCCTCTTCTGTGTTGCATACACATCTCAATGTCTCTTTCTCTCTTCCGATTTGAAGCAAGAGCATTCTGGTTCACATATTCTTTTGTCTCGATCTACTAGTGTCTTGATTATAACCTGTTTTTGGCAACTGAATGAAACTGCCCATTTTCAAAACATCTGTATTGCTTGCACTATAACAAACGTATCTGTTTAAATAAAAAGAAATGACTTTGTTTTATTGTTTCTATCGTTGAGAACGCCATTTGGTTAGCCTGAGCGACCAACGGAACTGAAATTATACAGTACTCGATGGTAATTAATGAACGATTCATACAATGCCCATCTAAAAGGTGCGATATGCCCAGCCATCTCATGCAGTACCGTAAAAATAACTGTCCCTCGTTGCTAATAGATCATCACAAAAAACCAGTTATTCAGAACTTGTGACACACTGATATTGTGCCGATGATTAAAAGGACGCATGCTGTCGCAGGCCTTGTTTGCTTGGATATACGAGGTATTTATTAATACATACCATTCGTACTAAACAATTTACAATAAATATGAAATAGAGCGCCTTTCACTTTCAAGAGCTCCTGATTATTGAAAATTTACACAAAGAACAATATCAATTACAACGAAACCATTTTTCGGCAATATTTTTATTTGATTTTGAAACTTTTGAGGGAGCTATCATCAGCAAAATGGGCTATAGCATCCTTGAGTCCATTCAAATCAGCAGGGCAAGACAGAATTTAACCTGTACTATTACAGAGAGGAGCAGTCCAACTGATTCCTTACCTAGTTAGACCGTTCAGAGCCTACAGACACATACCTTACACCTGACGAAGTCCCAAAGTGGTCTTCATACCAAAGCCGGGGAAACCATCTTTAGGCCCAGACTAAGGCATTCAGACCAATCAGCATTTCACCGTTCATTCTCAAAACGATGGAAAAATTAGGTGGTAGAGATATTCGAGGGTATCTAATTTTCTCGGAGTACGAACGCTCCTATCAACCTGGAAAATCCTGTCAGACGGCGCTCCATACCCTAGTCGGAAGGATTGAGAAATCTTTCTCGAATAAAGATATTTCACTCACAGCGTTTCCTGACATAGAACGGGCGTTCCAAATCACATCATATGCGTCTATCACATCAGCTCTCAGAGAGAAAAATGTTGCTACAGCCCTGAACCAGTGGATATCGGTCATGCTTGGAGACAATGGAGGTTAAATATACGAGAGGATGCCCTCACTATTGTGGAATCTCGCGGTAGATAACCTCCTTATAGACCTGAACCGGAGAGGAATGTATGCCCAGGGCTATGGTGACGATATCGTCAGTATATGTGGTATGTATGGATCTGGTGCAATCAGCCCTCATAGACGTACACACGTGGTGATTGAGGAAGAACCTTGAGGTCGGCCCTCAAAAGAACACGGTTGCCTGTTCCACAAGGAAGAGAAACCTAGTGACTAACAGAGCTCTTCGAATCTTTAGCCCACACATGTCAGGACCTGGGGTTAAACCTAGGCTCGAAGCTCACCTGGAACAAACATCTGGAAAGAGTGCTAACAAGGGCAAGAACATCAATGATGGTGGCCAGGCGCCCCTTCGACAAAACTTGCGGACTCGGACCCCAACAATCCATTTGCTTATACACAGCGATAGTGAAGCCCTCGATAACGTATGGAGCCCTGTTGTGGTGATCAAAGGTTGAACAAGTGACAACCAGAGGGAGGTTTGCTAGTTTACAAAGACTGGCCATGCTTGGGGTCACTGGTGCTATGTCACTTCTACGATTAGCCTGGAGGTGATACTGAACCTACCTCATCTCCATTTGCATATTGCAGCGAGGCGAGGATAGAAGCATCAAGACTAATGCCTGAGCAAATAGGGGGACAAGAGGCCACTCCAACATAATGGAGGTCATAAAAATCGACACTTCTGAGATGCCGCCGGACAAGATGATTCTAACCTACTCCTTTCATAGAACATACACCACCATCATGCAAGATCTGGAGAATTGGAGACTCAAAAACCTCAGCGTTCTAGGAGCACAGAACGAAGTGATTGTACTTGTCTAGGTACCAGGTCAAAGGGGCATCAAGGGGAATGAGAGTGCAGATGCGCTAGCAAGAGCGGGGGCATCAGCATCAACTCTTATCGGACCGGAACCAGCCTGCGGAATCCCGTTTGGGAACATTAAGCAGGACATGAAAAAATGGGTTTAGAACCACCACCAATGCTCCTGGGAAAACGCCTTTAGCAATACTCACGGAAAGACGATGATGATGATGATGTGGCCAACCGACCGGCTCTCAAGACATCTCCTCGAACTGGGCCGGAAATTATTCAGAAAATTGGTAGTACTCCTAACAGGACACTGCCACTTGAGAAAACACCTGCACATGCATGGGATACACCAATACTCCACACTATGCAGGTTCTGTGATGAGGAAGAAGAAACAGCCTCCCACGTAGCGTTCGAAAGCGAAACCCTGGCTTGCATAGAAACTGCAGTGCAGAAGATATCATCCCACAGGGAAACCTCTTGAGGAATCTCCAGGAGTTCATCAGAAGATACGGAGTACCCATCTGATAGACCTGACAGCGGGGAACAGAACTACCTGCACTTCAGCAGATGGCCAGCCCTCCCGACCAATAATAATAATAAAAAAGCAATTACTAGATGAGGCAACAATGGCAAAAAAGACATTTGTATAAATTATGGATCAGAGGGGCCCTAGGACCGAGCCGTGGGATACATCTGATCTATTCATGCTTGATACAATATACATAATGAGTAGTGGTCCTCTGGGTACGATTGCTGTCTCTGAATAAAAATTTTTAATTCGTTTATAAATCTTTCTTCGTCGATCTGGTTGATATGAGTGATTTTGTGAAATTTCCTAATGATTCCTAATGTATTTATCTAATTCAATTAATGTATGTGAGTTCACAAGCTTCAAGAAATTGCCCTATAAAATTTTAATCACTATTTTCCAGAGAATGATTATTTAGTGTATGAAACGGTATCTTCCGAAAACCAAAGTCTTCGCCGCCAGATTCCAATTACAAATTCAAGTGCAAATCAGATTCTTTATTCATATACAATTAACGGTGTTTTTCACGAGTGCCAAGTGAAAGCTGTAATGAACGTGTAATTTATTGAGAAAATGGCGGATACGGGCGCATGTTTCCATTTTAATGGTCACTTGGCCGTCATCGTTATTAATTTTTCACCAGGCCAATTATTCGCTGTCGCTCTAGGACAATTCAATATAATACACAGATATTCTAATTTCACTCAGAATATTCACGATAGACGTGAAAAGGATAATTTCTTCCATCAACTGATATTTTATTCATATGCTCTTACAGTTATCTGAATCGAAGTGTATCTTTGTTTACTTCATGTATATGGTATATAATGACGAGGAGTTCTCAAACGGCATTATTTCCATTGCGATTTCATTCGTATATAAGTAGTCAATAAATTATCAAAGGAAATTGGGTTATCAATAATTCTGCCTTTCGTAATATTATAGGAGTTTCGTCGGCAAACGTCGAACAGAAATTGATCCAATAGTGTAATGCATAGATCCTGGTTGCCTGTTCTCCTTTCAGGAAATGTAGCTACCATCTATTTTGAAGATGAGAAATTTCAGAAATCTTTCTTGGACGCCCTGAATGGCTGCTTTATGAGACCCATTAAAAGTGGATCAGACAATACTGGCATATTCTAGTTCTGATCGTAAGTTGGAAAAATTCATTAGTTTAAATGCATTGATGTTGGTAAAATTATTACAGTTTCCCATATTGAAACCGTATATTTCAGTGCTTGTAAAACTTTTAATGTAGTGTTTTCTATGTTGTCAAAAATAACACCTAAATCCTTGATTTTGGTACAGTATTCTAGTTCAGTGTTCTCAACATTTTAGAATTAGGATATTGTTGTAATTTTTCTGGTATAACTTAATATCCTCAGCAAAGCAGATTTTCTCATATATCACCGTCACTAGGGTCATTCACAAATAATTAAAACAGAAGTGGTCCCAAATTTGAACCTTGAGGATCGCTAGATAACGCCAGGTAAGTGTCAGAATTAATACCATTATATGAGACATACTGTTTTCTGTCAGATAACAAGACCATTGACGATACGTCAGGAAAAACATGTAAATTATATCCAAAATCTAAAAATAAGGAGAAAGTTGAATGAAACTGCTTGCATTCTTATATCAAATAACTGTTTTTCAACAACCTTAGTATAAATGGACGGCACATGCTTACATTTTCTCGGGAAAATAGTAAGAAATACCACAAAAATAACAGAATAGTTATTGATTCATACTGGACATCCTATGTACCAACATAGCAAATGTCATCCTGAAGAATTTCTTGGCAGATTTTATTCGGCTTTGTCAAAAACAGATCTCATTATCTCCATATTCAATCAAAATAGAGTCCACAGCAAGTTTTGATAATGGAGGCAGATATACACGAAAAAATAGAAAATAAACCCATTTCGAGCGAAACTGCAATCCTTATGATCCACCGTAAAATACCCCCCTTTCGTACTACATTACAATATCTTTTTTTCGTGAAAGAATAGTGGCAACTTCTATACCTTTGTAGACTCTGCACAAAACGAGCAAGTTTTTGAGGCCAATGTCCAGGTTTTCGTAGGAGATTATTTTGTCACAAAAGAAGTTCAAAATTTCATAATAGAAATCTTGAATGATTTTTTTTTTATAAAAGTTCCAATATCTCGAAAACGTGAGGTTTTTACTGAAGTCATGCTTTGATTTTCTGATAGGTTATGAACTTGGTTAACACCAACTACATTATGATCAATGTTTTACCGGATATATATTCAACTATATGCGCCATTTTTCAAACAATTTTCAATTTTGCAGAACAATCTTTTCACAAATTCGAAGCTCTTTTGGAAAATCAGAAAAAATGTACAGCGTCTTATTTGAAAAGAAAGTTTGGATATTGTTGTGCCTGATATTATATCAATTGGTTTTTAGATTTCACAACTAACTTGGGAAGTTTAAACTTGTTAGAATTCATACAAAGACAATTGCTGACGCAAGCAATTTACCGCATCGTCACGAAAACCATAAACTCAGTTAGATATGAGAAGATGGAAGTCCGAAAAAAATTGCACTGAAGCCAAGTCGTCGTCTAACTTCAATGTTATTTTTTATTTTGATAAAAAAGATGTTCACTTCTAGGGACTAGAGTTTGTTTGTCTCTTTTAATTTTAATAATAATAATAACCGTCTTTATTATTTTCTTTCGCTCAAATGATACAAAATGAAAAAAATATATAACAACAATCCATGATGTCGGGGCGTGGCGTAGTGGTTAGAGCGTCCTACTTTGGGTCGAAAGGTCCGGAGTTCGCGCCCCAGTTGCGGCTGGGATTTTTTAATTTAATTTGACCGATTAAATTATTCAAATATCGTGGCTGGACTTGGGTGAGTCCTGCACGATTCACTGTTGCTTTCCAATTAACAGTGCTGCTCCTAAGGTGGCGCATGGAGTTAGTAACAAGGCCTATCCAGAACACGTGGCTAATGACCACAGCAGTCGATGCCAAGACACCAAAGAAAAAAAATAACAATCCATGAAACAATTCTTTTTTTATTTGTCTAATACAGTACGATGCAAATGTATGGAATAAATCCATTATTTCTAAATATAAACATATTTTGGAAAATTCCTCGAATTCGTCGATTTTCTTTTCCGATTGGCCAATTTTTGAATCCCACCCTAAATATATAGGTTTATCCGCAATCGAGTAAAAATGACTTTAGTGATATTTTTAAATGGGACACCCAGTGTATTTTTCCATATTTGGTTAGGGGTCTTCATTACAAATCCTGTGATACCAGGTTTGATGGGATTATGTCGAACGGATGCGGAGATATGGGCAAAAAACTTCCTCGTATGTCCAATGCGTATGACTGAGAGACTCCACACGATTCGGAAGGTCAAAAGTGTCTGTCGCACTCATTGAGTATATGGAGAAGTTTTTTGCCCATATCTCCGCAGCCGTTGGACCTAATCCCATCAGACCTGGTATTACTGGATTTGTAATGACGATCTCTAACCAAATATGGAAAAATACACTGGGTGTTGCATTTAAAAATTTCACTAAACTCATTTTTACTCGAATGAGGATAAACCTATATTTTTTGGGTGGGGATTAGAAATTGGCCAATCGGAAAAGAAAATCAACGTGTTCGAGTAATTTTCCAAAATATGTTTATGTTCAGAAATAATGAATTTATTCCATACATTTGCATCGTACTGTATGTAAATATTCATAAATGAAAAAGAAATTAAGGAAATGACATGAGGTCGGAATTTTATGGTAAATTCAATAAATGACTTTTGTACTTCAGTCGAAATCGCTGTAACCTACTTCGTTTTATATGTTCAGGTATGTATTCTAGATTGTGCATATTTGGAAGCTACGTCTGAAAAACTCTGATTTGAATTTGGGTGGGGTAAGTAATCCCTTTTTCCTCACATTGAGATTGTGTACATCAGTTCTATAAGTGATTTTCCTATGCAGATATGAGGGAGTTTTACTTGCAATGAGTTTGTGGAAGAGAATTGCAGAATGTAGAGTTCGTCTATTTTTCATATTTAACCAGCGAATATCTTTCAATTTATGTGAGATTCTTTGTGGACGTCTTATGCCATAAATAAATCGTAGACAAGAGTTTTGAACTTTTTGAATTTTTCCTCCATATTGACTGGTTAAGAAAGGGCTACATAGAACGTCTGCGTAGGTAAAATTTGATAACGTGTTTCACATAATGTAGCTTTTAATCTCAATGGGAGTAAATGCCTTTGACTGTAAATCACTCTTAACATAAAATATGCTCGTTGTATTAATTTATTGAAGTGCTTCTCAAATTTCAATTCAGAGTCTAACAAAACACCCAAATTTTTCGCACTTTTGACTATTTCGAGATTCTCATTATTTATGTTTATATTCACATAATTGAGACCGATGTTACGGTTGTTTCTTGAGACGAAAACAAGAGCTTTTGACTTATCATTATTTATGATCAAGCCGTGATTCGAAGCTGTTTGAGCACTTTCTACTACTTGATGAGGAAAGCTGTTATAAAGTTGAGTGTCATCGGCATACGACTGTTTACTAAATTTATTGTATAAATAGCAAATAAAAGGGGTCCCAGAATAGATCCTTGTGGAACACCTGAATAGACATTGAGATATTGAGAGTAGTTCCGTTAATAGTCACCTTTTGTTCCCGATTTTTCAAAAATGATTCAATAAGTGAAATAGCATTTTCAGAGAAACCTATGTAGTGCAAAATTACTAGTAACAAATCATGATTTATCGTATCAAATGCTTTACTAAAATCCAATAAGATAAAAACTGTACAATTTCCCTGATCTTTTGCCCTAATTACATCATCAACAATATGTAGAAGTGCAGTTGTACAGCTTTATCCTTTGCGAAAGCCTGATTGTATCGAAGGTAATAAAGAGAAGTGATCAAGATGTTCTTTCAGCTGTACCTCTAGCACCCTTTCCAAAATTTTTGAGAAAGTAGGCAGAATACTGATTGGTCGGAGATGATTAAATTCAGTGGGGTTGGATATTTTAGGTAATACTTTTACAACTGCTCTCCTTCATGCTGCTGGAAAAACATTGTTCGTTAAAGCGAAGTTTACTATATGGGTGATATAAGTTATAATGTGAAGGCAACACAATGTTATAATAATATATCTGATATTCAAATTGTAACATCCTGCTGCATTCGTTTTAATTTGGCAGATTGTTTGATAAACAAATAAATCATTGATTTCTTCAAAAGTAAAATCGTTGTCAACCAGTTTGTTATCCCTGTAAAATGAAACTAATTCTTGAGGGGGTTCAGTTGAGTGTACGGTATTGATGAAATATTGATTAATCCCATCAGGATTTTTTAGATTATCAGGAATTTCAAAAGATTTCTGGGGTAGAAGATTGTGTTTCAAGGTCTTCCACATTTCCTTCGAGTTTTTTTGACCATATGTATGAATTATATATGCTCGTTTTTCTCTTTTGATTGCTTGATTTACATAATTTCTCATATCTTTGTAAAACTCTAAATGGATATCTGATTCGCCTCTACAAATCGCTTATGGTAGATCCTTGAAGAAACAAAGAATTCAAAAACTTCCATCTTCGAGATATTCTTAAAACGCATTAATCTTCGCAGTGGGAAAGCTCGTAATTGCGGAGGAGATGGAATTATTGTAACGTGACATTGCCAGCCTACCTTTTTATGCAGAAATAACGTTCTACCCACTTATCCAAGCACGTGAAACGTTACAACACTAATCGAAACATATATGCATCACGGCTAATGGAAATCAACACACGAGTAATCACATTTTGACTCAGAAAAAAAAGGAAATCTTTAAATGACCATGCACATTCTCGTCATACACCATTCCAAGCATTCAAGTTAGCTACATCTGAAATTTCAGGTAGGCCATCACACGAAAAGCAATGGGTTATCCCATTCCAGGTAATATAATATATATTATATAATATATAATATATAATATATAATATATAATATATAATATATAATATATAATATATAATATATAATATATAATATATAATATATAATATATAATATATAATATATAATATATAATATATAATATATAATATATAATATATAATATATAATATATAAATTATAATATATAATATATATAATATATTGACATACCTTTTTGGGAATTTTAACCTTCCACAGTCTGAAAATGAAAAAATGTTAATTCAAAGAAATCTGTACAAGTGTAGAGGGGCAATAATCAATTTTCCCCGATCAGTTATTGCGTTTTGAAGACTGTTGTCTTGAAAACAGTTTATTATTTCGTCAGTAACGTATCGAATACTAAATTTGCCTATATGACTAGAAAAAATTTTAAATTTACTAAAAATACTTCTCTTTTTCGAAGACGTTGACGTTTCGGAGACTAAATCTGTCTCCGTTATCAAAACTCGAAGGATGAAGACTTGCTAAAATTCTATTTTCGTCAGCTTGGATATGAAAGATTTGTTTTGACAAAGTCAAATGAAATCTGCCAAATATTTTTTATGATGACATTTGCTGTCTGGATACATATAGGGTGTCTGATATCAATCAATCAATCTGTTATTTCTCAAATCTTCTCTGAGGAGAGGTAACCATGTGCTATCCATTTCTACTGAGTTGGTCGAAAAACAGTTCGACGATAATAAAATACAGGCAGTTTCCTTCAACTTTCTCTTTTCTTGATTTGATTCACTCATTAAAATTTTGGTGTCATTCCATTTCATCATATGATTGCCATCCGATGTCAGAATATGTTCGGATATTTTCGAACCAGTTATTTTATGATTCCTTATATAACTTTTGTGTTCTTCATTACGTACAGTCAAAGGTCTTGATGTTTCACCTATATAACTTTTTCCACACGAACAAGGTATGTTGTAAACACAATTTTTGGAACACTCATCAGTGTTTTTTGGTTTTGTGTGTGTAAGTATTGATCTCAATGTATTGGTTGTTATGAATGTTGTTTTTACATCATACCTATGGCCAATCCGTTTTATCTTTTCAGACAATCCGGGGACATATGGTATTATGTTGGGTGTATTATTGTTTTCAATTTCATGTATAGAAACGAATATCCTCCACAAAAACAAACTTTCATTCAATATATAATATATAATATATAATATATAATATATAATATATAATATATAATATATAATATATAATATATAATATATAATATATAATATATAATATATAATATATAATATATAATATATAATATATAATATATAATATATAATATATAATATATAATATATAATATATAATATATAATCTGCAATGTATATACTATCATGTTATAATTGTGTTAAAACTGTGCCAATATATTTTTCTTTCCAGAAGTTAAGATTGGAGTCAAAATGATTTTTAAGAAAAAACAGTTACATTCTTGCCTAAGTTTCGAAGTCAATGTTTCACTCAAAAAGTAGTTCTTTCCGAGCTAAAATTTTAAATTTGTTACACATAATATGTTGTTATTGTAGACTATTTACATGAAAGGAATGACTTTTTGGGACATATGATGAAATCAATTAAATTCGAAACGTATGCAGGAATAAAAGTGGTGCTTCTTAGACATCATATTGATCCCAGCTGATGTGCAAATAATGTTGGGAAGCATTCATTTCTGTATGACATTCTCTCAAAGCAACTCTAGAAAATTACATGGTATTTCTGTATATAATTTCCCAGGGACAGAAAAATCCCCCTGATTTGCGTACAAATTTCAATATCCTAAACACAGATTGGTTGACACATAGATAATATACTTGCGTTTCCGTTAGAGAAAATCAGTGCTTGATATTGCACGAGATTCCATAATATTTTTCATTTTAAATACCTCTGAAGAAGGAATATTCTTATTACGTATACGG
The DNA here is from genome assembly GCA_944452925.2 of Chrysolina oricalcia. Taxonomy (NCBI): domain Eukaryota; kingdom Metazoa; phylum Arthropoda; class Insecta; order Coleoptera; family Chrysomelidae; genus Chrysolina; species Chrysolina oricalcia. Next base: position 37,295,549 of record OX101808.2, on the reverse strand, counting down.
ATGAGCTTTCATTCATAAGATTATTATTATATCATTACAGATAGAAAAGACGAAGCTGTCACCTTTTAGGGTGTGATGCCATGCAAGGGACCGGTGACCGTGCTAGGATTTGAACCTATGCTCTTATGTTTGAGAAGCGAAAGTTCTACCATCACGACCACCACGGCCCATATATTCAAATGAACTTTGTTTTAACTGATACACCTGTATTGTTAACTCAAACGGGATGAGTGCCTGCTAATATTTTATATTTTCCGTAGTTACCCACTCAAATAATCCTTACAAAAAAAAAATCAAATAGAATTTCACTTCTTTGGGAGAGAGAAATATGTGGTATAAGCACTTGACAAAACTCATGATCTACTGATCCGAAATAGGGGTCCATTGTTGGCTTTGATATCATGATAAAATGATCCTAGAGTATGTTGACTACCTATATGAAATGAACAGAAAAATTAATCTTCTTTCGTTTCTGATTTTCAGGGGTTTCTGAAATTCTTGCGGTTCGACAAAATTCTTCATCGTAAAAAAACACGTGTTTTTGGGCGACCTTTCAATTTTTGAAATTGTGAAACCCTTTAAAGCTGTTTTTGCATGTTTAACAACACAAATGTAAAGTGCAAACCGCAAGCTTGAAATTGCATACTTTGTTTTTGATGCAGGATGTGTACCTATATAGGCGATTATCTTCAACATGTACTGAAGAAAATGGCGGGATTATGAGGTAGTTGAAAAATGAGGCAGGAATAAAACCCAGTTTTTTGCATGTATCAGTGAGACTTATTTCACTACTCTTAAATCATTGCATGTAGTCCAAAGAGGGTAATGGTACCTGCTTCAGTGTAAATATTCCATATCAACTAAAATACCCAAGATTTTTGCAATTTTGCAACTCATAAGACTTATGTGAAGGAGGGAAAATCATTTCAGGTACTTTTTAGAGCACGTCGAAATATATAAAATCAACAATTTTCAAAGCTCCCGGAAAACTTACCAAGTAAAGCTTCCGTCAAACCAAAGCGGGAACGCGGGAGCGGTAGCGGGAACGGAACTTTGGAACCGTGAAAATTGCTAGAAAAACAGTACACGTAGCAAATCATATATATTTCGTTGCTTGTATGCATTTCGGAATACGAATAATCACACCGGTATGTCACAATATGGATTTTAGTCTCGGATTTATCTCGTTCCCGCTCCCGCTCCCGCGTTCCCGCGTCGGTCTGAGTAAACCTTAAAACTAACAAATGGTAGAACTACTAATTTACTTATAGGCCAATCAATAGAGCATTTTTTCCTAACAAAAATACTAGTAGAAAAGCGACTGTACCATCACATGGAAGACAGTCCGTAGTTATATTCTATTATGTTTTCGACTCGCAACTGTCTTTTATCAATTTGTTATACATTTAAATAACGAAAAACGTGTTTTTTTAATTTTTTTGTTTATAAAATGAAAACTAATACAGTAATCTGGTTACTCCAATGAAAAGAATTGAAGATAATTGAAATACGAACAAAATGAAATGTTTTACGACCCGATCGGATCATTAGAAAATTTAACGATTTTTTTTAAAATTCACGACTCTGCCATTTTTCAAGAAATAGGGTTTTCCCTCCTCATGAAAGTATTGAATTATGTGTACTTTATGTGTTGCGCATAACAGGCTCTGTCGAATCATTAGTTTTGGAATAATTGCAATTTGAATTTTTTTTTGCACTATCTTGCAGCGTGCCTGGATGCTCTAGTGATAGTCTAGTGATAGTAAAACAGATTTTGAAAGAAGAGGTACAGTACCACAACAGGTATATTCTCATTTAGCGCTAAAATGCTGCGAAATGGGTGAAAAATGCTTGCAAACATGACTGAAAACGGTCGAGCTGGTGAAAGCGGTCGAGTGGTAGGAGAGCGCGGGAGATGAGGGGAAGCGTATTATCACGTAACCCGTTCATTAGAAGAATTCCCCTCATCTCCCGGACTCTCCTACTACTCGGCAGCCAACGCGGGCTCGCCCTTTTTCAGTCATGTTTGCAAGAATTATTTACCAATTATTTACCACTGTAGCGCAAAATGCGAATCTACATTTTGTGGTACTATACTTCTACTTTCAGAATCTGTATGAGAAATTGAAAGATGGTGCAAAAGAAATTTAAATTGCAATTGTATCAAAACTAATGATCCGACAGCGCCTGTTTTGTCCACAGATTAACTACTCATGATTCAACACTTTCATGCGAGAAAGGCCAATCCTACTTCTTGAAAAATAGCGGAGTTATGAATTTAAAAAAAAATCGCAAAATTTTCTGGTTTTTCCAGTTTTTCTCCGTTACTAATGATCCGACAGGGTCGAAAAGTAAAACATCCCATTTTGTTCGAATTTCAATTATCAATAATTATTTTCATTGGAGTAACCAGATTGCTCTATTAGTTTTTATTTTATAAGCAAAACAATAAAAAAACACGTTTTTTGTTATAATAATAATAATAATAATAATAATAATAATAATAATAATAATAATAATAATAATAATAATAATAATAATAATAATAATAATAATAATAATAATAATTGATTTTATTGCCTCAAACTACATGTATTACAGTTTACACAATTGTGAGATTCAGAGGTTATGGAGTTTGACGACAAAAGGCAGAGTTCGGTCTTGACGGTAAAATAAGTTACCGAGAGGACGCGCTCTTCCACTCAACCCAGTGAAAATGAAAACCAATACAGAATTCCCTAAAAATTACAAGCTATTGAATAATACAGATCCAAGTGTATTTTATCAACATTATGATTTATAGAAAAATATATGTACTTCCAACTACTACGAACTAACCTACAATTAACTGATTATTTGCTATAAGTTCAGTGACTAACTTTTTAAATGATAATGAAGAAATACTTCTTATTTCGGTTGGTATACAATTATAAATTTTGGCAATATTGCAGGAGAAAGATGACTTGAAAAGAGAAGTTTTATGGCGTGGAATTGTCAACTGATTTTTTAGACGGATATTCACATCGTGAATTTGTGAGCGAAATCTCACCTTTATAAAGATATCGCGGTTTTTTTGACAACATGATTTTTTGTACAAGAGAACAAAAATGTAATGAGCGCCTTTGTTTCATATCCAACCAACCTATTTCAGAGATTGCAGACGATACGTGACTCCGTCGGCGAAGACCACATATAAGCCTGACACAAGAATTTTGTATCAGTTGAAGTCGACGACTGTCAGATTGCAGTAGAGCAGGGCCATATACACAGTCAGCGTAATTAAGGTGGGAAAGGACAAGTGATTCGCAAAGTGTAATTTTACATTTTTTAGTTACTATATTATGTCGATTAGAATAAATGAGCTTCAGGTTGCTGAATGCTTTTTTGATAGCGAAAGAGACATGCTGAGTAAATTTCAATTCGTCATCCATTATGAGCCCAAGATTTCTCTCACAACTTGATAGTGTCAATGGAGTGTTGTCAAGAAATAGGTTTAAATTATGCCTGTTTCTTTCACGTGCTCCTTTGCGTCCAAATAGCATGGCTTTCGACTTAATAGGATTTATCGCCAAACAAAACTTCTTAGATAAAGAATTCAAAGTATGAAGATCAGAGTTTAAATGTTTATAACAAATTAATAAATGACAGTTGCGAGTCGAAAACATAACACAATATAAATGCGGACTGTCCTTCACGTGATGGTATAGTCGGTTTCGTACTAGTATTTTTGCTAAAAACTCACTCATTTTATGTTCTATTGCTTGGTGTATTATTGAAATTTGTGGTTACGGGAAAACGAATTACTTCTTCCTATTGTGCGATACAACAGGCGTCCATTATCCCATTAATTTTTGCTACTAGTTTACTGAATTTTCAATTATTTCTATGATGACAATTTGGCATTGTTATTTCTGCAGATCAATCTCTGTTATTATTATCGACACACCTTTTTTGAAAGTCTATTTATGTCAATGCGAATAGCGAAGATGAGCATCTGATTTCGAAACGGATATTGTTCACCGGAATGTTTCGAGGTTGTCTTGGCATTTAGCAATTGTTCCATTCGTAGGACTACAATAGGCTGGGCTCGACTTGGAACTTGTTAATTCAGCAAATTTGTTTTTGACCCTGGGCAATGTGGTCCCGAAACAAATCCAATTTTAAAGTAAATGTTTTATTCGTATTTGTACTCGCCTTTATTAATTTTTACATAGATTTTTACTTATACAATATACAGTGTATGCCATAAAGTTGGCTACATATGGGAAAACAATTTTTATTGATATTTCTGAAAAACTCTAATGTTGTTTCTGTTCGATTCTGCATGTCTGATAAATAAAAAAATCGGGATTTGGAGGGAATTTAAGAAAATACCCCGATGCCGAAAAATTAATCAAATTGACAAGACATTTTATTCCTCTACCCTTCCTAAGAAACATTACATTCTTGTTTTATCTGTAAACAGCTATAAGTGAAAGTGATAACTTAAAAACTGAAAGACTGTGGCGCTACTATTGGCATACAAAATGTTGCCATGCAAGGGTTTCGTTGTCCCTAACATTCAAGGTTTATTTTTCATTATTAGTTGATGAAAAAATGTGAACGTGTCGGTAAAGATCTAATCTATGTTCCCTTTTTCTTACTTTTTCAAAATTTTATTTGGTTCTTTAAAAAAAAAACAAAAATGGGAAAATTATCAAAAAACATGGACTTTGGCGATATTTTTCAGAAAAATCTGAATCAAATTTTGAAAAAGTGAGAAAAAGGGAACATAGATAACATCTTTACTAATATCAACTTATTTTTTAATTCACCCAAAGTGAAAAATGAACCAAAAAAGTTAGGGACTACCAAACCCTTGAAACACTGTTTGAAGTATAGTACAACTTCCTGTTAATGAAGTAATTTAAGTTTGGGTCAAAACTAATCAAATATTTGTGGAATAGACATTTTGCTGGAGATTAATTATGAAATCACGATTTAGTTTTGTCACTAGGTGTAGTCATACCCTTATTGATGCACATGCGCTTATTCAATATCATCAACAATAAAATTTTAACCTACGAATATTTGTAATTGAAACTTAATAATTCATTATAGTCTAGGAGCTAGCAACGTTTTCGAGAGAGACTCTCAGGTGGGCCTGTTTTTACATATGCTATCTCTCTCACTCTCCCTGACGTCAAACGGGCTATCTGGCTGGCGGTAGAGGTTGCGTTCATCAGTGCGCATCGTACATATACAAGTAAAATATTGATTTTTCAAATTAATTCAGGAGGGTTTCTTTTTTATTATTATTTCAATTGAACTTTTTGACACATGAATCAATTCTTGCCAGATATTTTTATCGTTGTTTAAACTGTGCCAGACAATTTTGAATTGAAAAAAAAAATTCAAAAGATTTTATCACTACTGAAATTTTTATATGCTTTTTTAAGTAGGTATCTACAAACCCAAAATTAATTTGCCAAACAATAATTCGGTTGTTAAACCTCCAGCCAGACCGATTGACAAGTGAAAAATGATTGGGCATGTTAGGAGAGTGAAGAAATATTTGCAGCGTTGATGCGCATGCATTGATGCGCATGCGCTCAAGCCCCATGTTCTATATTGGGTCTGTGGAATCATGTTGAAAACTGAAGTTGGTGCGAATGTATGAGCCAATGATTCACAAAGTACATTGTGGTACATTTCGTTCTTAAAATAATACCACATCACTTTTCACTTTTAAATCGGTCTGGCTAGACGTTTTACAACCGAATTATTGTTTGGCAAATTAATTATGGGTTTGTAAATAGTTAAATTACATCATTTAAAAATTTCAGTCATACTAAAATATTATTCAAAAAAAATATCCAAATTAGCGTCTGGTACAGTACAAACAACGATACAAATATCTGGCAATAATTGATTCATGCGTCAAATAGTTCAAATAAAATAACAAGAACCTCTTAAATTAATTGGAACAATCAATATTTTCACAATATAGAAAAACTCGAAGTAATCTCCACAATTTTTAATAACATCTGGTGTAGTGTGATGGCGAAGCCATCAATCAAAAATCAATTATCGAACATGTTTCGAACCTAAATATCATCATCAGCGAATTAGACAATTATGGAAAAAAAAAAGTTGATATGGATTTATGAAATTGAGTGTCCCCACATTTCAACAAAATTAAATGGGGGTGGATAAAATTATGGAGAGGAAAAATGCATAATTAAGATTATAATAATAGAAAAGAAAATCACTACATTCTACCCAACATTGGGGAACATGGTGAAAGGGTTAGAGGTTGTCCAAGTGACAACAACCCCGGAACAATAAGGGGGTTTTGGGGCCTTAAGCCCTTTATCCAAATCAAAATCAAAATTAGTCAACCACATGGATTAATCCATGTGGTGAAGAATAGAAATAGTATTGCGATATGGTGTTATCACTGATTCGCTTTTGTTTCAACAAAGTTGTTGAGACTGTAATTGCACTGATACCGTTGGCTTCATTCGTCGATGGATGGCGTATAAGTCGAAAATAACCGAGTTTCCAACATTCCGAAGTACTGAGTCATAATTATATGATTAAAATTTGAATGTTTACAAATTATGGTTAATGAATATCACAACAAATAAAATTCAATGTTGAAAATTACATAACATGACACTTGTCCAAGCGTCATCATGAATCTGTAATGTTGCCGCCATCTGTGTGGTAAAGAGGTAAAACGGTATCAACGCAGTAAAAATATCACGAATCAAGCAGGACGTACCTTAACACTTTTGTATGTCGGTTTCACAGCTATAAGAGATCACACCAGGGTTTCTATGTATCTTTGGCGAAAATTTTCATAGCACAAGAGAAGTAGCTGACATTTTCAATAAAAGACATCCAGACAAAAATTTGCATTTTACTGAGGTGGCAAAGATATTGCAAACATTTAAGAAAACTGGTTCGGTTGAAAACAAATATAAAATGTTCACGTTGACTTGTTGTAAATAAAAAAATTAATATAACCAATGTTTTAATGACCGTCACTGAGACACAAGAGTTTTGACGAAAATTGTAGCATAAAAAGCAGAAATATCTCAAACCTCTGTTAGACGAAATTCAAAACAAAATAACTTTTACCCATACAAACCAAAATTTGTCATCCAATTCTGCGAGACAGGGATTATGACGCTCGATTTTTTTTTGTGCGTGGTTCCATGGAATGTTAGAAGACAATCGTGATTTTTTGAAAAAAAATGCTATTTTCGGACGAGGCAACTTTCACCTCAAATGGTGTCGTCAGTTCTCAATATTGTAGATGGTGGGCAGATCATAATCCTAATTTTATTATTGAAGCCAAGGACCAATATAGTTTCAAAGTAAATGTGTGGTTAGTCAAATCAAACGGTGTTTTGGCCAGGAAAAAAATATAGTAGTTGTTTTTTCATTCGCTTTATATGTTTTTTGGGGTATTAAATCCGAATTTCAACTTTGCTACGAATATGGCTTCATAACGAAAATCGCAAAAAAATCAAAATATTCGTCCTTTTTTCAGTTTTTTGCCAAAAAGTCATAAAACTACGCAATTTTCGAGATAGACCAATCTATACAAAAATAAAGTGAATCAAATTCACTACAAAAAACACCCCTCAAATATATTCTTTAGTTAAACGGTTTGGCCGCGAGGGTGCGCTGAAGAAAGGCCAAAATTTCCTACTTTGTGAAAAACCCAGTTTTCTCGTTAGTTTTTCACTTGTAACTCGAAAACTATTCTTGTAACTACAAGAATGCTCAGCTTCTGCTAAATTGACATTTAGTTCCCCACAAAATGCACACTATAATCTCTTATTTTGGCCAAACCGTGTAGCTGCTAGAGCGCATTCTAATTTTATGTCATGTTATGCGGAACCGTAGCCCTTAACCAAAAATTCAGTATAGACCAATATTATCACTATCTATTCATTAAAAACTGTTTATTTGGTCTTTGTAACACGCAATAAAACAGAAGTTATATATGATCTAACATTTTTGTGATCTTTAGAATTTAGTAAAATTTCGAAAGATGATCTAGTATAAAAAATTAATTCAGAGTGGCCTCTCAATGTCGAATTTCCGAGCGTGTTTTGTTAAAAACATTAAACGTCAGTATTGTCATACAGTTATAAGAATAAGTAGCTATGTCCTATACAAATTGTGCTATTTGTGATCAAGTGTTGACAGATGGAACCCCGAAGACATTGGTGAAAGAAAAAGGGTTGAAGTCATTCGTTGAAGCTAGTTTGAGAAGACAGGATGGTAAGGTCATTTCATTCAAGAGGGTATCCTCAATCGAAGTGCATGACAGATGTAGGAAGCAATATGTGAGAGAAACGTGTATTGTTGCGGCCAGCAAGAGGGCTGAGGAGGGTAGATACAGTCAGGGTCACGAACTTCGATCATGCAAACCCATATTTGATTAAAAAAATGATTGCTTTTTGTGTGGGGTTGAAATACCTCCAAACTATCAAGCGAAACAAAACAAGTTGACCCCAGCTTCACGCAATCCTGTGTTTCTAGTTAGGAATTTGAACCTGAGGGCGAATGTTTTGAGACGGGCCGGGCCGCACAATGTAATGATGAATATTGTAAAGCCATCATACACCGTTTACAATCATTCCAGACTTGGTAGCTGCTGATGGACAGTTCCATTTGTCTTGCATGAAAAACCTACACATCCGTTCCCCTCCCATAGAAGTCAACAGGGATCGTGGTCGACCCAAAGATGAAGTTGATAGACAGTTGCAAGCAGTATTCAATTACCTCGAAAAAAGAGATGAAGAATGCCAATTCACCTCAGAGGAACTTCTGAGCAAGATTGAAGGTGATAACCCCACTCACTGGAAAACAGTTAGAACTCGCCTTATTGAAAAGTACGGCAATGACATATTTATCATGACACGTGAACCTCATATTGTGTGTTTCAAAAACACAGGTTAGGTTAGGTTAGGTTAACAGAAAAAAAAATCTGAAAAAGTGGAACGACGTTGCATTGTCGAGACAGCTGCAGCAATTATTGTTGAGGACATACGATCTCAAGTCTACAATCTGACAACGTACCCCCCACCAGAACAGTTGGTCGAAGGGAGCGATCACCTCATCCCTGAGACTCTCAAGGTTTTCGCTTACAAAAATGAAAAAAAAAATCGGCAGCGGTCGCTCATGCTATAATTACAGCCGTGAGGCCATCGTCATTTGTCTCTCCTGTGCAAGTTGGTTTGGCGGCAGTACTGTACAGAAAGTATGGATCCAGACAACTGATTGATATGTTGTCAGCTCTAGGGTTTTGTTCATCTTACACCGAAGTCACACGTTTCGAAAATTCGTCGATCATGCGCCCACCTCTAGCGGTTCACGGAACACCATTGTCCCTAATGGTGTTTGACAATGCTGACTTCAACGTACAGACAATCGATGGGCACAACACTTTCCATGCCATGGGGGGGTATTGTTTGCATCACCCCAAAAAGTGCAGTTATTAGAGGTGACAGTTTCCCTCGTTTGAAAAAAATACCTGCGGCAGAAGAGGTCGCTATGAAGGGGGCTATAGAAGTGAAAGCATTTGAAAGAACAAATGATGTGGGGCTCGCTGAAATAAAGATTAAAGATCTAACTAAGATTTTTCCAGTAGCATGTATTGTTGTTACTCCTTCTATGCCAGATTTGTTGTGGATTTATGGCAAACATAAAGACCTGCCCGGTATTGGAGGGTGGAATGGTTTTATGGGGGAAGTAACAAGAAATAGGCCATACCAAACCACTTTTGTTGGCTGCCAGCCTTTCATCAATGCCCATCCAGGTGAGTACAACACTATATACACTGCTCTTCTGAACGCCATTGAAAAGACTAAATCATTACGCCAGGTGACCACTATAGTGACATTTGATCAGCCTCTTTATTTGAAGGCACGAAAGGTTCTAGAGAGTCGTGCAGGAAGACCATGAACTGTGCAATGTCGTACTGAGGTTAGGGGGATTTCACTTGTTGATGTCATTCATGGGGACAGTGGGTTACATCATGGAAGGGAGTGGGCTCAGTGAACTGTTTCATACTGTGTATGCTGTCAACAGTACTGAAAAAATAATGACAGGTCATGCCTATGCAAGTGCTGTAAGAGCTCATTTTTTAGCTCATACAATTCTGGCCAAAATAATACTTGAATCAACCTCCATATCCCCTGAAGTCCACCATAGAGTACAGCAGATTTTGTACTGTGAAAACTGATCAAAGGTTCTGACAGTGTACAAATGTGAATTGGTGAGGGAACTGGAAACGGGGTTTGCAGCACGGGTTCAACAATTGGTGCTTCATGGTCCTACTGCTAAGTTATGGATTGAATACTTTGAGATGATAACTTTGGTGAAGAAATTCATTGAATCTGAGAGACTTGGTAACTGGAAACTCCATCTTGAAAACATTCGCAACATGCTGCCATATTTCCACGCTAGTGGGCATTTTCTTTATGCCAAATGTGCTCAACTCTATCTCCAAGACATGGACCAATTGGAGAATAATATGCCAGTGGAAGAATTCAATTCATTCACTCCACATGGAGCTTTTGCTATCCACCGAACTGATAAGTTATGGAGTGGTACGTGGAGTGACATGACAATTGAACAAAATTTGATGAAGTGCATGAAAAGTGAGGGAGGATTAACTCGACAACGAGGCGAAACTCCAAGTATTTTGGCTAGATGGACACAGGGGATGTCTTCATTTCAACAAGTGTGTGAACAAATTGAAGGCTATTGTGAAGTTAATTTCAGTACCTCAGAACAACATGTTGATAGCAGGGACTCAAGGATTACAAGAGACAGTCACGATATGAAGAAACTGTTGGATTGGTTTAAGCAGCAACTGCCTTTTCCAGAAACTCCTGAACTCATATCCATCAGTACAGGGATTGTTGGAGATGATAGGATCAACTGTCACTTGGCCAGGGAAGTGGGTACCCAGGGCATGGATCGCATTGTTGTGGATGATTTCAGATCTGTGAAATTCAAACGACACGATCGAGTGAACCCCCTCACTATAATGAAGTGCGCAGTAAATATTCATGGTCAAACGGTTCCCATCAACCCAACCACTCTGTTTCGAAGAATGATCATTGCCAAAGAGTCAGAAGAAGAATTGGAAGAATTTCTTAAGTACGAGCTGAGTCCTTATCCATCATCTTTGTTTGATGAGAGTGGCATGAGGAAGGGAACTAAGTGATCTCTCTACAAAGCCTTCAAACCTGTAGGGAACACAGTTCTGGAAAAGTGCACATTTGTCATTGATGGTGGGTTTTTATTGCACCGTGTGGTGTGGCCAATTGGAGTGAGCTTCTCAGGTACTTGTGACAGATATGATTCATATGTTTTGTCCAAATACAAGAAAAGCGCCCAAATAGTTTTTGATGGCTACTCAGAATGTGACAAGAGCACGAAATACGTGGAGCGCATGAAAAGGTCAAACGAAAAGAATGCCACAGAAATAATGTTCACTGATATAATGGTTCCCACTGTATCACTGTATCTCCAATTCTGAAAACAAGAGTCGATTCATAGACATGCTCATCTCAAAATTTGATCAAGCGAATATTGTCTGCAACCAAGCACATGAAGATGCAGACAGACTGATAATTGTCACAGCTATTAGCCTGGCATCTGATTGTAACACGGTGGCTGTAGTGGGAGAGGATATCGACCTTCTTGTCATAATGGTTGGGCTCTGTACTCCCAATGTATACTTCCTGAAGCCAGGAAAAGGAAGTACATGCAATACTATTTACCACCCGCCAAGTGTGATTGACACATTCACAGCTGCCCATATTCTTTTTTTACACGCTATGAGCGGTTGTGATACAACGTCAGCTCTATATAACCAGGGAAAAATAAAGTATATGAAAACGTTGAAGAAAAACCCAGATTTTGGAACTACCATCAACATATTTAAATACCCTCAGGCTGATCTAGAGGCAGTTGTAAGTGGAGGAGAAACATTCCTCCTTGCTCTCTACGGGTCCGGTAAACAAATGACCTCCTTAAACAAATTACGACATAGACTGTTCATAACATCTTCGTTCAAGGTGACATCTAACATCGCCATTCTCCCTCCAACAGAGGCTGCAGCACAGCAGCACTCATTGAGAGTTTACCTCCAAGTTCAGGCGTGGCTAGAATTTGTGAAACATCCTACACAATTGGGGTGGATAAAGAATAGATACGGTCTCCAGCCCATCACTACTCTCGAGCCCCCTGCACCAGACAAACTGCTACAGCTCATTTCCTGCAAATGCAAGATGGACTGCAAAGGGCATTGTGGATGTAAGAAGGCTGGCCTAAATTGCTTCCGGCTTTGCCAAAACTGTGAAGGAAATTGCAGCAATACGAGAAAATATTTCGCGGATGATGACCAGGATTTGGACGAAATGGATAACACACCTCCACTCCAACACATTTCAAAAGAACATGGTAATTTTCATTGCAGCACACATTTAAAATGTCCACATTCACATTATCAATTTTATTGAATTCTCATGCAGCTTCCTTGCTTCCCATCATCATGTTTCTTTCTTTTTTCAGATGACGTGCATACCTCAGGGCCTTCACAGCGCACCATTGAGCCTACAGCCCACGCGGTGGATGAAGATGAAAGAGGTATACAATATTGAATTCACTGCATTCATATTGAAAAAATGCAACTATTCATCCTATAGTATCATTACTACTAATTTCTCTTTCATATTCCAGAAGAGCAACCAGGGCCTTCAACCGTTAAGCCTCGTAGACGGTAGCTGTCCATAACTTTTTTTTTCGTTCAGAAAGTTATAAGTATCGAAGTTTATAATTAATATGACAATTTATAAACATTATTTTTGTGAAACTTTTCATGTATCTATTCTGTGTCTGAATACCCAAACATGCTTTGGACAAAAAGTGGATATTATCAATATGTAGTAATTATTATGAAGACCAAATAAATAGTGACTATTATAGGTCTCAGCTGAATTTTGGGTGAAAGGATATGGCTATTATAAATTTTCAACGCGCTATAGTGGTTAAACGGTTTTGCCAAAACCAGTGATTACGCTGTACAATTTGAAGGGAATTCAATGTAATTCTACCCTAATCTGAGATTTTTTGTAATAACAAGCATAGTTTTTGAGTTACAAGCGAAAAACTAACTAGTAAACTGGATTTTCCACAAAGTAGGAAATGTTGGCTATTATTCAGCGCGCTCTAGCGGCTAAACCGTTCAACCAAAAATATGTTTGAGGGATGTTTTTTTGTAGTAAATTTAATGTACTTTATTTTTGTATGGAATGGTATATAATGAAAATTGCGTAGTTTTATGACTTTTTGGCCAAAAACTGAATTTTTTAAAGAAATTTCGAGAATATTTGCGATTTTCGTTGTGAAGCCATATCCGTGGGAAGTAGCAAATTTGAAATTCAGATTCAGCACCCCAAAAAACATATATAACAAGTGAAAAACAAATTACTGTATTTTTTCCTAAAACAGGTACCCCCGGAGACGATTTTATTGAACTAGCTGTGGAATTTTGAATAAGTAAATTGTAGGTCCCTTCTTTTTAAACAAATAACGGTATTTGAACTTTTTACGGACCGACCTACCATTCCAAGAGCGGGTTCGGTTATTCTTTTAACAAGATGGGGTTTCCATGAAGTTCAGGAGTTGTTGAACAATTAGTTTTATGAGCAGTGGATAGGTCGATATTCAGGTAATCCTTGGCCTGCTAGGTCTCCAGACCTAACGCCTATTTCGAACTGTAGAACATTCAGAAATGAGTTTAAAGAATTGTGCAACACTGATCAACAGAACTATGTTGAAAAATGTTCGCCGCGAAATGTTTTCCATCAGAACAATTCTATGTATGGAGCGCGAAGGTGGTCACGTAGAATATTGAAAATTTGTACATTGTTTGTTGAGTTTTTTTTCCAAATAATGCATCTGAACAATACTAAATTCAATTAGTATAAATAATGATTACAAATATTAGTTGGTTTAAATTTTATTTACGGGTTGGGAATATACACAGCTTGACTACACCTAGTGCCAAGACTAAATCGTGTTCTTATAAGTAATCTCCCGCAAAATGTCTATTCGACAAATATTTTATTAGTTTTGTCCCAAACATATGTGAATTTGGTTATATTAAAGCTGTTTCCAGATAAAACAATAATGTTTAATGTTTCTTATTAATGGTAAAGAAATAAAACGGTATTCTGAAATTTTTTTCTACCTGGTTCATAATTGGTACATGTGGTCCTCGTCGGATTCCAAACACATTTTATCATCAATGTTTGTTTGTTATCTTATCAAGTTGACCAAATTTTTGGCATCACAGACTTTTTATTAAATACTATTCTGATCTAATCTGAGGTCACGGGTATTAGTCGCAACGGATTTTTAGTTGTCAGGCATGTTTTGTTTTTCAGAAATATCAATAACAATTTTTTTTTCCATACGTAGCCAACTTTATGGCGGACACTGTATATATTTACAGGGTGATTAACCACCACTTACACGAAATTAAATGGGGTACTGGTCTGTCAAGTGCGAAAGCACCTATCAAAATTGAAAGCTATCTATCTATTGATGATTTAACCAATTTTTTTATTCGTCAACCGCAATGGACACGCCACTGCATCGTTGAACTTTAGGAACATAATCGTGCTTCTGTGAAAGGTGTCATGAGGAGTAAAGCATTGCAATGATCCCTATCTGTCTTGGTTGTTCCGCGAGAAAATTCCCAAATAGTCGCTATCCAAATTCCATTCCTCGGTTGGAATTGTGTCGTGACGATAACTGAGCAATATTCAAACATTTTCTTTAACATGATAAAATACAATAATTCTGTGGTGAGTTACGTGATTTGCAAAAATATTTCATTTATTTTTGCCATTTTGTAATGTGATCCTGCACGGTTCCACGTGGACATTTTCTATCCAGTTTTCAATTTCTTTTGATGGGGAGAGAACACTGGCAAATTTTGTGTAAGTGGTAGTAAATCACCCGGTATACAGGGTCCTGCAACAAGGGCGCGGTCTTCCATATCTTCATTACGGTAAAGGATAGATGGATGATTTTATGAGCAAAATTATATTATTTTCTGAGCTCTACAAAATGAAAATAATGAAACTTACACAGGGTGATCGTTTTTTTCTGGGCGGGTCTCAACTTTGTTTTTTTAAATGGATATCTGTATTTTTTATAAGTTTTTCGATTTCTACATGGAAAATAAAAGGTACTTTATTGAAGTCTTTCTTTCGAAAGTATTGACGGTTTTCGAGATTTTTAGCACGACAGTTTTTTTTTCCAAATTTGGTAACTCATTATATTAAAAAATTATAAAGTTGTACAAAGTCTCATTAAAATTCGTTCCTGGTCGAATAATGTACGTACGTGACTCTCTCAAACGGTATATCTAAAATCGACCTGTGATATACAGGGTACGAAAAACAGCTTGCCAAACATTGTAAATAAGAATGTGCAAAATCTTCTTTATTTGGAACACCCGGTATATTATCGATCCATAAGCAGCGCCAACAAAGGCTCTTCGAATTTCATAGGAAATGTCCTATGGTTAAAATAAATAGTTTTGTTTCAAAACGCTTTTTCTCGAAACATGGATATTCTTCCCATTCCTTCGCCATAATTTTAATGAATGGCCTTTATGGCGAAACCCATTTGAGTCGACAAGAGATATCTTGTTTCAATTATGTACATTTCATATAACGTGGCTAAACATTTTTTTCATTTTTGTATGATATGTCGTCTCACATTATTCTAGTCTCACATTATTCTAAATGTTTTCATTTGATGCAGAATGCGAAACCCATTTGAGTCGACTGATAAGGATGTACAAGAGATATCTTGTTTCAATTATGTACATTTCATATAACGTGGCCAAACATTTTTTTCATTTTTGTATGATATGTAGTCTCACATTATTCTAAATGTTTTCATTTGATGCAGAATGCGAAACCCATTTGAGTCGACTGATAAGGATGTACAAGAGATATCTTGTTTCAATTATGTACATTTCATATAACGTGGCCAAACATTTTTTTCATTTTTGTATGATATGTAGTCTCACATTATTCTAAATGTTTTCATTTGATGCAGAATGCGAAACCCATTTGAGTCGACTGATAAGGATGTACAAGAGATATCTTGTTTCAATTATGTACATTTCATATAACGTGGCCAAACATTTTTTTCATTTTTGTATGATATGTAGTCTCACATTATTCTAAATGTTTTCGTGCAGTATAAAACCGAACACGATTATAGAAAAAGAAACATTGAATATTACTAATAAATCAATTCATTTCAGGTTATGGTGAATATTCATTAATTATTAATTCTGGGCTTAAGCTCCAGGTAGGTCCATTATCCTCATTAGTGGCTGGTTTGATGCGCTCATGTTTTAAGAAAAACTATTGATATTAACCATAGAGAATATTCAATGAAATTTGTAGAGCCTTTTTTGGCGCTTCTTACGGATCGATAATATACCGGGTGTTCCATTTAAAATAAGGATGATTTTTCAAATTTTTATTTACAATGTTTGGCAAGCTGTTTCTTGTACCCTGTATTTCACAGGTTTATTTTAGATATATCGTTTGAGTCACCAACGGACATTATTTGACCAACATGGGACTTTGCACAACTTTATAATTTCAAATATGATTAGTGACCAATTTTAGAAAAAAAGGCTGTCATGCTAAAAATCTCGAAAAACCGTCAATACTTTCGAAAGAAAGACTTCAATAAAGTATCTTTTATTTTCTATGTAGTATCCGAAAAACTTATAAAAAATACAGAAAAACTGATCATACTGTGTGAGTTTCATTATTTTCATTTTGTAGAGCTCAGAAAATAATAACATTTTGCTCATACATCTATCCTTTACCGTAATGGAGATATGGAAGACCGCGCCAATGTTGCAGGATCCTGTATATTTTCCAAAAAGAAACAAAGAACCTTCGTACCTGTTAATGGACTACTTTGGAGATCACCTACTTTCATTGCAAAAGTGGTTTTGCAAAAATCTTCTCCTGATGTGCCGTTTGTTTCATTGTCAACGGTCACACTGTATGCTGAAATACATTTCATTGGATTCGAATCATAGAGATCAATGATTCGCCTATATAACTCATTTCTAAGAACCGGTGTTCAACTATTCTCAAGGACGAAGTTAAAGAAATGCCCATTAAAGCGGTATATTTTGTATTGCGTAGGAACCTGTCGTTCTAGCATGTGTACTTACATAGTTACATGATTGGTCTAACATCTGTCCTTGATAAATTATCAGATTCATCATATTTTTCTATTTTTAACGGTATTCAAATTTCTTGATTGAATTGTTTTGGAACAGAGCATTGACCTTAACAAGCAAAAAACGGTAACTGGTTATGTAAAGTTCCAGCGAAATAGTTGTTTTATTTTCACCAATATTGTAATGGTTGGGAATTTGTGAGGTTTATGTCGAAAATTAATCACTACTAAGTAGAAATATTCAGAAATGTTTGTTGAATTCAATTTGAAGTAACACCCGAATATTCTCGAAAATACATTATTTCGAACAATGTTCGATAAAGCGTGCTAGGGTAGGTTGAACAACATAAGATTTGCCCTAGCACCTACTACTTTCTACTTGAGTGACCCTGTATGTAACTATATTTTTAGAGTGTGGACAATTTGCTGACCAGAAAATAGTTCTGCCAAACAGAACCTTAGGAAGTATATAATCGAACTTAACTCTAAAACTATGATGTATATTATAAGGTGTTCGTGCCAGCGTAGAAAAAATTCAAATCAACCCCTTCATAAGGGTAGTTTATAGTTGTGGTTTTTCGAAAAACTTTGCTGACCGGAGGTTTCCAGTAGAAATATTTCATCGAAACAGTAAACTAGAATAGCTCAAAATCTTCTGTGCCACAACAAGTCACATTAACATATACACAAAATTCCGTTTTTTCAAGGGACTTGATAGCTATAAAAATCTGCCAGAATAGATCAAACGTATATAACATCTTTAACATTTTTCAAGACAAAGTTAAAATCATATTTTCTCAATCAATAGAAAACCTAGTAGCCACCTAGTAGCCTCATTTTGATTAGTTTGTTTTAATATTTACCTATGACTGGAATACATATTATGTTTTAGTATACTTATTTAGCGTATTTTGTGTATTTAACAAATATTTTTTAGAATATGTATAGGTGTATAGATGTGTGTGTTTGCATATAGATGTAGTAGGTGTGTATAAGTATGTGTATTTGTGATGTATACATGTGTATTTATATTTTTATTTTTTTGTGACAAGGGATTAAATGCCCAATATCTGAGAATATGTGGTATTGTTCATTTTTCAAACTTATGCAATGCGTTGAAAATGTATATTAGCCAAATCAACTAAAATAGAATAGAATAGAAAAAAACTTGAATCAACACCCTCTTAAGGGTAGTTTGTGTTTGCAATTTTTCGTACAACATTGCTGTCCGGGGATTTCCAGTGAAGATATTTCATTGATACTTGATCATAGTTTACTGTTTCAATAAATAATCTTCACTGTTCACCCTCGGTCAGCAAAGTTTTTAAAAAAATCACAAGAATTAACTACCCTTATGTGGTGGCTGATCCCAATTTTTACCATGGTGGCATAAACATAACGTTTCGAGAAATCATAGTCTACTGTTTCAATGAAATATCTTAACTGAAAACTCCCAGTCAGTAAAGTTCTGAAGAAAATTATATAAATAAACTACCCTTTTTTCGTGTTGGCACAAAGCTGTACTCTGAACAATCATAATTCTCTCTTTCAATGAAATATCTTCAGTGGAAACCCTCGATCAGCAAAGTTTTACAAAAAATCACAACAATAAACTACCTTTATGTGGGGGCTGATCTCAATTTTTGCCATGATGGCACAAAAAGTATGTTTCGAGAAATCATAATTTACAGTTTCAACGAAAAATCTTCGTTGAAAACTCCCAGTCAGCAACGTTCTGCAGAAAATTACATGAATGAACTACCCTTATGTGTGGGCTGATCTCAATTTTTTTGTGATGGCACAGAAGTGTATTCTGAAAATCATAATTCGCTGTTTCAATAAAATAGCTGCAGTGGAAAGGCTCGGTCAGCAAAGTTTTTTTTAAATCACATGAATAAACTACCCATTATGTAGGAGCAGATTTCAATTTTTTCTATGGTGGCACAAAAAATACTTTTTGAGAAATCATAATCTACTGTTTCAACAAAATGTCTTCACTGGAAACTCCCGGTCAGCAAAGTTTCTCGAAAAAATACAAGAATAAACTATCCCGCAATGAGGGTGAATTTAAATTTTAAATATGGTGGCAAGATATTCCTCTAGAGATATTGCATTATTATTTTGATATTCGCAGTTCAAGTCTGAAATCAACGAAATATTATATTCCGGTCAGCAAAATATTTTCTCCCATATTTTTGTCAAAAACAAGTTCTAAATAAATTCCTCATTAGTTACCGCAAAACATTTACATAATGTTCACCAAAGCGTAATAATACTTTAAAATAATTACCACTTCATCACCCTGTATTTCGAGAACTAGTAATTAAGTTGAACTGTGCCTATGAACACTTTTGTTCTGGAGGCCAAACTCTAAAACATACTAATAGTTCAAAAATAATTAAACTGCCAACAATTTTTCCCTAAGGCTGATGCCTGGTACTTTTCACTGGACCACACTGTAGGTAACGTAAATAAATTTTACTCGACTCCACTGTATATTTCACCACCTACTCACCTTATAACATATCACTCCAAAAAAAATTTCATAAGAAAACCGTAGGCACCAAAGGTCTTTCCTCGTTCCTCACAATATCGATGACCCCGAATCGAGTCCAATCCAAAAAAAATCGATCACCGCACAACCACACGTATCGGACGATGCCTTGTATTACCACATCTTACCACTTCTTGCAGTTAACTGGTGTACGCGTACCGGAGAGTTTGTGGTATGCAGGCTGTTCACACCTGCCTGAGGCCATCGGAGACGGTGGGCTTGCTCATTGCTGCTACCCGCAGATCTTCACCAGGAATTCGTGACTCAAATGAGTGGGAATGACCGAAGATGTGGTCGAATTGTTTTTGAGAATTGTATCGTGACTCTTCTGATTGTCTGATTTAATGTTGAAAAAACTTGCATTTTAGAACCCGTTGGTGAATAATCTTACGGAGATACGTAGCACATGTACAATCACTCTTATAAGTCACCGATTTCACCAACATCTCTAGTGGGCAGAAAGTCATACGTAGTTTCTACTTTTCTATGAGTCTTTCTTAAGATGTCTAAAAACCCTGGTGAGTCGACTCATACCTGTAAAACTGTGGAATTGAACGTGAGACATTCTACAGCTTGATTAAGCGAAAACAAATTAAATCGTGGCCTATTATTATTAGTATTACCCTGCTTGGGTGCAAGGTAATTCAAGCCAACCTATTCGGGGACACAATGGAGGTGAAAGCTACGGGCGGTATACTCGAATTGAGGACCAACAGATGGAGCCCCTTAAAACCAGCACCGAATTGCGGACCACTGAAGGGATTATAAGTGGACGGCCTCGAATTGCGGAACGATTATCTGGTTTTAATAATTCGGACTCGTCTTTCGGACCAAACCATTTAAAATCCATAAATTTGCTGACTAGGCTTAATTTTATACCACTGACTTTCTATGATTTTGTGTTTAATTTCCACGCACCCCAGTGTCGACGTAAGATTAGTCCGTTATCTTCAGAACAGACTAAAAAAATACTCCTCACAGAAATTTTTGTGTTTAATTTCCATGCACTCAAATTTATACGTAATGTATACGTATGTAATGTTCTGGTTCGAACAGACTAAAAAGTTACTCCTCATACATTTTTCGTGTGCCTATAGTTTCCATACACTCAAATGTCTACGCAAGCTTAGTGTCTGATTAGAACAGACTAAAAACTTACTCCTCACAAATGTTTTGTGTTTAGTTTCCGCACACCTAAATGTCTACGTAAGGTTAGTTGGTTCTGGTTAGAACAGACTAAAAAAGTACTCCTCACAAATTTTTTGTATTTACCCTCCTCTTGCTCAAATTGCTGATTCTGGTTTCTTGGTCCTCAATTCGTGTTAGAATTTACAGGTAGAAGAATAAATTTTGCGTAGTCTTTTCTTTTGGTCCTCCATTCGTGTCTGCCCGCTACGAGAGGATGCCCTCAAGGGGGAGTACTATCCCTCCTATTGTGAAACCTCGTGGTAGATAACCTACGTAGAGAACTGAACCGGAGAGGAATGTATGCCCAGGGCTATGATGACGATATCGTCATAATAGTTACTGAAAATTATATTGGGGTCTGTATGGATCTGATGCAATCAACCCTCACAGACGCACAGACGTGATGTATGAGGGAGAACCTTAAGGTCAACTCTCAAAAAACCACCATTGTCCCTTTTACCAGGAAGAGAAACCTAGAGACCAACATAGCTCTTCAAATCTCTGGTGAAAGTCTACAGATGTCAGGAGAGATATCTGGGATTGAACCCAGACTGACCTGGAACAAACATCTGAAAAAAGTGCTAACAAGGGCAAGGACATCAGTGATGATGGCCAAGTGCTCCTTTGGCTAAACTTGGTGACTCGTACCAAAACAATCCCTTTGGTAATGCACAGCGATAGTGAGCTCTTCGATAATGTATGGAGAGCCCTGCTATTATGGCGAAATGTTTAACAAGTGACAACCAGAGGGAGGCGGGCGGGTTTACAAAGACTGGCTTTTATATGCTCGGAGTCACTGGTGCTATGTCCAGCACATCTACGATTAGCCTGGAGGTGATACTGAACCTTCCTCTGCATTTGCATATTGAAGGGGAGGCGGGGATAGAAGCCTCTAGATTAAAGTGTCTTGGCAGTAACCTAGGCCACTCCAATATAATGGAGGTCATAAAAATCGTCACATCTAAGATGCCGTCGGACAAAAGGACTCCAACCTAATCCTTTGATGGATCATACACCACCATCATACAAGGCAGTACCAATGTTTTCGAAAGTGCAAATCTGGTACACGGATGGCTCTAAGGTCAGCAATGGAGTAGGGTGTCACAATTTTCACTCGGGTCTGGAGGCCGTCGTTTTTTGGAATTTCTTCCTAACGTTTCGCTAGCGCTAGTGGCTCGCTTCTTCAGAGGCTTATACATCATAGATCACATAGTCAATGGAATAGAAGAATACTTTTAACTGGAAAAATTGTGTTCCTATTCAACTTCTGGAGTTGAAATAAATCAGTTTTTGGGACTGAAGTAAAAAACTGTTTTTATAAGTATTTTCTTTGTATACCATAAATCCTTATATGAATCAGTCGTTGCGCCTTCAATAGGTTTTTCAAGATATAGCAGCTAGAAAACTGGGAACACATCTGAAACATCGATTTTCAGAAAGGAGAATTTTATTTCTATCAATATTGACAATTACAACTTTTATTAAAATATTGAATATAATAATAACAAAGCAACAATAAAAAAATATTTATTTATTTGCTCGGTGGCGCATTCGCTTTTACATTTGTAGAAAACCCTGGCAAAATCTGCAATACTACGTCATTTGAAGAGTTGGAATTAATAGAATAAAAACTCCTAAAGTGGTCTGCCTGCTTTTCGGTAAAATATGATGTATGGTGTCTCCAGAGGCTCCAGAAGGTCCAATTCAAAAGAAAACAATCTGTTTAGATAACTGTCATCAAGTTTGTACCAGTCTGTTGGCCAAAGTGTAGTAGCAGCCAGAATCAATCCCAGAACCACAGTGAACGACGACTGCAGAAAGCCATAATTGAATTGGAAATATTCAAATTATGGATCCAAATTTGGAAGATGTAATCCTAGTCATCAGTTCTCTTCTACAAATTTGAGACACACTTTGGGTTTTCGTTTCATTTTCTATGTTATTAGATTCACTCAGTGTCAGAGAACAACTGTCCAGTAACTCAGCATAATTATAACCATACAACATACAACAATCAACAGACTCATCCATGGGTCCAGTTGGATATGGGCTATCTTCCTCTACATAACCAATAGTAGGTATAACATTCTTCAGTAATTTAGTAATAGAGAAAATACCTCATATTTAGTCAACCCACCAACATCAGAGTTACAAAAGTAAATCTCACCAATTTCAGAATAACAATAAACAGAGTTATCAGTTACTCTTCATCTTCTTTGGTTGAAGTGTCGGTATCATTTTCAGATAATGGGGTCAAGAAAGGAAACATAATGAAAGTGTTTTCCCAAATTTTGTATTTTCCTGGTTTATTCAAATTTTGTCATGAGAATAGAACTCTCCAAAATCACAGAGTTTTGACATAATAGTCCAACAATTCCTCATTACAGTATGAAATTGTTTCTGAAGAGTATGTTTTCCAATTCTTCCGACCTCCCTGATGATCTTAGAAGAGTGAAATAGATTTTTGTCGACCAAAATGTATTGGAGGCCTAGCGAAGGAGATGCAATTCATGCATCAATGGAATGAGCGATTTTCTGTGAGTGATACTTCTGAATAACATTCTCCCTTATCTCATTTATAGATGAGAATCTTTAATGGAAACTGGACATTTAATAAATATTCAACTATCTGAATGAAAATGCAAATTTTCACTTTCAGATTTTTTTCTCTCAAGTTATATAGGGTCTTTCTCAATATCTATCAGATGTAGTTCAATGTCCAGCGTGGCTTTAGCCGGGAAAGTAGTTGTTTTCTGTTAGATATTACAAAAAAGTAACATCAATTTTATCGTAGGGTTTTTTACATTTCCAGAGGAGTCATGTATTGATTCAATTTTCAATTGAGAATGTTTCTCTTTGAAACATGAATCCCTTCCAAGAGAGGTTTTCTTGTACGATGGAAAATAGCGATTAAATTCCAATTTTCAGTCGCAGATGGTTCCACAACTGACTTTATGAACATCCTGTTCATATTTTCAATGAAATCAACATTGTGCTGTTATTCTTCCCCCCAACTCCTATTACAAAACGCAAAAAAATATTTCTCTTTAAATGTATCGTCGAATGTTTGGATAAGGGAAATAGCAGTTTTTTATGATTATCCCCCCTCCCCCCAAAGGACACAAAACGAGAAAATTTCAGTGGATTTTTCTGAATTTTCAATATGATGCAGTTCGAGTTATTTTAAATAGAAATTAATTGGATGGCAAACCCCTATAATGAATAGTTTTAATGCTAGGGGGCGTTGAAATCATACTTTGCTCAGAGTAGACTATTCATTATTTTAGGCTGAAACAATATCTCTACGTATTTTAGTTTAGATTAAGCTGAACAATTGTGTAATTTTTTATTAAAAAAATCTAATACCTCCCCCTTACCCCCAATCTCTTTTTTAAAACACTCAAATTCAAATTGTTGATGTCTAATTTTTATTTATTTTCAAGATTTTCGCCCAATTCATTGATGTTCAAATAACATGAACTACGCCCTACTGAGAAGTCAGCGAAATGAGTATTTTTTGGTGGGAGGGAATGGTGAAATTAAACAATTGTACGATTTCTTTAATTCGAGCTGATTGAAAATTTATTTTGACAAAGCATTCACAAGTAGTTGAGAATTAATTTTTTTCGTGTTTTGAAATAGGAGTTGGGGGCAAGGAGGAGGTTCTATATTTTTCTTTATAAAAATTCACACAATTGTTCAGCATAATCTAAACTACAATAAGTAGAGATATTGTATCATAAAAAACTGCTATTTCCCTTATTCAGGTATAATTAAACATTCGGGGATACTTTGAAAGACACTCGAGAAATATTTTTTTTTGCGTTTCGTAACAGGAGTTTGGGGGAAGAATGGGGGTAAGAATTTTTTTATTAAACATGACAATATTCAGCAACAATGAAACAAGTGAATACATATATTGTTACTCGATTCAAAAATAAATAGTCTAATCTGCGCAAGGGATGCAGCAAAACTGGTAATTTTTTTGGGTTGGCGCAATTGGTTGAGAATTACATGGAC
This sequence comes from Chrysolina oricalcia, assembly GCA_944452925.2. Taxonomy (NCBI): domain Eukaryota; kingdom Metazoa; phylum Arthropoda; class Insecta; order Coleoptera; family Chrysomelidae; genus Chrysolina; species Chrysolina oricalcia. Next base: position 37,270,477 of record OX101808.2, on the reverse strand, counting down.
TACATCATCCAAAAATTTAAAAAAATCCACCGGTACCCAAATTCCATAAGGAGTTTGCGGGGTCCTTTACTCATGACATTTTTTGCAAATATTGTTTCTATAAATTCTGAAAAGTATGAATTTGACACTTGACAGTGTTTACACATGTCAGTGAATCAAGTCACAGTGTGTCAAACATTCAAAAACAAAATTTATTACAAACCTGACAGCAAAAAAAACGTTTACCAATAGACTGAGGAATATTGTCAATTAGACAACCAACAAGATTGCTTAGCCAACTATTATTCTTATAACTCCTACAAACGAATCCAATGACCGCAAGACAAAAAAGAAACGATTTCGCCGTTGGCATGTGTGTGTTGCGTAGAAAACAACCAAGTAGAACAAAAAATGGGGTTAAAATCCTCAACGATTCTTGTTACTATTTGCATACTCATTCCCACACTCACAAAAGATTTAATAACAGATTTTCCATTGTTACATGGGTTTAATAACACATATCATTGCATACAATAACACCGAGAGATTACCTTATACAGGAAACAGGAAGACGAAAGTATAAGAAGAGATAATCGAGAAGATGGTTTAATTTGCATGTTAAGGTAAATGAGTAGCATTCTAAGAATATAGTTTGATGGATAGATATCGATTCATGAGTTGCAACTAACTCATATTTGTGGGAATTCCGAAGAGATATATAAATATACTAGGCTATGCGATTTAAACTTGGATTGGATTCGAGAATTACATTTTTTCCTATATTTCCTACTTCTTCTGGTTTCACCGGAACAGGCCTCAACTTGAGAATTCCAAATGTAACACCCTGTATATTTATACTCTTTCGGAGTCTTAAGACGATTCTGATACGATCACATATTTTTGAGACAAAAAATTAACACCCTTGATTTTTCAGTAAAAAAAATTGCATCTAGAGTGCATTGGACGCACTCCAACTAACGTAATGGACATGAACAATGAGTCAAAAATATTGTATAGGTACAGTTTTTTCCGCCTAGTTCAATACCTATGGCGGTTTGAAATTTCTTTCTTGGTTTGGTAGTGCTTCAAATGATTTTCATTTCAAATATTTCCCAAAATCGGATAAATCTGGCCAGGGGTGTATTTTAGGTAGAAGGAATTCTTTATAAAATACTAGGATGTATTGATATCTAGTTAGCCTAGACCAGTTCCCTGCATTAACAAAATATTGCGTTACCATAGCAACGAACAATAACACATTAGAAGTGTAAGTGTAAAGTTTGACGTCAAAAAAGTAAACCAGAGTTACGCAATAAATTAAAGGAAAAAATATGTCCACCGAAATTGTGAAAATCGAAAAATTGGAGTATCGAGCTATCATCAAGTACCTGTATTTAAAAGGGTTAAGAGGTAAGCAGATTTACGAAGATATGCTTAATAGCCTTGGTGATCAATGTCCTTTGTATGCGACCGTGAAAAATTGGACTGCAAGCTTCAAAACATTTCCAACTGTTACTGTCTATGAGTTATGATTTTCTCGAAATAGTGTTGTAACTGTCAAAATTTTCACTTGTAATCTGCCGAAAATTTTACAAGTACATGAATTTAATAAATTTATGTACGAGATAAATTTCCTGCAATTGATTCAAACACGCGGGGGATTCGGTAAGAAAATTTCACACCAAAATATATTTTATTCTAATGCTAATTTCATCTGATTCGGAGATTATTCAAAACAAAACAAGTTATAACATCGGTGGGCCATGAATGGCGTTCGTTGACAAAATGACAAACAAGCATTCGTATTGTAGTGGTGTGTTGAAAATATGTGTATATCAAAAAAAGCGGAAAGCGCTTTGCTGGATAAAGCATAAAAGCGCTTTACAAGTCTACCAGACGGTCCAAATTACAGACCACTGAACCGCTTCGAATAAATCCCGCGGAAAATAAAGCGCTTTATTTATCTGTAGTGGCTGGAAGACCTGTCAGCCGTCTATCACGTGAAGCTTAAAAGCGACTGTAGCCATTGCATGCTGTTAGACGTACCCATTGTCAGCTTAACCTCTAACCAGAACTTTGCGAAGATAAAATAAGTCACCCATAATTGAAATACTTGAACAAAAATGAGAAATCAATCAGCCTAATGCAAAGAAAGAGTCTGGAAATTTCAACAAAGTTTTCACGAAAAGATAAATTGAACAAAATTGTTTCAAATATTAAATTCATATAGTTAAGTATAGGTAGACATCTGATTGATATAATTTTTTATCGATGGACCTATTCATTGTTTAAATGTCAAAATATTTTCAGACACATTCAAAATAACTAGTAAATACATAATTATGAAATATTATCTCCTTTCATATAAAAAATAAAATTCCATTCGTACATAAAAGCAAAATGTCAACTATCACATGTCAAATATTTGACAGAAAAATTTCCACTTATTAATTTCGCCCAGGGTACCCTAGGATAAAAAATTCCGGAATTTTTTTGGGTTGTCATGGCAACTAAACAAAAACCAATTTTTTGATTGGCGAGGTGTGAAGTTTTCAGAAAAAAAAATCATAAAAATTGTTATGCATTGAAGTTTATGTGAACCCTCAGTGCTAAATAAGTGTTGTTGATCTTAATACGCAACCATACATTGTTATTTACGTTATGGAATTTTGAGTTGGGGTACAGGGAAAGAGTTTTTATTTTGAAAAAGTATGAAGTATCGTTGGACAAATTGTATGGAGGCAATCATGTAGAAATAAATTCAAGTAATCAAAAATACTTATATTTACGAACTTTGCATCTACATATTATATAAGAATATACATGAGAACTTCGCAATGCCAGAAAATCCATCCTTATCTTGGGCTCCCTTTCAATAAGCTGTACGATTACATTCAATATGCACCAAATATGAGCGTTTTTAAATCGAGACTAAAAACTGTCCTCGTCGAAAAAAATTGCTACACTCTCGACGAATTTAAATTTTTGAATAACAGGCTGTGTCTTCACAAATTTAACTTTTTTTGTTGTTTGGTATTTTATTTTTATTATATATATATGTATGTTTGTTCGTTTCTGTCTTTCTACAGATTTTACATTTATTTTTGTAAATTCGTTTTTTTCATATCGTTCATATTTCTATTCCATTTTTATTATATATGTGTGTTTGTTCATTTCTGTCTTGTAACAGATTTTATATTTATTCTTGTTAATTCATATTTTTTTGTTATATATATTTGTTTATTGCGATATTTTATATGTACGGAATTCATAGCAAGTATTTCTTGACGCTTACCTTGTTATTGTATTTATAAAAATCGTTTCTACTTTATACACTTAAACAAGACAAATTTAATTATTATTTATTATTTTATTATTATTTATAACGTTGTTTCAGATTGGCTTCAGGTTTTCCAGACCTACGCACCTGCCTGCTGAACCAGAAGCTGCAGATGCTGAACAGCTGCATCGAAAGGAAAATCTCCTGCGAGAACAGGCACCATTCCAAGTACGATTCGGCCGAAGAGGATTCATCTACTGACGACGAGTTTTTCGACTGTTCGGAAAAACCCGTCGAAGAAATCAGAAAACGAGTAAAACACTCTCTGTGGAACCAACCCGTGGGACGACTCAGCAAATTCGGAGACCTGAAACTGCTGAAAACTGGCGATCCGCTGTTCATCCCCATCACCCAGGTAATAATATTAATAATAATATAGGTACTTAAATCAACAATAAGTTATCAGAACTATTACAATGATATCCATAACAAATTGCCGAGAGCGTCAGCTAATAAAGGTAAACATACAAAACAAGTAATATAAAATGAGTTATGGTTAAAACACGAATACAGATGAACCACAAATATATACAAAACACGCATTGTTTCTTTTGGGTCAAGAAGTCTGAGCCTATTTTTGAAAATGAAAATATTTGGCACTGGCGCACTTTGCACTTGTTCTGGTAAGTTATAGATCCTGCAGCCATTGTAATACAAGTTTCTCTGATAAAACTTGGAGTGCTTTGCCGCAAGTAAATTATTCTTGAATCTGGTAGAGTAGTTATTATGCTTCGATATGTTAATGCTTGAACAATGAGAGATAATTTTGAACACTACACGATATTTCGTTTATGTCAACTACGGTTAAAATTTTATTATGAGTGTCCCCATGGAAGATTACAGAGGATTCTCAATGCGGATGTAAAACTAAAATTATTGACCAATCAGTACCAGTTCCCCAATTCATTATACCATATTGAATTTGAGAGTGAAAATTCGCGTAATATAGTGTAAGGAGTATTTTTTGACTGCAGTGCTCCTTTAATGACCTCAAGGCATAGCAGGCTGATCTCAATTCACCTCAGAGTAATGTATGTGAGTTTACCAGTCTAACTTTTTATCAAAGGTAACTCCCAAGATCTTAATGTCGTTTTGAAATTCGAAATTATGTACGTTATTGTTACATGGAGTTTGATTGTGCCCTCGATGGAATATAGTAGATACTGTATTTTACTTATTCAAATTAATAAAAAAAATTATTGACCATAATAAACACCGCGTGTATCCCTCTCCACCAGTAATCATTGTCCGATCGATGCTAGTTTCTGTAATTAAGAAATATGAGCATAACAAACCATAATTACTATTCTAAGTTTTGCTGTTGACACGGCAGTTATTCACAATGACAACACATGGCAACAACTGAAAGCAAAGACGAAAAAGTCTCACCAATATATTTAAATGGTTCCAATGCAATAAATTATCTATGAACGTGGAAAAGACCAAATACTTACCTTTTACCTCCTATAGCAATATTTGCCGAATATGGGCCGATTAAGTATAAATCAAATTATGTCCGTCCCAGAAGCCAGCTCCATAAAATACCTTGGTATACAAATTTGAAATGGAATTCAAATATATCGTATCTAAAAAGAAAACTGCCTGGATTCATTTCAAGATTCAAGAATTCCTTGATATTTCTCACTAATTATTATAGCATAATTCAATCCCAATTTATATACTGTATTACATTATGGGGAGGCGTAAATGACATGCAGTTAAATAGTCTGAATATTGTGCAGAAGAAAATGCCTAAAATAATCTTCGGAAAATGAAAGACGTACTCTACCGTCAGTCTGTATAACAAATGTGGCATTTTTCAGACAACTCTATTGCCAAAATATGTTTCAAGGGACATACAATTATAAAATAGAAATAACGCACTCAGATCACCCATATAGGTAATAATAGAAGACGAAACCACAGCGTCGTGGTTCCGAAATGTATTAAAACGGTGGGTCAGAGGCACTGCAGCTTTCTAGGTTCAAAAACTTGGAAATTATTACCCGAAACAATAAAAACCAGCCGAAGCAAACAATAAATAAAAATTGGCTTCAAAGCTATGACAGACAGATACGAGGATGTATTGATATCTAGTTAGCCTAGACCAGCTCCCTGCATAAACAAAATATTGCATTACCATAGCAACGAACAATAACTTATTAGAAGTGTCATTGTAAAGTTTGACGTCAAAAAAGTAAACCAGAGTTACGCAATGAATTAACAGAAAAAAATATATCCACCGAAATTGTGAAAATCGAAAAATTGGAGTATCAAGCCATCATCAAGTAGGTACCTGTATTTAAAAGGGTTAAGAGGTAAGCAGATTTACGAAGATATACTTAATACCCTTGGTGATCAATGTCCTTCGTATGCGACTGTGAAAAATTGGACTGCAAGCTTCAAAAGAGGTAAATTTTCCATTGAAGATGATGACCGATCGGGAAGGCCAGTTTCTGTGTCAGTCCCCGAAAATATCAATGCAGTTCATGACATGATTTTAACAGACCGTCGAATTGGGCTAAAACGGATATCTGAAGCACTGAATATTTCATGCGAACGCGTTCATCATATAGTTCACGTCAATTTGGACATGAGATAAATTGCTGCAAAATGGATCCCCAAATGTTTGAATATTGACCAAAAGCGTGCAAGGGTAGTAGCATCGCGTTCGATCTGTGCTCGATTTGAAAACGATGTAGACTTCTTTAACTGAATTGTTACTATGGATGAGACTTGGGTACATTTCTACGATCCAGAAACAAAGCAACTATCGATGGAATGGCGACACTTCGGTTCTCCAAGACCTAAGAAGTTTCGAGTCCAAACATCTGCTGGAAAAGTTCTTGATTCAGTTTTTTGGGATTGCCATGGAGTAATCGTGATTGATTTTTTGGATAAGGGTAGAACAATAACTGGAGATTACTATTCGACATTACTGACCACTCTACGGGAAAAAATTAAAGAGAAAAGACGCGGAAAGCTATCCAAAGGTGTTTTTTGTTTTTGCAGGATAACGCCCCTGCACACAAATCTCATGTTACCATGCAAATAATTCGTGATTTAGGGTTTGAATTACTAGAACACCCCCCTTATTCACCAGATTTGGCTCCGTCCGACTATCATCTCTTTCCTCAACTGAAAAAAAGTTTAAAAGGTCGTACATTTTCTTCCAACGAGGAGGAAATAAGAGCTGTGGAGGTCTGGTTTGCAGAGCAAGAAGAAACATTATTTTTGAAAGGTCTAGAGACGTTGCAGGTTCGCTGTAATAAATGCATCCAATTGAGAGGAGAATATGTTGAGTAATAAAATATTTTGACATTGAAATTTTGTTTGGTTCTATAGTAGGCTAAGAATTTTTCAATATATACTCGTATTCCACTAAATAATTTGAAGTTTTATATAGCACAAATTGTTCATCAAAATCAAATGACTATGGTATGTGTATATGTGACTCTAAACCCCGATTATGACACTCACCTTATGTGAAACCTACCTACTTTTGCTAATTGTGATATATTATCCTATATGACACTCACATGGTATCAAAATCATATGACTATGATGTATGTGTATGAGACTCTTAACCCCGATAATGCTGCTTAATTTTTGTGAAACATACCTGTATGTGACCCTTTTACCAATTGTGACATGTATTATGACATTCAAAAGAACTTGAATGTGTTCACCTAAAAATACAAGGGAGGATTGCAACTTTTGCCAATATATTTTATTCAAACACTTCATTTTATTTTATATTTTAATCTCGTGTATTTTATTATCTTTATGTTTAAAGGTTTTTTCTTGCACAAGGAGTAATTTTCTACGAGTGCTCCTTCAGTGATGCCATTGTTTATTTTACTCAGCTCTCAAGTACTATTCACTTGAGCAATGTTTTGTCAGAGTTGAAATATACTTTAATGTCAGAAGTTTTTCAACTTATCGACTAAGCTTTTTAAGTAAAAATAAAAATGTAAATTGAAATAGTTATGTATTTGTTATGCACTATACATACTGCGAACCATGGCAGGTGAAACACGTTCCGACAAGCATTCGGTATCGGGCGATTTACAGTGCAAAAAGTGCAAAAGCAAAGTTGTCAACTTTGTTCAATGTGTTTCTTGTGAATCATACTTTCACGTAAGTTGTGCAAAACACTTGAAATGTGTCATTATTGATAAGAACTTTGTAAAATGCTGCGAAAAACCAGACGATACAACTGATATTGATGATGTTGACAATGCATTTTTCGATGCTATTGACAATGAGCTCTGATCACAAAATCGACATCAATATATTCATGTATGTTGTTAAACAAAAAGACATCATTATCACGGAACTTAGGAAAAAATAAAAATATTAACCGAGCATTTGGCTATCACCAAACAAAAACCGAACGTAGGAAAAAGTCATCTGCCCGAAAAAAAGACTAATGACAAGGAAATAACCTTATCTAGGAATCCAGGTACAGCGGCGCTACCAATATCTAAAGGGATCCCAGTAGAAGCGATTGAGAATAATATTTCTCCTAAAGAAGTCAACAAAGCCATCCTGGAAACTTAAACAAGGTTACTCTGCGACAAATATGTGAATATTGAAAGCTATCCATCTACGAGTGATGACGGCCAACAAAATGAAATGAATGAGGAGCCTAAATGGACGAGGGTTGAGAATAAAAGGCCCAAAAAAAAACCGAGAGGTCACCTAGTGGTTGGTAATTTTTCTGGGCAGACACCAGTCAAAGAGGTTGTTAAACACATTGACCTTCACGTTTATAACCTACAACCAAATACTGCTAGTGACGATCTGCTGAAATTCTTATCACCTACCTTTACAGGAGTGAAATGCGAACTCCTGCAATCAAGGTATCCTTACAGCTACTCTTCGTTCAAGGTATCCATTCCCAGAGACCAAATGGATTCAATAACAAATCCATCAAGTTGGCCTAAAAACGCGTGTGTACGTCATTTTTTTCATCGAAAACAGACGACCGAGGTCAAATCTTAGGCTTGGATCAACAAAATGGTATAGATGCGAAAAAAAATTATTTCAAACTTCTTCATCTGAATGCTCAAAGTATTACAAACAAACTAAATAAGTTCTACGTTCTTCTCAACCATGAAAAACCAGACATTATTAGTGTCGTAGAGCACTGGTGCAACAAAGACAATATTGAGTTTATGACGACTCCTGAGTATGTTTTAATTACTCATTTCTGTCGCACCAGCCATATCCATGGAGGTTGTGCCATATACGCCAAAAATAACCATGATGTACAAACACTAGATGTTTCCATGTTCTCTATAGAAATGATCTGTGAATTTAGTTGTTTAAAGTTGATGTTGAATGCTAAAAGTGTCTGTGTACTAAGTGTATACCTGCCACCAAATGATGCTAACTTCCAGGTATTCCTATTTAATTTATATCAACTCCCAGAAAAAGTCAGCAAAAACCATTACATTTTTCTCTGTGGAGATCTCAATGTTGATTACCTTGTTGATTCAATTCACAAACAATTATTACTAGATCTTTTGCAAGGTTATAATTTAAATGTAAGCTCTCTATTGCCTACTAGAGTATTTACTAATAAAAATGGACTAACTTCTTCAACGAAAGTAGATTATATCCTAACAAACATTGATTCGATGAATTATGAGTCAAGTGTACATGAGGCGAATTTCAGCGACCACAGAGTTATGACATTGACATATGAGCTTAGTGAATGTATATCTGAAGAACATCCGAAGAAACTAATGCAATACAGGGATTTATCAAAAAATAATATGGAAAAATTAAATTCAGCACTGTGTGACACTGACTTCACTGATATGTACTCGAAGAATGACATCAACTCTGCCTTTGAATCTTTCTTAAATACTTTTTCATTCATGTTGGATAGTCACTGTCCCCTAAAACTAAGACATAATAATAAGGCAAACAATGCTCCTAACTGGATCACGCCCAGTATTAGAAAGGCCAGTCAAGACCTTAAAAACCTACACTGGTTGAGCAAAAACATCAACACTAGTGATTCTGAAGAAACTTACAGATTAGCAAAATATAATTACAATAAACTACTAACTGATGCTAAACTCAATTTCAATAAGGTTAAAATTAGGGACTCCGATAATAAGCAAAAAACCGTATGGAATTTGGTGAATCAGGACTTAGGTAGGAAAAAAATCCACAAAAACATTAATTTGCAGGTGGACGGCATAAGCTTTACAGATCCAGAAGACCAAGCGAATGTTTTCTTCGATTACTTCGCTAATATTACTGAAAAGAGTCTGCTGAATCATTTTGGTGACATGAGATCTGAGAATTGCACCGTGTCACCTATGGTCAATAACACATTTTTTTGTTATCCAATAAGCTCGGATGAAGTTGTAATGGTTGTGAGAAATTTAAAAAATAAATGCAGCTCTGGCATTGATAATATTTCGAACAAAATTCTGAAGTCGGTGATTTCTTCGCTCGCTCAGCATCTGGCATATCTGATAAATCTCTCAGTATGCTCTGGAAAATTTCCTTCTGTATTGAAAACTGCAATTGTCATTCCTATTTTCAAAAAAAAATTACCCTGCGGAAATAGCTAACTACAGACCGATATCCATCTTAAGTATATTTTCGAAAGTTATCGAAAGGTTAATATATGAGAGGATGTATAATTATCTATTCAAGTTTAATATTTTTACTGAATATCAACACGGTTTCCGGAAAGGAAAATCTACTCAAACAGCTGCTTGTAGTTTGATTGAATTTATTTATACTGCCTTGGACAGTGGTAAACAAGTGGCGGGACTCTTTTTTGACCTGTCACGAGCTTTTAATTCCATAAATCTTAATTTTATTAACAGTAAATTATATAACATTGGGTTCAGGGGAACTTTTCTAGATTGGATTGACGATTATCTGAGGGACAGAGAGATGCTGGTGAGGGTGGAACACTGTTTTTCAGAGAAGAAAAAGTCTAGCATTGGTGTTCCACAGGGTTCAGTGCTGGGGCCGCTGATATTTTTATTATTTATTAACGACATGCCTCAGCATATCAATGACAAACTTTTGGCTATTTTTGCAGATGACACTTCCTTAGCGGTCACAGCATGTACATACGAGGAATTGATTGAATCAATCAAACAAATAATGATATGTTTCAACAGTTGGTGTGCGCAAAATGGTCTAATGGCGAATATCCCTAAAACTGACTGCATATATTTCACTCCCCACACAAATACAAAAGTACTACAGTTTTACTTGAATGGAGCAACTGTAAAATCAACGGAATGTAGCAAATTTCTAGGTATATATGTCGATCAGTCCCTTCGATGGACAGACCATATTGATATACTGAGTAAGAAACTGAACAAAGCTAGATTCGCAATAATGCGTTTGAGATCCTGTCTGCCAGTGGAGTCATTGCTGACAGTTTATTATTCACTTGTTTATAGTCATATGTCGTATAATGTTATCCTCTGGGGAAACTCTGTCAATAATCATAGAATTTTCGTAACGCAAAAAAGAATAATTCGCACCATGTTCAACTTGCCTCCTAATGAATCTTGTAAGCATCATTTTGTCGCCTACGGGATATTAACATTTCCATGTCTATTTGTATTGAAGTGCTTGCTGTATGTTAAACACAACATTAGAAAACTCAAAACAAACTCTCACTACCATGACTATCCCACTAGAAACAGAAACCTTTTAAGCATTCCATCACATAGGACTGCTAAATTTGAAGGGTGCCCTACTTATCAAGGAATGATGTTTTACAATCATTTGCCTGAAAGCATTCAGCAGCTTGACGTGAATTCATTCAAGAATAAAGTTAAGTCTTTACTAACGTCCAAATGCTACTACAGCATAGGAGATTGTATGACAGATAGGGAACTAGGTTAAAGCTAGCATACCACATTTTAGTATATTGTGTTTTTTATTCTATTTTATTATTTATTGTTACTGTCGTACCTATTTATTGACCTGTCCTATACATCCATTGTCTGAAAGGATTAATAAAGATTATTATTATTATTATCCTTAGGAGTGTACCAGTCAGGCCCTGTCTCCGGTGCTCCGACCCATCCGGAGGGCGCGCTGGTGTCGTTAACCCCAACAACCACTCCCTACGTCCGTAGGGTGAGTGATTATTGGGTCCGAGAATCGTGTGCCCTGAGTAGACGGAGCGAACCAAGAATAACGGCCTTCTGCATTCGTGCTGCTAAAATTTCTGCCATATTACGGCAAGCAGGTATTATCTTCAAATTGGAGAGCAGTGTGTCCATCATTCCACCAAGGACTCCTATGATCAGAACCACCATTTTGACAGAATGGTCCGGATACAACCTGCGGAGTTCAAAGAGAAGATCTCGATATTTAGTCCGTTTTTCCTCCTCTTTTCGAACGATATTCATTACGCCTGGAGCGGAAAACTCCACTACGAATATCGTTTTACTTTGGTGGTCGAGGAGGACAACATCAGGCTTATTGGCTTGTATTTGCCTGAGGGTGGGGAATGAGTAGTTCCAATAGATTCGGCACCTCTCATTCTCCACCACGGACTCAATATCCCCCGGAACATAAGGCAACATCGGTGTCTCGTCTAGACCGTACGAGTGTCGTAGATGGTAGTACAACACTCGTAGAGCCGCGTTATGCCTGTGGATATAGGCTGAGACCGCATAACATGGGCATGCTGATAGCAGATGCATTACGGTCTCAGGTGCCCCACGACATGCCCTGCATCGGGTGTCAGGGACGTCTATACCCATCACGCGACTACGGTAGACAAGGGTGTTGAAGACACCATCCTGGCAAGCCATTATGAATCCCTCGGTCTCTGACTTTAGCTCACTCGACCTGAGGAAGGCAAAGGTCAAGCTTTTGGATAAGCCAATGTCTTCGATGTTGTGAAAGAAGACACCATGCATTGGCTTATCCATATGTAGCTGTAGCAGGACCTCTGTCTCCGCAGCTTTGATGTGAGCTTTTTTTGAACGGGTCCCAACTCGGTGACAGAGTTTGGGTTAGCCCGTTCAGTGTCAAATACGAGACCGAGTTCATCGGCCGCACGGGTTGCCTTAAAAAGAAATGCTCCAATCCCTGCCATTTCATGGTCGCGGACCATGCAGAGAAGGGGATCTGAACTCCGGATGACTTTACAGGCCCCATCCAGAACCATTCTATTATGCAGACACTCCAAACTCAAAAGTCCACGGCCTCCCCGTTGTCTGGAGAAGTATAACCGTGGAACGGACGATTTAGGATGCAAGCTCCTATTGAGATGCATCATTTTGCGAGTTTTAACGTCGAGTTGTCGCAGCTCTTCCTTAGTCCACTTCATTACTCCGAAAGAGTAAAGAAGGATCGGAACGGCAAGCATATTGGTTGCAGCAACTTTGTTCTTCCCCGACAGTTCTGATGACCAGATCTGTCGGAGTTTATGCTGATACTTGCCGCGGAGAGAGTTCTTAACTGTGAATACCTCTTGGGAGTGGCGTTGCTCCACCCCTAGGTAAGTATACGTCTCTCCGGCATCCAGATGATGTAGGATGCTTCCGTCTACGAGCTGGACATCCTCTCCGTATTCCTCGCATCGTCCTCTTTTGAGATGAACCGTGGCACATTTGTCGATCCCAAATTCCATTTCGATAGCATGCGTGTACTCTTCCACCACCCTAAGGGACTGATGTAGGTCCCTTTCTCCAGAGGCATATAATTTTAGGTCATCCATGTAAAACAGATGGGTGACTTTATGCCTCCGGTTGCTGGGAGTGCCGCAGTTGTACCCACGGGTATTCCTGAGTACAACGGACAATGGCAATAGTGAGATGCAGAAGAGAAAAGGGCTGAGGGAGTCTCCCTGAAACACGCCTCTTCTAATGATGACCTGCTCTGTTTGGACTGTGTCTCTACCAGATCTTATGGTGAAGCGAGTCCTCCAGAGTGTCATCAGTTGTCCAATACATCCCACTATTTGATCAGGTACCTCAAGACATCTGAGCAAATGCATGATTAACTCATGCGATGTTGTATCAAATGCCTTGCGGTAATCGATCCAGGCCATCGAAAGGTTACGCTTATACTGCACGGAGTCCTGCGTGATACATCTATCAATGAGCAGGTTCTCCTTGCAGCCGGCGACCCCTTTCTTTGACCCCCTTTGCTCATATATCCGTTCGTACACCGGATCAACTGCGGAGAGAATGCGCGTGTATAAGATGCGTGTAAACACCTTATAACACGCATTCAAGCATGTTATCGGCCTGTAATTCTTTGGATCAGACAAATCTCCGTTTTTGGGGATGAGCACGGTTCGCCCCTCGACAAACCACTCCGGAATCTGCTGCTCCCCATCTAGCCATGAGTTAAAAACTCTAGCCAGATGAACTTTTTCCACCAATAGTTATTCAACCCATCAGGGCCTGCTGCAGCGAAATTCTTAGAACCTTTTAGGGCCCTTCGAACTTCTTCCGTGGTTATCGGATTGCGCAGATCATTGTGCTCATGCTGCCGAAGCGTCCTGCAGTAAGCTTCGAACTGCGCTAGGGCTGGAGTGTCTACATTGAGTGGTTGCGGAAACTCATAGATGTTCTTCCAGAAGGTTTCTACCCGATCAGCAGCCGGCGGGTTATCGACAACACGTGGAGGCTCTTGGAATAAGCGAGAAGGTTTATCGCGGAACTTTATGTTTTCCGCGATACTTCTCGCCCGCCTCACTAGTGACTTCTTTGCAGCCACTAGCATTCGTATCCTATCAAGACAGTGCTGTTTTATGGTAAACAGCACGCCTTGATTCAATGTGTGGTGAGCTCGTCTTAGCTTTGCAGCAATTCGCCGCACTGCCGGCGTGAAAGGCCTATTGGCCGACATGTAGTCCACCACACACTGGATACGAGACGCGTGTTGTCTCGCCGACTTGATCTTAGCTTCCATCTTGTGAACGCGTCGCTCATGCCTCCCAACAAGAGCGGTGGTTTCCCTCCTCTCCGTCTGGGATAGAGCACGAGCGGCGTCGTACACGACAGAATTAATCTGCCAGATGGTAGCCTCTTCTGAAAGAACATCGCCAATCTCTGCATCCACTCGTGCCAGTTCTTGCGGCTTCAGGGGCTTCATATTGTGAAGCGCCCTGCGGGTTCTGATGTCCTCCATTGGTGGTATGATGCGAGCCTCCTCTACAGCCAGACCGACACGTGGCATATCTGCCACTTCTGCCACTTCGTTAATCGGCTGAGGAGGAGCTCTAACATAGCCTCGAGCCCGGAGATAGGAAACATAATCCCTGAGATTTTGGGCGGAAACGGCGGCATGCTCTGGGTGTCTTTCACACCAGAGAGCATGCATCCTTGCCATGTATCCTCTCCGGGCGGGCTCACTGCTCTCGTAGATATACAGAAGTCCGTCTCTCAATTCGTCCGTCAACTCAAAGCGTCCGTTGTCATTGCGGTTGTCATTTGGCAAATCATCGTTGATGGCCCCACCACCTTGCCTTTGACCCCTAATCCGAGGGGGTCGGTTGTGGGGGCCTCTTCCCCGATTGTTTGGAACCGAGTATTAGGGTTAACCCAGTAAACCCACGGCCGACACCGGAGGGAAAGATGCCTTTTCCCTCCCGGATGCGCATGAGCTGCCGGTCCGATTTTGCATCCTTTGCTCGGGTAGGTGGTGTCGCAACTCACCAGGGCCTTAGGTGTTGGTTGACCTCCCTGCCTATTATTATTATTATTATTATTATTATTATTTCCTTTAAGAGTGTACCAGTCAGGTCCTGTCTCCGGTGCTCCGACCCATCCGGAGGACGCGCTGGTGTCGTTTACCTCAATAACCACTCCCTACGTCCGTAGGGTGAGTGATTATTGGGTCCGAGAGTCATGTGTTCTGAGCAGACGAAGGGAACCAAGGATGACGGCCTTCTGCATTCGAGCGGCTAGGATTTGTGCCATATTACGGCAGGCCGGTATCAACTTCAAATTAGAGAGCAGTGTGTCCATCATTCCACCAAGGACTCCTATAATCAGAACCACCATTTTGACAGAATGGTCCGGATACAACCTGCGGAGTTCAAAGAGAAGATCTCGATATTTAGTCCGTTTTTCCTCCTCTTTCCGAACGATATTCATCTCGCCTGGAGCGGAAAACTCCACGACGAATATCGTTTTACTTTGACGGTCGAGGAGGACAACATCAGGCTTATTGGCTTGTATTTGCCTGAGGGTGGGGAATGAGTAGTTCCAATAGATTCGGCACCTCTCATTCTCCACCACGGACTCAATATCCCCCGGAACATAAGGCAACACCGGTGTCTCGTCTATACCGTACGAGTGTCTTAGATGGTAGTACAACACTCGTAGCGCCGCGTTATGCCTGTGGATATAGGCTGAGACCGCATAAGCTGGACATGCTGATAGCAAATGCATTACGGTCTCAGGTGCCCCACGACATTCCCTGCATCGGGTGTCAGGGACGTCTATACCCATCACGCGACTACGGTAGACGAGGGTGTTGAAGACACCATCCTGGCAGGCCATTATGAATCCCTCGGTCTCCGACTTTAGCTCACTCGAACTGAGAAAGGCAAAGGTCAAGCTTTTGGATAAGCCAAGGTCTTCGATGTTGTTGAAGAAAACACCATGCATTGGCTTATCCATATGCAGCTGTAGGAGGACCTCTGTCTCCGCAGCTTTAATGTGAGCTTTTAGCTGAACGGGTCCCAACTCGGTGACAGAGTTTGGGTTAGCCCGTTCAGTGTCGAATACGAGACCAAGTTCATCGGCTGCACGGGTTGCTGCCTTAAAGAGAAATGCTCCAATCCCTGCTTTTTCATGGTCGCGGACCATGCAGAGAAGGGGATCTGAACTCCTGATGACTTTACAGGCCCCATCCAGAACCATTCTGTTATGCAGACACTCCAAACTCAAAAGTCCACGGCCTCCCCGTTGTCTGGGAAAGTATAACCGTGGAACAGACGATTTAGGATGCAAGCTCCTATTGAGATGCATCATTTTGCGAGTTTTTACGTCGAGTTGTCGCAGCTCTTCCTGAGTCCACTTCATCACTCCGAAGGAGTAGAGAAGGATCGGAACGGCAAGCATATTAGTTGCAGCAACTTTGTTCTTCCCCGACAGTTCTGATGACCAGATCTGTCGGAGTTTATGCTGATACTTGCCGCGGAGAGAGTTCTTAACTGTGATTACCTCTTGGGAGCGGCGTTGCGCCACCCCTAGGTAAGTATAAGTCTCTCCGGCATCCAGATGATGTAGGATGCTTCCGTCTACGAGCTGGACATCCTCTCCGTATTCCTCGCATCGTCCTCTTTTGAGATGAACCGTGGCACATTTGTCGATCCCAAATTCCATTCCGATAGCATGCGTATATTCTTCCACCACCCTAAGGGACTGATGTAGGTCCCTTTCTCCAGAGGCATATAATTTTAGGTCATCCATGTAAAACAGGTGGGTGACTGTATGCCTCCGGTTGCTGGGGGTGCCGCAGCTGTACCCACGGGTATTCCTGAGTGCAACGGACAATGGCAATAGTGAGATGCAGAAGAGAAGAGGGCTGAGAGAGTCTCCCTGAAACACGCCTCTTCTAATGATGACCTGCTCTGTTTGGACTATGTCTCCACCAGATTTTATAGCGAAGCAAGTCCTCCAGAGCGGCATCAGTTGTCCAATGCATCCCACTATTTGATCGGGTACCTCAAGGCATCTGAGCAAATGCATGATTAACTCATGCGATGTTGTATCAAATGCCTTGCGGTAATCGATCCAGGCCATCGAAAGGTTACGCTTATACTGCACGGAGTCCTGCGTGATACATCTATCGATGAGCAGGTTCTCCTTGCAGCCGGCGACCCCTTTCTTTGACCCTCTTTGCTCATATATCCGTTCATACACCGGATCAACTGCGGAGAGAATGCGCGTGTATAAGATGCGCGTAAACACCTTATAACACGCATTCAAGCATGTTATCGGTCTGTAATTTTTTGGATCAGACAAATCTCCGTTTTTGGGGATGAGCACGGTTCGCCCCTCGACAAACCACTCCGGAATCTGCTGCTCCCCATCTAGCCATGAGTTGAAAACTCTAGCCAGATGGCGGTGGGTTGCTGGAAACTTTTTCCACCAATAGTTATTCAACCCATCGGGTCCTGGAGCAGCAAAGTTCTTTGAGCCTTTGAGGGCTCTTTGAACTTCTTCCGGGGTTATCGGATTGCGCAGATCGTTGAGCTCAGGCTGTCGAAGCCTCCTGCAGAATGCTCTGAACTGCGCTAGGGCTGGAGTATCTACATTGATTGGTTGCGGATACTCATAGATGTTCTTCCAGAAGGTTTCCACCCGATCAACAGTCGGCGGGTTATCAACAACACGTGGAGGCTCTTGAAATAAACGAGAAGGTTTATCGCGGAACTTCAAGTTTTCCGCGACTCCTCTCGCTCGCCTCACTAGTGACTTCTTTGCAGCCACTAGCATTCGTATCCTATCAAGACAGTGCTGTTTGATGGTAAACAGCACCCCTTGATTCAATGTGTGGTGAGCTCGTCTTAATTTTGCGGCAATTCGCCGCACTGCAGGTGTGAAAGGCCTATTGGCCGCCACGTAGTCCACCACACACTGGATACGAGACGCGTGTTGTCTCGCCGACTTGATCTTAGCTTCCATCTTGTGTACGCGTCGTTCATGCCTCCCAACTACAGCGGTGGTGTCCCTCCTCTGCGTTTGGGTTAGATCATGAGCGGCGTCATACACGACAGAATTGATCTGCCAGATGTCAGCCTCTTCTGGAAGAACATCGCCGATCTCCGCATCCACTCGTGCCAGTTCTTGTGGCTTCAGGGGCTTCACATGGTGAAGTGCCCTGCGAGTTCTGATGTCCCCCATCGGTGGTATGATGCGAGCATTCTCCACAGCCAGACCGACACGTGGCATAACTTGTGCCACTTCGATAACCGGCTGAGGAGGTGCTCTGACATATCCTCGTCTCCGAAGATGAGATACATAATCCCTAAGATTTTGGGCGGAAAAGGCGGCATGCTCTGGGTGTCTTTCACACCACAGAGCATGCATTCTCGCCATGTATCCTCTCCGGGCGGGCTCACTGCTCTCGTAGCAATGCATAAGACCGTCCCTTAATCCATCCGTCCACTCAAAACGTCCGTTTTCATAGCGTAAGTCGTCAGCTGGCAAATCATCGTTGTTGGCCCCACCACCTTGCCTTTGACCCCTAATCCGAGGGGGTCGGTTGTGGGGGCCTCTTCCCCGATTATTTGGAACCGAGTGTTAGGGTTTACTGGGGGGTTAACCCAGTAAACCCACGGCCGACACCAGAGGGAAAGATGCCTCTTCCCTCCCGGATGCGCATGAGCTGCCGGTCCGATTTTGCATCCTTTGCTCGGGTAGGTGGTGTCGCAACTCACCAGGGCCTTAGGTGTTGGTTGACCTCCCTGCCTTTATTATTATTATTATTATTATTATTATTATTATTATTATTATTATTATTATTATTATTATTATTATTATTATTATTATTATTATTATTATTATTATTATTATTATTATTATTATTATTATTATT
Source organism: Chrysolina oricalcia (assembly GCA_944452925.2). Classification (NCBI taxonomy): domain Eukaryota; kingdom Metazoa; phylum Arthropoda; class Insecta; order Coleoptera; family Chrysomelidae; genus Chrysolina; species Chrysolina oricalcia. The sequence goes on along the minus strand of OX101808.2, from coordinate 37,251,585 downwards.
ATTATTATTATTATTATTATTATTATTATTATTATTATTATTATTATTATTATTATTATTATTATTATTATTATTATTATTATTATTATAATGGTGATAGTCTCCTCGATCTGAACATAAGTGTCATGCAAGAATAACCCAGAAAACCCTACAGTACCACCAGAGACGAGAATAAGGGCATATAACTAAATGATAATAAAAATTCAACAGAAGGAGCCAATTTAGGAACATATCATTATCATAGTCACAATCACTGTCACAGTCCTAGTCTTAGTCATTGTCTTAAGGAATTTTTGTATTTATGCATTACAGTCATTAGTTCGAAAATAATAACTTGACTGATCACAACACTGTCATTAGTATCTTTTTATCCCAAAGGAGGGGACATTTTTCAATCATTTCAATAAGAGTACCCTCTTCCTGGCTCGTTTTTTTTCTGAAACACAATGAACAATAACAAATAAGAAGGATTAAAAGTCGAAACATATAATTATTTATGGCATTTGTCGAAAAGGTATCGACGCGCGCGTATGCGCGTTGTACATGTCATCCTAATCATAAGCATAAAAATTGAAAATTGGCAACTTTGAAGGTTAAATTCTTATGATTAAGACTAAAACTAAAGAAATTGAATAAATGAAATGTACACTCTCTATACATCCTTTCTAAAACCAAAAAGTGATTTGATAGTTTTATTGTTTAATGGAAGGTGTAAATATATTACATCCATAATCATTTATTGAATTTTTGATCAGAGAACTTTTAGGGATTGGCTATTTCAATTCATTATTTTGTCTTGTAATATGATCAGAAGAACCAATTATTGTAAATTTTGTGCTTGTATATCAAACACACAGTTTCGAGTACGAAAATTGCCACAACTGGTTTAAAACTGCTAACGAACAGTCGTTACCGACTGATGATGAACCCTTTACTCCCATAAACACCTAACTATGTAGGCTTATTATGGCAAGAACCTGTCAGAAAACAACTACTCCCCTGGCTAAGACCACGACGGGTATTGAATTAAATCTAACAGCTACTTGTGCAACGTTCCTCAAAACATCAGAGGACGCAATTGCAAGTGCCCTCTATGACCAACCAGCAGAATTATGTTTTGATTTGGACGGGGTGACCACCTGCAGACTAGTTTCGAGGTTGTTGCCTCTCATCAGTGCAAGGGCAGGTCAACACAGACAGCACTGAAGCCATCTGTTCCCCGTCCAAACCAATACACACTCCGCTGATTAGTCAATTCTGGTTCACGAGATGAAAGCAGTTTCTAGGCCGCTCCACCTAGCGAGCAGAGGAGGACACTCCGAATCTCCGGGTTGAGAGATTTAATCGAAGAAGACAGAAATCTTTGGGAGATCGTTTGCTAACGAACAGTCGTTACCGACCGATGATGAACCCTTTACTCCCATAAGTACTCCCATAAGTAGCTGTTAGATTCAATTCAATACCCGTCGTGGTCTTAGCCAGGGTAGTAGTTGTTTTCTGACAGGTTCTTGCCATAGTAAGCCTACATAGTTAGGTGTTTATGGGAGTAAAGGGTTCATCATCGGTCGGTAACGACTGTTCGTTAGCAAACGATCTCCCAAAGATTTCTGTCTTCTTCGATTAAATCGCTCAACCCGGAGATTCGGAGTATCTTCCTCTGCTCGCTAGGTGGAGCGGCCTAGAAACTGCTTTCATCTCGTGAACCAGAATTGACTAATCAGCGGAGTGTGTATTGGTTTGGACGGGGAACAGATGGCTTCAATGCTGTCTGTGTTGACCTGCCCTTGCACTGATGAGAGGCAACAACCTCGAAACTAGTCTGCAGGTGGTCACCCCGTCCAAATCAAAACATAATTCTGCTGGTTGGTCATAGAGGGCACTTGCAATTGCGTCCTCTGATGTTTTGAGGAACGTTGCACAAGTAGCTGTTAGATTTAATTCAATACCCGTCGTGGTCTTAGCCAGGGGAGTAGTTGTTTTCTGACAGGTTCTTGCCATAATAAGCCTACATAGTTAGGTGTTTATGGGAGTAAAGGGTTCATCATCGGTCGGTAACGACTGTTCGTTAGCAAACGATCTCCCAAAGATTTCTGTCTTCTTTGGTTTAAAACTGTTCAAAAACATGAATCACGATACTTTGCTTTGCATAAATATCGCAGAGCACGCTTTTGTAAAATTAGAACATTCTGAAATCGATAAACACAGCAAACTCCCCAAAATGCTATTACATACCGCAGATGTGATTCAATAAGATTATGGTACACAGGTTTGGAAGCTGAAAATCCGAATTCATTCGGTAAATAAACCTGAAATTTGGATATTTATTAGGGCATTGATATACAATAGAAATAAAATCGGTCCAAGTATGGAACCTTGAGGAACTCCACAATTAGTACTTTTTAATTCTGAATATGATGAATTTCTTACTATCCAATTTCGTTCAGTTAACTAGGAATTGAACCAATTGAGTGTGATTCCTCGGAATCCATATTTTTGTAGTTTGAGCAAAAGAATTTTATGAATCACACAGTCAAAAGTTTTAGAAAAATCACAAAATACAGCAGTTGCCACTTCCCCTCCATTGATTTGCGATTATACTTCATGTAGAAGAGATAAGATTACATCCTCCTGTGTTTTTGTTTCTGTGAAAACCGAATTGCTGGTTGTTGATTAGAATTTGATGAATTTCTAACTTTCAATATCATTTTCGTATAATAACTATCCCTAATAGCACCATGAAGTCCGATGGTAATCCATAGGACATCCTCTCAGGACATTCAGGACGTCCTTAGGATGTGCAAAATTGATACCGCGGACGTCCATTGGACATCCGTGGGAAGCACCAATGTCTCGACTTCTCACCAAAATTGGACGTTCTATAAGGATATCCAAAGGACATCCACCTGGGATGTTAATCGGACGTCCCCGAATTACATCAATCGAAAGTACATCCTTAGGACGTGCAATATTGGTACGTCCTTAGGACGTGCAGTATTGGTACCGCGGACGTCCATTGGACATCCGTGGGAAGCACCAATGTCTCGACTTCTCAACAAAATTGGACGTTCTATAAGGATATTCAATCGACATCCACCTGGGATGTTCATTGGACGTCCCCGAATTACATCAATCGAAAGTACATCTGGGACGTCCTTAGCATGTACAGAATTATCAGATGTATTTCAGGACCAAGATTATGATATTGTTGTGGATTACTGGAGATACCAATTTGGATGGAACCAGATTTACTCACTAGGTAAGCTCAGCACTCTCTCAGAGTCATTTAATTCGGTTTTGTACATGTTTAAAGGATACACACAACTCTACTTGTCTTACGGAAACACGTTTTTCAAAACAGTGTTGAATAGGTTAGTAATAACTATTGAATAATATAACAAAACTTTTATTTTCATTTATAGATATAACTACACTGAATGAACACAAAATAACTTACAGAACAGTCACTAAACTAATTAATCACAAAAGACGATAGAAAAGCGACCATAGCTGGTAAATACTCAACAACTTTCTGTCAATTCGTCAACACTTCACTTGAACACAGAACACAAATCACAGAAAACAACTTTATGCACGGAATCCATACATAGAGGAATTGTTTGGTTTCAATCCTTATACGAGCAAGAGAGACAAACATATTTTTTTTTTATTTTCATTGTTGTGAATCGTATTGGAATACGCACAAACTCGAGAATATGGCCCCTGATGACCTCAATGATAGTGAAAAGGGTTTTATTTCAGATGGGTTGTTTTCGCTATAATGTTTAGCCCTATTGTAAATATGCGATCCATTTTATACCTCTTCTGTAAAACCACTAGCTGGGATGTATACACGGGTACTGGGTACACATGGAGGACTAATTATTGTAACTGTTTTCGAATTTTGTTTAATTTTTATGATCATCCATCCTTCATCTTTGGATGGATGGACCTAGGAAACATTCCGAAAAATGTTCAATCCAGGACATCCCAAGGAAGTCCTCGCAGGGACATTTTCTGAAATTCACTGATTGGGATGACGTCCGATGTACATCCATCAAGGACGTTCCAGAATGTCCCCGTACCAGGACCACTATAGGAAGTCCTTTCGATGACATGCCAAATACATGCCAACCAGAACATCCAAAGGATATCCTAGAAAATTCTACAAAATATATCCGAACCAGGACATCCCAAGGAAGTCCTCGCAGGGAGGTATTCTAAGATTAACCAATTGGGACGTCCAATATTTATTCATGTGGGATGTTCCTAAATGTCCCGTATCAGGACAACCACGGGACGTCTTTTCAAAGACATGCCAGAATACTTACTAACAAGGACGTCCGATGGATGTCCTAGGAAACATTACAAAATATATCCGACCCAGGACATCCCAAAGACGTCCTCGCAGAGACGTTTTATACGATGTACCGATTGGGTCATCCATAGGAAGTCCTTTGGGGAAATTCATGAAAATGCACTGAATCGGACGTCCCAAGGACAATGATTTTAAGTCCCGGACATTCGGACATGATTTGTACCAAATAGGAACGTCCCTGGGACATGGTGTGCTATTAGGGATCTTTTGCTAATTTAATCAATTTCCTATATATTCTGCGATATAGGTTAAAGGAAAAAATTCATAATTAGTAAACATTGTGATATGATGCAAAGAACGTAATTTTTATTCTTTGTGCAACCCATTGATTTTTATCTTTAATTTTAACACTCTGTGTTGGAAAAGCCCTATTAAACTAATCAAAATTATACTTGATGAAATTTTGATTGCACATTTATGATGAATAAACATATATTACCCAGGACCCGGTGCTGAAAACGGAGGACCAGCTCGAAGAGGACACCGACGTGCTGCTAAAGCTGGGCTCAGACGCTGAGGCAACCGAGCTCAGAGCCAGGATAATGAGCGCCTCGCTGCTCTCTGACATGGAGTCCTTCAAAGCGGCGAATCCTGGGTCCATCGTGGAAGATTTCATCCGGTGGTACTCTCCTAGAGACTGGATTGAAGAGGATGAAACGGACGAGTGGGGTCAGAAGAAGGGTCATCTCAGTCCGAGGATGATGATTGAGGAAAACAATATTTGGGTGCAGATGTGGAAGTCGGCCAAGCCCGTTCCCGCTAGTAGGCAGAAGAGGTTGTTCGACGATACGAGGGAAGCTGAGAAAGTTTTGCAGTTTTTGGAGATGCGGAACGTATCGCAGGTAGGTTCCATATTCAAGTTTTTCAACTTATCAACAGAGCTTTTCAACTATTAATAAGAATGAATTTTGAAATTAAAATAATAAAATTATTATGTAATAAACTATAATGGTGATAGTCTTTCTCATCTAAACATAAGTCCAGATGGAAGAGAGAATCATTACCATACGTGCTCCGGGGCGACTTAACAAAAAAGGGTACGGATCTGCTGTTCCAACTGAAGGAAAAACCCAAGGAAACCTACAGTAGCACCAGAGGAGTCACTGAGGCATGCAACTGTACAAGAATAAAAATGCTCATCCTCACACCAATGACCCCTTCATAGATTGTCATTTCAAAAAACGTATAGACCTGTGGATTCTTGGGAAACATTTTTCAGATCTTCTGTCTTCAAAGTCTGTTTACGGAGTCCAACGGTAATATGTCATTGATGATAGTCACCGACTATTCAGTATGATTATAGTATTAAGCAGCCGGTACTTCAAATAAATACATCTTAAATGTCAAATTGAATCAATCGTGTTGAAGTGTTTGAAAATGAATCGGTTTGGCGAAACCAGAAACGAAGAAATAGATAGTGTTATCCAGCATACAATACCTCTTAATACAGTGAGGAGTAAAAATAGCGTATATATGGAGGCAATTTACCAAATTTTGCGAGCATCCTCAATATGAATTAAACACCATTCAGAAAACTGAATGATATTTTGAAAGATTGGGCCTGGTATATGATAAACGAAAATGAGATAGATTGTAAAGAATATACTGTGGAGTGTATTAGGAATTCTACAGCTAAAACTCTTCAAGAATTGTATTACGAAAAGTATAACATTAAAATTGATCCATTTCAAGCTTGCCAATTCAAAAGTTCTCGAGATGCACATAATGCCAAGGGACGGGAACTGTAGAAAAATCAGAACGGAATTCAACTGAATTCAGCGGCATCAAGTATAGAGAATAGGTTTGCTGTTATTGACAAATGCGATGAAAAAACTCCAGATGGACTTCAAAAATAAATTTATCACTCGGCTTCAGTAAAATTAGCATGACGTGGGTGCGAAGGTTGTTCAGCTTTGATTGAACATTTCAAATTTGAAATTCTGAATTATGGTAATGAATCAGGTAAGATAAAATACAACCCAATCTTTACAAAAACCTGTCAACCCAAGTAGCAATTTGGCGACTATAACCACATAATACACCATAATTAACGTTGTACTTGGTGTAGAAATCAGTCATTTATGAAACGATGCTCTGTAAACCACCAGACAACGTTGTCTTAACGTTGAGCATGACATCAGTTAGGCTACGACGTTGTCAGAACGTTTACCCAACTGACTACAACTAGTAAATTTTTTGGGAATGGGAATAACGTTTTGAAATCGTTCAAGTGACACTTCAGTTATGTTAAACGTTTTCCAGACGGAGGGTCGACCTGGTAAGATCCAACTAAGCAGTGGGCAATTTTTCAGTAAAGTTGAAAACGTTTTCGTGGAGTCATCTTTATAACTAACATTTTTCCAAATATTTACTACAAAGGACATGCCGGCAATACTAAGATAATAATCATTTACTCAATTTATTAATTTTTTTATTCTAGTCAGAAGGACATACTACTGGCTAAATTGCTTGATAAAAAAGTACGTAGTGAATGATGAGGAACTGGAATGATCCATCCTTCATCTTTGGATGGATGGACCTAGGAAACATTCCGAAAAATGTTCAATCCAGGACATCCCAAGGAAGTCCTCGCAGGGACATTTTCTGAAATTCACTGATTGGGATGACGTCCGATGTACATCCATCAAGGACGTTCCAGAATGTCCCCGTACCAGGACCACTATAGGAAGTCCTTTCGATGACATGCCAAATACATGCCAACCAGAACATCCAAAGGATATCCTAGAAAATTCTACAAAATATATCCGAACCAGGACATCCCAAGGAAGTCCTCGCAGGGAGGTATTCTAAGATTAACCAATTGGGACGTCCAATATTTATTCATGTGGGATGTTCCTAAATGTCCCGTATCAGGACAACCACGGGACGTCTTTTCAAAGACATGCCAGAATACTTACTAACAAGGACGTCCGATGGATGTCCTAGGAAACATTACAAAATATATCCGACCCAGGACATCCCAAAGACGTCCTCGCAGAGACGTTTTATACGATGTACCGATTGGGTCATCCATAGGAAGTCCTTTGGGGAAATTCATGAAAATGCACTGAATCGGACGTCCCAAGGACAATGATTTTAAGTCCCGGACATTCGGACATGATTTGTACCAAATAGGAACGTCCCTGGGACATGGTGTGCTATTAGGGATCTTTTGCTAATTTAATCAATTTCCTATATATTCTGCGATATAGGTTAAAGGAAAAAATTCATAATTAGTAAACATTGTGATATGATGCAAAGAACGTAATTTTTATTCTTTGTGCAACCCATTGATTTTTATCTTTAATTTTAACACTCTGTGTTGGAAAAGCCCTATTAAACTAATCAAAATTATACTTGATGAAATTTTGATTGCACATTTATGATGAATAAACATATATTACCCAGGACCCGGTGCTGAAAACGGAGGACCAGCTCGAAGAGGACACCGACGTGCTGCTAAAGCTGGGCTCAGACGCTGAGGCAACCGAGCTCAGAGCCAGGATAATGAGCGCCTCGCTGCTCTCTGACATGGAGTCCTTCAAAGCGGCGAATCCTGGGTCCATCGTGGAAGATTTCATCCGGTGGTACTCTCCTAGAGACTGGATTGAAGAGGATGAAACGGACGAGTGGGGTCAGAAGAAGGGTCATCTCAGTCCGAGGATGATGATTGAGGAAAACAATATTTGGGTGCAGATGTGGAAGTCGGCCAAGCCCGTTCCCGCTAGTAGGCAGAAGAGGTTGTTCGACGATACGAGGGAAGCTGAGAAAGTTTTGCAGTTTTTGGAGATGCGGAACGTATCGCAGGTAGGTTCCATATTCAAGTTTTTCAACTTATCAACAGAGCTTTTCAACTATTAATAAGAATGAATTTTGAAATTAAAATAATAAAATTATTATGTAATAAACTATAATGGTGATAGTCTTTCTCATCTAAACATAAGTCCAGATGGAAGAGAGAATCATTACCATACGTGCTCCGGGGCGACTTAACAAAAAAGGGTACGGATCTGCTGTTCCAACTGAAGGAAAAACCCAAGGAAACCTACAGTAGCACCAGAGGAGTCACTGAGGCATGCAACTGTACAAGAATAAAAATGCTCATCCTCACACCAATGACCCCTTCATAGATTGTCATTTCAAAAAACGTATAGACCTGTGGATTCTTGGGAAACATTTTTCAGATCTTCTGTCTTCAAAGTCTGTTTACGGAGTCCAACGGTAATATGTCATTGATGATAGTCACCGACTATTCAGTATGATTATAGTATTAAGCAGCCGGTACTTCAAATAAATACATCTTAAATGTCAAATTGAATCAATCGTGTTGAAGTGTTTGAAAATGAATCGGTTTGGCGAAACCAGAAACGAAGAAATAGATAGTGTTATCCAGCATACAATACCTCTTAATACAGTGAGGAGTAAAAATAGCGTATATATGGAGGCAATTTACCAAATTTTGCGAGCATCCTCAATATGAATTAAACACCATTCAGAAAACTGAATGATATTTTGAAAGATTGGGCCTGGTATATGATAAACGAAAATGAGATAGATTGTAAAGAATATACTGTGGAGTGTATTAGGAATTCTACAGCTAAAACTCTTCAAGAATTGTATTACGAAAAGTATAACATTAAAATTGATCCATTTCAAGCTTGCCAATTCAAAAGTTCTCGAGATGCACATAATGCCAAGGGACGGGAACTGTAGAAAAATCAGAACGGAATTCAACTGAATTCAGCGGCATCAAGTATAGAGAATAGGTTTGCTGTTATTGACAAATGCGATGAAAAAACTCCAGATGGACTTCAAAAATAAATTTATCACTCGGCTTCAGTAAAATTAGCATGACGTGGGTGCGAAGGTTGTTCAGCTTTGATTGAACATTTCAAATTTGAAATTCTGAATTATGGTAATGAATCAGGTAAGATAAAATACAACCCAATCTTTACAAAAACCTGTCAACCCAAGTAGCAATTTGGCGACTATAACCACATAATACACCATAATTAACGTTGTACTTGGTGTAGAAATCAGTCATTTATGAAACGATGCTCTGTAAACCACCAGACAACGTTGTCTTAACGTTGAGCATGACATCAGTTAGGCTACGACGTTGTCAGAACGTTTACCCAACTGACTACAACTAGTAAATTTTTTGGGAATGGGAATAACGTTTTGAAATCGTTCAAGTGACACTTCAGTTATGTTAAACGTTTTCCAGACGGAGGGTCGACCTGGTAAGATCCAACTAAGCAGTGGGCAATTTTTCAGTAAAGTTGAAAACGTTTTCGTGGAGTCATCTTTATAACTAACATTTTTCCAAATATTTACTACAAAGGACATGCCGGCAATACTAAGATAATAATCATTTACTCAATTTATTAATTTTTTTATTCTAGTCAGAAGGACATACTACTGGCTAAATTGCTTGATAAAAAAGTACGTAGTGAATGATGAGGAACTGGAATGATCCTAACCTAACTTTTGAATCGGAAATAAAAAGAGATTTCTAATGCACTGCCTCCTATTACAGGCAAAAAAAGATTGCGTGGTGAAACTTCATAGACACAAGCCCTCATAAAGACAGACAGTTTGGAGAGCTGAAGTTCAAAGCTTAAGTTCGAATTTTTCGTTCAGTTTTTGGTCGGATAAGCAACTTCAGTCGCGCTCCGGGTATAAAGTTAGTTGCCTGGCAGACTGAAGTTGAAAGTTGGTATATTTTCAGTTTTCTGATATCCATAGTCGCGTTCACGACTTTTATACTCCTACGCCATGTTGGAAGTGTAATTCTATTTGGAAACATGGCCGGTCATTCAAATTTCGGACGTAAACAGCATAAACAAAGGATTAGGAAGCCTTAGTTTAGTTTTCTAGAAATAATTCAGGTGTATTCCATTTAAATCGAGATTTAATCAGTCTCTGAACTAAATATTGTTCATCGAAAAGATTTTTTTTTTTATTCCTGAGTTTCGAAAAATTCACAGCAGAATTGAAGCCCACGTGTTTTTTAGCATGAAACAATAGTATATTTGACAGTAAAATGAAATACGTTGCCAATTTCTGTTTCGGAAATCCTTATTTATCGGGTATCTTGAGCATAAAAATTTAACATTTTGATTGTAACGGTAGGAGTAACTAGAAAGTTTTCTTTAAGTGTCCATTTTGGCCATCAGTAATTATTTGGTTGATATATTAACCATGTTTTAAACACCATAAAGAGTAAATTATCAACGCTGCGCGAGAGGGCGCTGGTGTGTAGTTGTTTTTAAGTCAACCCAGCAACTATCAGAAAACGACATCCAGCTACCTACAGTTGGAGCTGAAACGTTTTAAAAACCCAAAAATGATTTACCAAATTGGTTGTGACAACGTTGTGTTGAGGTCGGCAACGCAACTTATGTTTGGTTGCGCAACTCTTTTAAACACGTCGCCGCAACGTTGAATTGCTACTTGGGAAGGAAGAAACCATAAATGCGCTGTTCAGTTAGATTGTTCTGAAAATTGATTGAAAAAAGAGGACCAGAATTCACATGTCCACGTTTGTTTCTAGCTCCAAAACTAATTTGGAAAAAAGGAAACTCATTGTGGTATACAAGAATTCGCCTGTTGTGAAAAACGAACTTCCAAAATGGACTGAACTGGGAGCAAAGTCCATTGGTTCAGATACCAACCAATTGAAAATTACCAACCATTCTTGCAGATCAACTGCAGTTTCTCATCTGGCAAAATACGAAGTACCAGAACAGCAACTCATTCAAATTGCAGACAACGGTAGTACTTCTTCAATTCAATCTTACTTGCAGATGGATGAACAACATCACCCGAGTATTTTGAACTGATTGAGAAAACAGAATGAATGTGTAAAACAAATGTCACAAATTACGTATGGTGGAAATGCCACATACAATATTTCTGTTTTCTATTCCAATTGATAATTTCTAAAGCTGGTGCTGTCTCGATTTTGTTGATATTGCGAAAACACCACTGTGTGAGGCAACCAGCAATAAATGAACATGAAACATGAAACCAACGAAAATTTGAAGGTGCCTCAAGCGAAACAAAATGCCTGTACGCCCAAATTTTTGTATATCCTTGAAAATGGCAATAAAGATGTTAGAATGTTCATTATGGTGCCAAGGAAGTTATTTAACCAATAGATATTTCTCGTCTAAAATAATGTTCAGCGTTAAAGTTACCTTCACAACTAGTGGTGTGGTGTCTTCCCAAAATTCAAGATACTGGTCCAATCAAATTCCAAATTGGATAATATATTGTAATAGACAATACTGTTCCAAAATTAATGTCTGGTGCGGCATATTTCAGAATGAAATAATAGGATGCTTCTTTTTTGAGGAAAATCTCAACGCAAAAATATTTAGAGGATATACCGATAAGACTGCGATAGAACATGATTTTTCAACAAGATGTTCTATCCAAAATGCAAGAATAGAAAGGGGGTGGTTTGAAACAAAGTTTCCGGAGAAATGGATAGGACGAAACAGTCCCCTTATCAGATGGCCAAGAGCTCACTCGACCCAACACCACTTGAATACTTTCTTTGAAATACCCTCAAAGAACAATGTTATCGAGATTAACCCAAAAAATGTGAACGATGCGAACGAAGTACTTGGTAGAGAACAACTGTAGGAAGAGACTGGAAAAATGTACTGCTGCACAGGGCGGCGTTATTGAAATCGGTAAAATCTGAAATTGTAAATTTTTAGTCAATACTCTTTTTGTTGTCATTCCTGTTTTTCTGTATAAGCCTATAAAAAAGTCAAAATAAAAAAACTTTCTCCAGTTATTTGAATTGCATTTATTTGAATTGAGCACGATGCAAATCAGAAGAAAGAATCAATAATCGACTTTTATTCGATATTTGCATGTTTATTATGAACACTCTGTATAAGATAGGTGGATGATATTTTGTGAATCGATACACTAGGTGACTCTTGACACTGGCAATTTGAAATTAGCCATACACTCAGTAGCGTTTACACAGGGCACTCTCAAAAAATGTATTTTTTTTTATTTTTTGCACTCAAGTTGTGAACACTCTGTATAAGTTACGATATTGAAACATGGGATTTGGGGGTTCCAGATGAGCCTGAATCGAACGATGTAACGAAGTTACTAAATTCCCCGATGATAAGACAGGTAGAAGCAACATCTTTTGATAGTCCTTTGGTATTTTTGTATTACATTTTTGTAGCCCCGGTATTTATTAACATAACAAGTGTTTATTAAGTCCTTGATTCTTCCCCGTGTAAATATTTCCCTCCCTCTACCGTCATTACTCCCAAAGCCAGTAAAAGCGCCCAGCGATAGGAATCTGTATAATATGCGAGACGACCGACGTATCGTACATTATCTACAAGTACCCCGTACCACCGAAGGATGGCTCAACTTGTACATTATGAGAGTTTGCTCAGAGAACGATTTCAAATACTGTCCGGTGACAACTAAATGCGTGTGCACGGAGGTACGGAAATGGGAAGTGAGTACCTCATCCGCACACAGCATCGTCGCAATCCAGCAACTCCGGAACTCTTCTTACTGGATCAGGCAGGAACAGTACGAATTCTTTTTAAATGTTGTTGGTGTTAACCAACGACGCTTCATCTATCTAAGCCAGGCCGTAGATTTCTCAAGGAAGCTATGACCTGGCCAGAAATACTAATCACACCAGAGCCATCCGGGCTACCACTCGGTAGGACTACTACTCAAAGGTCTGTGGCTCCCGGACAACTGCCAAAACACCACCATGCACCCCCTAAGGTTGAGGCCCGGAAGGATGAACTTCCCAGCACTCGTACGTACTCGAAAGCTCACCCCCCCTATCCACCACCCCCGCTCGTTAAAGCGGTTCCTCATCCTGATGACTGGCGATCAGCAGAATAAAATCTGACCGTTTGATATGGAGTGCCCAGCCAATTCTCGGCTTGAAGCTCCCTTATATCTGACATGAGTTGACTTTTAAACAATGACTTTACTTTACTTTACTGTGCATGGTGCCCCCCTGAAACTGGCTGAAGGCCTGAAAAAACTCTCGGCTGAGGGCCGAGTGCTGTGTGCTGAGTTAACTGAAATTGAAATTACTACTTGGTCGGTTCTTCGTGGATCTGAAACATAAAAGCATGATTAATCGTGATTTGGTGCCTGTTGAAGTAGGCGTTGGCGTCGCCGAAGGTCTCGCCTCCGCCGTACTTCTTCAGGGGTGTCGTTGTCTCCTTGGTTTACTGGACGTCTGTATTTGTCTCTGTCTCTGTCGTCTTGCTCACGTCTGTTCTCGTGGAGCTCCGTGAGCAGCGGGTTCGTGTGGGTCTCTACTCTGTCTAGAGTAGTCCCCACATGTTGTCTGATCAGTCTGTCGATATAGTCCGGGTGGATGTCTAAGTCTCGATATATGAACCTGTTGGGCATATATTGTGGTGCGTCTGTTGCCGTCCTCAGGCAGACGTTGAAGAAGGCCTGTATCCTCTGCCTATAACTGTTCGCGCACTGCCCCCAAGCAGTGGATGCGTACAATATGATAGGCAGAAGAATTGTCTTGATGAGGCGTAGTTTCAACTCGAGTGCCATGTTGCTCCTACGTCCGATGAGTGGGTACAGCTTATGCCTTGCGGCTTTCGCTATAGCTAATCTGTGGGAGACGTGCCTCTGAAACGTGAGTTTCTTGTCCAGGGTTACTCCTAGGTATACGGCTTCGTCTATCCAAGGAATTCTCTCGTCGTTCATAGTAACATGGCCCTCGGGTGTCCTACGTCGCCTCGTGAACAGTATGGCCTTGCTTTTGTCTGCCAAAACAGCCGAAAAGGAGCTCTTAAATATATTTTGTGTACATTTACTTCGGCCAATGCCGAAGCAAAGTCACCTGTGGGCGGAGCCTATCGGAACTCCGCTCTCAAGTGAAAATTTTATTTTAGTATTTCTGGCCGAGGTTCACACCGGAGCGATATAGAAATCAACTGATAGACCGTCAGATAGTGACAGATTTAGGTGCCCCATTTTCTCATACAAGCCTCGAATAGGGTTGAAAAGTACATCGATGTTGAGTAAAATGGAGAGAAATTTACGAGTGGCTTCTGGGGAGAACATATGGAAAATTCGATTTTCCAGAACAGAAATAAAATGAGTAAGTTGCTCATATTTTCACGCTAGCCGTGTTCACCTAATTATTAATTGATAGAACCTGGCTTCAGAATGCCAAAGGCTTGAGTGTTCCAGGTGGCTTAAATGGTTAAAATGAGGGCGTGATCTTGTAAGGAAAAATCGAAGTTTTGACTGATTTTCCCACACAAGCCCATCGAAACCATGGGAACTTATATCGTCACAAGACCGAAAAACATAATGGCTTGAGTGGCGCGAATGGATAAGTAGATTTTGTCGTCGGAAAATGCAACGGAAATTGTTTTTGATTTTTCAGTTATTTTTCCTTGCAAGCCTTTGGAAGTATAGAATATTATTGACGTGTTAGACATTACAATAAAATTGGCATGACTATTGGATGTGATCGGAACGAAGGCTTGCGTCGAAAAGTTGCAGGAAAATTGTAAGGAAATTGACACCATTTTCTCACGCAAGCCGTTTCGCATATGCTTAGAAAATGTTTTTCTAAGACAAAATAACAAAAGGCTTGAGTGTCGGACATGGTCAGCATATTAATTATACATGATTCATATAAGAAAGAGCTGACAAAAACATTTTAGAAAATTAAATCATTTTCCCACACAAGCCCTTTGGCATATACTTAGAATATGTGTTATCAAGACCCTGTAATGAAAGGCATAAGTGTAGGAAATGGAACATATAATTTATTTTGAAAAGAGCTGACAAAAATGTTTAGGGTTATTATTTTGACCATCTGATTTGGTAAACATTTTCTTCTATAAGTTTGATAATATTTTATATTATGAAAATAGTGCGCTGAGTGTGGATTACGTATAAAAAATATACAATTTTTTGGTAAAATATTGATGATGAAATGAGCTAACTTTATGAATGATTATACCACAAAGTGGTTTTACAATATCTCCAGAACGAGCTAAATCATAACTCATTCATGATTGTCATCATTGTCCTCACTTATTTCCTCTTCCTCGCCGCCTGCTTCATCTTCGTCTGACTCTAAGACGTCGATGTTTATCACTGTCATTTTCGTTTTCGCACTATGTTATGTGTGCAAGGTACAAGGTATATAATAGTAGCATATTTTCTATGCTTTATATTATACGACATATTTACACGTATAGGATATCTAATTTTTCATGTTCAGTAACTGCAGTATTGTTTTACACATACATTAATTTTGTAATAATTAAAAATGCAACAACATATATGTGTCACGGTTCATCTCAAAAGAGGACGATGCGAGGAATGCGGAATCAGCTCGTAGACGGGAGCATCCTACATCATGTTGATGCCGGAAAGACGTTTATTTTCTTGGGGGTGGAGCAACGCCGCTCCCAAGAGGTAATTACAGAATTACAGTAAAAAACTCTCTCCGCGGTATCAGCATAAACTCCGATAGATCTGGTCATCAGAACTGTCGAGAAAGAATAAAGTTGCTGCAACCGATATGCTTGCCATTTCTATTCTACTCTACTTCTTTGGGGTAGTAAAATGGATTCAAGAAGAGCAGCGACAACTCGACGTAAAAACTCACAAAATGATGCATCTTTATTGGAGTTTGCATCCTACATCGTCCGTCCCATGGCTATACTTCCCCAGAAAACGAGGACGACGTGGACTTTTGAGTTTGGAGTGTCTACATAACAGAATGGTACTGAATGGAGCCTGTAACGTCATCAGGAGTTCAGATCTCATTCCTTGCATGGTCTGTGACCATAAAAAAGCATGGATCGGAGCATTTATTTTTAAGGCAGATGCCCATGCAGCCGATGAACTTGGTCCCGTGTTCGACACTGACACTGTCACCGAGTTGGAAGCCGTTCAGAAAAAGCTCTCATCAAAGCTGCGGAGACTGAGGCATTCCTGCAGCTTCATACGAATAAGCCAATGCATGGAGTCTACATCAAGAACATCGAAGACCTTGGCTTATCCAAAAATCTGACCTTTGCCTTCCTCAGGTCAAGTGAGCTGAAATCGGAGACCGAGGAATTCATAATGGCCTGGCAGAATGGTGTCTTCAACAACTTAGTGTATCGTAGTCGCGTGATTGGTCCAGCTTATGCGGTCTCAGCCTATATCCACAGACATAACGCGGTGCTACGAGTGTTGTACTACCACTTACGACTCTCATATGGTATGGACGAGACAACGGTGTTGCCTTATGCTCCGGGGGATATTGAGTCCGTTGTGGAGAACTACTGATTTCCCACCCTCGGGCAAATACAAGTCAATGGGTGAGGTGAATAAAATCTAGTAAATGCTCATACTATATATTTATCTCTTTCATTTATTAATGAAATGAAATAGTCCATCTCAGGAAAGTATAAGCATTCACTTAAAATTATTTTATTCACATCCACCACTAAGTCTGATGTAGTCCTTCTCGACCATCAAAGTAGGACGATATTCGTCATAGAGGTTTCAGCTCCAGGCAAAACGAAAATCTTAAGAAAAGAGGAGGAAAAGCGGACTAAATAACGAGATCTTCTCTTCAAATTCCGCCGGATTTACCCAATCCATTCTGTTGAAATGGTGGTTCTGAATCAATGGTGGAATGATGGAAACACTGCTCTCGGGCCTAAAAATCATACCGGCTTGAAGTAATATGGCAGAAATCTTAGACGGATGAATGCAGAAGGCCGTCATCCTTGGTTTACTCTGTCTACTCAGGGCACACGAATCTCGGACCCGAGAGTCACTTACCCCAAACACGTGAAGAATGGTTATTGCGAATAATTGACACCAGCACGCCCTCCGGATATATCGGGGCTCCGGAGACAGGGCATGACTGGGACATTCCTAACTATGCCAATCAATAGAGCATTTTTTCCTAACAAAAATACTAGTAAAAAACCGAC
Organism: Chrysolina oricalcia; assembly: GCA_944452925.2. NCBI lineage: Eukaryota > Metazoa > Arthropoda > Insecta > Coleoptera > Chrysomelidae > Chrysolina > Chrysolina oricalcia. The sequence continues at coordinate 37,234,215 of OX101808.2, read as the reverse complement.
TGTGACATTACATGAAAGTAGTTATATTCTGCTGTGTTTTCGACTCGCAACTGTCATTTATTAATTTGTTATAATCACTTAAATAACAAAAACGTGTTTTTTTTTAGTTGTTTTGCTTATAAAATGAAAACTTATCTGGTTGTTCCAATCGAAAGAATTGTGGATGATTAAAATACAAACAAAATGGAATATTTTACGACCCGATCAGATCATTAGTAACGGAGGAAAACCTGAAAAACCGTAAAATATCACAATTTTTTAAAAAATCCATAACTCCGTCACTTTTCAAGAAATGGGGTTGACCCTCCTCATGAAAGTATTGAATCATGTGCACTTTATGTGTACACAAAACAGGCTCTGACGGTTCATTAGTTTTGGCACAATTGCAATTTGAATTTTTTTGCACTATCTTGCAGCGTGCCTGGATGCTCCAGAGATAGTCTGATTTCAATTTCTAAAACATATTTTGAAAGTACAAGTTTAGTACCCCAAAACGTATATTCTCATTTTGCGCTAAAATGCTGAGGAGTGGGTGAAAACGGCCGAGCTGGTGGAAGCGGTCGAGTGGTAGTAGAGAGCTGGGGATGAGTTGAAGCGTATTCTCACGTAACCCATTCATTAAAAAAATTCCCCTCATCTCCCGGACTCTTCTACCACTCGGTAGCTAATGCGTTTTCAGTCATGTTTGCATGCATTTTTCACCCATCTCGCACCATTGTAACGCAAAATGAGAATATACGTTTTGTAGTACTATACTTACGTGAGTACACACAGAGTACACACACGTAAAGTACACATGATTCAATACTTTCATGAGAAAGGCCATTCCTACTTCTTGAAAAATGGCGGAGTTATGAATTTTTCAAAAAATCGCAAAATTTTCCGGTTTTCCCAGTTTTTCTCCGTTACTAATGATCCGACCGGGTCGTCAAACATCCCATTTTGTTCGTATTTTAATTATCTACATTCATTTTCATAGGAGTAACCATATTGCTTTATTAGTTTTCATTTTATAGGCAGAACAATTTAAAAAAACACGGTTTTTGTAATCCAAATGTATATAACAAATCAATAAATGACAGTTGCGAGTCGAAAATATACTAGAATATAACTACGGACTGTCTTTCATATGATGTCGGTTTCCTACTTGTTTTTTTTGTTAAAAACCCGATCGTTTTATGCTCTATTGCTTGGTGTAAACGGATAATAATGACCCTGCATAAATAAACATTTCTATAATTTTTGGCAACTCTTTTATGGATAAATAATATGCTCCATGTGGAACACTCAAGCCTTTTGTGATAAAGTCTAAGAATAACTTTTTCTAATCATATGCCAAAGGGCTTGTGTGGGAAGATGATATTATTTTCTGGAATGTTTTTGTTGAATAAATCATGTATAATTTATATGATGACCCTGTCCGACACTCAAACCTTTTGTTATTTAGTCTTAGAATCACTTTTTCTAAGCATATGCAAAACGGCTTGCGTGAGAAAATGGTGTCAACTTCCTTACAATTTTCCTGCAAGTATTTCATGTTCTGAAAATTTGAAGGCCACGCTTCACACTCAAGCCATTATTTTTAACGGACTTTTAACTTCATAAGATTTTTTGCAAATAATTTCATTTATGGGAAAATAACTGAAAAATCAAAAACAATTTCCGTTAAATTTTCCGACGACATAGGCTACTTATCCATTCGCGCCTCTCAAGCCATTATGTTTTTCGGTCTTGTGACGATGTAAGTTCTTATAGTTTCGATGGGCTTGTGTGGGAAAATCAGTCAAAATTTCGATTTTTCCTTACAAGATCACTCCCTCATTTTAACCCTTTAGCCACCTGCAACACTCAAGCCTTTGTTATTCTGAGGCCAGGTTCTATCAATCAATAACTAGGTGAAGACGGCTAGCGTGAAAATATGAGCAACTTACTCATTTTATTTCTGTTCTGGAAAATCGAATTTTCCATATGTTCTCCCCAGGAGCCACTCGTAAATTTCTTTCTATTTTACTCAACATCTATGTACTTGTATGAAAAAATGGGGCACCTAAATCTGTCACTATCTGACGGTCTATGAAGCTTCAATACCAGTTCAGCCGGTGTCGAGTCGAGTAGACTGCTGGAATCCAGGCCGACCGCCAGAAGTAAGTTACTCTGCCACATATGGTGAGATAAACGCATTTCTCAGTTCATTTATTTTTGGATATACAGGGTGTCAATTTGAAAACTTCCCACCCTTAATATCTTCCTTCCAGTAAACAATATGAGTAATCGAAAAAACAGGTCAATTTTATTGTCAAGGGGGACACTTTCACGGACTATTTGTAGCCCTTGTGGTTCAACCCCCTAGGAGGGGTAGATGTTACCCTTAGAATTTTAAATGGGAAGGGGGGTCAAGTGGCACATCATTTTGATGGGCGTTCAATTCTTGTTCCAATGGTACCCTGACTTATTATTTTTTGATGAGCATTTTCCGAAAAATTGCGTTCTAAACTAACAGAAGTAATTATTAGAACGCCTATACTGAGATGCATGGTTTGGCCAGAACTGGTTAGAATTAGGTGGTACCGTTCCAACCCTTTATTAGGGGTAATATTAGCCATTAGCTCCAAACACTTTACATAAAAAAGTAGTTTAATAGTAAAACGTAGATGGTAGTAAAGTTGTGTTTATTAAATGCTGAATTTTTAAGTGTCATCGCAGAAATTTTACAGATAGCCTTCCTTTTTTGCTACTTCTGCTGTAAAAAGTTTCTGTTTTCCGGCAAAAAATTGGTTAGCAAATTTGAACTATGTGGTAGTATTGTGAATACCGTTGTACCTGTTGGGCTGTTTAGGAATTACTTTAATAAGTGTATAAAAGTGTAAAAATGGTTTACATTCTTCAAGACAGAATTGAAATGATTGTAATTTATGGCGAAGTTGGAAAGTGCGCACGAAGGGCGGCATGTCTTTTTAACGAAAGACATCTAAATTGTAATGTAAGTCACCGGTATGTGCTTGATTGGGTGAATAAGTTTTACGAAACTGGTTCAGTGACAAATAAAAAAAGAAATAACCCCAGAGTACTAAATGAAGCAGCTCAAATTGAAGTTTTGGGAACATTTGCTGCAGAGCCCACGAGCTCCTTACGATCAGTATCAGAACAGACGGGAATGTCACGCGAGACTATAAGAAAAGCATTGAAAATGCATAAATTTCATCCATATATAATACAGATTCTTCAAGAGCTCCACGAGGATGATTATGATAGAAGAATAGAGTTTTGTGAAATCATGTCTCATCGAGTCAATACCATCCCTAATCTTCTGTTAAACATCTGTTTCAGCGATGAGTGTTCATTTTTTCTGAATGGCAATGTTAATAGACAAAATTGTCGCTATTGGAGTGACGAAAACACACATATTTTTCGGGAAGGGCATACACAACACCCACAAAAAGTTAATGTTTGGGCTGGTATTCTTGGAAATGCCATTCTTGGTCCATTATTTCTGGAAGAAAACTTGACTGGCAATCTGTACCTTGATATGCTTGAAGAGACTATCGATCCTCTTATAACTCACGAGCTAGAAACTCAAATTGATGCAGAAGGTAATGAACTTTTGCAGGAGGATCTGTTACATTTCCAGCAGGACGGTGCTCCACCTCATTATTTTCTTCCCGTCCGACAGTGGTTAAACGAGAGATTTCCGGGTAGATGGATTGGCAGAAGGGGAGCAGTTGAATGGGCTCCGAGATCACCGGATTTAACACCCTTAGATTTCTTTCTTTGGGGGCATCTTAAATCCGTTGTTTATAAAACACAACCTTCTGATATTGACGAACTTAAAAGACGAATTACAGCAGCATGCCGGTCAATTCCTAGTGAAGTTTTCCGTAATGTTAGAGGGGAGTTCGAAAACAGACTGTATTACTGTTTAGAGCAAAATGGACAACATTTCGAACAGCTAATAAGATAAGCGTAAGTATATTTTATGTTGGAAATGTCTTTCTCGCAAATTAAATTTTATTGTGTTGAAGGAAAATAACCACCAAATAAAAAATCCCATGCGTAATAAATTTATTCCTGTCATTCAAGGGTTGGAGCGGTGCCACCTACTCTTCTAACCATTTTTATTAAAGGAAGTCAATACAATAATGCATCTCAGTATAGGCGTTCTAATAATTACTTCTGTTAGTTTAGAACGCAATTTTTCGGAAAATGCTCATCACAAAATAATAAGTCAGGGTACCATTGGAACAAGAATTGAACGCCCATCAAAATGATGTGCCACTTGACCCCCCTTCCCATTTAAAATTCTAAGGGTAACATCTACCCCTCCTAGGGGGTTGAACCACGAGGGCTACAAATAGTCCGTGAAAGTGTCCCCCTTGACAATAAAATTGACCTGTTTTTTCGATTACTCATATTGTTTACTGGAAGGAAGATATTAAGGGTGGGAAGTTTTCAAATTGACACCCTGTATTTGTTGATGGGTTTTAGTTTTATTTCTGAGAAGGCCGTGTAAACTACACCCATTAGGATCAGTTGGTGACTTATATTTAATTTGATTTCGAAGGACGTGGTTGAAACACCCTTCAGAGAGAGAATCTAAAATTAAACTTACATAATCCGAGAGGATTCCAACTAATAGCAGCAAATACCCAGGAAACAGAACCCAGCAAGGGCAATTAAAGCCTGCCTTTCTGGCCACAGGTGTTTCGGTCAAGGTCATAATCGACCCCTGGAGTATTTATAATCTTCACTGAAGCTGCCCGGAGCACGTGGAGCACACCACGCCGAAAGCTGGCGCCCGGGAAAATCCGTGACCTGGACTCGGTGCCAAAGTGATCCGTAAAGCCCAAAGAGCTTTACAACGAGATGTTTGTTTTTTCCGTAAAAAAATTTCCTAATATCCTTTCGTAATTTTTGGGGTCTTATTTGTTATCGTAGTAGGCTGTGGAAAAGTGGAATATTACTATATTTATAAAAAAAAAACGAAAATTGGTAGACCCGTTATGAAATAATAAATTGTCGCCGCTTTAAAGTGAAACACACTGTATCACTGTTAGCTAACTGAACAATAAACAGATATTCTATAATTCGATTCTATTCTATATCTGCTACTGCCCACAACATTGAATGATCTCTTAACGCAAACGGATAATTGATCTTTTTTCTATTTCAGATAGCTGATCTGGTCATTCCAGTCCTTGCTCACGCCGCCATCTATCGCCTAGTAGAAGAATGCCGATTCATAGCCGCGGAGCTTTCAGAATCCGCTGTGAACTTGCCAGCTCTTCTGCGACAGGGGGCTAGACTGTCACGCGAGCCAAAACTCCCATCAAGGCGATTCGAAAACTTCATCCAAGAGATGTCAGCACTGGAACTCCTCATCTCGCAAATCAACTCCCTCCAATACAAATTCAACCCTTCCGGGGCTGCAGATGCCGTCATAACCGATGCGGTGACCAACTTGGTCGTGGGTAGGGAAGTCGAGATCGATGGAAAAAAAGATTCGCCCTTGGGCAGCAGGATTCTGTCCATGTTCGTAGACGCTGGGTTGGTGGTGAAGGAATCCTCGGAAGAGGGAGCCACAAGGGCTGTTAGACACGTTTTTCCGGCGCCAATGGAAAGGGACTTTGTTCTGAGGACTAACGCCGTTAGGCCTGCTCGGTATTCTGCGAAATGTCCTCAGTTTCTTAGGGCTATTTCGAGTAATAAAGAAAACAGGCTGGCGGGAGCTTTTTCTGAAGACATCGTGTTTTTTTAAGATTGGCTCAGAGTAATGGTGGAGGTGCAATAGAAATGGGGGAGGAATTTTAACTCTCTCTCTGCTCTCTCTTATGGGGAAATCGCTTCTATGAAAATTACCCCCTTGACAAAAACCCCCCGGTCTTTAACCACCCAGTAAAATATAGCCCAGTTACAAAAAACACTCCGAACAAAACAAACCCGGTACAAGATAAACTAAAACACAAACGGTTGGATGGAAGAGCAAGGTCTGATCATGGTACTCTCAGACATTGATTCTTGACATTTGATAGGATATTGTGTTTTTTATGATGTATTTTAATTTGAACTATTATAGCCATATTCCTGTCCATAAAATCTATTATTATTATTATTAATTACACAATTAAATTTGATTCCGAAAAATGTTATTGTTCTAAAAAAAATTATGAAACACATTAACACGTGAAAAAACTACCCGAAAAAAAATACCGAATCAATAGAGAGTTATCGGATTTTAGGAAGAGCAGTATTAATTTCGCCCTTATTTTGACATATGAGCATGCGCTCATTTACCTTACCTTTTATTTCCCTTATTAAGGATAGTGCCTGACTTCATTTATGCCTGCTTTAAGTTGGTTCTCCCTTATTTTAATTATTCCGTCCAAACGTGACCACCCATCGCAGATTCTACTTTTTCTGTCATTGAAATATAATCTGATACCTGTTATTTCTGATTATCTCATTTGTTTTGTTGTATTGGTCCTGTAATTACTTGAATGTATTAATACATTGGAGATAAGAAAGGCGGTGTTAGGTTTTGATATAAATAAGTAAATAAAAATGTCTATTCTAAAAGAAAGAATTAAACGTCTTCGGTTTACGTATGATGATGTGGTTTTATTGAGAGAAGTTGTGAGCTCAATTCTAATTCAAACCCTTTCAGTAGAGTCTCTATCATCACCAATTTGCCATACAACATAGACTTGTTTCCAACTGTCAACAAAGGTTAGAAATAAGGTAATAAATAAGAGAAAACCAGATGATTACCGATAACACTAATTTTACAAAAAAAGGTCATACGTTATTTAAAATAACGTCTTCTTTTATTACTGCATCGCAGTATACGGAAGCTCCCGATAACTCTAATAATAACACCATTAAAACAAAACTCCTAACAAAATTATCACTAACACAAATGCCAAAAGTAACTTAATTATAAAACATTTTAAAATTATACATGACAAACGTTAAAAGTTGTCACAGGAGATGCTCGCTGCGCTCGCATTTCATAAATTGCCAGAAGAAAGAAACACGCTTTCGGCCATGGACCTAATTTCTCAACATGAAAAAAGGAACACAACCTAACCTAACTAACCTTCAAGGGTGGTCTGAAAGGTTACCGACCTTACAAAGTTGCGAGACAATTTTTTTAAAAATATATATTTCTTTTTCTACATGGCCTCCTTATAACTCTACATACTTTTCCCAGCAATGCTCTCATCTCTTTAACCTGTCCAAATAGTACTAGACGTTTTTCTCTGCAAAATAATTGTTCACGAAGGTGATTGCCACCTCATTTGACGAAAATCTCTATCCTCCGAGTGCAATTTTCAGGTGAGGGAACAAAAAGAAGTCACTTGGGGCTATATCTGGTGAGTGAGGCAGATAGACAAATAGTTCAAACAGTTATTCCTGGATTTTTGACATGGCAACCGCTAATAACTCCATAACTATCCCAAAAAACAGTCTCCATCACTTTTCCACCCAACGCGCGGACAGCTTTCTCATACCTAAATCTTGATTGAGTATGTGACAAACACGTTATTTTGACATATTCATAGCCTTTGCTATCTCTCTCACTTTAAATCGACGGTCGTCTAGCACCATTTGGTGAACTTTAGCGATGTTATCGTCTGTAGTTGCGGTTTTTGACGTCCCGAACTTTCATCTTCTCCCAAGCTGTTACGGCCACGTGTAAATTCAACTGCCCCAAATTTCATTGTGGTAAATGATAGTGCAGAATCCCCGCAACTCATCGTTGATTTGTGTAGGCGTATTGCCATTTAAAAACAAATAGTTACTGACAGCTCGATGCTTGATTTTTTCCATTTTTACAAAAAACTCCCATCGACTCACTCAAACGACTGTCAAATAACAACTGCGTGTCCAGTATGGCTGAAACTTTGGTCACAGATTACATAGTAGGGGTGTATGTAATCTGTGATTTGGTGAGGACCTGTCAAAAGATGCAGAACTACATTCCCTAGCTTTTATTGACGAGTGCTACCATCTTCACATTGAGGTCGGAAACTTTTCAGATCATCCTCGTAGCTATCCAAGTTGCTGGTAATTCGTTCACTAAGTATGAAATGCCTCCGACGTGTCTCTTCTGGCTGCCTACGTTTTCGGCCATGGACTAAATTACCGTAAAAACAGTACACAACCTAACCTAACTCTTAATATGAACGAAACGCAATATATGTACATGGAATATCATTGAACCTTTCATTTAAAAAAGGCAACTGAAAGTACATTTGTGGCAAATATCGAAATTTTTAAATAAAATATGTAAAATTCAAGCTAATAAAGTAAAATGTTGTGCATGTGGTATTTTATACCAAAGGTATATTTTATAGTGGAGGTTTTTTGAACCATGGATATTTTATACGAGGAGGTTAAAGTCTAGGGGGTTATTCTCGGGGGGTTAAGTCCGAGTGGTTTGTGTCCAGAGGGTAATTGTCCTGTTACCGATGAAATCTTCGTCTGAAATGTTCGTTTGCCATGGTAATTTCGAAATATGATTCCACGTATTGATTTCTAAAGATTAAGGATCATCACACTGGACAAGCATTCCTTGAAAAATGATTATATTGTATAAGATGAAACAATAGTGTGGTTTTCGTCGATGTATGTATTAACTTTTCAATGATTCCATATGGTCTATCACTCAAAATTATTTTCACTCTCACAGGATGTGTGTATTTTGTGTAACAGACAATTATTATGTGATAATATACATTTTACCTACCTGTAGAAGACACTTTATATACAAGACCAAAATTATCCCTCAATGTAGCCCTGTGGACATCCATAGAACGTCTCTCTCCGATATTATGGACATCCATAGGAACTTCTTTGTCTTTTTCTGGAACAGTGGACGTCCTATTGTTCTCCGAGGGACTAATATCGCAACTTTGTACTGAACTCATAACGTCCATCGCGGAAATCCACTTAGGACCATAACTAGATATCACTATGGACATCCAATTTTATCAAGAAAGAATGATTCAACAGTTTTATTTTTGCCAGGCTGTCCACATGCGAACTGTTTTCATGGCCACCCCAAAAACAAAAATTGGCTATTTTTTTTTATTTTTACTCACCCTTTTGTATATTTATTATGTTTATATCTCTTATCCAATTGTAGCAAAGCATATAAATATATTCTCTATGTTAGCAACTGATCTTCAAAAAGCCTTCTGAAAGTACAGCTTATGATTTTTATGATTTGTTTTTATCTTACACCATTTATGAAATATATTTTATAATGAAACAAAATTTGTTTCTTTCACAGGAATAGCCCCAATATAAATAAAGGGTGACTGAAAATGCTACTGCAGGTAATCAACAGGTGTGAGAACACTTCGCGAAATGCCCGGAAGTTGAAGGGCCTAGAAGATGTAGGGATTTTTCGTATACTACGACTTCGATGCGTTTACAACTATAATAGGAAACCAATAATATGAATACTATAACTTCTATGCATTTAAAACTCCAATTGGACACCAATAATATGAATATACGACTTTAAGACAGATAGAGGGGTTCTCACGATGGGTTTCTTTTAAAAAGTACATTCATCAACCACTTCCTCCAAATCGAAAAGTGACTTCCATTACTATCGCGAAAACATCTATGCGGTGTCCCGTTGGTTAGTTCGAGACATCAAATTGTGCCTAATATGACATTCCATTTATATTTTGAATTTAAATGCACATCAAGATCCTTTTAACGTACCAATGTGAAATTGAATCAACTTTCCGATTCTCTTATACGTCACAAACACTTCAGATTTAGAAGTCTGATGAATTCACATGTACGATTTTGTAGATCATAACTCACTATTTTGGATAACAGTGTAACTTGCCTGTTAGTCACACAGACTTATTAATAGTAGAAGAGCTACCTATATGATTTACTGACAGGCAAGGAAACCGTCTGCTGAGCATGAAATACCATTCTTGGTGTTGCCCCAAGTCGCCTGGATGTATCTTTAGAATTTCTCCTGCTCATGATAAAGGAGGGAGGGGGCGCTTGAAAACCAGTAAATTTATGACCGTCTGCTGGTTTCACATTTTGGTAGATATGGTGCTGTACATACCTTCTGCCAAGTTTGGCCTGCGAACGATGTCAATATACAGAGTTATGCCGAAAAAACCGCGATTTTCAAAAATAACGGTTTTTTGGCATAACTCTGGACCTTGACCGGTTAGCGAGCTGGCCACTCTGTTGTACTTCGACGTCCAATCCACCTACCTGGATACCTTTCATCTAAGTAATATCTCACCTCCCGAAAATAGTGTGGTGGCGCTCCATCTTGCTGAAATGTTACATCCAAGTAAAATTCATGTGGGTTTTGCGCAACAATCTCATCGATACTAGGACTTATTGTGTCTTGCAACATTTGGAGGTCTCTGGGACCATTTGAATTTTCTTCCAAGAATATGGAACCAACAATGTGGTCACCTAAAATACTAGCCCAAACATTAATTTTCTGGGGAAATTGAGTATGCCCTTCGCGGAATTCATGGGGACTCTCATTACTCCAATATCTACAATTCTGGGTATTCACATTTCCATTTAGGTAGAAAGTGCTCATCACTAAAGCAGATGTGTTGCAAATAAAGTAAATTTGCAACAATTCTTTTTGCCATGGTCTCGCAAAATTCAAGTCGCCGGTCCGGATCATCTTCAACCAATTGGTGCAAAATTTTTATTTTGTAAGGATGGAATTTATTTATTTTTTAAACCCTCTTTACTGATGTTTTAGAAACATCACATGTCTCAGCTACTTGCTCAGTTGATTGTTGCGGGTTATTGGGTTATTGGGGCCAGGTAGCCGAGTGGTTAATGCGACATTGTTTCAATCACTTTTGGCTGCCAGTCAAAGGTTCAAACCCTAGCGACTGCAGAACTTTTTCTAATGGCCCGAGAAAGTGCTAGGACTCACACGTAAAAAGGTAAGACCTCGTTAATCCTTAGCTCGCACAAGTTTTGACTTCTGAGGGCTGCCGTTCGTAAGGGGACGACAGCTGGTTAACGGAAAAATAATTTTAACAATTTACCATTTCGGCTAGTACTTGAATTTCAACATCTTTCGGCCTCCCAGATCACGGTGCCAGTTTGGTTAAATTTGGACATCCGTGGGAAGCACCAATGTCTCGACTTCTCACCAAAATTGGACATTCTATAAGGATATCTAGTGGACATCCACCTGGAATGATAACTGGACATCCCCGAATTACATCAATCGAATGTACATCTAGGACGTCCTTAGGAGGTGCAATATTGATACGTCCTTAGGACGTGCAGTATTGGTACCGCGGACGTCCATTGGACATCCGTGGGAAGCACCAATGTCTCGACTTCTCACCAAAATTGGACGTTCTATAAGTATATTCAATCGACATCCACCTGGGATGTTCATTGGACGTCCCCGAATTTCATCAATCGAAAGTACATCTGGGACGTCCTCAGGATGTGCAGAATTATCAGATGTGTGTGTTCGTACATATCTTTCAGGACTGAGATTATGATATTGTTGTGGATTACTGGAGATACCAATTTGGATGGAACCAGATGTACTTACTAGGTAAGCTCGGCACTCTCTCAGAGTCAGAGTCAATTCGGTTTTAGAAACATAAAATACATCTGAATCAGTCGAGACTTCTCTATTTGAAGTTTCTGACAATCGTTTAGCAATTCTATTGCACTGGCGTTTTGATATATTTCGTTTTCGTTTGTACAAGTTTAAAACAGTGTTGAACAGGTTAGTAATAACTATTGAATATTAGAACAAAACTTTTATTTTCATTTATAGATGTAATTATACTGAATACAAAATAACTTCCACAATAGTCACTGAACTAACTAATCACAAAAGATGATAGAAAAGCCGCCATAGCTGGTAAATACTCAACAATTGTCTGTCGATTCGTCGACACTTCACTTGAACACAGAACACAAAACACAGAATTCAACTTTATGCACGGAATTCATACATAAAGGAATTGTTCGGTTTTAATTCGTTTACGAACAAGAGAGACAAACATACATTTTGTGAAGCAGTGAATCGTGGCATACGCACAAAGTTGACAATATGGCCCCTGATGACCTTATTGATAGTGAAAATGGTTTTATTTCAGATGGGTTTTGTTTTCGCTATAATGTTCAGCCCTATTGTAAATATGCGATCCATTTTATACCTCTTCTGTAGCTGAGATGTATACACGGGTACTGGGTACACATGTACATTGGATCATCCATCCTTCATCTTTGGATGGATGCACCTAGGAAACATTCCGAAAAATGTTCAATCCAGGACATCCCAAGGAAGTCCTTGCAGGGACATTTTCTAAAAATTCACTGATTGGGACGTTCGATGTACATCCATCAAGGACATTCCAGAATGTCCCCATGCCAAGACAACGATAGGAAGTCCTTTCGAAGACATGCCAAATACATGCCAACCAGGACATCCTACATGCCATCATGGATATCCTAGAAAATTCTACAAAGTATATCCGAATCTGGACACCAACGAAGTCCTCGCAGGGAGATATTCGAAGAATTACCTATTGGGACGTCCAATATTCATTCATGCGGTCATGCGGGATGTTCCTGAATGTCCCGTACCAGGACAACCATGGGACGTCCTTTCGAAAACATGCCAGAATAATTACTAACAAGGACGTCCGATGGATGTCCTAGTTAACATTACAAAAAATGTCCGATCCAGGACATCCCAAAGACGTCCTCGCAGAGACGTTTTATACGATGTACCGATTGGGACATCCATAGGAATTCCTTTGGGGAAATTCATGGAAATGCACTGAATCGGATGTCCCAAGGACAATGATTTTAAGTCCCGGACATTCGGACATGATTTGTACCAAATAGGGTCGTCCCTGGGACATGGTATGCTATCAGGGTACTATTCATGTGTAAAGATACCGACCTTCAAAAAAATGCAAATATTACAAAATCGGTGTATGCGTTTTCTCTTGAATTGTAACAGATATGAAAGCATAAACCGGATACAACAACATCTAAATTGGCTATCAGTAAAAAATTTAATCAAATTTCGAACCTTAGTGTTCTTATATAAATTGATCAATAAGATGCTTCCTGAGTACCTGTCAGTAAATTAACAATTTCGTCACAATATTCATTCTTATAATACTCGTCAAAAAAATAATATTCACATAGACCAAACAAATTTAATGTGTACAAAGAAAAGCATTTTTGATGCGGGATTTATGGCCTACAATAGTTTACAAAAATCCATCAGATTGTCTACGAACATCAATGTTTTTAAAAGAAACATCCGTGAGTTCATTGTGAATACTCAAATGTCGTGATACATATCGTTGCTGATTTTGAAACTTATAGAATAGATTATGGTCATGTACTTTCTGTATTTATTATTGCTTCTGCTTTATACCTGCTACCTTCTGCTCCTACTACGGTTCTTGACAATATTTATATTTTATACTTCCCAATTTTTCATATTTTTACATGTGACTATATATTTTTATATTTCTATATGTTAAGTAACATGTATATGTGTGATTAGATATTAGTGTTATTTATAACTGTATATGAATATTAGCAAAGCTAAATAAATAAACGAATAATAATAAAAAGCTGTGTCACTTTCGATTCGAGTATATCAAAATCCACTCAGTCCAATCATCAAATCAGATTAAAAATAACTACCGTTTAATTGAATAAAAGCGCTCGATCTCGCACTCCTGTTGTTTTTAGAGATTCTCATTAGTACTCTCTACAAGTCGATCGGGCAATTAATGGATGATATGACTCAATTAATTAGCAATGATTACTTCTACCGAGTTTATTTCTCCATTTCATTGCCTGGAGGGTGAAATATTTATTAATTCGTAAACTTGATGCTGGAGGCAACAGAGATGAGAGTATCTCATTTGTTGAATATTTTCGAAAATCGGTAGGTTTGGTTGCTAGGAGTCTTAGCTTCAGGTGAAAGTTTCAGTAAATATAGCACTGAGAGTATCATTTATCAAATTATGGATTGACAATAAGATAAGAAGGGTCAGACAGATTTTGCAGAATATTCCCCCTCATACAGTGTGTCCCACTTTGAGATCTAAGAGTTTAGAGTATTCTGAACCCATTCATGTTAGTTCAGTGATATATTTTCCCCAATTTTTCAGTTTTTAGCTGATCATAGTTATCAAGTCAAGTTATCATAGTTAGTTTCCATGATGAGTTTACATTCTGCAATATTAATAGAATATTTCTGGGCTCTTTGTCACAACACAGACATTTTCGAAATCATTCCGAGCATTATAGATGAATAAGAGTAGGTGCAAGCTCCATATGGCACCCTGTATATTTCAATGATTCAGCATTGAGTTATGGGGTTCTGAAGTTCTAGGACATTCCAAAACCAGGACTTGGGGTTAATTTTGCAATAATAGATCCTTAATATATTTTTCCCAATGTTTCACTATTCAAGTGGTCACAGATTGCCTTGAAAAAGAAGGAATTGGTTATTTTTCGCAGTATCAATAAAATATTTTAGTGACTTTTGTAAAAAGTAATTTTTTTAAATTCAAGCAAATATTATTGATGAAAAAGAGATAATCACATTGCCAGCTACAAATGATACCCTGTATAATCAATTGATTCAAGCATTGGGATCTAGGGATTTAAGAGTATTCTGAAAGAGAATTTGATGTTTTCCCCACTTTTTCACTTTTCAATTGGTCATAGCTAGCCGTTGAAAACAGATATACGAATGTTTCTTTAACATACAGTGTGTCTCATAGAAATGGCCATTCTACGTAATATCATGTAGGATGACCCCTCTTGTGCAGTGAGTTCATTTCTAGTGTATCCATCGATCTTGGAAATTTCATGGTTCTACATAAAAAATTACGGAAGATACGGGGGTGTTTCCATGAGAAGTGAATCAAATTTGATTTTATCAGGACCAAAAATTGTTCAGGAAACAGGTGTATTATTAGTAATTTGGGGATCCTAAACACGAATCCGATGGAATTTTGTGCCAATTTTGCCCCCTGATATAACTTTCCGGGATAATGGGTTGTTACATCTCGAGTGGCGGGCAGTGTATATCACTTAGGCCAACTCTATTCAGGTTTTAGGTGTATTTTGAGCATTTCCATCAGTCCTGAGAGTTTCATCATCTTACCTCAATTATTACGGAAGATACAGGGGTGTTTCCATGAGAAATGAGACAAATTCGGATTTTTCAGGACTGAAATTTTTCCAGGGAAAAAGTGTATCTGTAGTAAGCTGGTAGTCCTGGTCACAAATCAGAAGGTATTTTGAGCCTATTTTACTCTCTAGTATGTTTTACAGTAAAAAGGGTTGTTCCATCGCGAGTGGCAGCCAGTGTATATCACTTAAGCCAACTCCATTTAGGCAGTAGGTGCATTTTGAGCATATCGATCAGTCCTGAGAGTTTCATCATTCTACCTCAATTATTACGGAGGATACGGGGATGTTTCCATGAGAAGTGAGACACACACTGTGAAGGTAGGAATTCCTCAGTAAAATAATTTGAAAAAAATATTTTTCAAACTACTTTATTCTCAATGAAATATGAGGGTGTTGCTGCTCAAAGCGGGACACACTGTACATATATAAAAATTTTCATAAGAGGAATGCAATTATCGAAAAATTAAAGGGGTAATTGCAATGAGGAAAGAAAATTGCAATGCGAAAACATCCCGTCGCCATAAAACCCTAAAAAATACTTCAAAAATTGAGAAAATGTCGCGTGTATAGCACTATTTTATCCATAGACTTTTTCAGTACTGTGATATTTATTATAAAAAAATCAATATTTCTTTATTCGTAACATGGGTCATAGGGGGGGGGGCTTGATTGACAATAGGAAATATCAAAAATGTTACATTTTCAGAGTAACAAGAGTTCAATAAAAAACAATAATAGGTAACAAAATAGTTTTTGCATTTATTATAAAATTTAATTTCTAAACATAGTATATCCTAAGAAATAAATAATAATTAATTTATCGATAAATATAACGTATTTTAATGGTTTAGTCCCAATTTGGCATTTCCAAGCGACGGGGCTTTTTTTACAAAAGGTAGCAATTATTTCATTCAACCTTTCCTCACCTATTGTACTTCGAAGGTAAGTTTTGAACCTCCTTAAGACGGAAAAACTCCGCTCCGCGGTAGCTGTTATTACCGGTAATGAAAAATTGTTAACATTGTTTTTTCCGTTAACCAGCTGTCGTCCCCTTACGAACGGCAACCCTCAGGAGTCGAAACTTGTGCGAGCCAAGGATTAACGAGGTCTTACCTTTTTACGTGCGATTTCTAGCACTTTCTAGGGCAATCAGAAAAATTTCTGCAGTCGTCATGGTTTGAACCATCGCCGACTGGCAGCCAAAGTGATTGAAATAATGTCGCTTTAACCACTCGGCTACCTGGCTACAATGAATATATGAAGCAACGTT
Source organism: Chrysolina oricalcia (assembly GCA_944452925.2). Taxonomy (NCBI): domain Eukaryota; kingdom Metazoa; phylum Arthropoda; class Insecta; order Coleoptera; family Chrysomelidae; genus Chrysolina; species Chrysolina oricalcia. The sequence continues at coordinate 37,217,726 of OX101808.2, read as the reverse complement.
CTTAAATTTGGATAAAATAAATGATGACATTCTTTTAGAGCATCTAGAGCAGTTTTTGGAATTGCTTGTTGACCCTGCTACTTCTGCCTCCAAATTTTATGCTAAGAACTTAATTCCATAACCGATCCGGGCATATCTATTTCGTATACTGCAGATGCTTCAAGTATTTGTGCATCTTCATATTTGTGAAGATATACTGGAATTAAACCTTCGAGTACAATAACATTGCATATGCCATCAAAACAGGATTTGAGCAATTATATGATCCATATAAATGGTATAAATAGTTTGATTCTGTAATATTCTTCTATACTTGATGATCTGGTATTGCTTTTCTCAGTTTTCCGTTTACATATTCAAGGTATAGAAATGGTCTCACCAATTTCACTGGCAAGGTTGTTTGCCTAATTATACAGTAATCTAAATTCCGTTTCACTTTTTTCCCTGATATTTTGAAATAATAATTTTATATTATTAACGTAGAATAGGGCAGTTGATAAATCCTGTTCAACACTTTGCAATCTTAAAGTATGAGAAATGCAATAAGATGTCACTTCCATGAAGATAATAAAATCGCTTCGTTTTAACGAGGAGCTAGACATAGCGGCTTTGCTTGAAGTATTGGCATCATTAAATGAGTACCTGCTACGTTTACGAAATTATCTTTTTTAATCTTTTTGTACCTATATAGAGTATGTTTGTTTTCTTTTTTTTTTCTCTTAAGATTTTTTTTTTAAGTTTAGGAACGTTGTTATTTAGTGGGCCACCATAGGTCCGCCACTGATCATATTCCGATGAATTAATTACATTCGTGCATAAAAATTACCAGATAATTTTACATTCGAACATGTTATCTTATAAAAATTGCAATCGGTGATGTATTTTTCATGTTTTGTAAAATAGCCCTTCTTCGGACTCAGGATCTTTCGCCAAAATATGAAAATTAACTCTTGCACGCTTTCTTGCTGAATTATCGGTAATTTTTATGCAGTTGTGCAATTATAACCGAATATTTGCATCATATGTAAAATTTCTCCGAAGAGGGATGAAAATATTGAAAAATTACACAGGTAATTGCACCGTGGAGCAATAATTACACTTCGAAAACATCCCGACGTCATGTTCGGAAAGTTCTGAAACATCAATTTTTAGGCGCTTCATTCATAAACTTAAAAATTTCTTCTTTAAAAAATGTTTGACTTCTTTGATATGAATGTTAAGTATTTTCTTACCTAAAAGATAGGTTTATCCTATATTACCCGGCCGATTGACCGATTCCAAAATTGAAAAAGTACGTCAGTGAGCAACTAATATCAAAATAAAATAAAATACAATAGTTCAGGAACTAGTAAAGGAAATATGAAAAATATAATACGGGCAGCAACAATGAATCCAATGTTATGTTTTTTTAAATATGCCGTGACCTTGAAATACTTTCTTAAATCGAAGTCTTTTTTGAGCTCAATTACATTTTTTCTACGTTCATGCAAAAAAACTTTATTGAACTGTATTTAGTGGAAAAATTGTTTCTTATTGCACTCATCTGTCATTCTGCTACAGCGTTCTGTCATCATGACAAACATAAAAGTCAAATCGACGCAATATTTAGCCCATTTTCTATGGGATTGTATTACGTTTTATACAGTTGCATCTTCCATATTATTGTCAATCATATTTATTACATACTGGGATAACAACATTACTAGTAAATGCAATTTAATAATAATAACATTTGTTTCATTGAATATTATTATATTACTTTTTGCAGATGGATAGGATCAAAGAATGTCTTCCTTACACTTTAGTACCACCATAATAAAACAGTTTTTGGCTGTTGCACAAACGTATGAAAAATATGGTATGTAACTCGTGCAAAAATTGTTTATTGCACTTGTTATTGCAATTTCATGTCGAGTGCCATAAACACTTACTTTTTGCACTTGTTGCATAAATAACTATTTTAGCAGTGAGTACTTGCACCAAAGATTGTTTTGTGGTATGAACCATTACTGATTAGGTGTTCCATGTATGGAGCAATTGGCAACACTGATCTGTCAGGAAATTGACAATGGACAGGGGACATATATTCGACATCTAGAGATAATGGGGACATGTCCGAATTAACGAATATCACAATGTATATTTTCCACAATGTAAATACTTGTAAATATATAGTTTAGTGTATCAATTGATCACCCCTGAAACAAGAAATACTACATGGCGCAGTCGATGTGAAAAATAACGATGGATTTGAAACCTCCAACTTTCAAGGTTACCGATAACCACGCCGCAAATTCATGGCAGAAATTTAAACAAACTTTCGAAATATACGTGAATGCAGCTGATTTGGAGTCCAATGAGAAACGCAAATGTAATTTACTGTTGCACTGCATGGGTGCAGAAGGAGTTGATTTATACAACACCTTTGCACTGAAGGACAAGGAAGTGGATAGTTATCAGACCCTCATTAATAAGTTTGATGCATACTTTCTACCAAAAGTTAATATCACCTACGAGAGGCACAAATTTTTCAAAAGAAACCAGAATATGGGCGAAAGTTTTGAAGCATATGTGACAGAGTTGAAATCACTTTCTGCTAGTTGCGAATTTGGAAAACTAAGAGAATCATTAATCAAAGACAGGATAGTGTGTGGACTATCAGACAGTAAATTAACTGAGAAGCTTCTATGTGAAAACAACTTAACTCTGACAAAGTGCATTGACATTTGTAGAAGTGCTAATTTAATGCGAAACCAAGTCAAGGAAATTAAAACCGAACCAGTTCATGTTGACAGAATGAATAAAGAGAAAATGTCGAAGGATAGAAATAAATTTATGCAGGCAGCATCCAACAATTCGAGGCAAACACAAAATGTTAAAATGATAAATAATTGCACCAAATGTGGTAGGAGTCATCAAATAAATGAATGTCCAGCTTTTGAAAAGGAGTGTTACAAATGTAAGAAATTGAATCACTTTGGCAATATGTGTAGAACAACATCCAGGACAGCAAGTATGATTAATAGAGGAAGAAAAGACTTTAATCGAAGGCGGGAAGTTAAGGAAATCAGGCAAGACAAGGATAGACAGGAGGACGAAATACAGGAGTTATTCCTCGGAGCAGTGGAAGACACAAGTAGCAGTAGAGAAGAAGACTGGACAGAAGTGATAGAACTGAAAGAAGGGGTGTTTATGAAGTTCAAATTAGACACAGGCGCACAGGCCAGTATAATTCCAAAATACTTGTTTAATAAAATTCCAAATACGCAGTTGAACAAATCTAATGTTAGATTGATAAATTATAATGGTACCTCTATAGAAAATATTGGTAAAATAAATTTTCTGTGTGGGGTAAAGGGTACAAATGAAAAAATTAGTTTAGAATTTCAAATTGTCGATACCTCAAATAAGTCACCAGCAATATTAGGTCTGGAGGCATGTAAATCATTAAAACTCATTAAAAGAATTCATGAAATCAGTCATGGTCCAGTCGTTAAAGAATATAACGATGTTTTTGAGGGTATAGGTTGTATGAAGTATACTTACAAGATTAAAATTAAAGAAAATGCAATACCAAGAGTGTATAATGCAAGGAAAATTCCTTTGTCAATTAAAAATGATTTGTTGAAAGAATTAGAAAGTTTAGAAGGTCTGGGTATCATAGAAAAAATGAAGGAGCCAACAGATTGGGTACATCCAAAGGTAGTGGTGAGAAAGCCAAACGGTAAAATACGTATATGCCTTGACCCAGTGGAATTAAATAAAGTTATTGAACGAGAGTTTTTTCAAATTCCCACTATTGAGGAATTATTAGCAGAACTAGCTGGGGCAAAGGTATTCAGTATTTTAGATGCTTCCAAAGGCTTCTACCAGATATTACTGGATGACGCAAGTAAAAAACTTTGCACTTTCGCAACACCTTTTGGTCGGTTTGCATTTTGTCGTTTACCGTTTGGAATTTGTTCAGCTCCAGAAATTTTTCATCGAAAATTCAAAGAAGCTTTTGAAGGTATAAACGGACAAATATCATACATTGATGACTTACTTGTATTTGGGAAAAATCAAAAAGAACATGATGACAATTTAAAAAAAGTCTTGGAAAAAGCAAGGGAAGAAAATATCAAATTTAACATAGAAAAATGTAAATTTAGAATAAATGAACTAAAATTTGTGGGTCATATAATAAGTGGTTCGGGAGTAGCACCTGATGAAGAAAAAGTTGAAAGTATAATAAAAATGAAAATGCCAGAAAATAAAAAGGAAGTAGAACGATTGCTAGGAATGATAACATATCTTTCCAAATTTCTTCCTCATCTTTCAGAATACACTAATGAATTAAGGAATCTTATAAAAAAAAAATATTATTTTTCAGTGGAATTAAAATCACACTAAGGCTTTCAATATAATTAAAAAACTTTTATCAACTAAACCAGTTCTGCAATTTTACAACTCTGAGATACCGGTTACAGTTTCTGTTGATTCTTCTAAAAACGGATTAGGTGCAGTCCTTCTCCAAAATAACTTAGGTACCAGTAAATTATGCATCAAGGGCTCTAACTGAATGTGAACAAGGCTACGCACAAATAGAGAAAGAACGGTTAGCTGTGGTTTTTGGTTGTACAAGGTTTTACCAGTATATTTATGGTAAAAAAGTTTGTGTACAAAGTGACCACAAACCATTAACCACAATCTCGAAGAAACCACTAATTAAATGTCCAATGAGACTTCAAAGAATGCTAATTAAATTACAAACGTATGATATAGACATTAAATATATACCAGGCTCACAGCTTTATCTTGCAGACTATTTATCAAGAAATTTCATACAGGGTGTTCGGGAAGAAGATTAAATCTTAAAGAAATAGAAGCCCACGTAAGGCTGATAAATAAAATACTACCAATGACTGACAATAAATTCAAGATCTTTCAAGTGGAAACACAGAAAGATAATACATTAAAGAAAGTTCTGAAATTAGTATTAGAAGGATGGCCTGAAAGTAATGATGAACTTGAAGGTGAATTAAAAATGTATTTCAATTTCAGAGATGAGATTATTAGTATAAATAATGTTCTTTTTAAAGGTGAAAAAATTATTGTCCCAAATTCGTTAAGAAATGAAATGCTGGAAATAATACACTACAATCACATGGGAATAACTAAGTGTCAGTTACGAGCAAGACAAGCGCTATATTGGCCTCACATAAATCAGGAAATAGAAAAGTATGTGAACTCTTGTGAAACATGTCTAAATTTTAGAAATACGTGCCCAAAAGAACCTCTTATAGTTTCTGAAATACCCTGCAAACCGTGGGAAATTGTGGGAACAGATATTTTTACATTCAATGGAAAACAATTTTTAATTGCCATTGACTATCTCTCAAAATTTATCGAAACTGCTCCGGTAAGCAAACTGGATAGCAGTGAAACAATTAACAAATTAAAATCTTTTTTCGCCAGACATGGTATACCAAAAATAATCAGATCAGACAACGGTACCAATTTTAGTGCAGAAGAATTCAAAGAGTTTTGTAAGGCTTGGAATATTGAACATATTACTTCCAGCCCTACACATGCCCAATCCAACGGCATGGTAGAACGTTGTATCCAGAGTTTTAAAAAAATGATGAAAAAGGCTGAACATGACGGAAAAGACCCATATTTATGCCTATTAGAATATCGCGCTACTCCAGTAGATTCAAATATACCCTCGCCAACTAAAATGTTATTTAATAGGGAAGTGAGAAGTTTGATACCAAAATTTGAAATTACAAACAATAATCAATGGAGTAATATAAAAAAATCTTTAAAGGAGAAACAAATGAAACAACAAAAACATTATGATAAACATTCCAGAGAAAGAAAAGTTTCTTTCGAGAAAGAGGATAACGTTAGGGTTCAAAAACAAGATAAAACTAGTTGGCAGCCAGGGAAAATAATTAGGGAGTCATACAAACCAAGAACATATGTAGTTAAATTAGATAATGGGTCGATAGTAGAAAGAAACAGAAAATTCTTGATCAAAGATACGACTAGGAAAAAACCTATAAAATTTGAAAAAACACACTGTAAAATTAGAAATAATGTTAGACCTAAACGAAATAAGAATAATCCAGTGAAATATAGGGATTATGTATGTACAGGTGTATAATTAGTCATGTAAGTGAATGTATGTAAATATATTGTATGTGTGAATGGAAATTTGTAAATTGTTAAAATCAATAATATATATGTATATATATCTTCTGAAAAGAAGGGGGATGTGGTATGAACCATTACTGATTAGGTGTTCCATGTATGGAGCAATTGGCAACACTGATCTGTCAGGAAATTGACAATGGACAGGGGACATATATTCGACATCTAGAGATAATGGGGACATGTCCGAGTTAACGAATATCACAATGTATATTTTCCACAATGTAAATACTTGTAAATATATAGTTTAGTGCTCGACAGTGTATCAATTGATCACCCCTGAAACAAGAAATACTACAGTTTGGCTTGCATGTTTTTAGAAATTTCATTGAATAAGCCAAAAAAAATGGCTTCTTCGAAAGTTTTAATTCCTTCATTTTGGCACCAGTTTTTAAACAAAATATATTCTTTTTCGTACCTATAACGGGATTTTGATGGTAGTAGATCCAAGTTTGCAGTTCTGGCCGCTTCCAAAACAGAATCCATGAAAAATTATCTAACTAGAAAAAGCTGCGACGGTAAAATTGGTTTAGACAAGGTAGTGTTTTCACTAACAGGTTTATATTTTCTTTGTGGCTATGGTGATTCAGAGTGACAAATAAAAAATGTCAGATGTTTATTATTGCTTGACATTTATTTGATGCTGCTTATGCAAAACCATATAAATGTATTTTTCCGACGAGCGTGCGTGAAGTAGTACTTTTCCGCACGCATGGAAAAAGCTGCGAAAGTAACGTAGGATTTGTTGCCGGAAATTTCAAAAAATTTATGAATTGGCATACGAAAAAATTATTTATCTGTCAAGAGGTAAGATACTTTAATGTTATTGCAGTTATTTTTTTTAATTTATGCAGTTGTAGGAAAAGTATACCTAGTGTGAAACATGTGGGGAAACTACTTTTTCTCACTCGTGTGTTTGCGGCACTCGCCCTTCAGGCTCGTGCCACAAACTTCCACACTCGTGAGAAAAGTTGAACTTTCCCCACTTGTTGCACAATATACTGTTTCCGCACTGAGTGCAGAAAAGTAAAACTTGTTGAGGTTCTTAACAGAAGGAATGTACTTTTATGACTTTTAAATACTTCGTAATCTTAATAAAAGATCTTGATAATTACTTATCAATTAAAAACGACTTTATTTCTCATCAATCAAATCTTGACAGTAACCACTGTCATTCACTCCTATACATACAAAGTATCTTAGGTGAAACAAAACAAATAGAGAAAATGTTTTGAGATACTATTAAATTCAACACCTTCCCTCATTGAACAATTTGTTGAACCTTCTTGCTCAGCCCCATATTTTCACACAGTGTTTGAAGCCTTGGTTTGAACAGTGGCTTCGTCTGCTGTTTGAAGTTCAGATATCTTTTTAACTTCAATAGAGCCTTCTGTTACCAATTCTCTGACAAAAAAATGCCTTAATTATGCCGATATGTTTAGTACGGCGATGGTATTCAGGATTTTGAGCTAACCTTATTGCAGCCTCGTTATCAATCATCAATTCAGGCACTCCCTTCAGCTCTATAATATTTCCATATAGGCGTTTCAACCAAACCAGTTCTCTAGCCGCTTCACTAGCAGCCACAATTTCTGCCTCCGTCATAGATATTGCCACTGATGACTGTCTCTGACTGAGCCAAGAGACCAGTCCACCTGCATATAAACAGACCACACCTGTCGTTGAACGCCCTGTAGTATCATCTCCTCTATGGTCAGCATCGTGATTCCATGGTCAGATGATCCCTGAAGGTAACGAAAAATATGTTTAACTCGAGTCCAATCGGAGTAACTTGGATTTTCAAGACTTCTGGATACGAAACCGACTGCGAAAGCGATATCTGGTCTTCGTTGCAGTCATGAGGTACATCAGTGCTCCAACCGCTTGCTTATAAGGAAAATCTGATTCATCTTCCTTCTCTGGTTGATTGGATTCATTTATCATCGTGGTAGAAACTGATTTACAGTGCTCCTTCCCAAAGCGTTCTAGCACTTTCCTGGTATATGCTGTCTGACTCACTCGGATTGATCCATCTTCGCTTCTTTCTATTTCTAATCCAAGAAAATACGAAGAAGGTTTGATTTTGATTTTGAATTCACTTTTCAAATTTTTCACGAAATAATTTTTCAGTGATACGTTATTTGACGCGAGGAGGCCATCGTCCACATAAAGTGCTAAGAGGATGATGTCTTTGCCTTGTTTCTTTATGAATAGACAGGGATCAGCATCACTTCGTTGAAAATCCAGTTTTGACAAAAAATCTCCAAATCTTTTGTTCCATCACCTTGGCGCTTGCTTGAGACCATAGAGGCTTCTCTTCAGATGACAAATACGATCAGAACCATCTTCATATCCCTGTGGTTGCTTCATGAAGATGTTCTCTTCTAGTTTTCCGTATAAGAAGGCTGTAGAAATATCAAACTGGCTCAAAGACATATTTTAATTTGCTGCAATGCTTAATAATGCTCTGATCGTACCAGCTTTTGCCACGGGACTGAATGTTTGATCATAGTTCGCTTTTTTCTGAGAGTAGCCTTTTATCACAAGCCTAGCCTTGTATCTGTCTACTGAACCATCTGGATTAGATTTGACTTTATAGACCAATTTACAAGGGATTGCTTTCTTTCCGTTAGGAGGTTCTTCAAGGGCCCAGTCTCATTTTCATCAAGTGATTGCATTTCATTTTCCATAGCTTCTAGACATTGCATCCGCTGACAACTGTTGATAGCTTCAACATAGCTTAATGGTTCATTTGTTTCTAGAATGTTTGTGCATACTTGCATCACGAAATCATCAAACCTAGCTGGCTTTCTCATATCAGATCTATCCCTCAGTCGTCTACCTGGAATTATCTCTTCGTCTCCCTCCTCGTTTTCATACTCATCTTCTCTGTTCTCTTCACTCTCCTCAGATGAATCATCCACGTATTCCTTCCTTATTGGAGATGAAGTCACAATATAATTTTTCATTGCCGATGAAGTTACAATTTCTTCATTTGATGTTGAAGGAACGAAGTATTTTAAAGTCATAAAAGTACATTTCTTCTGTTAAGAACCTCAACATGTTATGGGCCCAGAGCTGCTGGACTGCGAGAACAAAATTCATTGAATTTTTGAGTTATATGAATTATCTCTCAACTGATATTTGTATTGAGATTTCATCATAATATTTGAAGAGAATTATCATGGAGGTAAGCAGAATTCAGATTGGTCTACTAGAACTACTAGAAGGAAATACTAATTGGTCAAGTTGTGCATTTTACTTCGAGGAATCGCTGGTGCAATCGATGTAATTGAAGGTAGAATTGGATCTCCATCACCTCCAGCATCAGATGCGAGTGCTGATGACAAGTCGAAGTATGAATCTGATTTAACGTTTTTCACAAAAGCAGATAGTAATGCACTTCTGATCCTCACGACAAATATGACTGAAGAAACACTTCAGATTTTCAACGGCTCGTGAAGTATGGCTGGAGCTGCACAGAATGTACGATGGGAATGCAGAGGACAAGACCTTCGATTTGTGTACGCAGTTTTTCAGTTGTAAGAGACAGCCTGGAGATGACATTGCTGCACACATGTCAAAATTGAAAAACTTGTGGAATGAACTACAAGTTGAGATTGCTAAGGACAAAATTGCAGCTATTAGTCATTGCAAATGCAATTTACCTGAAATTTTACTCGTATGCAAGATCTTGGGTACTTTACCAGATGAGTATTTTTCATTCAAGTCAGTTGGATGCTGATGGCCAAAGCTGATAGGACAGTTGATAATCTCACAAATCAATTATGCGCACATGAAAAAGCGTTGTTGAATAAAAGTGATAAAAATCAAGAAGCTTTACTTACCCAAAGAGCTAGTTGCAGTAAAGCAAAAACTAAACCAAAGGAAGGTCTGATATGCAATTATTGCAAAGCAGCTGGTCATCGAGTGAAAAATTGTTCCATGTGGAAGGCTGATGGCAGGCCACCCAAACCGGACAAGAACCACAAAAGTGATACAGCAGGACAAAGCAACGGTGTGAATATGACTTTACTAGCTGTTACTAGTAATGTTCTCACTGTAGATTGTGATCAAGATAGTTGGTTTGTTGATAATGGTGCTACCAACCATATCACCAATCGAAATGAATATTTAGAAAAGTTTGAGGTATTTGATGAAACCCACACAGTTACCACAGCTAATTGAGATTCCATTAGAGCTATCGTAAAAGGCACAATCATCGTCGTAGAAGCAGTCGTCGAGAGAAAATCAGAAAAAATCGCGTTAGCTGATATATGGTACGTTCCCAGTATCAAGAAAAATCTATTTTCTGGAACATCTGCACAAGATAAACATTTGGGAAGCGAATTTATCTCTACAGCTCAAACGTGTTTTCTCAGGATTGACGGACAAGTAATACTCGTTGGTGCACGGAGCCGATTCAGTGGATTATTCAAACTGTCTCTGAAAAATGTCAAGCCTGCTACAGAAATGCAAGTGAATGTTGTTTCCAATGATAAATTGTTGCAGTTATATCATGAAAGATTGGGTCATCAAAATAAAAGATACATAAGATCTGTTATATCACGTGAATTGTGCATATCTGTGAACCTATGTGAAGGGTGTATATACGGTTAAGCTCATAGACTCAAATTCGGGACTAGAGATCGTGCGACGGTACCAGGTGAGCTCATGCATTCCGATGTATGTGGACCCTTTGTGAACTCTCAATCAGGATTTCGGTACTTTGTGTTGTTTTAAGACGATCACAGTAGTTTCCGTTATGTTTATTTCATCAAGGAAAAGTCTGAGGTTCCTGATAAGCTGAAAATAATGTAAGCTGAAACCAAAGCTGCAGGACATATAGTCAAAGAGTCAGTGACAATGGTGGTGAGTTTGATAGCAAACAGATGAAAATTGTGATAATCGACTTGGTATAATATAAACTTTTGAAAGCAGTTGAACCAAATATAAATATATCTTTATTTTCAAATTAACAACTGAACTAACATATTCATTTTTCTTCAAAAATATATGACAACATGTAATAATAATACAGGGTAATTCTTCATTTCAACACTTCCCCTGAATAATTATCTGCATAAAAGAACTCCCAATTTCTCTCGCAGCATTTCGTATCTGGAACGTGGCAGTGATTTAGTAAATATATCGCCCAATTGGTTTTCACCTTCAATGTGGTGAACGCCGATTTCTCGTCCAATTTTCTCTTTAATGAAATGAAATTTAATGTCGATGTTTAGTTTTTTTGAGAGCTTTTCCATCGTCATTCTTCACCATGTGAATAGCACTCTTATTATCGACAAATAATGGAACTTCCTCATCATTCTGTATTTGCAACTCAATTGCAAGCTGACGGATCCATAAGATTTCCCTTACTGCTACTAGCTGCAACATACTCTGCTTCAGCGGTAGAGAGAGCTACTGTAGGTTGTTTTCTGGATCCCCACAATACTGCCCCTCCTACATACTGAATAACGAAACCACTAGTAGATTTCCTTGTTTCTTTATCCCCTGCAAAATCTGCATCGGTATAGCTCTTCAGAGACATATCCTCTTCGTATATAAGACCGTAGTTCAAAGTTCCCTTCAGGTATCGTAGTAATCTTTTCGCAGCATTCCAATGGCAAATTTTTGGGTTTTGCATGTGCCTGCTCAAATTATTCACCGTGTAAGCGATATCAGGTCTGGTGACAGTGGACACATACAGAAGAGAACCTATAACTTCTTTATAGGGTTTATCAGAAGCATCAGTAGATTCACTCGAATCATCTTCACCAACAACTGATGGCGTCGCTACAGGATTTGAATCATCCATGTGAAATTTTTGTAATATTTGTCGAATGTATGAAGCCTGGTTGATAAATATGCAACGTGGATGCTGGATAGTGTTCATTCCCAAATAAGAGTCTGCTTTGCCATGCGTGATCTCAAACTTTTGATTAAGTTTGTTCAAGAAAGCTCTCAGATCCTCTTCATGTTTTCCTGTGATCAAACCATCATCTACATACAAACATATGATGATTTGGTTCGGTAACATCCTCTGAAAAACACAGGAGTCTGTTTCGCAACACTGGAAACCATTTTCTGATAAAAACTCCGTGAATTTCTCATTCCATTTCTTTGGTGCTTGTTTTAAACCATACAGACTTTTCTTCAGTTTACATACTTTGTTCGAACCATCCGAATAACCTTGGGGTTGCACCATGTAGATATCCTCGTCGATATTGCCGTGTAAAAAAGCTGAATGTTTCATTATAATCGATTCCATATTCTTGCATGAAACCTCTAATAACTAGTCTTGCTTTGTATTTCAATAATTTTCCATCGTTATCATATTTCATTTTGAAAACCCATTTACATCTAAGAACTTTTTGGTTTTCTGGAGCATTCGTCAATGTCCATGTATCATTTCTCATCAGAGAGTTATATTCTTCATCCATAGCAATTTTCCATTCATTAACTTTTACAGCTTCTTCAAATTCTATACTTTCAGCATCTCCAATCAAAACTACTTTCATATTGTCCGCTTCATAGCGTTCAGGCTTCTTCAAGTTACCCCTGCACCTCAGATTGTAACGTTCTTTTTATGTTTCTGCTTCTATGGTATCATTTGCAACAGATCTTTCTCGTTCCGCATCGTCAGCACCATTGTTTATGTGATTTATTGTATTTCTGTCCATGTTGAAAGATGTGTTTGGATGACAATCACCTTTGTCAAAAATGAAGCTGACAAGTTTGTCTTCAGAGTTCTTGATTTTGACATTTTTCGGAAAATCTTGTACAGTGTGGTTCATCTGGTGTCTGAATATAACATCACGAGCCACTTCGATTTTTCTGGAATCTGATATGTATACTTTGTAGCCTTTGGTATTTTCCATGAAACCAATGGAGACCCCTCTTTTACTTTTCACATCCCATTTTAATCTTTTCTCTTTCGGAACATGGATGTAGACATCTTCACCAAAAATACGAAAGTCTGGTAGTTGAGTATTCTCATTGAACCACAAATCATTCGGACTTTTATTTTTCACTGTGGTAATACCAGTTTTATTTAAGATATACACAGCATAATTTACTGCTTCTGCCCACAGGTTTTTGTCCAGGTTCTTGGAATGTAACATTGTTCTCGCCATTTCTACAATTGTTCTGAAATCTCTTTCTGCTCTGCCGTTCTGTTGTGGTGTATATGGAACGGACAACTGATGTTTCACTCCATTTTCTTCCATGGTCGATCGCACATGTTGATTAACGAACTCTGTTCCATTATCACTTCGGCATACTTTTACTTTATGGTTTGTTTGATTTTCAACCAGGTTTAGGAAAACATTCAGCTTTTGATTCACTTCTGACTTTTGTTTTATGAAATACACTACTCTGAAGCTGGAATAATCATCTTTGAATAATAAAATGTAATTGGAACCACCTAACGATGTCTTCTCCATGGGACCACATAAGTCCATATGAATCAGTCCTCCAGGTTGTTTTTCACGACTGGAACTCGATGGCTGTGGTAAACGATGTTGCTTACCCATTACACAGGATTCACAGAAAAAATTATCTTCATCAATGAACAGAACCTCATACTTTTTCAGAACATTTCGTACATGTGCAATGTTTTGATGTCCTAAGCGTACATGCCAAGTTTTTATATTTTCGGATTTGGAGCTGATGCCAACATTCGCTACCATGCTTTCCTCAACTTCGAACAACATTTCGAATAATTTTGCTTTTCGGGTAGCAATAGCAAAAATAATATCATTTTTCAGAAATTTGCACTTTTCTGAATCAGAAACCATTTTAAAGCCTTTATCTAGAATGGTTCCAGTGGAAAATAAATTACACTTGAGTTCAGGAATGTACAAGACAGCTTTAATTTCTGAAGATATCCAATTTTCTACATTGAAAGATTGTATCTGGATATTTCCCATTCCTATGGCTGAAATGAATGAACCATCTCCAATTCTGATTGATTTGGGTTCTGCAAACATCATATATTGATGAAACCATTCCTTTCTGCTTGACATGTGATCACTAGCGCCTGAATCAAGGTACCATTTATCAATATTCATTGAAGATGTGCCGATTAGTGCAACTCTTCTCTGGTTTGGAGTTTCATTTTCCTTTTTCTTCCTGAACCAACAGTCTTTCATCAAATGGCCCTTCTTCTTGCAAAAATGACAAATTGGTGTCCATTTTTTATTTCTCTTCATTTCGGTTCTGAGAATGTCATTTTGTGTCTTTCTTGTTACTAGTGCTACATCTTCACTTTTTCTGCAGTTTCCTAATCTCTCTTCTTCCAACAAAAGTCTACTCGTCAGATTATTTAATGTTCGTTGATCGGAGCTAACGGAATCCCATGCACTGAAGAAATGTGCATACCCTTTTGGTAACATCATTAGAATTTTAGTCATAATCATCGAATCAGGTATTTTTTCACCAAGAGCTTTCATTGAATGGGTCATTTTCTCCAATCTCATTATATTAGCAGACATACATTCAGAATCATCAAAGGAATATGAATAAAATTGTTGTTGTAACATATGAAGCGAAGTTTCTGATTTCTGCGTGAATAAGGTTTCCAATTTACTGAGCATGTCCATACTTGTGGTACAGTAGGTAATCAAGGATAATATCTGCTCGTTCACACTCGTGACGATAATTCTTTGGGCATCAATATCATCCTTCATCCAGGTGGTATAACTATCCGAGTTGTTGATTTGATCAGGTTTTGGCGAATTTCCCACTGCTACATCATACTTTTCGGCACTCTTGAGTATTATGTTGACCTGGAACCTCCATGTATCATAATTCTGCTTCCCGTCCAATTTGATGATTTTCGTATTCGAAAACTCCATTTTGAACGTCAATCTGTCAGTTTTATTTCAAGTTTGATAATTTTCTGCTGTTCAATCTATCTTTCACTACTACCAATATTTTACTTTAATTCACGTACTCTGGGCCCATAACCAGATGAAAATTGTGATAATCGACTTGGTATAATATAAACTTTTGAAAGCAGTTGAACCAAATATAAATATATTTTTATTTTCAAATTAACAACTGAACTAACATATTAATTTTTCTTCAAAAATATATGACAACATGTAATAATAATACAGGGTAATTCTTCATTTCAACACAAACCAATAAGTGAAATTCTTCAGCAAAACGGAATTCGACAGAGATTAACTATGCCTTACACACCACAGCAGAATGGTTGTTCCGAAAGGGATAATAGAACAGTTGTGGAGACTGCCAGGGCTATAATGCATACACAAAACGGCCTACCACAATTCCTATGGGCGGAAATGATAAATACCGCAACGTATATACTGAACAGGTCAGGTGTTTCTAGTGTTGATGGCAAATCTCCCTTTGAAGTGTGGCAAGGAAAGAAACCCAGCTTGAAACACATGAAAATAATAGGTTCAACTTGCTACGCACATATTCCAAAATCTTGTAGGAGAAAAATGGACAAAAAGGCTCTGAAAGACTCTTCGTTCCTTCAACATCAAATGACATCTCGGGATTTTATGAGTTCAGCAGTTTCATTGCACCATATGCGATAGCCATCATCATCGTCATAGCTAATGAAAATGCCTTTCAGAGCCTTTTTGTCCCTTTTTCTCCTACAAGATTTGATTGATGAGAAATAAAGTCGTTTTTGATTGATAAGTAATTACCAAGATCTTTTATTAAGATTAGGAATTATTTTCATAAAAGTACATTCCTTCTGTTAAGAACCTCAACAAAACTACTCAAAAATCTCATTGGTATGGAATACTTTGGCTGATTCTGGAGCAGGAATCACTAATGTCAAGAGACTCGGAGTTTGGAAATCAACGACTGTAGCCGAGAGCTACATTGATGATTCGACAAATCAAAAAAAGGATTTGTAGAACAAAATATTGGCCACGAACATGTGCCCTTCTGCATTGAGTCAACCTTCATCAAGCCATATGAACCGCTGCCCTTCTCAGTTAAGTCAACCTGGTTGGTTGGTTGGTTGGTTAAAGGCTGACGTGCGAGATACCGGGTTTACCTTGAGGTTTCCCTTAACACTGAGACCAGCTGGGGTCTATTGTATTGTTCTGTCGTCAGTGGTTCCTAGTTAAATAGGTCTGTGTTTTTCACCAGGTTCAGTAGTCTATTTACTAGGAGTTACGGATTCATGTCTGTTTCCAGGTTGATCTGTCCGAATATTCTGTTGCGCTTGTTGAGCAGCGCGTCGCATTCGAATATGATGTGAGAGGCTGTTTCCTCCTCGTCACCACAGAGTCTACAGTCCACAGTCTACAGTCAACCTTCATCGACCTATTTGAACAACTGTCCTGAGGTAAATCAACCTTCATCAAGCCATAGGAAAAGTAACACGTTGCGCACATGTTAAGAAAATAACTATTTTGAATATTTATTGCGGAAAAGTGACACTTCCAAAATTAAAATGAGTGCGGAAAATGGAATTTTTTGCACGCTAGTACAGAAAATATATTTACATTCATGTTATTTTACAGTGTAGATGAAATTCTCAACTTCTAATAGTTATTTTCCTAACAAGTGCGCAAAGTGTAACTTTTCCGCACGCAAATACAGCTAGGCG
The DNA here is from genome assembly GCA_944452925.2 of Chrysolina oricalcia. NCBI lineage: Eukaryota > Metazoa > Arthropoda > Insecta > Coleoptera > Chrysomelidae > Chrysolina > Chrysolina oricalcia. The sequence goes on along the minus strand of OX101808.2, from coordinate 37,200,928 downwards.
AACGACGCGAAGCGAAGTTTGTATAAGTTTTTGCGTGCGGAAAAGGCAATTTGCGCACGTGTTAGGAACAAAATATTTCCTACGAGCTTCATATCAGTTAGCAACGAATATAATTTTTGGTTTAACTTATTGAATAATTTATATTTAAACTTGACAGAAAGACCCATGCAACAAACAATTACATAACAATAAAAAATTAAATTATTTGTTCGTAATGTTTATAATGAAAGAACAATTATTGACATTTCATTTTGCAAATTAATTGCAGATCTGGTCAGTTCATTTAATGGGTGACTTGTGGTACGGCTTGATGAAGGTTGATTTACCTCAGCACAGTTGTGCAGAAAGGTCGATGAATTTAAAGAAAAATTGTTTTAAGCTGAAATACAAATATCGGGAAATACGATTGAAAGGTAAAGGGGAATACACTAGCAACGGCTTCTCATATTGCATAAAATAGTCTACAGCAACTAAAATAAATATAAATTCTCCATACCAGTGAGAGTTTTGAATAGTTTTACTTTTCCACACTCAGTGCGGAAAAAATCTTATCCTCACGTGGTGCGGAGAAGTAACACTTTGCGCACTTGTTAGGAAAATAACTATTCAAATATTCACTGCGGAAAAGTGACACTTTCGAAATTAAAATGAATGCAGAAAAATACTACTTTACGCACGCTCGTCGGAAAAATGTATTTTAATTCAATTGTACATTCATATTCCATTCAACTACCCAGACATCACAGTATATCCATTAGACATCTACAGGATATCGTTTATGGATATCCAGTATATCCACTGGATATAGATGGATATCCTATAGACATCCAATAGATATCCATATGTCCGCCTATATCCAGGATACAGGAGATATCTTATGGATGTCCGTGAAGATATCCACTGATATCTTGTTGATATCCCATAGATATCAATAGGATATCTTATATTCACATTTGGGATATCCATTAGATATACAGTGAGTCCAAGATAAGGTTGTCCACCATGAGTATATCTGAAAAGGAAATAGATACAGTTTTGGTTAAATGCGGGTAAAAACTTGCGTAACAGAAGGGCCATTTACATTTGGAGGTATGAAAATTCCAAATATAATTTTAGTTTTCACATTATTCTATAAAAACTGAATATTCCACTTTATTTTTTTCTGGCGTAATCGTCAGTACTTTGTTCCAGCTCTGACGATAACACCAGAAAAAAATCAAACTAGAAATTGAAAGATTTCGTTTTTACAAAATAATTTGAAAACGTACTTCCATATAGATGGTCCTTTTTTTGCGCAACATTTTTTCCATTTAACTAAAACTTATCTATTACCTTTTTAGATATCCCCATGGTGGACAATCTCATCTTGGACTCAGACTTTGGTGAGTCAGAAGGAACAAATGAACACTGGTATTATTTTGACATGAAGAAATAATACTATGGAATATAATGATAAAAAATACTTTATTTGAAATATAGACAAACCAAGCGAATAAATTGCAAGTACAGTGCGTAATATTTACAAGAATTTTTCTTTTGTTGTTTAACTTTGAAATGAAATCACTATAACAACTATAACAACTTTATATCACCCAGCTCATCTATTCTAGATTCTTCTTTCTGTAAAAAAAATATATTGTTAATTATCAAGGTCAGAGCTTGGTGTACAAAACAATTAATTTTAATACAGTTTCACCGAAACAAAATTGTTTTTCAAATTTAAAAATTTTGTTGAGTGGAACAATACATTAATAAAGTGATTTTATTTTATTTATTCAAAATATACCCTTGAAGACCGAGAAACAAAAATTGAAATGCACTTACCTACTGGTACTATGATTCATCGTTCTTGCCAAGGCATTTTTCATCGCTGTGATATCTTGTTCTGTTCCTTTTGCATTTGGACTCAGGATAACTGCTTCAGACATATTCAATGACACAATATACCCATCAATCATTGGCACAATAAAAAATTAACTTACTTCTGATATAGGATATGTTCCGTTAATCAACCGAAGTTACCAAAGTTTTCAGGAGCGGTAACAACACTTTTGACAGTGGTTATCTACTGGTGACTACGGTTGTGGTTTATTTACGGAATGCCAGTCATTTGTCAAATTACAGTTTTGATCGTTTCCCGTGTGTGTTTTATGTTTTTATTTTTTCACTATGCTTGATTGTTAAATTTTTCTCTATTTGCTTTTAATTCGTGTTTTTTACATCCATTACATACTTATTATTCATATGATGTGTCTTGGAACTGGATGCCGATGATGATGCCACATTCAGTTGGCTTGAGGATAATGAGATATTATTAGGATCCTTTAATAAATGAAGTTATATAATCATTCTGCTGGCTTGACGTCAATAAAAGTCCTGAATAATTAGAATTTTTGTTATCAGCCGTTTCGTTTTATAATTTACATCGACATTTTTGAAGTTTTTTAAACATTCATGCTTTGCCAAAATTTGATTTTCAATTAGGGTGCCCAAAGTTCCTAGTTCTTCTGCAGAGTAATCACAAGCAAAGGATATATTGTCCTGTAATTAAAAAAAAACGTCATCAAACTGAAAATGTATCGAATACTATCGGAACTTATAGGCCAAGCTGTAGATAAAAATAAGAGGCTCTTTTCACACAAAATAAAAGACGCAAATGGCCTATACTACTTTTTATAGAATAGTTCGTTAATGAAAACCCCGGTTTTCGCGCCAGCAAAATCGCTTTGTGGAATTTTTTGAACAAGAAATAGTGAAAAAAATCACAACTTTTTTATTTTTTTGCGAATATCTCACAAAGCACTTTTGTAGAGAATTATAAAACCTAAAAAAGGTTTTTTATACGACCGGATCGGTGCCTTTTTCACTGAGAAAATCCGGGAAAACCTCGAAAAAGAGACCATTTTTCAAAAATTCATAATTTTTATAAATCTGAAGCTGGACAAACGATATTGCAGAAACTGATAGATGATAACATGTGGTGCAACTGTGCGCAAGATGTTTTCTGTCCGATGTGTAGTTTTTGCACAATCGCGTTATAAACAATTTAAGGGCACATCTTGCAATATGCGCCGATTTAAGGGAAATCGTCGTATTCAAATTCTGTAAACGGCATCTGGGAGTAGAGATAAATATCTACAATTTGTATATTATGGATTTTCACCTGAGAGATGGGAAATGTGTTGAAAATATCACAGAAAGTTGATCAAAACGCTTCAAAGTGCGTCCGAAGTCACTCGAAGTCGAACTGAAGTTAATAAGACTTGAGTTCGGGCGACTTCGGGTGCACTTTGATGCATCTAGAGTAAATTTCAGTGACATTTTCAACATATTTCCCACCTTGCAGGTGAAAATACGAAATATACAAATTGTAGATATTGATCTCTACTTCCATATTTACAGAATTTGAATAAGATGATTTCCCTTAAATCGGCGCATTTAGAAAGAATTGTTTATAACGCGATCGTGTAAAAACTACATATCAGACAGAAACCATCCTGCGCACAGTTGAACCACAGGTTTTTATCTATCAGTTTCTGCAATATTATTTATCCATCTTCAGATTTATAAAAATTATGAATTTTTGAAAAATGGTCTCTTTTTCGAGGTTTTTCCGGATTTTCCGGACTGTAAAACGATTCCTTAAATAATCTTTGAGATATTTCCACAAAACCAAAAAAGTTTCAATTTTTTTTACTATTTCTTGTTTAAAAAATTCCACAAAGCGATTTTGCTGGGGCGAAAACTGGCGTTTTCGTTAACGAACTATCTTATAAAAATTGGTATAGGCCATTTGCGTCTTTTATTTTGTGTGGGAAAAAACCTCTATAGCTTGGTCTATTAACTCAATAATTAAAATGAGAACGAAAACTAAAGCACGTCAACGTCAACAAACAATAATAAACCGAACTTACCAGAGAAAATCGACGGTCGTTCTGGTGACAGAGAATCTACCGCTTTTTCAGCAACCAAGTTCCGTAAATAGCCTGTGTTTCAGGAACCAACCGAACATTTTATATTTACGGGACAGAAATCGAGTAACCAAAGTAACCAAGTTGATTTACGGAACATATCCATAATGTGACAGTATTGACGAGGAGAACATTTTCTTTCTTGATAATCCTTTGATAGTCCTGCTGATACTTTTCTATGTATAATGTACCTAGTTACTATTAAGCAAGCGACGGAGGTGTCTCGTAGACACGTCCAGAAGACATTTTCGTTTGCATGAAGACATTCCTGTAATGAAAAAATGTCTTATCACTTCAATACCATTATCATTGACGAAAGCAAAATGTTTGGTGTATTTATTAATAACTAATTTCATCTTTATTTTCAAGTAAAGCCAACTAAAACGGAACAACAAGATATCTATTTCACATTTTGACACCACAATGTCCACAATGCTACTAGGTAGATATAATGCAATCAATCATGAATACCTACCCACCTATCATAAAATATTCGGAACGAAAAAATTTTCACTTTTAGCAAAGAAACATACCTTGTCCAATCGACAAAAACAGCGAAAACAATAAAAAAACACACTGCTCTGCTCAACTTTCACTATTACCAGTCATAATAGAATAAACCATAGAAATATATATTATATACTTACTCTAGAATGCAAATCTCCATGTCAAAAGTGTTGTAAAAAGTCCAGGCTAGTCCGCAATGCACATGCGAGTCATTAGTGATTTTTGTAACAATAAAATAAAAGTTTTAGTAAAATATAATGGTATTTGTGAAGATTAACAAAGTAACGTTAATTCTGAATCTCGGAGAATTAGGTTGGAAACCTCATTGTGCTTATACCTGTTATTTGTATTTAGCCGATTTGAATACATATTTTCACATATTCATGATCCCGAATATTCAGCAAAGGCCATCAGAAAGTAGAGTACAGTTTTACCGCTCTGACGCGACTGATTTTTGATATCACATTCACTTTTCAGCAACAAAAACCTACGGAACCACCGCAAATCGTCGGTGCGAATTTCAAGGAAGCACTGGATTGGAAAATAAATTGAAAGTACAAAAAACTATGAAAATTTATTTCAGCTAATATCATGAATAATTTCAACTCAAATTGGATTTATAAAATTGGATGCTTGGAAGCTCAAGGTTTTTTTTCTAGAACGATTCATGTCAAAATACGCAACTGCATTTAATTTAAATCATTTAGATTAACAAGCTATTTCTACGAGTATTTCTGGTTGTATTACCTTGCAATTTCCACAATGGGGGTGCATGAAAAAGTGAGGCCAGAAGCATTTTCCTCACCATCAAAGAAAAGCACTTCCATATTGAGATATTGAATTTTCTGAGGCGATTCTTTGTATGTTTAGTACTTTTTGTAGGAATCTAGAACTCAATATAAGTGGTGTGGTAGAAAGTTGTATCACTCGCCATGCATGCTTACGCAGACATAGTATTGGTACTGCACTAGGTTTCAAATCATTCTATTGTCGCACGAATCTTCATGATTACTGATTCAACAATTACTGAAATGTTCTTAAAAACAATTACCAAAAATCATGCCTTTTTTGTCAAGCTAAAATATTATTTAAGCTATATTGAGCAAAGCATAAAGGTACATAAAAAATTTCATTCTCTACCAAAAATGATTTATTTCAGATATTTTTCTTTTACACAACACTAAACAGTTCATTGTTTATTTTTTAGGAAGAAACAGCTTTATTAGAAATTGTCTTTAAAGGAACAATATTAATGCAAATTCACGAAAGATGAAAGAATAACCAACGACAGCAAACACCACACAAAACGACAAGAGAAAATCGGAAATTCTAAAAACCGTCTCTGTCTCTGACAAGAGTGACAGATCTTAGTGACAAGTCTTTCTGTTGATGAAAAAGCACTGTTGCACGGTCATTATAATTACAGTAGCATAGGGTACATTTTTGTTTTAAATAAGTTTCTTTCGCGCCTAAAATTCGGAGTTATCTATCTCTAAAAGGTTCTATTCGGTTTTAAAAAGTCCTACATGCTCTGTCAAATTTCTCTCTTTCAAATGACATGTGTTTCATTGCCTCATAACAAAAAACTCTGAATTGGAACACCAAATAATTTTCAAACTTGACAACGATCTACCCAAACTTCACTGATGACGCGCATGCGCACATCGTAAACGGGTCGCAAACGCGGCATGCTTTTCGCCGTGAAAATTGGCGGGATTAGAATTTAGAGTAATTATAACACAACAAAACAATATGGCGTTGGCTTGTCTATCGCGGTCATCCCGACTCGACTTCGTTCGCTTCAATTCGTGTTGTGTTCGACTTCGACATTTCTCCAAATTTACGTACGGTCTGGCATCTCTCTCTCTCACATGTAGAACCGACCTCAAAGTGTTTAGTACATAACGCTTAGCCACAGTATTATGTTTAACCCTGCGTTACATACGTGGATAATTGTTGCATCAGTACATACGTGGGGTGTGACAAACCCCATTTCCTGAAAAATCTCAATTTTTTATCTTGTTCTTTTTCTGATATTACGTTGTTCCATAGTATCACGGGATCATTCCGGAACAATAAAAACACGCAAGGAATAATCGAATAGGCTTTATTTCAAGAAATCTGATATAAACTGAAAAAGGCTAGTTTTTCATGTACCAAAAAACACACCGCGACAAAAAAATCATGTGAGATAAATGAACATCTCACCCCGGAATGAACATTCGGAAACTAAAATTTGATTATGATGAAATACAAAGAAAATAATTGCAGATTGAAAAACAGAAAGGAAAAAAATTAATCACTGTCTGAGCCATGCAATTTTGGCAAGTAATCACACCCCAGAGCACTTAAGTTCCCTATAACTTCACTCAGTGTCTACAAGATACTGCGGAAATGCCTGAATTCGATGATGCGGACATATTTTGGAAGCTTTTAGGAGGGGCGTACGCATAAGTTTACATTTGGCATATTTTCAAAGCGATTTTCGGCGGCTGGGGTCCATCACACCCCACGTATGTAACGCAGGGTTAAGCATAATACTGTGGCTTAGCTAACGACCAAAGACCAAATAAAAAAATCGCTCCATTAACAATTAGAATGGTAAACCTGAGGTGACTTGGACTCCGGACGGATGATGGATGATATTAAATAATGCAAAATCAGTATTATTTTTGATCATTTGAAAAATCGAGGTTAAAAACTAAAAATGTATTGGATATCCAATGGATATCCATTGGATAAATATCTGGAGATTCAGAAATTTTTTATGCGTTGAAGATATGTATTAGAGCTTCCTTCTGAACCATTTTCCATATAATTGTTCGATATATTATCAGTTAAATATACAAAACAAGATTTCAATATCCATAGAATATATTCAATGGATATCCATTGGATATACCGGGTGGCTACGGAAGTATTGCCTACGGAATATCTCAGTTATTGTATGAAGAAGGTTTGTGAAATTTGGAGCGTCGATATAATGACATAAAAGGTAGAATTTGAGCATATTGACATGTCGAAGTTAACTTCCGGTCTGACCGGAAGTAACATGAACTTTCTTATTTTAAATGGAAACCCATTTTTTTTTCTTTTCGCTTTATTCAACATTCAATTCCCTTTCTAATGACATATCACAAGTTGGTATCTAACCAGAAACTAGATCAGAAAAAAATTATTATTGAAATTCACCGAGTAGGCCGTGGAAGCAAAATGAAAGCCAAAAATTGAAAAGTTGGCTATGGAAACCATACGTCACTTGATAACAGTTGCTACTACTGTGATATTTTATTTTCATTCGTCGGCGTTATAAAAATCCGCCAAAAAAAATATTGGAAAAATTGGGAAAAAAACAATACTCTGTAGGTCCATAACTTAAATAGGAACATACAACTTTTTCTAGCCTGTACTATTCAGCATAACCATTCCTTTCTAATGATATAATAGAAAGTAATTTTTTGAAATGAAATACCAAAAAATCCAATTATTATTCTTCAAATAACGAAAAAACAGATTTATCGAAAAAAAAAATTCAAATTGATAGGATTAAAGATAAAATAAATTCAAAACAAATGTTCGAAATGCATTCCCTCAGCGTCAATACATTTATTGACTCTGGTGATATTTTCATGTAAAACGTTTCTCAACATTTGGGGCGTGATATCTTGGAAAGCTCTACGAATTTTTACTTCTAGCTCATGTAGAGTTGTAGGCTGTGTGGAATACACCCTATTTTTGAGATGCCCCCATAGAAAAAAGTCGCACGGAGTAAGATCAGGTGACCTTGGTGGCCACCTGACTGGACCATGGGTTGTTATAAGTCTCTCTTGAAAGCGATTTTGAAGATAATTTCTCGCTATTCTTGAATTATGCGGAGGGGCGCCATCTTGCTGGAAGTACATTCTCTCAGTTATTTCCGCTGGTAAGTTGTTAATGAATTCCGAAATTTCATTCGTTAAAAAATTAAAGTATCTCTCTCCGGATAGTTGGCCTTGAAAAAGAATGGGGCCAACAATATGAGTTCCAACTATTCCTGCCCAAACATTCACACCAAATTTCTCCTGGAAGCCGCCTTGTCGAAACCGGTGCTCGTTTGCTATCGCCCAGTACCTGGAACAAAAGACCGTTCACACTTTTAGCACTTTACACTTCGACTATCGACAATAATCCAAATAAAGTACAGTACCTACCTTGTATTATTCCTGTTAAATAATCCATTGTTGGTAAATCTTGACTCGTCCGTAAACAAGATATAATAGTTCAATAGGTGATTCTCAGCATTTTGTCGAAGAAACCAATTACAATATTCCAGGCGCCTTTCACCGTCATTTTCATACAAATGTTGATGCAACTGATACTTGAAGGATTTCAATCGATGTTTTTTCAAAATTTTCCTAGCAGAGTCCTTACTTATAACTAATTCGGCGCCAATCTGCCTTGAGGAAATTGTGCTATCATATTGTACTAAAGCTAATACATTAATTTCAGTTTCCTCATTAATAACAAATGCTTCTTGGTCTTCGTGAACATCAGGCTCAGTTCTTAATTTTTACTGGAAATACCTTCTTGACGGTTGCTGCCTCCCTGGATATCGCTCTAAATACAATCGTTCAGCGGCATAAGAATTTTTTAAACATTCACCATAAATGAGAAGCATGTCAATTTGTTCGGTTCGTGAATAACGGGGCATTTTTTGAATATTCCACTAACTGATTTCGATTTCCAAACCCTTTTAAAATGGCAGAATCAAAAACACTACTTCGAACGTCAAAATAATATGGATAGCAGCGTTCGTGACAGCTCTCATTTCTTTTTTGTTTCATTCCAGAATACATCTTAATCAGCCTACTTGTTAATATTTTGGTTCGAATGATTATTGCAATGGAATGATTATTCTGAATAGCACAAACATCGTCCATAGGTAGATATTAGAATATCTATGGACGATGGCACAGACCAAGTTCGTTTATGTTCCTATTTAACCTAGAACCTACAGGATATAATTTATCATTCCATATTATTTTTAATTTTATTTTTGCGTATGGCGATAATCTGTTTTGTTATTTGAAGAATAATAATTGGATTTTTCGGTATCTCAGTTCAAAAAATTATTTTCTATTATATCATTAGAAAGAAATGGTTATGCTAAATAGTACAGGCAAGAAAAAGTTGTATGTTCCTATTTAAGTTATGGACCTACAAAGTATTGTTTTTTTCCCAATTTTTCCAATATTTTTTTTGGCGGCTTTTTATAACGCCGACGAATGAAAATAAAATATCACAGTAGTAGCAACTGTTATCAAGTGACGTATGGATTCCATAGCCAACTTTTCAATTTTTGGCTTTCATTTTGCTTCAGCGGCCTACTCGGTGAATTTCAATAATAATTTTTTTCTGATCTAGTTTCTGGTTAGATACCAACTTGTGATATGTCATTAGAAAGGGAATTGAATGCTGAATAAAGCGAAAAGAAAAAAAAACAGGGTTTCTATTTAAAATAAGAAAGTTGATGTTACTTCCGGTCAGACCGGAAGTTAACTTCGACATGTCAATATGCTCAAATTCTAGCTCTTATGTCATTACATCGACGCTCCAAATTTCACAAACCTACTTCATACAATAACTGAGATATTCCGTAGGCAATACTTCCGTAGCCACCCGGTATTTCATGGACTGGATATTCAGTGGATATTGGGCTATCCATTGAATATCTAATGGATATTTTGTGCTGTCTGGGTAGTCCCAGCAAAACATATATCGTGATTTCATAGATTCAAATAGAGAGAATCATTAACATCCACCAATTTCTCGAATTATTCTGTGTAAAGGAGTTTCATTAAATATCATCCGGTCTATTCGCTCGCGAAAACTCCCAAATACCCAAACTTTTGAAGCTTCTGAATTTGTCTTCTATTTTATGAATTAATTTTGGGTTGTAAACATTGAATTTTCCAGTCTCTCTCCATTGATTTGCATCACTTGAATGTTTTTGGAGTGTCTTTGATTCTCGATGATGGATGATAATTGCTTCAAGAGAACTGCCACCCTTTCAACGAAAGTCATCAGGAAAATAAGTTATCATAAATACCTACATACGTATTTTCATGACACAATTTAAAGAAAAGGGATTTGCAAATAAAACCAAAACCTATATGTATATTGCAAAAAGAAACAAAGAAATTTTAATTTTTTTCGAAAGCTTGAGGCTTCATTTCATGTACTTATATAGAGCTTCACGCCTGCAGATTTTAAAAAAATATAATTTTTTTTCAAAATTTGTCAATTTTTCATAGAGTACATGACAAAACCACGAAAGTGTAATTTGTTATTTCGAATCAGAAGAGTTTTAAGAATAGTCGTTGTTTCTTGTTTTGAAAACCTTTGTAAGTTTTCACATTTGAAAATTCACTCTCGTACACAGTAGACAACCTACACACATTCACTTTTTATTAAAAATCATAGCAGAGTTCCAATAAATTTCTTAATTTTTCTGTCATTTTGTAACCTACAACCATATGAATATATATTTTAAATATTTAATGCAGAAAATTTACACTATAAAAATTAAAATGAGTACAGATAAGTGGACTTTTCCGCACGCTAGTAGGAAAAATAGTTTTTGTGCAAATGTCAAAAATACTTGACATTTCTGGATCTCTATTGATGCGTGAATGTTTACTTTTTTTCACTGCCAAAATAATTCACAAAATGAACATGAAATATTACTTTTTGAAGGATTGATTTTTAACAGAGTCAATTAATAATTGATTATTCATCATAAAACAATTTCATTTATTGGAATAATAATTGATAGTAAAGTTTGAACAATTACTTCCAACATAAATTCCCGAAGATGTTCCATGTTGCTGCTGATCAGAAACGTTAGAATATTTCGTGAAGAGTTGATTCCACAATTGTATCAGATATTTTAATTTGTTTAATGTGTCAATATTTTGTTAGAAATCTCAATTTTGGTATTCAAACTATCTTCTATATATGCTCCTGCTACGGAGTCACATTTCCAGCCTGTTGCCCTCTGTATTGGACAGAAGAGTAACAAAGCTTCTCCTGAAACAGTGACCTGTGTAGCTCTTATACATGTATTTTCCTATTCATTTTGCAATCAAGCTGGGAATTTCTCCTATTTTATTTATCCCCATATGTTGGTAAATAAATTTTCCTCTGTTACTTTTTGTATGAAGCGGCCTTAGTGCTCTATACTTGTGGTATCTCTCAATTTAATCACAATTTGAAACAGTAAATGTTCTTTCGCAATAGGTCTTCGTATCAGGTATTTTAACAATCAATATAGATCCAGCATCTTCAATGGCATCAATAGTTATAAGTAATGATTCTTCATGGCGACAAGCACCGCTGATACCCAAAATTAGGACAACCTACAAATAAAAAATATTGAAATTACCACTAATCTTACAAAATTGTGATTATATCTGTACCTTATAAAGTAAATTTGTTTCGTTATCAGCATCTTGAAATAAATTTATTGAATATCATCCCTTGATAAAACTTTAGATTTCTTTCCTCGGTATCCGAGGCTTTTGTTCTCAATGAGCGGGACCAATTTTGAAAACTTCTTTATATCAATATTTTCCTTATCATTCAATGTACTGTTCAACATTGAGTAGATACTCCATAACGTAGGAGGTTTTATAATTTTTTATTTTTCCTCAAAATAGCATATAAGCACATTTTCAGAAACCTTTTTACATGTTTCTTGTCATACCATTTACGAAATTGGTCATATGTTTTCTTGGATTTGGCCGGTAAGACATTAGATACTATTGCATTTGTTTTCTCAGATATATCTGATGGAGTATCACGACCACTATCATAATTAACATGCAACTTCTTGAAAATAACTTGAAATTTAAGCAACTACGAGCAAACACAGTCAAACAGTCAAACACGCGGCGTGCCAACAAACCGTTTCTATAGTAACGACACAGAAATACCACTCCATGCTGTGAAATTGTATTGGAAGTATTGATAACATTAAAAATAACATGTATGGAAAAGAGAAGTATCATTTAGTTATTTTGCACATATTTTTTTCAGACAGGAAAATTTTTTGAATACGATTTTACTGGATACATTAAATAATATTTTCAAGAGAACAGTCGTTTAAAAGCGATAACTTATCGGGTCAAAAAACCACGATGTATTCGAAGTATTTATTTTTAATATATTTCAGACGATGTAAATTCATATTCAGAGTTGTACAAAAAATGTTGTTTTATTTCGTGTATAAAATTCGTATTTCATGGCACATTCGAGAGAATTTTTGGCCGAGGCCGCAGGTTGAGGCCATTCTCATGTGCCATTAAAAAAGCACTCATTTCACGTACTTAATACAAAAATAACTATTACGTTCATGTTATGTTATAGTGTAGATGAAATTCTCAACTTTTAAAATGTATTTTATTCCAATTGTACCTTCATATTCCGTTCAACTAGTCCCAGAAAAACATATATCGTGATTTAATAGATTCAAATACTGAGAATCATACACATCAACCAATTTCTCGAATTATTCCGTATAAAGGAGTTTCATTAAATATCAGCCGGTCTATTCGCTCGCGAAAACTCCCAAATGCACAAACTTTTGACGATTCCAATAATTGGCGTTTTCCCGCCGGTACCTATGGAAACGCGAGGTCGATTTGCGCAGAGCTTTCCATCGTCCCGATAGCTTTCCCAGATGTTCCCCCATCACATCGTCGCGATCAGTGGCAAAGAGCGTCAACCCGCCGTTTCAGCACGCTCAGAAAACTCCTGAAACGTTAGCGCGACTGGCCAGTCTGAAGTTTAATAATTGCGAATGGTTAAGAACTCTTTCCTAGTTGGGTTTAATTGAAGTTGGGTGAATGTGAGTTCAGATTGCAGTTTTCTCGGTTTCTCGTGTGAGTATGCTGGCTTCTTGAGACCTTTTGCTCTTATCTTTAAGGGTTTCAAAGGAAAGAATACGCAGGGAGGGTGGCCTTTTACTCGGCTCTTGAGAACGCTTGAGGCCCTTTTTTTCACTGTCAGTTTGGTTTTTCAAAAGAAAAACTATACTTTTCGTTCAAGTGTAGTTACTTGTGGAGAAATATTTGGATCTCACACTTTTTCTACGATCTTTCACCTTTTACAACCGGAAAAAATAAATGACACTAAAAGGTTTTTCATAACTTAGGGATTTCGGAATGTACAAAAGAAAATGAGATACTGATAGAATGGATTCGAAACCGATGCAATAGAATTCATGTCCGACAGAAGTCAAATATGAGACTCATGAATCACTGAAATTTGTTGCGGTGTACCACAGAGATCCATATTAGAACCTCTGATATTTTTAGTGCATAAATGTACTATCAGAGAATGCATGACAATTTAACTAAAACCTGCTGGAATTTGATGAACACGAAAAGTAATAGAGGTAAAAAAAGATAAAGAATAATGTGACTATAACTCCTGACAAGTTTAATGATTTTTATTTTATTGATTTGACCGATTTAATGATTTTTTTTATTAATATTTCGAGTTCACTACCTGATAGTGTTCTGAATACAACAAATTTTCTTGGCCTACTGAAATCACCTAGACTCACTTTTTCTTCATCCAGTAGCTGAAAGTGAAATTCTTGAAGCCATTCTTAAACAGGAAAATGCATCTTTTCCTGACATGATATGCAAATTAAAAAAAGTACTCCATTTTTTCTTCTATAACCTCTTTAATCTTGTACCTCCAATGGAAAGTTCCCTGATGAGTTCAAGTAAACTGAAGTGATACCTATATTTAAAAAAGGTGACAAAAATACCATTGGCAACTACCGACCAATATCGATGATACCGATTTTCCATACATTTTTTTGAAACTATTCTAAAAGACCGCTTAGTTTCGTTCTTTAGGGTCAGTTCGGCTTCAGACAAAACTGTCAAGCAATACAAAGACTTGTGGCTGTCAAGGACTTTGAAGCTGGTCAACTTACGGTTGTGTCTATGTATGACCTGAGGAAGGACTTCGACTGTATTTCTCACGCAGTATACTATTAGATAAACTACAATTTTACGGTATACACGGTATTGTATGAAAACTATGAATGACCAGCTGTCCTCATAGACAACAGCTATTCTGAAATCGAGAAGATCCATTTTGAGGTACCTTAAGGTTCTATCATTGGCCCACTTTTTTTATTATTTATATCAATGACATATTTCATCACATGAACCAAATGTGTATGTTAGGTAGATGATTGCTCTCCTTATGTCTCTGACAGGAAACTAGATTACTAGGAAAAACTTCCCAGAATTTTTCAGGAAAAGCCAAAATATGGTCCGTTTCTTATTGCTTGAAACTCAATAATAGCAAAAAGTTTTCAACCAACAATAATATTGCTAACGGGTCAGAAGTTGAACTATTCGGAATTGTTATGGATGATAAATCAAAATAAGCAGCACATATTGATTTAAAAAAAAAAATAAGTAAACTATTTTCGTACTACAGAAACCGATCAGATTGTGTAAGGGGAAACGCTGCGTGGACTCTGTGAGAATCGTTAGACTCCAAACACGTTGAAATACTCACCTTACCTTGTATTTACATTCTCAATTGTTTGCTAGATATTCACAAGAATAAAAAAATCAAAGAAATGATGATAAGGTATTACCTACCCATAAGTTCAAAATACTTTCGTTGTCATACTTCTACTCGGCAGGGGAGTATTTGGAAGCTGATGCGAGTTCTTTGGGAGTTCTCAATGAATCTCAAGAATAAAAAACAATCGAATTTTAAATAAAAAAAAAGTTTTGAATTGTAGCTTTGTACGTTTGTTTTAATATTCGACATTAACTGTTGTCTGCTCAAATGGGTTTTATTTTCTGTGATGTGGCTGAATACTTAAATATTGGATATTGCCAATCTTATTTCAATACTGATGGTTTGCTAATATACTATTCTTATCTTAGTTCAAGAATGGATAGTGACAGTAATATTATTATTAAGGAATACCTTTCAGCACTGGTTGTAAATATTGAATGGAAGTCTCTAGGGATAGATATGCAGCTTCTGTTGATATGAAAATATATAATCAACCACTTCCGACCAATGTCACAAAATTCTTAGGACTATATTTGGACTCAGATCACCAGATTAGCATGTAAATGTTAATGTTATAAGAAAATATATGACTAATATAAAACAACTTTATAGCAATAGAGATATAATGAACACTAGATACATCAGAACTAACGTGCACAACATAAATTTCAGGAAATAAGACATCCTCACAATACCAAAACAATAAATACCTATATCAAAGATCATTTTCTTATGTTATTTGCAAAGTTTTCAAGTTTCGTCTGAAATTAAATACATGTCAATTCCTACCACAAATTTCAAAATATAAAAAGATTAGTCCTCGATAACTTGATCGCTCTTAATTTTAGAATTCAGGGTTTCGTCAAATTATATTGAGGTAATTCTGTTTAATTGGAACTTATTATTTATATTGTATTTGTAAAGTGACGTATTTATTAGTTTTATAATAATAGTTTTTGCATATTTCTTTATTTATGAAGCACCAGCTGTATTGAATAAACAGGTCTATTCCCTTTTTAGGTGCATCTTTTTTTGCTGAGTGTTTTGTTAACCGTTTTTTTTCTTTAACGTTCCATATTTTTTCAGCTCACTAAATAAATTCATTTATTATTATTATTATAAAGAGTATATCATATCCACCGACTTATTCTTCAAGAAATTTGTTTGTATTGGGGAATCAGTCTGTGGAAAAGAAGTATACTCTTTTTTGATACCCTAGCTGTCGCAATGACAACTGGACAACTGGTAATATGGATTTTCCTTATCTTATTTTCTTGCAGTTGGACAGTGGTTAACTTCCAAATTTCATGATAGATGGATTGATCGAATACGGGCAATGGAATGGCCACCATAAGAATAATTTTAAGATGCAGTCGTTATACTTCCATTGATCGAATGATAAACATGCTGCAGTGACTGTCAATTTCGAATCGATTGTTTTTTTTTAACATTTTCATATTCAGAATAACAAAAGGACTCCAACCAACATATTTTAACGAATTTATTGTTCTCAATAATCAAATACCTGAACACTAGACAATATCAAATGATTATTTTCATATACAGGGTGTCCGGTAAACCTTGTACAATATTGAAACTGGTGATAGACCAGGTCATGACTGTTCAGAATATCGGGATTTCACCTTAGTAAAAATCTCACCGTTTTCGAGATAATGAGCATTTATTTATTTCTGGAAAATCACTACCTCACCTTGGATTTTTTAGTGCCATGTCTACAAATTGAGACCAATTCAAATATCTTTGCTGCTGATGATTACTGATGAGTGATGCTTTTAGACGTACCAAACAGTTTTTCAGAAAACGATACAATTTTTCAAGAAATGAGGGTGAAATGCCAGATTTGAGTTTCACCAATTGTTTTAACAACAGTTTGATATTATTGTTTGAAAAAAACATAACTAAGTGGAAGTGGATACTCATTACAAAAGAATGCTTATTTCTTCCAGACTCTAGCATGGTATAAAACATACGATATTTTTGGAAGGAGTAGAATTTCGATTATATTAGAGTGTGATGTTATTCTGAGCTAAAATAAACTCTATTAGACTTTGTCAGTAATGTCTTTTATTTTTATCCTATCAAGATGAAATGATTAAATAAATATGAATTTCTACGAATCAACTGCTTGAAAGCATTCAATGAGATGTGAATAAGTAAATACTGATTCAACGTTTTTTTGAATCAACATACACTATAAACCACAATAACGATTATTCAACATCGCACTGAATAATATTACAAAAATGTTTTTTTTCCATCCACTCGTACGCAGAGACGACATCTTTTCAATAAGAACCTTTCCAAATGCCTTATAGGTCCAAATCAGCGATTCTCTGAGCGGCATTGTGCAATCGGATATCGTTCTGCATAAAGCGCTGCTGCAGCAGTAGCACTACCTCCACATTCACCATAAATGTAGTGTGTATATATGCGCATATTCTCGGGGAGTATAACGTGTGTACGGCATGACAAAGAAATAAATACCACTGAATTCTATTTACAGAAGATCCATTCATGCACAATGCTGTATTTTATGTTTTCATTAGGAAATTATTGCTTCTACGGACATAACACAGGAGTTAGAAAAGTTTTTAATTTTCGACAAGGATTCACCTCCTAAAAAAAATAGCACTTATTTGGTTATACCCTGTTTATCTGTCGGTCTCTGGAACTACATTGGAATCTGGATGTTGGACAATTGCGACATTTATCACAAAAATTCTTATTAATCGGTGCCATGTCGGATAATCGACATTCCATTTCGGTAATTTTATTAGGCTTAATTACATGAAAATTTAATTTTATTGACATACTATTTAATGTTACCAAGCAGTCTATTCTTTATTATTAATAATCATTTCCACGTTTTATCTTGATAAAATCGAAATGAAATAATTTTTGGGCGTAAGTATAAAAGTTGATGGAAGCCTAGAATAAAACCACGCCTAATTCAATGGAAATCACTTCCTCCAAGAATAATGACAGTTTGTTTTATACCATGGTAGAGTCTGGACAAAATGAGCATTCTTTTGAAATGAATGTCCACTTCCAATTGGTTATGGTTCTTTCAGACAATAATGTCAAACTTTTTTTTTAAAGTTGATGCAACTCAAATCTATCATTTTACCTTCATTTCTTGAATTTTTTTGTCACTTTTTGAAAAACTGTTCTGAACGTCTAAAAGCATCACTCATCAGTAATCTTCAGCAGCAGAGATATTTGAATTTGTCTCAATTTGTATGTATGGCACTAGAAAATCCAAGGTGAGGTAGCGATTTTCCAGAAATTCTTAAAATGCCCATCATCTCGAAACGGTGATATTTTTACTGAGGTGAAATTCCGATATTCTAAACAGTCATGACCTGGTCTACCACCAGTTCCAATATTGTACAAGGTTTACCGGACACCCTGTATACGCTGGAGGTGGTATGAAAATTTTATTTTTCAAGGGACTACAAGAATTTAACAATTCACCAAATGTTATTAAATAGGAAAATACTGTGAAAGAGTTTAATAGTAAATTGTTGTAATATCTAGAGTGTTAGTTGGTTGTAGCCTAGCTGCTGCACTTTCTTCAAATTGACATGTGTCGAAGTTTGCTTTTGCTGCATCTTTGGCCACCACATCAGTGAACATAGACACTGGTTTTGATGATCGTTTGTTATACACAATAAATAGGTTTGGTTTCAGACCCCATGTCCAAGTATGAAATTGTTAGGGAGGGTGGAAGATGAATTTATCGAACTTTAAAACGTTGCGTTGGCAGGATGACAACAATTTCTCTAAATTTCCAATCTTTTACTACCCAGCAAACTTCATGAAACACATTCTTTTCGAATTGCCAAACGTCTACTGAAATATTAAATAAAATATCACCTTGAAATTCAATGAAGAATTATCCAGCGAATATTTACTTGAGTTTGGAATAGTGTTGACGCAATTAATGTTTTCGTTTCTAAATTTATCACGAAAATCCATAAAAAATGTAATTTATATCACGATGTGAGGCGATTTCAGCGAGGCTCAAAACAACACGATGCTTTTGGAAATAACAGAAATTGATGAAAACAGTTTATATACAGGATGACTCAGTTTCCACTGTGTTCATAAGAGATGTTGACAAAAAAATTGTGCAATTAAAAACCATGAAAATTTGCTTGAGTAAAACTAAATGACTGGAACCGAGACGATAATTGAACAACTCATTACTTCTCGCATAGCTTCCATCTTATGGCTTGACTTCCCCCACCCCACCCCCCTTACAGTTGTTTGTTGAGGATAATTATTACATTGAGTTTTGAGCACTCTGTATATGTTAAAAATATGTTGATAGTTATTTGTTATAAAAAACATATTTTGACGTTATAATAAAAAATTCATTCTTGTCGATCTTCATAAGGAGTACCGTTTAAAATATAAATTGATAACTCAATATAAATCTGAACAGGATATGGTCCCAGGCATTTGCCATTGAAAACGCAGATCGAAAATGAGAATAAAACTAAAAACTCAGAGATGTTGGATTCAGAGTTAATAAAATAACTGAATCAGACAGTATTCAAACTGGAAAACGTCAAGAAAATCAAAACGTCATTATGAATAGGCCAGATAATAATGAAAATAGAAACCATGGTGACGAGAGCATATCATGGAATGAAATGTAGAATGCTGAACATTTCGAAGGACGATTACTGAACAATAACCAGAATGAAGGGAAAAATCATTCAAGGACTGAAACAAAGGGTAAATCAAGTTTGGGAGAAGGAAGTAGGCAAAGAATGATCAGAAAACCAAAGAAATATGATGATTTTGTCATGTTGACATATTACGAAGTAGTATGTGGACAAGATGGAAATAGATAGAAAGTTGCCGTAGAAGAAGAGAAAGCAGCATTGGAGAAAAATGACACATGGTTATACATCAGAAAATCAGATGTAGAAGATCAGAAAGTTTTATCCAGTCCATGGCTTTTTAGAATTAAAGATGATGGGCGATATAGAGCAAGATTAGTAATAAGAGAGTGTCAACAAGAGTATGGAATAGATTTTTCGGAGACGTTCAGTCCTGTGGTGCATAGCTGTTCTCTCAGAATTTCGTTTGCTCTTGCAGCTAGTAACAATCTCATTCTGAAGAAATTTGATGTAAAAACGGCATTTTCATATGGTGAACTGAAAGAAAGAATATTAATGGATGTCCCAGATGATTTTGGGGAGAATAATAAAGTTTGTTTACTAAAAAATCCCTTTATGGATTAAAACAAGCTCCATTAAAATGGAACCAGAAATTTACAGGACTTTTGAAGGAAAAAGGACTCATTGCTTTAAAATTATATTACTGTATATTCAAAAATCAAACAGAAAGTTTATTTTTGGCAATATATGTAGATGATGGATTACTACTGGCGAAAAATGAAGACGTTATAACCAATTTGCTTCATGAATTTGGTAAAGAGTTTGAAATTGTAAAAATCCAAAAAAACACATTTCTAGGAATTGAAGTCATCAGAGATGAAAACTATATTGGGCTAAGACAAAGAGACTATGTTATGATGTCGATTATAGATAAACTTAATTTGGAACAAACAAAACCAGCAGCTACACCGATTATCAGTACAGCAACTCACCAAGAAAATAAAATTGAAAGAAACTTTCCTTATAGAGAAGCGATTGGGAGTTTGCATTATTTGATGAATAAAACCAGACAAGACATAGCATTTCCAGTCGGTTTTTGTAGCCGATATATGGAAAATCCTACTACTCGTGACATTTCAAATTTCAAAAGGTAGTTGATACATACTGTAGTATATTTATAGTCCAATTAACTCTAAAATAATTTATTTATCGAAATACAATGATACAATAACACAATACTCTAATTTACATAACAATCACGGAACTAGGTATTTATATTCGACTTTCACTTCACTGACTGTCCGTCTGTCCGCTGCGTAGTTCTTTTTATATCCGACGTTGACTTCTCTGAATGCTCCAGAATTTTCCATCGAATTGCCCAGACTCAACGAACCGTCCAGATTCTTCTCGGTGCAAGCGCATCGACAGTCTCCCGCGGTTGGTCGCTAGCTATACGTGAGAGTTCAGGTCCGGCATCGCCCGCAGCTTCGCCACATTGCCCCCTTCTTAGAGATATTTCGTCCCGAAATGTCATCCTTGGAGTGTGTCGATATTTGCAGGATTCCCCATATCTGCATCGTGAAGTTCGATGAAAATAACACTACACAGTCTTCATGTTAGGTCGTGGAATAGGATTACAACAAACCAAAATCTGGATGCCGCTGGATCGGAATATCGTCTCCAACATACTTCTTATAACTCTCCAATCTAGCCCATCAATACCACAGGATAATTTTGGGATTGCCAAGTCCACCAGATTCTGGTCCACCATCGTATCTCTTAGTTGGGTGAGGCTCCTCCAGACATCTTCATAGGACGGTTTGTCTTGGGAATGCTTCTTGGTCACCAAGTAGTTCCTCTGGCCCTTCTTCAGCTGTAGCACACCTCCAATTTCTGGATTCTGTTTCCGTAGTGTTTGGATTTGGCCAAATTTCTTGGAAAACACTACAGCGATGCCCCTGGACATTCGAAGATCTTCTGCGACGCAGTGTGCTAGGGCGTAATCGACTGGCACTTTGAAAAGGTCCCGTGGCTCCTCTCAAGTTACCCCGTGTGACACTTTCTGTCCATTTGAGTATAAGGACATGAATTTCTGGAACGTCATCGCATCCTCTGGTGGTCTGAGGGTGCGGACTTGGTCATGATTTCCAGCGTAAGGGGCCAACCTGTTGAAATGAACGACCCTGGGTTTACCTCTGGGTGGCTTGTGGATTCGGTAAAGCAGGTCGTTTATCCTCTTGATGATCTTGTACGGACCTTCCCATGAATTCCGTAATTTCGGTGACAGGCCCCGGCGACGCATCGGGTTGTACAGCCAAACTAGGTCACCAACCTGAAATCCTCCAGCATCGGCATTGATGTCATAAGTCGCTTTCATTCGGTCGCTGACACTCTGGATGTTCAAACGGACTCGTTCGTGGATGTCTTCCATTCGCTGACGGAGTTTGCTGATGTAGTCCTCTCCCGCGGTATCCTGTCCTGGTGGCGTCCCAAACTTTAGGTCACAGGGAAGTCGCAGCTCTCGGCCCATTATGATACTAGCAGGGGTTTGGCCGGTCGACTCGTGTACTGCGGAACGGTAGGCCATCAGGAACAAATGAAGATACTGGTCCCAGTCTCTTTGATGGTCAGAGACTACCTTGGACAAGTGGCGATTGATAGTCCTGTTCATTCGCTCAACCATTCCATCGGACTGTGGATGTAGAGCTGTGGTTCTCGTCTTGCGGATGTTCAGCAGTTGGCAGATTTCTTGGAACAGGTTGGATTCGAAATTTCTGCCTTGGTCCGAATGCAGCTCAATGGGGACACCGAATCGACATATCCACTCTTTCACCAAGACGTCCGCGACGGTGATGGCAGGGCAGGGCATAGGCTTCGGCCTACTTGCTGAAATAGTCCTTTGCCACAAGGATGTATTTATTTCCGTGATCTGATACGGGGAACGGGCCGGCGATGTCAATGGCGATTCTCTCGAATGGACTACCTACGTTATACTGACGCATCGGGGTCTTGGGTCGTGTCCGAGGTCCATTGCTGGCAGCACAAACAGCATACTTTCTGCACCAGTCATTGACATCAACTTGACAATTGACCCAGTAGAACCGTTGCCTTACTTTCTGCAGGGTCTTCGTCACACCCAGATGTCCTCCAGCAACTCCATCATGGATCTTTCGGAGTACTTCCTGTCTTCTATTCTTCTGACTTCTGTCCTCCCCACCATCGTCGGTCTCCAATACACGTTTCAGGACCCCATTTTCCAAGGTAAGGGAATTCCATTGGGCCCAGTAGGATTTGACTGCTGGGGAATATCTTGCGATTTCCTGCCATGTCGGTCTTTGATCACTCTTTTTCCAACCGACGACAAAACCAAGATCTGGATCGCTTTCTTGGTCTTTCTGGACCTCGTTGTCATTCCAGTTGTTGTCAACTGCCGTGGTTCTACAAATCGCTGCTTCCTTCTCTTCTGCTCGTCGGCAGTGTGAGCAGTCGTCTGGGCATGGTCTCCTTGACAGGGCATCTGCGTTCTTGTGGCCGCTCCCTGCTCGATGTTCGATCTCGAAGTCGAATTCTTGGAGTCTTTCGATCCAACGTGCCACTTGGCCCTCGGGGTTTTTGAACTGTAGGAGCCATTTGAGGGCTGCATGGTCAGAATCTTCTTCCGTACACGTATTTGTAAAAGTGTTCTACTCCCTTGACAACAGCCAACAGTTCTCGTCTGGTGACACAGTAGTTACGCTCCGGTTTACTGAGCGTTTTACTGAAGTATCCGATCACCTTCTCTTGCCCATCCTGGATCTGGGACAAGACAGCTCCAAGTCCCACGTTGCTGGCGTCCGTGTCCAAAATGAATTTTCCACTCAGAAGGGGATAACTCAGTATCGATGCGTTGATCAATGCCCCCTTCAGCTTCCTGAACGAGTCTTGGCATTCTTCGGACCACTGAAACTTTGTTTGTCCTTCCGTGAGCCTGGTCAGTGGTTTAGCGATGTTGGCGAACCCCAGCACATATCGGCGATAGTATGTGCACAAACCAAGGAAACTACGTAGTTGGTTTATGTCTCTCGGAATAGGCCACTCCTTCACTGCTCTGATCTTCTCAGTGCCCAGAGACAACATGGCCAAGGTAACGTACTTCTTTTTGGAACAGGTGGCATTTCTTGGGGCTCAGCTTCAATCCAGAATTTCTCAGTCGCAGGAATACCTCCTCCAGATTTTTAACGTGGTCTTCGAATGATTTGCAAACTACAATAATGTCATCGAGATATACCAGACACGTCCTCCATGAGAGTCCTTTCAGAACCGTCTCCATTAATCTCTCGAATGTTGCTGTAGCATTACAAAGCCCGAATGGCATAACGGTGAAATGCCACAGTCCCGAGCCGATGGCGAAGGCTGTCTTTTCCCTATCTTCTGGAGCCAGTTCTACCTGCCAGTATCCACTCTTCAGATCAAGGGTCGAGAAAATCGTGGAGCCGGCCAACGTGTCTAGGGTGTCGTCTATTCTCCGAAGAGGGTAACTGTCTTTCTTCGTCACGTTGTTCAGTTGACGATAGTCTACGCAAAAGCGTGTTGATCCATCTTTCTTCGCCACCAGCACGACTGGAGAGGACCACGGACTGTCGGATGGTTCAATAACTCCATCTTTCCCCATTTCACTGACTATTTTGTCAGCCTCTTCCTTCTTGGCAAGAGGAAGTCTTTTAGCTGATTGTCGGATCGGTCGGGCATCCCCAGTATCAATTTTATGCTGAACTACATTCGTTCGGCCCCCTTTTCCTTGTCCGTTATCGAAGATGTCTTGGTACTTCTTGACTAATTCTCTCAATCTGGGCTGTTGGGCTGGTTTAATGCTCTTCGAAGAGAGGGTAACCAATTTTTCCAGTTCCGCTGTCAGGTTGTTGTCTTGACTAACAGTACCATGTACACTCCTGATCACAGAGGAAATTGACGAGCAGTGCCCCAGTGGGTAATAATTGACATTCATTACCCTTACTGGCACAATTTTATCAGCACGCAGCAAAGTCTTGCCTAGTGCAATCCCT
Organism: Chrysolina oricalcia; assembly: GCA_944452925.2. NCBI lineage: Eukaryota > Metazoa > Arthropoda > Insecta > Coleoptera > Chrysomelidae > Chrysolina > Chrysolina oricalcia. The sequence goes on along the minus strand of OX101808.2, from coordinate 37,176,160 downwards.
CGTCCAATTTTCTCATCATGAAGCTTGGGCTCGAACATCACCACGCTTCCATTGCTCGCACATCCGTCCAAGCGAGCCTCAAGTATGGTCTCAGCCCTCTCGGGTACACTTACATCTTCAGCCAGCAGAACACGAACCATCTCTTCACTTCTTCCATGTAGCACCAGCTCTTCTCCGTTCACACGTAGAACGCCATCTTTGAAATTCAATTCGAACCCTCTGGAATTCATGATGTCCATTCCAATAATTGCCTCGTCCTCAATGTCCGCTACTAATGCCCGATGTTTCACCTTTGTGCTGCCTAGAATCAGCTCAATCGGTAGCTCTCCATGTACAGTGGCCGGCTTCCCTGTTGCTGTGCGTAGCTTCCAGAATGATGGTTCCATTCTCTCTGGTGTATTAATAAAAGCAGGTCCAAGGATTGTCCTAGTCGCACCTGTATCTAGCAGCATGGTGCAAGGCTCGTTGTTGATGAGACAGTCTACAAAAATACCATTGTTTTGACGTTGAAGGACAGCGACATATGCATTGTTAATGGGGGCTTGCTGGATACAGGTCGACGATTGCCCCTCCTCATCGACCTTCTTTAGTTTTCCTGCATCGGTGCCGATTCTGTGAATGTTGGACATTTGTTACGCACATGCCCAATTTTGCCACAATTCCAGCATCTTATCTGTCTTCTTTCAGGCAACATTTCTTTCACCACCTTTCTTATGGCAGCTTCCAGGTTATCAGGTTCCTGTGGGTTTTCCTCAATGAATCGGACTTTACTTTGGCTTCTGCAGGATTGCTTCGCTGCCTCAAATTCCAAAGCGCGTGCCAGTGCATCCACGAGATGTGTTGGACGAGCTAGTGTCAATGCTTGTCTGGTTTCCTGGTCACGAAGTCCATCTAAGAAGGCCTGAACTGCTAGTCGCTCCATTACCTTTTCCGATGTAGCTGGGTATGCAAGGCGAACCAAGCGTGCAATGTCGGCTTCAAATTCCTGAAGGGATTCGCTTGATTTCTGGCAGCGGTTTTTGAGCTGTGAGTGGTATACATGTTCTAGATGGATCTGTCCATACCGTAATTCTAGATGTTTGATCAGCTGCTCGTTGTCCTCTTGTTCTTGTGCCGTGAGGGTTTGTAAGATATTTGTGGCTTCTCCACGCAACGCCAGTGTTAATGCTACAGCCCTTTCTCCTGCATTCCATCCATTCGCCTTTGCTGCAGCTTCAAATTGTCGGCGATAATTTGCCCATTGTGTTTTTCCATCAAACTGAGGTGGTTTCATAGAGAGTTTTCCTGTTTCCGGACTGATTTTTACACCTTTCAAACCTTTTTGAACATTATCTAAGTTCAAACTCAGTTCCAGCATTGAATTTTCATTGACCGATTCTGTGGTGTGAGTAGTGTCATTCTGGTTTTCCAACTTACTGATTTTCTCCTTCAATTTGTTGATTTCTCCCTCGATTCCACCTCTGATTTCATCGCTGATTGATTCCTTCAACTTTCCCATCTCTTCCTCGATTTCATCCTTGATTTTCTCCATCTCTGTCTCGACAGTCCCCATTCTTTCTTCTAATCGGTTTGCTACGCCACAAAGTTCTTCTTTTATGTTCTTCGAGTTTTCCAGAAGCTCTTCCCTCAAACCCTACGAATTTTCTAGAATCTCTTCTCTCAGACTATTGGAATTTTCTAGCAGCTTTTCTTCCAGATTTTTCGAATTTTCTTGAAATTCCTTCTTCAGAGTATTCGAATTTTCCAGTAGCTTTTCTTCCAGATTTTTTGAATTTTCTAGAAGTTTTTCTTGAAGTTTTTCTTCCAAATTCCTCGAACTTCCTTGAAATTCTTTTTTCAGGCTATTCGAATTTTCGAGAAGTTTCTCCCGAATATTGTTTTCCATTCCGTTGAGTTTACTCATTATGGAACTCATATCTATTCCAGAAACTTCGAATAGAAATGTTTCTGGGTCCTCGCCCTCCTGAACTAATCCCTCGGCAAGTCTTGTTTGAAGCACGGCCTTTTTACCACTTGTGTCAAGTTCCCTCTCCTCCAGTTCTTGCTTCAATTCCGCAACCTTCAATTCAACCAGGCGAACTTTCCTCGAACACATTTTGTCTTAGTCTATGTCTCAAGTCTATTTCACAGGTCAACAGTCTATTATTATTATTGTTGTCTATCTCACACAGTCTATTTCCCGGACACTAGTCTATTACTATTATTATTGTCTATTTCACACAGTCTATTCCACGGCCACCAGTCTATTATTATTATTATTGTCTATTTCACACGCGAAAATGATTGTTCGAAATACACAAACTTTCTACTTACACGAACACTCTTTATTTAAACATCGCACTTCTAACACCACTGTAGTATATTTATAGTCCAATTAACTCTAAAATAATTTATTTATCGAAATACAATGAAACAATAACACAATACTCTAATTTACATAACAATCACGGAACTAGGTATTTATATTCGACTTTCACTTCACTGACTGTCCGTCTGTCCGCTGCGTAGTTCTTTTTATATCCGACGTTGACTTCTCTGAATGCTCCAGAATTTTCCATCGAATCGCCCAGACTCACCGAACCGTCCAGATTCTTCTCGGTGCAAGCGCATCGACAGTCTCCCGCGGTTGGTCGCTAGCTATAAGTGAGAGTTCAGGTCCGGCATCGCCCGCAGCTTCGCCACAATACTAAAGATGAAGGAAGTCGATATTTCAAATCGAATTAGGATGAACTGGTTGCCTTTGGTGACTCTGATTTTGCTGGGGACTCTGATACAAGGAGTAGTACTACAGGATATGTTATAATGTTCTGTAGCGGACCAATAGCATGGTGCTCAAGAAAACAGCCAATTGTTGCCCTATCTACGACTGAAGCTGAATTTATTGCTGCCGCGGATTGTACCAAAGAGTTGATATATTCGGAGACACTGACGGATGAACTGACAAATCATGATGTCAAAATAAAATTGTTCGTGGACAACCAAAGTTCAATTAAACTAATAAATAATAGACAGTTCAACAGAAGAAGCAAGTACGTTGACGTCAGGTATCACTTCATCGATGAAAAAGTGGGCGAGGGTGTTATCGACATAAACTACTGCTGCTCTGGAGAACAAATGGGAAATATTTCTACGAAACCTCTCGGGAATTTAAAATTTCTTAAGAATAAGACATCTCTCATAGGTAAACTTCAATGTCATTTAAGGAAATGTAATAATTAGGAGAAGGTGTTAAGGATAATTATTACATTAATTTTTGAGCACTCTGTATAAGTTTAAAATATGTTGATAGTCATTTATTGACGTTATAATAAGAAAATAAAGTCAATTCTGGTCGATCTTCATAACAAGTATCGTTTATTTGAAATATAAATTGATAACCCAATATAAATCTGAACATTGTGTACACTGCCATCTGGCTTTCTCTCTGATAGATCAATCCTCGTAAAGGTTGAAGGAGTTTCATCCAACACTCTACCTATAAATGCCACAGGTATCCATTCTAGTACCAACACTGTGTCTTTTTCACATAAATGACTTGTTCCAAATCATGCCTAGTCCACAGATTTGCGGATAATAGTATCCTTGATACCGCTTCCTCTTCTAAAGCTCCGATATCATCCCGTGAAACCAGAAGAGAACTGGGAATGAACGTAAACGATTTGAATATGGAATTTGCAATGGGGATTCAACAATTTGGTGGAATTCAATACGAACAAAACACAAGCATGTCTTGTCTCGAAAAAGGCCGATCACTCTGTGGCCAGTGTAATTATGTCAGAAGTATTACTATTAGCAGTACCTATTCATGGGAAAACCATTACCAAAAGCGCCTCACAAAAACTTGATTTTCTGTTTCGTGTCAAAAGCTATTTCACTCCCCGTCAACTGATTGTGATCTATAAGACACAGATCTGTCCTGTCATGGAAAACTCTTCCAACATATGGAGAGCTGCTCCTACACACACTGAAACTCTTAGATTCTGTCCAGAATAGAGACATTCGTCTCGTCGGTAATGCTTCGCTTACAAGCTCGCTTACCTCTATGGAATATGAACATTACAGGGTTTTCCTTCTCATGAGAACCAGATCTCACAAAAAAATAAACACTATTGAAGTTTATTAAATCACTCTCACAACAATCATCACTTTGATTTTCGTTATGGGGAATTCATACTGGTAAACACCACTATAGTATATTGTACATCTAGTGCGAAATATCCAGTTTATCTATAATTGTATATAATTGAGGAAAGACGAGAGATGCAACTGATTATGATACTCAGTATAAGTGAATGTTGCAGAAAGTTGCTTTTCTACCAATACTGGAACTGTATAAAGTATGCAACAAAGGCCCCAATATGAAACACTGTGGTAATCCTGACAGCTTCTGAAAAATATACAGTATGTTTCTAGAGACTAATGTATAACAAAAAGCGAGCAAGGTGCCATTGTTTATAGTACATATCGTTTGATATCGAGAAGTCTAAAGAATAGGAACTGTAGTTTTACCATATTTCGTTTTTCTTGAGATTATCATCGGTATCGGTAATTTGTAGACAGTAGTTATACAGTTGAGTGATGGCTTGAAATCATATTGAAATTCGGGGAGAAAAATAATTTCTGAAATAAAAGGGTGTACTGATATCTAGTTAGCCTAGACCAGTTCCCTGCATAAACAAAATTTTGAATTACCATAGCAACGAACAATAACTTATTAGAAGTGTCAGTGTAAAGTTTGACGTCAAAAAAGTAAACCAGAGTTACACAGTAAATTAAAAGAAAAAATATGTCCACCGAAATTGTGAAAATCGAAAAATTGGAGAATCGAGCCATCAAGTACCTGTATTTAAAAGGGTTAAGAGGTAAGCAGATTTACGAAGATATGCTTAATACCCTTGGTGATCAATGCCCTTCGTATGCGACCGTGAAAATTGGATTGCAAGCTTCAAAAGAGGTAAATTTTCCATTGAAGATGATGACCGATCGAGAAAGCCAGTTTCCCCGAAAATATCGATGCAGTTCATGACATGATTTTAACAGACCGTCGAATTGGGCTAAAACGGATATCTGAAGCACTGAATATTTCATACGAACGCGTTCATCATATAGTTCACGTCAATTTGAACATGAGAAAAATTGCTGCAAAATGGACCCCCAAATGTTTGAATGTTGACCAAAAGCGTAAGGGTAGTAGCATCGCGTTCGATCTGTGCTCGATTTAAAAACAATGCAGACATAAACCGAATTGTTACTATGGATGAGACTTGGGTACATTTCTACGATCCAGAAACAAAGCAACAATCGATGGAATGGCGACACTCCGGTTCTCCAAGACCTAAGAAGTTTCGTGTCCAAAAATCTGCTGGAAAAGTTCTTGCTTCAGTTTTTTGGGATTGCCATGGAGTAATCATGATTGATTTTTTGGATAAGGGTAGAACAATAACTGGAGATTACTATTCGACATTACTGACCACTCCACGGGAAAAAATTGAAGAGAAAAGATGCGGAAAGCTATCCAAAGGTGTTTTGTTTTTGCAGGACAATGCCACTGCACAGAAATCTCATGTTGCCATGCAAAAAATTCGTGATTTAGGGTTTGAATTACTAGAATACCCCCCTTATTCACCAGATTTGGCTCCATCCAACTATCATCTCTTTCCTCAACTGAAAAAAAGTTTAGAAGGTCGTACATTTACTTCTAACGAGGAGGTAATAAAAGCTGTGGAGGTCTGGTTTGCAGAGCAAGAAGAACCATTTTTTTTGAAAGGTCTAGAGACGTTGCAGGTTCGCTGTAATAAATGTATCCAATTAAGAGAAGAATATTTTGACATTGAAATTTTGTTTGGTTCTATAGTAGGCTAAGAAATTTTCAATATATCCTCGTATAGGATTTAAGTCGTTTTTCCATAGTTTTCATTTTATTTTTGATAGGGTTGATATAATACTAATGGGTCGTGATCCTCTGAAATCACGAGGTTTGTCAAGAAAGAAACAAGGTGTCCAGCCTTACCAGAACGGTGCTCATTGCCATAGATATACAATAGGATAATTTGATCGAAAATCCATCAGAAAACATTTACTTTCTTGGCTAATACCACGACGAACGTTGAATTACATCCAATGAATTTCCGTGCAGAGTTCCTACAAGGCTATCTCAGCAATTGCTAGTTGCATGGACATGTTAATTGAAACATTTAGACCACCTATAGATCGATTTCGGGGTGTTGCCCCTCGTCAGTATAGGGTAGGTCTCTGCAGACAATAAGTAATGGCTCAAAACAAAAGCTAAGACCGAGCGCGTATTGTAGCTTTCACTAAACCATGAGCGCCATCTCAACGTCTGCCTCTCAACCAAAGCAATACCCAAGGGTGCGTGATTACTAAAACCACCAATACAAATAAATAAATCTGCAATGTTCACAATGAGCGCTTGTCAAGAAAGAAACAAGGTGTCCTGCCTTACCAGGACGGTGCTCATTGCCGAGGTTTGTTGTTTTTCGGGATATCTGACTGATGCTTTTTTCTATGCATGGATGCATGGATATTGTGGTAGCATTTTTGTATTGAGTCCTTCATAACCTTGTGAAATCAACCTGACTGTACAGAATTGCTCAAACTTTGAGTGAAATTTTTGATAATATTTTCAATAACAATATCCCGACAGAATGCAGAATTTTCGAAAAATACTTTCACCTTGCTGTCAAGAAAACTGTGTTGCTCAGAAACACCACGAGAGATTGTTAAAAAATTGTTAAAATTGTTTTTTCCGTTAACCAGCTGCCATCCCCTTACGAACGGCAGCCCTCAGAAGTCGAAACTTGTGCGAGGATGTTTTGTACAGCATCACAGTTTGAGTGACTGGCAAGGCGACAGTATTTTGAAAATTCTGCATTTTTGAAGTGATATTCGATCAGACAATTTCAAGAATGGATAGAAGATGTTATATCTGTTACGCCAAAACGGTTCACTTTGCGCATTTTGGCGTCTTTCAGGAGTCAAACTGTCGTGTCTATATTTACCGTGATAAAACGCAGGAATCGTCGATACACCGATTTGAAAAAACCACGAGCTTGAAGCTTGAAAGTCTTGTTGTCATTGGTTTAATTGAGAAAATGATATTTGATTGGTTTATATAATATGAGGAAAATTTTCATTAAAATGGAACAAAAGTGAAATTAAAGAAATTAGTGGTTGCTAAAAATTCAAAAATTTAATATAAATTTTAAAGGCATCTTCCAAGTATGCACACAATCATCTTGTGAGAAAACGTTTTGTACTATTTCATTTACAACATCAAATATCAAAGTTAGGGGAAAATTTAATCAAAATCTTCAAATTCAAATTATTTTCACTCGCGTCGGTGAAACCTCGAGTTACTTCATTATGCAAGGCGTTTCAAAGGGTTCACAAATGCGTACCTAATTGTGTAACAAAAAATCAATTAAGATCTTCCTTTATCATATCCGAGTTAGCGACGCTTCTAAGTTCCAACCTGAAGTTATACAGTGCGATCATAATGTATGGAAACATTTATATACAGGGCCAATAGCTGGGAAATGAAATATATTATCCATATTTCGTGAAAGTAAGTTATTTTGATTTCAAAGAGTCCTTTTATTTACGTAGAGATCCATCACTAGGCGTCATCTACTAGGGCGCCGCGACACCGACGCTTTTTTTTTAAATGGCATCCCTGATTTATCAATGCTATTTTGGATTCTGCATCAGATTCTGAATTCAACCATATAAAACGCTTGTAGTTTTCCTTGATAAATCCCATTTGATGATTCAAAATAAAAAAATTATGTGGCTATAGTCTTTGAACCAGATGTATTTTGTTGGGATGGAATTTGTTTTTTGACCAAATACGTTGTATTGGCGATTTCGAAATAACACAATCCATTGCTACTCATCTGGTAGAACTATGTGGTTCCAATACCATTTGACCTAGCAAAAGTGTGATTCTCATCCTTAGCCATTATTTGTTTTTTCCGTTTCCGTTCATTAAAACATCCATTTTGTGCCAAAGATTTGGCTGAGCTAGTGAATGTTTTGTCTGTCGGGACACCGATTAGCGTATATTCTCACTGCTTCTTTCGCCGTCCTTCTTGCTTCGCCATGAATACGTATCATATCTTACTTTTCTGCTTTCGAAAATTGTACCATTTTTCAATTTTATGAAAAACCAGCACAAATCTGAATACACTTTCGTAAATGCTGACAGATTTTCTGATAGCCCTCTTTATAATATGGAATAAAGTTGCTGTATTTCATCAGTATTCCAAAGAAACTACAAATGTGCTATATTGCTGAATTCAGAATTTGATGCTGAATTGCAAAAGGTATTGAAAAATATGGAGCGCTATTAAAAAAATGGGCGTCGGTGTCGCGACGCCCTAACGGATGACGCCTAGTGATGGATCTTTACGTTAGTAAGAGGACCCTGAGACATCAAAATCATTTGCTTTCACGAAATGTGGATATCCTCTTCTGTGAATGGAACAAATCTGGTACAGGGATGATACCAAGAAAAGCAGGAAATCAGTCTATGCCTCCGGTATTCAAGTTTCTATTTTCCAGGAGAAGATTAATGGAAATTTCTCACTTTTGACAAAATCCAATGGTGTTAGATGCGGAGACCTAGCTGGTCATTCACTGAAACCTCGTATTCCATTACAAAGAATTGGAAAAATGTCATTGCCTACTTGATGGTATTGTGCCAAAGTAAATATAACAAACTTTTACCTAGAGTATTCACTCAAATATTGAATTGTGTAGATAATAATTTCATTACGAATAAGTGCGCTGGCGTACACAAACATATGACTGTCAAGAGGGGTGATGTTTGGGGGTTGATGTTTTGGGGGCCCAACTTTCCTTGATAACAGAAGTGAATTAGCTGAAAATTAATTTTAAATTTATAACTCCATTCTTTTTATATGTCCACACACCTGACGTACCTTTATGGCAACCGTTCTTCAACTATATTCATTATTAATTAAATTTTCAAATATTAGTTCCTAAGGGTTATTCAAGCTGAAATTTCTTGCCATGAAATTTAATTGTTCATAAAAACTGAATCATGGCAATTATATTCGTTTATGCTTTGAATGCGATTTTAACGACACAGGTGGCCATAATGGATTTCGAAGTTATTAAAATTTAATAGCCTGGTTGAATTCACACTAAGTGCAGACCAGTACCTAGGTACATGGTAAATTTAGTCATTACCTAATGTGAAATTTCAGAAGAAGTGCTTTTAATTTCAATTGAGAGCACTGTCATTTCCGTCTGTATGAAATGATAATAATTATTAATAACGAACAACCACTTTAGATAAAGATAAAGAATGAATAGATATAAAAAATCCACTAGTTAAGAAATATACTAGTAAAACTTAATAAATGTGGCATACGGGGTAAAGCCTTATCCCATTTCAATCCTATCTCTCAGATAGAAAACAAAACCCTTTCAGATTACAACATTATTGAGCATGGAGTTCCTCAAGGTTCTATATTAGGCCTTACACTTTTTTTAATGTATTTGAATGACCTATTTCATTATTCATATCCTAACAAATTCATCTGCTTTGCGGACGATAAATCAGTAATAATAAATTCTATAAATTTAACTGATTTAAAAACAAAAATTTCAAATAGCATGTGAAAACTCGAGATGTGGTTTAGAATAAACAATTTGAAACTAAATGAAAATCAAAATATAATATTCAGTTCTGACACGACACAAAGTACTGGTAACAATATGAAGCTACTTGGAATTATTTGAGACGATAAATCAATTTGGTCTGCACACATAGACTATATGAGTAAAAAACTCACCAGCGCCATATTTGTAACACGCAACCTGAAAAAGCTATTCTCTATTGAAACTTTAAAAACATGCTACCATGCGCTTTTCCATAGCCACATATAGTCCTGGACCTGGACTAGGATCCTGTGGGAAAATCAAGTATGGAGAATGTTTCTTCAGGAATGCTTAGTAGGTGTCCCAATAAGTATTTTGGACTTGGGTGGACATCCGCCATCTGGTACATTTTCGAGCTACGACGTCATCAAAGATGGCGGCCGTTCGATCATAGAACTGCTCATATCTCATGCAGTACTTGACCGTTTTGCATGAAACTGTAAACTTTTATACGTATTTGTCATTCATGAATGTAGGTGGAGATGCATTAAGTGCAAATAATAGATATAAATACTCGAAATCAGTGAATTGAAGGTGTTAATTGTTTTTCGAGTTTGTTTCTGGTCGCTAAAATGAAATGAACATTTGAATATTATAAAATAAATGAGAGTCTCGAAAGACAGTGTCAAAATTTTTATTCCAGCTGGCAAAGCATGCATTTATATGCAATAAAACTGATGGTAGTGAGATAAGTAAAGAAAATGGCAAATAAAAAGTCAGGGCAGCTGCGAAAGTGCGAAATGACTTTATTACTGAGCATTTGAACTCATCAAGAGAGGAAGCAGTGTTCTACTATCATATGAATAATGCGTGCTACAAACAGTATTGTCATAAAGAGTTCCTTTCGAAGGTTCAAAGTGAGAACAAAATAATATATAAACTGAAGTTAAAGGCAGCACTTTCAAATCCTGTGTACCGGAAATTCTTAGGAAATCTTGAACGTGCACGTCACCACAGTCTTCAAGGAGGTGTCACTTGTAATCGAGAATGTTTAATGTATTATCTGGAACAAGAAATCACATAATCGAATATACAAGAAATATATAATCTATGAGTCTCTAAGAGCTAAGGAGTCACGTTATATTTACAAAATGACGTTTTCACCCGTACCAGTGATTTGGAGGACGTGTCAATCGTTTTTTGTGCCAATCTGCTGTCATGTGAACTTTATTCCTTGGTATTTAATGAGGTACAATTTCAAGTTTCTGAAAGGGTTGCATCTTTTTCTCTTATAGCTAACGATATTGAACCTGGATTACATGATGGTTATGGATACACCCTCAGTTACATTGGAGACAAGTTTATTACACAAAATGAAGACATACAAGTTGGTAACAAAGTACTAAAACTGATGTTATGTGATCATTGTTTTTGCAAAACCTCTTTAGGTTTTGCTAAAACTACTAATGTTTTTTTCAGCTGCTTGATATTTACAAACAAATTGGACAAAACTTATGCTCTTTGCTTCCAGCCACCCACGCACTATCTAGATTAGATTAAACGAGTAAATTGCACCAAAGAAGCAGCTCTCAATAATGTGTCTTTGGCACACTTGGAACACTTTGGCGTATCATCTGCCTGGGAATGCATTGAACAAAGCCTCAAATCTGCAGAAGAATACGTAGTGCTGGTATTACGATAAGGGTCATCTTGTAAGTCATTAGACGAACTCAGATTGTGGCTGTATTACCATACCAATAATATGAATATTTAACATTTGCCGCCAACAAGCAGAAGTGTTAAGGGTCATTTGTTGAGATCATTTTTCTACACATATCTTTAGCGACAATGTATTGATGATGTTGTTGGCTTAGACCCATTTCATAGAAACACGGAAAAATTCAAATTGTACTCACAATTTCACGATCATAATAAAGGATTTTGTAATTCTTTCAGACCGGACAGATTCTAATATGGTATTTGTACGAAAAATACTTCAGACCTTAAACTATATAATCACCTTCTTCAAAAATTAAAGGAACTGAACGAAATTAAATTCAAACTTTGCACAACATTGCTTCTATGATGAATTGGAATATTTAAATAATGTAGACTTCAATGATGTTCTGCTACCTGCCTTTCAGCACCACCAACAATTTCATTTTTATTTTTATTTAGAAAAAAAACAGATGTTTAAAAAAAACTAATTTTAATAGTGTTCGATTTTTATAAATGCAAAATTACGAAGGTCCGAAAAATTATCCGAACATTAAACTAGCAAATTTGAAAACAGATACATCTCAAAGTGTGTTTGAAAAAATTATTTCACGACTACCAAAGATAGGATCTTTTAGGTCAATTGCCATCCTGTAATATGATAGTTGAGAAAGAGTCAAAACAATTGAAGAATTACAGAAAATCTGTGTTTTTGCACATTATATCACTACTCTGAATATGGAAGATTGGTGAAATACTGCTGTGCTTCCTCGGAACAAATTTTTTCAAGATGGTTCGATTCTTGAAATTCTGTTTGGGAAATTGTCAGTTTTTCGGAGTGCAACCTTGGTGGTATTTGACTTTCTCCTATATATAATATAATAATAATATTTATTCATCGCAAGACACAAAATACAAAGTATGGTATACATAAAAGACAGAAATCGATGAATAAATCATAGTTCCACTAAGGGTAAAACCCTGTGTGTGGTAAATTTAACAGTATGTAAACAAAAATAGTAAAAATATTATAAACAGATAGAACATAATATACAATATCTAAATAATTATAAATATCTGAATATCAAGGATGAGATGGTAAATTTAGTTAAAACAAAGTTGATCAATTTGATAATTAAAACACAATACAATAATCACGAATATTAAAAATGACTAATGTTCTTCTCTGATACAGTAATATCCATTCTTAAACAATAGCAGCAACACTCGTGCAAACATGCAGATTACCGCGATCATGATAAGAAAACACTGCCAGCAAATAGAGCAGGCCCACAAGGGAGACCCCGCACGTGGGTCGCCCGAAGCACATAAACAACCATCACTCATATCATGAATCGCCGGAATAAGCAGACAAACTATTCTTATACTAATTTATACAAAAATTGAATAACATAGGAATATTTACCATCACTGGCCAAGCATTAATGCTGAAATTACAAAGGCAAATATATTTTTTGTTAATTACTTTTCAAATTTTATTTTTATAAACTGAGGGATATTTTCAGAAGATTTTTTTTTATAAATTCATTTGTTTTTAATTATTTTTCAGGTCATACAATGCACGTCTTTTCTAGGCATACTTAGTATCCATTTTTTCACTCTGTATTTGAAAAGTTGGGTAGAGTTTAATATTTTGAGTTCAGGTGGTAAAATATTACAAGTTCTTGGTGCAAGATATACCAAGCTTCTCTGTCCTATGGTTTTTGACATATTAGGCACTACTAGTGCGTTTTCATTGGACCTTGTGAAATAACGATGCTCACTATGTTTACTGGTGAAATATTTTTTTTCTGGTGTGTAATAATACATAGGAGAAATATTTGACGAATATCAAGTAGTCCTGATTCTTCATAAAGTTTATCGCTTGGGTAGGTATATTTTTTTTGTGACATTATTTTTATTATCCATTTCTGCATTATTTCTAGTTTCCTCAGGTAGAGATTGGTTGCACCTCCCCAAGCCACGATACCATACAGAAGATGAGACTGAATGAGAGCATGGTACATTATTTTCATATGATGAAAATCAATGAAGTTTTTAAAATATTTGAATTTTGATAAGTAATATCGAAGTTTATTTGTCACGATATTGATATGTTTGTCCCATTTCAGGTGACTATCCAGTGTTATTCCCAAATACTTAACTGTTTTATTACTGCTGATTTTAACAGGCTGGCTATTATAAAGAATACTGATGGATGTTAACAATTTACTACTAAAAAAATCTAGCAAAATTGGAAGAGAATCACAAACTTTTTTTTTAGGTCTGTCCAATTTTTGTCCCTAAAAATACAGTAGTGTCATCGGCAAAGCTAGTTATTTCACCCGAGATCGGTAAGTCAAATAATGCATTCACGTACATTTTTTTTTACTGCTAACGGTATTATTGATTTTTACACATTGCTCTCGATCGCTCAAATAGCTTTTCATTAAATTCGAGGCTCTTCCACGGATTCCAATTGTTTCGAGTGTTTTTTCAAATCTGGACGGCTGACGGTATCGAAAGCTTTTGCGAGATCTATAAACAAACAAATCGCTGGTTCCTTTTTGTCTAAAGCCTTATACACTTTTTCCATCAGGTCAGCAATTGCGTCTTGTGTAGATCTCTGTTCCATAAAACCATATTGATTATTCGATATCAATTTATATTTTTTAACAAAATCAGTTAGTCTGTTTTTTATAATTTTTTCCAAAATTTTACTAAGATTTGAAAGGAGTGAAATTGGTCTATAATTCGATACTGTCAGCTTATCCCCAGCTTTGAATAATGGTTTAATGACTGCTACTTTTAAAGTGGTTGGAAAAACTCCGGTTTCAAGAACCTTATTGACTATGTACGTAATTGGTTCTGCCAAAAAGTCTACACATTTTTTAATCGTATCTATACCAATATTATCGAGTCCTGGTGCTTTTTTGGTTTTAAGTTCACCTATTACTTTTCTAATCTCAGTTTCATCAGTTTCGCGTAGATATATGGAATTTTGCACAGGGGTATTAGTATATCTTTTATTTGTCCTTTTGATTTTATCTGCGAGATTTGCACCTACGTTGGTGAAATAATTGTTAAAAGTTTCTGCAATTTCAAATTCATTCGCTATCAAAATATATCCTGTTTTAATTTTTTTTATATTTTCTGTATTCTCGTTCTGTTGTAAGTTTTTTACAAAACGCCACATATTTTTGGGAAAGTCCTTATTTTTAATAACTTCCTTTTTGTAGAATTTTATTTTTGTCTGTTTAATTAGTGCACTGAGCGAATTTCTGTATCTTCTGAAATTACTCAAAAGATCTAAGTTTCCAGGATTTCTCTGTACCATTCTATACATATTATTCTTTTTGTTGATTGATTCTGTCTTGCGTTGTGATGGTATAACCCTCATCTTTTTTTCCCTGGCCTCTTCATATTCTCAATCCGTGAATATAATTTACTTTCATCCATACAAACCAAAATTTGTGCAAGTATCTAGGGAATCAGTGAGAACGCACTGAATCGACATTTTCGATCAACAAACTCAAACTGATACGTCCTATGAACAGTTCGATTTGAAAGTAGAATCATCATACTGGTTTCCTCAAAAATAGTTTCCGACGTAGGGAAAAAATGGAAAATTTATTGTCTTTCCAACACCACAATGAGACCATTGGTGTTACGAATCCACAATAAAGGTGATAATTAAACATAACACGGAGTAGAATAACCTAGATAAATTGAATTGAGAACTTTTGCTGACCACACCACCTTTTTTGAACACTCAGATACATTTGCCACGAACTCTTCCATTTTCCACATAAAATCTGTCTCTCTTTTTGTTTCAAATGCTTTTCTGAAATATCATAGATCGTTTTCTCGCTAGCAGTTTCCACTTGGCGAATCAAGTTTTCACACCCCTTTGTGTTTTCAAATCCATTGTTTTCAAATCCGAGTAGAGACAAATGTATTTCATGTAACATTGAACCCAGATACATGCAACAAAACCAAATTGAAATTTCACATTCGCGAAGCCTTCCAAACGTTATAAGGTAACGTTTCATAGTTTGGATAATTAAATTAGTTTGAGACATTCATTAACGAAGTGTCGTGTTATATCATTTTAGTCTGAGAAGAACCCCTGTTACAATTAGATGACAGTTCAGCGAAACGAAGTTTGAAATCATTTGCAGTTAATTGTTTCCTCTTCCTTTGACGAAACCTAAATTCACTAACAGATTTAGCGTCGCACCTTGCTGCTTCCTGGAATATTCAATTACAATGACGGTGACATCGAAAACATCAAATTACATTACAGTTATGTATATAGATTTACATATAGACAAATATATAATCTTATCTGAAAAATAAAGGAAGTACTCCATCCTCAAAGTGCAGTTTCAATGTAAAGAAACTAAGTAAGGGTGGATTTAGTCAACTTTAGCTTACGCATTATCATAAACATAACGGTAACATCAAAGGTTTTTAGCATAAACTTAACATTGTTGTATAAAAGGTGCCATTTATTATAACAGATTCAACTTTTGCTAACATATATTTAAGCACAATTTTAAAACGATGTTGACTAAATGCACCTTAATACTCGAAGGCGTCTCCATAATATATATTTGACCTATAGAGTAAGAACGGTAGCTGGTGTCAAAGCAGCTTTGGCAATAACTTGCATTGTTGCCAAATATCAACATTACTCGGAGTACTGCGAAATAGCTCACAGGATTATTAATTAGTATCTGGTATTAAGTGTGGTAATATGGTTCAATGCATTATAAAGCTATATTATGGATAGCCGGATTACTGATAATAACAATCATTATTACATTTCTTGTTCGTTGTGGAGATGATTTTGTGATTTTTTTCTTTTCAATAATGAATAATTTATCTACTGTATTATCTACATTGGAGATATAGATTTAATATAATATGTATAAGACGAAGGGTAGTCTTGACTGACTAGTTGAGGAAAAATGCGGATCGATCTTGAGGATACAGTCAAAATACTGGGCTGTTTAAAAGAATACTCTTTGTTATTTGGTCAAGCTTTCGGAAATGTTTATTTTCTTTATCAAGACATTAAACATGAGGTTTATATAGTTTATAGTGAAAAGTCAACATTGATGCACACATTATTATTATCATTTTTCAATTCTGTTTTGCGTTCTGTTCCATTTCCAAAACTGATATTTTAAATCGCAAAACATAAAACTTATTACTCACATACCTACTTCTTCACTTGTGCCCAAGGACTCCAATGCTTTAGATGGACCAATCCAACATCCAACTGATGAACTGACAAACCCCTATCAACAAATTATTTCGGTTACCGCTGTCTACAACTATTATTGGCAACGCTGTACAGTAAATATGACAGTGACAATAATTCTGTGCAATACCTTGTAGACAGTAGCAGAACTATTATTGTCTTTTCGTTCATGTTCTACAGAGGAATCAATTACTGGAGCGATTTATCGTTTTTTGTCCGAGGTTTTGAAAATCATTATTAAAAATATAAATCGTTTGATTTTATGTCTGAAAAATAGTATGAATAGTTCCTCAATGTTCAGTCGATTCAGCGATTCTTCTCAACTGTCTTTGATTTTCAGAATTTTTTAAATTGTGAGTGACCGTTGAAGTAGAAAATTCTGAAAAAAATCGTGATTATCTTTCACTTTGACATTGATATGTCATGATATTTGAAATGGAATCTGATGAATGGTGTCAGGGAAAACTTAAAAAAACCTCTAAAACTTGGGTTTTTATTTTTTTCCTCGAAAATTGTTCAGATTTTCTTCTACATGTCTCTAATTATTCAATTTCAATGCCAAAATAACTCGAATTTTTTTTCAAAATTTTTAACCTTGCTGTTAATTTTTTCATGGGTTTATATGAACATTTAGAAAGTTATCAAAGTTATTAAAAAGTCATGGTGCAGAGGGGCCTGCACCCTACATTAAGGGGGAATGGTAGGTGACCGTTCCTTTATGCAACAACATCGGTAAAAATAATGAAGGTATCCAACTGCAAAGGGGTTGACCACTCGAACAAGAGAAAAAACAAAATGATTCGTAACAAAACTGCTATTCGGAAAATCTGTAATAGGATACCTTTATTATTCTTGGAATTTTTAGTTTTTCTGTTTCTTTAATGAAATGAAAATTCAAATATACGAGGATGTATTGATATCTAGTTAGCCTAGACCAGTTCCCCGCATGAACAAAATATTGCGTTACCATAGCAACGAACAATAACTTATTAGAAGTATCAGTGTGAAGTTCATGCATGATTTTAACACACCGTCGAATTGGGCTAAAACGGATATCTGAAGCACTGAATATTTCATACGAACGCGTTCATAATATAGTTCACGTCAATTTGGACATGAGAAAAATTGTTGCAAAATGGATCTCCAAATGTTTGAATGTTGACCAAACGCGTGCAAGGGTAGTAGCATCGCGTTCGATCTGTGCTCGATTTGAAAACGAAGTAGACTTCTTAAACCGAATTGTTACTATGGATGAGACTTGGGTACATTTCTACGATCCAGAAACAAAGCAACAATCGATGGAATAGCGACACTCCGGTTCTCCAAGACCTAAGAAGTTTCGTGTCCAAAAATCTGCTGGAAAAGTTCTTGCTTCAGTTTTTTGGGATTGCCATGGAGTAATCATGATTGATATTTTGGATATGGGTGGAACAATAACTGGAGATTACTATTCGACATTACTGACCACTCTACGGGAAAAAATTAAAAAGAAAAGACGTGGAAAACTATCCAAAGGTGTTTTGTTTTTGCAAGACAACGCCACTGCACACAAATCTCATGTTGCCATGCAAAAAATTCGTGATTTAGGGTTTGAATTACTAGAACACCCCCCTCATTCACCATATTTGGCTCCGTCCAACTACCATCTCTTTCCTCAACTGAAAAAAAGTTTAAAAGGTCGTACATTTACTTCTAACGAGGAGGTAATAAAAGCTGTGGAGGTCTGGTTTGCAGAGCAAGAAGAACCATTTTTTTGGAAAGGTCTAGAGACGTTGCAGGTTCGCTGTAATAAATGTATCCAATTAAGAGGAGAATATGTTGAGTAATAAAATATTTTGACATTGAAATTTTGTTTGGTTCTATAGTAGGCTAAGAAATTTTCAATATATCCTCGTATAGGATTTAAGTCGTTTTTCCATAGTTTTCATTTTATTTATGATAGGGTTGATATAATACTAATGGGTCGTGAACCTTTGAAATCACGAGGTTTGTCAAGAAAGAAACAAGGTGTCCAGCCTTACCAGAACGGTGCTCATTGCCATAGACCTATACAATAGGGTAATTAGGTCGAAAATCCATCAGAAAACAACTACTTTCTTGGCTAATACCACGACGGACGTTGAATTACATCCAATGCATTTCCGTGCAGAGTTTTTTGGGATTGCCATAGAGTAATCATGATTAATTTTTTGGATAAGGGTGGAACAATAACTGGAGATTACTATTCGACATTACTGACCACTCTACGGGAAAAAATTAAAGAGAAAAGACGCGGAAAGCTATCCAAAGGTGTTTTGTTTTTGCAGGACAACGCCCCTGCACACAAAACTCATGTTGCCATGCAAAAAAATCGTGATTTAGGGTTTGAATTACTAGAACACCCCCCTCATTCACCATATTTGGCTCCGTCCAACTATCATCTCTTTCCTCAACTGAAAAAAAGTTTAAAAGGTCGTACATTTACTTCTAACGAGGAGGTAATAAAAGCTGTGGAGGTCTGGTTTGCAGAGCAAGAAGAACCATTTTTTTTGGAAAGGTCTAGAGACGTTGCAGGTTCGCTGTAATAAATGTATCCAATTAAGAGGAGAATATGTTGAGTAATAAAATATTTTGACATTGAAATTTTGTTTGGTTCTATAGTAGGCTAAGAAATTTTCAATATATCCTCGTATAGGATTTAAGTCGTTTTTCCATAGTT
Organism: Chrysolina oricalcia; assembly: GCA_944452925.2. Lineage (NCBI taxonomy): Eukaryota > Metazoa > Arthropoda > Insecta > Coleoptera > Chrysomelidae > Chrysolina > Chrysolina oricalcia. Next base: position 37,156,832 of record OX101808.2, on the reverse strand, counting down.
TTCATTTTATTTATGATAGGGTTGATATAATACTAATGGGTCGTGAACCTTTGAAATCACGAGGTTTGTCAAGAAAGAAACAAGGTGTCCAGCCTTACCAGAACGGTGCTCATTGCCATAGACCTATACAATAGGGTAATTAGGTCGAAAATCCATCAGAAAACAACTACTTTCTTGGCTAATACCACGACGGACGTTGAATTACATCCAATGCATTTCCGTGCAGAGTTTTTTGGGATTGCCATAGAGTAATCATGATTAATTTTTTGGATAAGGGTGGAACAATAACTGGAGATTACTATTCGACATTACTGACCACTCTACGGGAAAAAATTAAAGAGAAAAGACGCGGAAAGCTATCCAAAGGTGTTTTGTTTTTGCAGGACAACGCCCCTGCACACAATTCTCATGTTGCCATGAAAAAAATTCATGATTTATGGTTTGAATTACTAGAACATCCCCCTTATTCACCAGATTTGGCTCCGTCCGACTATCATCTCTTTCCTCAACTGAAAAAAATGTTTAAAGGTCGTAAATTTTCTTCCAACGAGGAGGTAATAAAAGCTGTGGAGGTCTGGTTTGCACAGCAAGAAGAAACATCTTTTTTGAAAGGTCTAGAGACGTTGCAGGTTTGCTGTAATGAATGTATCCAATTAAGAGGAGAATATGTTGAGTAATAAAATATTTTGACTATGAAATTTTGTTTGGTTTTATAGTAGGCTAAGAATTTTTCAATATATCCTCGTACATATAAAGTCAAAATAATAATCAACAAGCCGAAAGGTCCAGAGTTCGAGCCCCAGTTGCAGCTGGGATTTTTTAATTTAATTTGACTGATTAAATTATTCAAATCTCGTGGCTGGACTAGGATGAGTCCTGCACGATTCACTGTTGCGTTCCAATTAACAGTGCTGCTCCTAAGGAGCATGGAGCATGGAGCGTGGAGCATGGAGTTAGTAACACGACCTATCTAGAACACGTGGCTAATGACCATAGCAGTCGATGCCAAGACACCATAGAAAAAAAAAATAATCAACAAGCAGGCATACGGCAGAATAGTAGGGAATAACATGCTAATATTCAAGAATGCTATTCTTGAGTAAATTTTTAGAAAAAACTTTATTTAAACAAATGCCCTTAAGATCTGAACTATGAGCCATTGTGATCTTTTATTGGAGCGTTTGCCTCTCAATCGTAGGATCGTGGATTCGATTACCAGCATGGTCACCAGTGTCGTGCATGGCATCACACGTTGAAAGGTAAGGGCTTCGTCTTCCCTAGCCTCTCGAAGACTTCTGAGGGTTGCGCGTAGGGGTGCAGCAGGTTGACCCTAATAACAATTAATTCAATTGAACATTCAACATAATGAAACTGGGTGGAGAAAAAACTTACAGTCAAACTCCATCAAATATAATCTTTATTGTGAATGTGGGTGTAGTCGGAGGACTCACATCAACACATTATAGGATGTAGTCGGAGGGTGGATGGGACATGTTTCGAAGGATTAAGAAAAAATAAATGAGTGCTGAAGTAAAAAAGTCAAAATATTCAAATCGTTGAATCACGTTATTAAACTATACACTATAATCATATACGATATACATGAAATATAATACACATAAGAATTTACACATAAGAGATTATATTCAAATTTATGTTGGAAGTGTATTATTGAAATACGTATCCGAAGTGTAGTAGGCCTTAGTAGCTCTCTAACTCTTTTTCTGATGTTTTTTTCAGAGTTCAGATTATTGATATCCTGAGGCAGATGATTAATTTATTTTAGAGTTGTCATAGAGTAATTTCTTAACTTGTGTAGAGTTAGGCAGCGTTCTGGTAGGAAAACGAGGATTTCTTATGTAGTTATTATTCAACCCCTGTTTCCTAAACATCAGACAGTATCTAGTATAAATATTGAGGTGATAGTCATTATTGTGTATGATTTATATAGGGGCCGACATGTATCTCCGGAGCCAGCTCTGCATACATACCAAACAGCTCTATTTTGGTAGTCTTAATTTGCTCACAGGGTGAAGCGGCGACTTGCTTATTGTAAATCGTCTGTCCAGATCGAGACGGAGTCACATTTTGGATTGGATTCTACTATTACTTTGCTGAAGTAGCCTAATTTTTAGTATCTGATGGGTTCTAGTTTTCGTAGTTACTTTTAAACACTTTCTTCGTGTATCATCTGTGTCCATATCATCGGTTTCACAATCACGAAATCCTCTGTAACACCATACATTCACTTAGTTTTTAGTGTACCTACACTGCAACAAGTTTTTTTCTATTGATAGGTAACCGTTTTTAAAGTACACTTACCAAGTAATAATTTTTTTTGCATCTATTTCGACAAATTGTGTATTTCTGTCTCAAAATGGGGATAAAAATGAGCAAATTCAATTGAAATCAACTTATTTAATACCACCAAAAGGGTCGGTAGGACATGCCAATCAGATATGGTTTATGCCATAATTACCATGCTGCGACGCCCATGGTTTGATTTGACAAGATGATAAGTAAAAGGACGTAAACCAACATGATCGCCAAGTATAATACGGAATTCCAACCTGATTACCGAGAGCAAACGGCATATCCGACAGTGCCCTTTTTAAACACGATTCGGTCTGTAATGTTTGTAAACAACGTCGGATGTGTTGCTTTCAAGAAAGAGATAGAAATGCCCTCTCTATATCTTTTATTGCTCGGAGATAAAGACATGTATTATTATTATATTTATGCTAATGTTGTAATCTTCAAAGTTCGTTTAGAATACTAAGTAGATCTATAACTCTTAAAAAAATCAGATACAATTAGGTCAAGCTGTAGATGAAAATAATAGGCTCTTTTCACACAAAATAAAAGACGCAAATGGCCTATACTACTTTTTATAACATAGTTCGTAAATGAAAACCCCGGTTTTCGCCCCAGCAAAATCGCTTTGTGGATTTTTTTAAACAAAAAATTGTGAAAAAAATTACAACTTTTTTTGGTTTTTTAGAAATATTTCAAAGATTATTCAAGGAATCGTTTTACAGTCAACGGAACATTTGTAGAGTTTAATAAAACCTACAAAATGAGTTATTATACGCCCAGATCAGTGCATTTTTCACTGAGAATATCCGGGAAAACCTCTAAGAAGAAACCATTTTTCAAAAATTCACAATTTTTATAAATCTGAAGGTGGACAAACAATATTGCGGTAACTGATAAATAATAACATGTGGTTCACTGTGCGCAGGATGGTTTCTGTTCGATATTTAGTTTTTGCACAATCGCGTTATAAAAAATTTAAGGGCAAATATTTCTAAATGCGCCGATTTAAGAGAAATCATCTTATTTAAATTCTGTAAACGGCATTTGGAAGTAGAGATCAATATCTACAATTTGTATATTTTGTATTTTCACCTGAGAGGTGGGAAATGTGTTGAAAATGTCACTGAATGTTACTCTAAATGCTTCAAAGTGCCAAAGTCGCCCGAACTGAACACGTATTAACTTCAGTTCGCCTTCGGGTGACTTCGGGTGACTTCGGGTGACTTCGGACGCACTCAGTGACATTTTCAACACATTTCCCACCTCTCAGGTGAAAATCCAAAATATACAATTTGTAGATATTGACCTCTACTTCCATATGCCGTTTACAGAATTTAAATTAGATGATTTCCCTTAAATCGGCGCAGTTAGAAAGATTTGCCATTAAATTGTTTATTACGCGATTGTGCAAAAACTACACATCGGACAGCAAACATCTGGCGTACAGTTGAACCACATATTATTATCTATCAGTTTCCGCAATATTGTTTGCCCAGCTTTAGAATTATAATAATTATGGATTTTTGAAAAATGTTCTATTTTTTGAGGTTTTCCCGGATTTTCTCAGTGAAAAATGCACCGATCTGGTTGTATGAAAATTAAATTTTTAGGTTTCATGAATCTCTACAAAAGTTTCATTGTCTGTAAAACGATTCCTTGAATAATCTTTGAGATATTTCCAAAAAACCAAAAAAGTTGTAATTTTTTTCACTATTTCTTGTTTAAAAAATTCCACAAAGAGATTTTGCTTGGGCGAAAACTGGGGTTTTCATTAACGAACTATCTTATAAAAATTAGTACAGGCCATTTGCGTCTTTTATTTTGTGGTGGCAAAAACCTCTATTGCTTAGTCTAAATGCAAACTTCTTCAAACTTAGAAGAGTAACTCCCGTGTACCTACCGCAAACGTATCATTAACCTGACTGATTACAGAGTGGGAGTAAATATGCAACCCCAAACCATCTACAGGAAACGATCTCGATGTTCACTGATCCCCAATATCCCTTCGTCGGTTCTCCTTCGACCGACCTTCCCACGCATCCATTATGGAAAGTTGATTGGAATGTTCAGCGTGCCAGACGCTTGCTGTCATATTTCCAGTTTATAATGATTCGTTATTGACAGTGACCTACTAATCAAATCGAGATGCGATTGATTGATGGTTTTGCCCCACTGGTCGTGCCTTTATAATTCATGGCGAATTTGATACGTTGATTGGTTTTGTTGAGAGGATTTTCATTTGTTTTCTATGGAAATATTCAGAGCGAACCGAGTATACGAGGGTAAATCTATAAACTTTTGTATATAATGTAAAAAATTCAGAGTTGAAGCAAACAATTGTAAACATTTTTCGAATTAGACTTTAAAATGTAACTAAAAGGTGTATAAACGATTATTTCTTTCGTCTATTAAATATCAGTCATCAACCAATCATACGTTTGTTTCCTGTTTGACAGGACCAATCAACTCGCTCTATTAGCGACTATTTACATGATGCACAATAGTCACCGACTATTCAGCATGATACTCATATCAAGGAGCCTGAGCATCTGACAGTACTCTAAATAAATACATATTAAACGTCAAATAAAATCAATCGTGTTGAAGCTGTATAAGAGAATGAATGTGGACCTTCTTCGGTTAATACTGCAAGTTCTTCAAAAGCTGAACAAATGTCACAAATTACGCATGGTGGAAATGTCACATACAATAATTGTGTTTTTAATTTCAATTGATAAATTATAAAGATGGTGCTGTTTTTGTTTAGATTTTGTGCTTTGTTCTTGATATTTTGAATAAATTATTCCAAATTGTTTAATTTTCATTCATTCATATGACTGATATAAAGAAGTAGATTCAAGAAATAATCTTCACAAATATAACACGACCTTGATTAATTGTCGACTATTTTATTGCTGCTAAATTTCTCTTGTATTTATTAATTTTACTCGACATTATTTTGGCATTAATAATCAGAGATGAAAGCCCTCGAGCTTCGCTCTCGGGCTCTCATCAGATTATTAATGCCAAAATAATGTCTCGTTAAATTATTATAAAATACAGTCGAAATTTAAATGCAATAAAAATAGTCGACTATTTATCAAGGTCTTGTTATATTACCCTTGACTATTTCACGCACTTGTCAATTGAACCAATCAGGAACTCTAATCAAGTTCGGATTATCGATAATACCAAAGACTCTCGACTCTGATTGGCCTGTCAAGTTTGGTGTTTTCAGATTTGTGTATGTGACAGATAAACGTCAGATAAGTAATCACTCATTTGATAATTAGCAGATTTGGGATAAATTCTACTGATTTATCAATGTTTCCCGTTTATTGAACTTAATTAATTTCTCAGATCAACTTCTTAACTTTTTCGCTAATTCCTTCTAATTCTGACAAATTAGTTATTTTTGTATTAAGTGCGTAAAATGGTAGTTTTTTAATGGCACGAGAGTGTAAATTTTTGGCCGAGACCGCAGGTCGAGGCCAAATATTCTCTCGAATGTGCCATGAAAACACGAATTTTATACACGAAATACAAACAACAGTTCTTGTACAACTGTGAATGTGAATTTACATCGTGTGAAACATATTAAAAATGAATACTCCCAATACATCTTGACGTGTTTGATAAGTTATCGCTTTTAATCGACTGTTGTATTGAAAATATTAATCAATGTTTTCAGTAAAATCGTATTCAAAAATTTTTTCTTGTCTGAAAAAAATAAGTCCAAAATAACTAAATAATACTTCTCTTCTACATACATGTTATCTTTAACACCTTGACTGCCAAAAATTTCATACTGACTTACCCATGGTGCCACAACAAATAGGTACCGTGTAACAATGATACGTGAGATGAGCCTACCATTCAGTTATCGGTTCACATAGAGATTTCAAATTCGACGTAGATGTATGGAATTGAAATATTCGCGATTTTATTGAAATATTCCTGAGATAATCCTACAGGGCGAGTTATTCACACAAACAATTAAAGGACCCCGCACAAATCAAATGGGAAATGGATCCTTGTCGAAATGGCTGAAATTTGGATATGTTGTAGTTTATGGTATTAGGACATTTGGGCGCGGCCAACTGGGCGCAGGGACAACTGGACGCAAGGACAACTGGGCGCAGGGGCGACTGGACGCAATCCCAACTCGCGAGCTAGATTAGTTCGATCAGGTTGGATCAGACTGATGAAATACTACACACAAAATGAATTTTTCTTCAAGTTCCAAGCTCCCAACTTGCGAGCTAGGTTAGTTCGGTCAGGTTAGATCAGACTAATAAAATACTACACTTAAAATGAATTTTTATTCAACATCCAAGCTCTCAACTTGCGAGCTAGGTTAGTTCGGTCAGGTTAGATCAGACTAATAAAATACTACACTCAAAATTAATTTATGATAATAATTATGATTAGTAGATATTTTATTAAATTAAATTATTTCCAAATTTTAGTCCTTGCGCCCAGTTGTCCCTGCGCCCAGTTGTCCCTGCGCCTAGTTGGTCGTGCCCAGTTGACTCGCGCCCAATTGGCCGCGCCCAAATGTCCTAGACCCGTAGTTTATACCCTTCTGATCAAAAGTCTCCATTGGCCAGATACCTAAAAATGGACAGTTATTTAGGTATCGAAAGTCAAAAGTTGCAACTTGTGCAAATCGACCATGTATAAATGACTTTGTCCTGTTTTGACAGGAATAATAACTATTTCTGAATTGTCAATAAATGTCAAGTTTCTACAAAAGGTAGTGTTTTGAAGATTCTTATACTCGCATTATTTTGAATAATATGGCTTTTAGAAGAAAATGCCGACAAATGTGAAATCGCTATACGCAGACGAGAGCAAAGGAAGAGATACAAATTCGATAACTAAAAAACTGTCCATTTTTAGGTCTCGGGCATATGAAGACTTTTGATCAGAAGGGTATAAACTACAAAATATCCAATTATCAGAAAATTCGACTGGGATCCATTTCTCATTTGATTTGTGCAGGGCCTTTAGTACGTAAATAAATTGTTAGCTGGCAAATAAATTAAAACTGATTTAGAATAATGAAATGATGAATTCTTATCAGTTTTATGGATGAACGGACACCTAGGCCACATGAACACTTTTGAACTAATATAGAAACACGTATTGATTGAAAGTGTGATTTTATCGAGGATATTCGTTTTTTGACATGGCACTTGTGGGTCTGTAAACTTCCACAGTCTGATAATGAAAATATCGGAAATTAGGAAAATCTATACAAGTGTAGAACTTCAAATACATTAATTGCTCCGGTAAGTTACTGCCTTTACAAGACTGTTGCCATTTTTCAAGACACCCGTCATGTGTACTGTGCAAACGAAAAATATAGTGCTTTGAAGTCAACTTTCCAAAATGAACGTTTATAAAATATCCAACTTGGCTTTTTTCAGTGGCTTTTATTGTAAAAATTGGTGGTGATCAAATGGCGTTGGTGATCAAGTCAGCGTTTACTTTCGTTTTGTAGTAGTTTGTTATTATTATTTAAAGAAGTGAATGCATTGATTTACATGTATCAATCAGATTTCATTAGATAACAATGATATTCCTACTCATTCAATGCTGAATCAGTTGACCCTAACATATAGAAATTAAATTCTGGGATTTATCAGACTAACAGGAAAGTAATAAATATTGCCGAAAGCTTGACTGTGTCAAAAACGTTTCTTTGTAATAGCCTAATAATTTGACCTCTCCCCACAAATACTCATTATTTATAGGCTTACATCATAAGCTACACCGATATGTTTTTTCGAATCCTGTTTGTTCTCCAAATCATTATAAGGATAGAGTTTCAATTGTTCTTAAGATTATTAATTCCTCATTTAACTGGAGCTGCCCTGAAAATAATATTCATCTCTGGAGAAACTTTACGTAAGTATGGATGAATGGCAAGTTTCTTTTAGAGGACGGAAGCCTGATAAATATAAGATAAAACTTTCCAAACTGTGTTGTGAAAATGAATGTACCCACCTACTTCAAATTTGAAAACACAATTTGAACATTGACGTTTTTCTGATTCATCAGTTGCAACAAACATTGTGTTGTAATTTTCTGACGAACATTTATATTCCAGATGATATACCATTGTTGATTATTTTGATAGTAGTATATCGTGTGCTACCAAACTTGTCGGTAAAAGAACTTGCTATCTATATCATAATTTTTCTGATACGTTGAAAGACCTGAAGACATCGAAAACAAAAAATTTGCTAAAAACTGATATTGATTTGTTACAGAATGACCTCGGAATTTTTGCCATAAAGTGGAAGGTTAAATAGAATATAATCGGTCTCAGTACCAAACACGGTACCAATGATTCCGAAATTCCCAACTTACGTAAACGTAACGTAAAAGCGCTATAGAAACCAAATAGATGCACACATCGAAATGTGATGAACCAGAAGCAATATTATACAAGATAATGAAAGAAAGGCTATGTAATAATATATAATAAAATCACCAAATTGGTACAAAAATTAGCAATGGAACTCATTTTCAATATAACGCTAGTACATCACACTGGATTTGGTCTGAAATAAAAGAGCCCATAAAAAATCACCACTTTACGTATGACACATGAACAAGAAATACCTGAATCACTTATAAGAAATGTTTTAAAGTCCTTCGTCTGCTCAACAGAAGGAAGTGCCATGAGAGTTAATTGTGACTCAATTGTGACTCAATTTTTCAATAGTGAAATGTAATTATATATTTTTCTGAAAAATTAGTTTCATTTTGAATACTATCTAGTATCAAATTTTATGGCTGTTCCTCACAATCAGTACTATCATAGTATGCTCTCGGTGTGGTGAAATATTCTTGTATGTTTTATAGTGAATTCGTAGTCGATATCGCACGATGTGACATTCTCTTCAATGCCAATATCTTAATCTTACCTCTCCACCTCTACTATTAATTGTGACGTGATGTTCACAATCATATGTGCAGAGTTCATCTTTCCTGTAAGATTTGAACCAGACAGATAGAGAACTGAAACAAAATGGAGTTGAAATGTGAATGGATTTTCACAATAAACTGAAATATCAAATTTCAAAAGTGGGCACATTTGTACATTGTTAACTGACAAGAAACTGGACCAATGCAAATTAAAACATATTTCATGTAGCAGACAATGTATTCCATCGAATCCAGACATTTTCTGATGAATTTGAAAGAAACAATATCGAATGTATAGCTAATAATTTGAACAGAGAGTGATCCATGTCTTCCCAATGATGTGCAAAATTACCAACTTCTAATTTAAGTTTACTATGTTTATGGTATTCCAATCAGAGTAACTATAAAAAAGATCGATATCTTCCTCATATTCATACACGATTCATGTGTTAATTTATCCCGATTCATAACATACAAAAAAAATTACGAGTTCAATATGATGACCTATATTCTATATCACCCGGTGCAGTTTTAAGAAGTAGTAATCCAAGAATAAAGGTATTTATATTGATGACAATGACCACTTGGTAGAAAAAGTGTTCAAAACAGCCGCAGTAGAGGTCCACAATAGGCGGTCATTATGACCGCTACGGCACCACAGGAAAGTATCGCAGCGGTCATAATAACCGCTATGACACTCAAGGTGTTAATGTTATCGATACTTACAGTACAATTTCACAGCATAAATGGGTCTTTCTGTGTCGTTAATATAGAAACGGTTTGTTGACACGCCGCATGTTTGACTATTTGACTGTGTTTGCTCGAAGTTGCTTCAATTTTAAGTTATTTTCAAGAAGATGGATGTTGATTATTATAGTGGTAGCGATACCCCATCAGATATATCTGAGAAAGCAAATGAAATAGTTTGTAATGTTACCGGCCAAATTCAAGTTAATATATGGGAAAACAATTTCGTGAATGGTGCGACAAGAAACATGTAAAAAAGGTTTCTGAAAATGTGCTTATATGCTATTTTGAGGAAAAATCAAAAATTATAAAACCTTCTACGTTATGGAGTGTCTTCTCAATGTTGAATATTAAGGAAAATATTGATATAAGGAAATTTTCAAAATTGGTCCTGCTAATTAGGAACAAAAGCGTCGGATACCGAGGAAAGAAATCTAAAATTTTATTAAGGGATGATATCGATAAATTTGCCTAAAAACCGTGGTGTGCCGAGTGATTCGATTTTGTTTAGATTCGTCAGAAGACAAATAAACAAATGAAATAGTGGTCTGCTTCTTTAGTCGGTTCCAGTGATGCGCCCTTATAGAATTTTAGTCCTGTCAATATTCCAGGAATATGGTGATTGATGACTTGTCAATTTTATGGAATTTCAACAAACTCTAAATACTATTCAAGAATGAATAGTTGTGACGGAATCTAAATTTCATAGTGCAATTTCCTTGTATTGATGACTATTATTAATGTGTTTCTTCATTTTGCTGTATATTTTCTTAGACATTCATCATTCATTCAATCATAATTTGTCTGATTGACTCCGTAACTTGATGAAGATCCATAGTAATTGTTTAAAATAAACAGAAAACGATTCAATCTTTACAAACTTCATTCAATCAGACAGTGAAGAAGCTACTGTGCTGGCGAAACATTTCTGATTGGTTATTATTTGTGAATATCTAATCGTTTTCTGTGTACTTTGTACAATAATAATTTGATCATGTTTCGTTTTTGTATTATTTGTGGGAAATCCAGAGAGACGAACAAAATAATGTATCTATATTCAGTACCGAAAGTGAGTACTACCATATTATGAAGATTATCACATAGCATCTTGTATTATTAGGAAACATTTTGATGGAAATAATGGCACGAATACATCTTACACAGAATTTCGCTATTCCTACTTATATTAGCATAGGATTGACAGGTTCTAATGGTGAATTTTCATGAAGCTCAATTTCAATACTTCCAAATGAAATGCGTGGTTATTATTGTAGTTAATGGCATTTTAGTAAAGAATTTTATGAATAAGTAGAAAGTCTAACAAATAAAACAGGTTGGTGATAGTGATTCAGTAAATTCTAAAAATTACGTTTCATTATTCATATCATTCGTCGGTAATACTTTAAATCCGTGCTTGTAAATTTACCTTAACAGGAAAACCGACCGTTTTGTTTTATTGTTGATTTAATAAAACATTATAACTTTACTTTAGTTATTTATTAAAACTTGCATCAGCATCACCATCATGTTACATTGCAGTAGGAACTTGACAGACGACAAGGCGCGAGCAACCCTGTTGCCAAAACATGGAACAATCATTTTCATATATGACGTGACCATAGAACAATAGCGTCACGGTACAACCTTAATCTACAACATCTCCCTTCTTAAACTAAGGTCCCTACCTAATCTTAACTAATACAATTCATAGTCCTTAAATTTAGAAGGAGCTTTAACATTTCTTATTGGTCTTGTATTATTTCTTAAATCAGGATTACAAACAATGTCACTATCAGATGTTTTACTTACTACAGTATGTTTTGTCTCAAAATCAGGTACATAGTTAGAATCAAATTTATTTACTGATTTTCTTAAGTGAATGCTATTTCGCCTGAGTACAGTATTATTTTGATCTCTCACTAAATATGATCTAGGGGAATCTTCACACTTTTTAATAATCTCAGCAGGTTCCCATACATTAGTCTTTTGATTCTGTAAAACTACTGATTCACCTTCATTAAACATTTTCTTTTCTTTACAAGTTTGATCATAATAGCATTTATCTAGAAAACGTTTTTGATCTATTTGTTCTTTGACCTTATCATTATCAACTTTTCGAGGACACAGCTCACTCTCAACAATATGCAATTTAGTTTTAAGACTGCGACCCATAAGCAACTGAGACGGACTTAAGTTCAATCCTAAAACAGGTGTACTCCTATAATTTAACAAACTCAATTGTAAATCATTTGACTTTCTGAGCATGTTTTTTGCAATGCCAACAGCCCGTTCAGCTAACCCATTTGATCGTGGATAATGTGGACTACTGGTGTTTATTTTGAAGCCCCAATTTTTTGCAAACTGCCTACATTCAAATGAATTCAATGGAACGATTTCTAACCACTTCGAGAAATAGTCTATTATTACTATGTAACTTTTCCCCCCAAAGTCTAAAATGTCACTAGCAAGTTTTTTAAATGGTCTGTTAGGGATACCATGTGGAATCATAGGTTCTTTGCACTCTTTTTTTTTGATATTTTTGGCAAATTTGACATTTTCTGATAAAATCTTCAATATATTCATTTATTCTACCCCAATACATTACTTATTTTGCCCTCTGTTTAGTTTTCGTCATTCCCATGTGGGATTCATGTAATATTTGTAACATCTCATTTATTAATGATTTTGGTACAATAATGCGATTACCTAAAAATAGCAAATCATTAGAAAAAGTTATTTCACTTTTAGATGGACATTAGAGTCTCAAACGTTTAGGTAAAGCTCTGTAAATTTTTGGCCAACCAACTTTAACATAATCTATTATCTGTGATAAGTCAGGGTCATTTTTGGTCTGTTTGAAATTTTAATCTTTTTTCCTCTGTTATATTGAAATGTTTTTCAATACTATGCACAATTTCACTTATCTCATTCACTGGCTCTTTTATGTATGACCTAGACAGTAAGTCAGCAATGAATATATACTTTCCTGGACAATATTCAAAATTTAAATCACATTTTAATAATTTCAACCTTAGTCTTTGAAGCCTGGACGATGAAATTTTATTTAGATCCTTCTTCATTATCCCTAGTAATGGTTTGTTGTCCGTTATAATTTTGACAGGTCTACCATAAATAAATTGATGAAACTTTTGGGTAGCATAGACAACAGCCAAAAGTTCCTTTTCACATTGCGAATAATTTATTTCTGACATGGTTAGACTTCGTGAAGCATGATAAATGGGCTTTTCTTGTATTGAACAACAACCTAGCCCATCTTTTGATGCATCACTTTGTATGATAATATCACTTTTGCTAAAATTGCCTAAAACTAATTCTGAAGAGAGAATATTTTTGATTTTATGAAAAACCTCACTATGTTTTTCTGTCCACTCAAAGTGAATATCTTTTTTAAGCAGTTCGCTCAGAGGACTAGTTATTGTGGCAAAATTCGGTATAAATCTCCTTAGATAGTTTACCATTCCCAAAATCCTTTGTAATTCTTTCAGGTTTGTGGGATTTTCTAACGCTTTTATCGCTTTTACCCTATCCGGGCAAGGTTTCATGCCCTCTTTGCAGAAGACATGACCAACATAATTTACCTCATTTACTTTGAATTGTAATTTATTTTGATTGAATTTTATATTCAATTTATTAGCTCTATCAACTACATTTTGCAAAATTTTATCATGGTCTTCTGAACTATCTGCTGCGATCAAAAGATCATCAAAATAAATTATCACCCCAAGAATATCCCCAAAACTTTCATCATTAATTTTTTGAAAATATTCTGGAGCATTTGTTACTTCAAAAGGTAACCTTAGAAATTTGTAACACCCAAATACTGTACTGAATGTGCATAAGTTACGGGAATATTCATCAAGCTCTACTTGATAAAATCCTTCCTTGAAATCTAATACTGTAAACCAGGTTTTGTTACATAATTTGGTACTAATATCTCCAATTGTAGGAATTGTGTAAAAGTTTCTCTGTATTGCTTTATTTAGATCATGAGGATCCAGACACAACCTCAGACTGCCATCAGTTTTTTCTATTATGACCAGATTGCTTACCCACTCCTTTGGATTGTTGACCTTGCAAATAATACCTTTACTCTCTAACTCGTCCAATTTAATTTTCAGTCGGTCTCTAATTGCCAATGGTACCCTCCTCGCAGGTCTTGCTATGGGGTTATTGTTGGGTTTGAGCTGTATTTTACACTGTTGGCTGTACTTGCCTGTTCCTGTGAAAATTATTTGATTATTTTCAATAAAACTTTCTTTATTATAACCTATGACATTTAGTTCTTTATTAAAACCCAATAGGCTGGATGATTTTAATCCCAATATTGGATCTGAATCAACATCTGCAACAATCAAATTTATTTCTTTGTTAATCTCATCATTACTACAATTTACAGATATTTGACCCAATGTTTTGATCCTGAAACCTCGATAAGCTTCTAATACTAACTTACAAGGCTTTAATTTTTTCTCATGTAAGAATTTTTTATAAAGTTTCAAAGGCAGTATATCAACTTCACTACCAGTGTCTATCTTGAATTTGATTTAATTTCCTTTTATTTCAAATTTTCTATAAATTGCATTTAAAGAACATGTTTTAACAGAATGTATTAGTAAACTATTAGTTTCCTCACTGTCTGCTTCTTCACTGAGAACCTCTTTCACCTTTCTGACTATCTTCTTGTTGCAAGCCCTAGAGAAGTGATTGATTTTACCGCAGGTTGCACTTCTGCCCGAACGCCTTACATTCCCTGGGACCATGTCTGCTTAAGCATTTTCTGCACATGAACACAATTTTCGGTTCTGTCTGCTTTTCATATTTGTTATAATTCTTCACAGCCATAACATTTTTTTTTACCTTGCTGCACCTCATCAATTTGGAATTTGGAAATCTCTGCAATTCTGCATTCATTCACAGCTTTTTCTAAATCCAACGTATCGTGACCTAGCAAACGTTCTTGCAATTTCATATTTGTTATGCCCAAGACAATTCTGTCTCTGATCAGTGAGTCTTTTTGTACTCCAAAGTCACAGCTTTCTGCTAATTTTTTCAAATCTGTGACGAATCTGTCTATCGTTTCACCTTCCTCTTGTTTTCTCGAGAAAAATATGAACCTTTCATAGATCACGTTTTTCTTGGGGTTGCAGTATGTCTCGAATTCTTCTATAACTCGCTTATAATCTTTCTTTTGTGCATCTGTTAGTGCAAACGTGTTATAAATGTTTATCCCCTCTTGGCCCATTATATTTAACAGAGTGGCAACTTTTCGTTCCCACTTTGTTCATTTTTTCCACTTACCAGCATATATATTTCAAAGTTTTGTAGGAATTTCTTGAAGTTTCCACTTACATTTTCAGTGAATTTCATGCACTCCGGCAATTTGGCATCCATTTCCTTCTAGCTTTTTAAGCCCTTGTTAATACCAAATTTCTAACCTGTTTCTTGATTTATTTTGTTAATCGTTTCCTTTTTTAGGTCGTTTTATAACTTTTTATTTTCGTTTTCACCCGCTGCCACCATGTTTTGTTTTATTGTTGATTTAATAAAACATTATAACTTTACTTTAGTTATTTATTAAAACTTGCATCAGCATCACCATCATGTTACATTGCAGTAGGAACTTGACAGACGACAAGGCGCGAGCAACCCTGTTGCCAAAACATGGAACAATCATTTTCATATATGACGTGACCATAGAACAATAGCGTCACGGAACAACCTTAATCTACAACAGTACACGCAAATGCGGAGTATTTGGGAAACAGACCACGATTTCATTTATTTTCTCTTAATCAAGCTGGCGAATTGTCTTCCGTTTTGCAGGTATGTGTCGACACACCAGCGATTTTAGACATCTTACTTTGACCCCTATTCCAACATGAGGAATTACACCCTGTAAAATTAACATTTAACTCTCAACAGGGTTAACCACAAAGCACCTCAAAATCACTATAGGCTTATAGGTGGTGATGCCCTATTCTTCCCCAAAGAGGGATCAAAAGTGAAACACGAGGAAAGTGAATGAATATCAGTATGCTGACATTTAATCTAGATCCAAGTTGACGCTATAAGTTAACAATATTCCGTGTTGTGTTCTGTGTAGAATTCCCCAGTCTGTAAACAGATATCTGGAAAATAAATTGTTTTCCTGACAAAATATTCTGGCAAACATGGAAGGGAAATTAATCATTCGTTTCTTTCGGGGGTCTTTGGAAACTCTGATTATATAAATTGCTCATGGATTCTACGACAGGATATGAAAGCTTTGCCATTAATTACGCTACATTGTGCTGCTGCGAGTTTGTAGGGAAACACTGTCATGCGTTACTCCGTGGTTTATTGAATTACTTTCATAATGAATAGTAGTTGAGGCGGATAGTAATACGTACATACATTATCTTTAAGCATATCTACCAAAAGGGTGTGTCATTTATTCAGTCTTATGTACAAAATATATACACATATGAAATGAAACATGATGAAAGATAATTGAAACCTACCTAAGAAAACTGATAGGGGTTTTAGTTAGTTCCATTGTAAATTAGATACAATGAACCAAATCTTCTATATAATCATTGAAGTGATGCATATTTCTATATGTTATGTTATGTACCTTATGAGTTCGACAAAATGAAAATGATGCCGATCACACAGGGTGTTACATTTACTTGGCTGAGTCGCAACTTTAGTTTTATAAGTGGCAACCTGTACTTTTCATAATTTTTTCGGTTTCTTCATGCAAAATGAAAAGTACTTCATGTATTTTTTTTCTGAAAATATTGACGGTTTTCGAGATTTTCGGCATGACAGGTTTTTTCCCACTATTCGTCACTTATATTACCTATTTGAAATTATAAAGTTGTGCCAAATCCCATTAAAATTTGTTTTTGGTCAATTATTGCTCATTGGTGACTCTCTTAAATAACCTATTTGAAAATGACCTGTGATATACAGGGTGCCAGGACAACTTGACAAACATTGTGAATAAAAAATTTGCAAAATCTTCGTTATTTCAAATAGAACAGCCTCTATATTATCGATCCATAACAAGCGATACAATGGCTCTACCAATTTCATTGAGTATTAAATATGGTTTGGTTTAATAACTTTTCTTGTAAAAGATTTTCTTTTGAAAAACAACGATTTGCCCTAATTTTTATACCTTAATCTCAATGAACGACTTTTTTTACTGCAAAATCAATATTTGACGACTGTATCAAGAGAAACGATATGTATATAACACATTTCTCTAAAGGAAATACCTTTCGATTTCTTAATTTGATGCATAGTGTTTGTCCAACCCTTTCTCAAAAGGGTTGGACAAGCCTATAATTACCCGTGCAAGATAAGCAAGTTATGAATTCGACCACCACTTTATTCATTATTTCCTTTCACATTAGGATGTGAGTTCTGAAATTATCACAATAATTTCAATAATCTTGAATTGTGTGCCATAATCTTCCGATCAAAACGACGTTTCATGAAAATGCGAATACAACATATTTTTAAAATCCAGTATTCTGGCAACAGATCAAAATGTTTGTCTGCCATAATAAATATTCGAGTTGAATTTTCGGGGTAATACCACGAGTGCTCGCAATACTATCGATAGTAATTCTGACAGAAATCAACGAGATCAAATTGCTTGGTAAAACCAGGAGTCCTTTAGAACGAGTGGTGTTACCTCAAAGCAATTTGATCGAGTTCAAGATTTCTGACAGAATCATCGATAGTTTTGTGAATACGACTAATATTTATTCAGATAATTTCACGAACCAGCAAAAGAAAAAAGTTCCATTGTCGTAAATTCTTCAATAGTTATAGATAATGCCTGATATACATCGCTGGGCTAGTAGAACAATACTAGGACAACTTGAAAAACATGGTTTCGAGAAAATTGAGTTTTGTGGTGCTATGTATCACCACTACCACTCGGTATATGAATAATTTAGAGATCAGTGAACAAAACAAATTGTGTGAGTTAGTTACAGAATTGTCAATTTGAAAAGTAGATAATAAAAGTCAGGTGTAGTTATATTGATTATAGTTATTATTTGAGAACTATTAATAAACTACAATTGGTGACCCCGCAGAAAAAAACGCTACTATTATCATTTGAAAATGGTAAAATTCCTGCAGCAGCTCAACAAAGACGAAATTACAAAAATTTTAAGTCACTTTGACATTGAAACTAATGGAACATTATCAGATATGAAAATTACATTGGAAGCCGAGATTAACAAGAGATATCCTGAGCTATTGAATCCAAGTGACTTCGACTTTACAGATCTTCTAGAACAGTCACCTAGAGATCACACATCGGGTCAAGAACCTATATCAACTAGAGTACAAAATATTGAACTTTTATGCATTAAACTAATGGAACAGCTGAAGAATACCAATGAAAAGTTGGAAATCATCATGAAAGAAAGGGAAGCAGCGTCAAATAGTAGCGACATAATACTCCCAAGTGAAAGTGAGAGAACAAACCCAATTACACCAACTGAGGCTAGAGCGTCATCTAATGATCAAGATAAGGAATTCATTCGTGCAAAATCAGCTATTCTCCCTCCTTTTTGGAAAAATGAACCTGAACTGTGGTTTAATGCAGTTGAAACCATTTTCCAGATCAATAACATCACATCAGAAACAATTAAATTTGGAAAAGTACTCTCTTTGTTAGACTGCAACATTGCAAAAGAAAACTCAAATTTATTCAAAATTGGAAGTGAATCTGATTCATATGCTACCTTGAAAACTCAATTAATAAAAATGTACCAAATTTCTAACGAAGACAAAATGACAAGGTTATTTGGAGAATGTCAGTTGGGTGATAAGAAACCAAGCCGTTTATATAGAGAAATGACGGACCTAGCTTCTGGGCAAATGACAAAGACTTTTATTATTCTGGCATGGCTGAAAAAGCTGCCGACATCGGTAGAACAGCTACTGAGAGCCTTTCATGACAAACTTTCAGACGATGAACTAATCAACATGGCTGACGGAATGATGAAATGCTCCCCAAATACTGAGACATGTGCTTTAGAAACATCCCTAGTGTCAAAATCCCTAGAAGACAAAATCGACAAGTTGATCACCAAATTAGATGGTGAATATGTTCCAAGATCTAGATCTAGATCACGGACTTGGTCAAGATCAAACTATAGATCAAGAAATCGATCGAGTTTGAGTCCAAATCAATCAATTTGCTTTTATCACAAACATTTCAACGTGAAAGCTAGAAAATGTGTTTCGCCATGTAACTTTGAGAATCAAAATTCGTCGGGAAACGATCAGGCCCATCGTTGATGACGACTGACGATGTTGGGCCAAGAAAAAGTCGTCTCTTTATCAATGACCCTACTACAAAAATCGATTTTCTGATTGATAGTGGTTCTGATGTTTCAATTTTACCTAAAACTATGAAAAAATCATCACTTCTAGAATCATCTGATAGACCTGTGTATGCTGCTAATGGAACAAAAATAGATACATTTGGAGAACAAATTTTGAACTTATCATTGGGACTAAGAAGAAACTTCTGTTGGCCTTTCATTATTGCCGACATTGACAGAGCCATCATTGGGGCTGATTTTCTCATGGAATTTGGTTTAACGATTGACTTACGAAATAAAAGGATTGTAGATAGTTCTACAAATATATCAAGATCTTGTAAATTATACATATTAGATAATTGTCCTGTAGTTAAAACAATAAACGAAGTTATTCCATATCATAGTGTTTTAGCAGAATTTCCTGAACTCACTAGAACCACACTGAGTAAGAAAATCAGTGAAACGAACGTTCGACATCAAATAATAACTCATGGTCAACCTGTACACTGCAAAGTGCGTCGGTTGAACCCAGAAAAATTAGCAGCTGCCAAGAAGGAGTTTCAATTCCTGATGGATCAGGGTATCATTCGACCGTCGAAAAGTCCGTGGGCAAGCCCATTACACATGGTTCGCAAATCTAATGGGGATTGGCGAGCATGTGGCGATTACCGATTATTAAACTCGATGACAGTTCCAGACAGATATCCATTGCCCAATATCAGAGACTTCACACTTCAGTTGGAAAACACAAATGTATTTTCAAAAATTGATCTGGTTAAAGCATTTCACCAAATTCCGATGGCAGAAGAAGACATAGAAAAAACCGCAATCATAACACCTTTTGGACTGTATGAATATCTGAAGATGCCATTCGGTTTACGAAACGCAGCACAGACATGCCAACGTTATATACATCAAATAACCAAAGATCTGGATTTTTGTTTTCCTTACATCGATGATTTCTTGATAGCCTCTAGAAACGAGGAAGATCACCTGAACCATTTGAAACAATTATTTCAAACACTAGACAAATTTGGTATTGTCATCAATCCTGAGAAGAGCGAATTTGGTAAAGAATCTATCGAGTTTTTGGGTTATAATGTGACCAAAATGGGCATCAAACCCACAAATAAAAAAATTCAGGCAATTCTAGATTATGAAAAACCACAGGATTTGAAATCTCTGAGAAGATTTTTAGGAATGGTAAACTTCTATAGAACATCCATTCCAAACGCTGCTAAAATTCAAGGCCCACTGAATGCGTTTCAAAAAGGTAATCCCAAATGCAACAAGAAACTCTTATGGAATGCTGATCAGGAACATTCTTTTGTACAATTGAAAGAAGCCATAGGTAATACTGCACTACTAGCTTACCCATCTGCATCTTTCCCTTTAGCATTGATGGTGGATGCTTCAAACAGTAATATTGGTGCAGCAGTACAACAATTTCAACATGAAACCTGGAAACCATTGGGGTTCTTTTCTTCAAAATTATCCAGTGCACAAACAAAATACAGCACATACGACAGGGAACTCCTAGCGATTTATGAATCCATAAAACATTTCCGTTTCATGCTTGAGGGGCGTGAATTCATCATATACTCTGATCATAAACCTCTTGCCTTTGCTTTTAACAAGAAACCAGAAACAACATCTCCGAGACAAACCAGATACCTGGATTTCATTAGTCAGTTTTCTACCGATATCCGACATATTTCTGGATCCAAGAATGTTGTTGCTGATGCTTTATCGAGAATTTCGGATATTACACTACAAAATATCTTAGATGTTAACAAATGGGAAGAAGAACAACTCAAAGATGATGAACTCAAGACACTCCTTTCTGGAAAAACATCTCTCAAAATAAAAAAAATCCTAATACCTGGTAACAATGTGAAAATTTACTGTGACGTTTCCACTGATTATATCAGACCATACGTTCCCGAAATTTTCAGAAAAGAAATATTCAATAAATTCCATGAACTATCTCATCCAGGTACCAAAGCAACCATACAACTTATCAAAAGTAAATATGTTTGGTACAAAATTGAAAAAGATATCAGGAAATGGGTTCAAAATTGCATTCCGTGTCAGAAATCTAAAGTGAATAAACATGTTGTCAGTCCGGTCGGCAAGTACAAGATTCCAGATGCAAGATTTGAACACATCAATATTGACATCGTCGGACCTTTACCACCATCCAATGGTTACCATTATTGCCTAACATGTATAGACCGTTATTCCAGATGGGTAGAAGCATTTCCTATGGAAGACATGTGTGCTGAAACAGTGGCAAGAATTTTTTATGATGGATGGATTAGTAGATTTGGTGTGCCTGCTAGATTAACAACGGATCAAGGAAGACAGTTTGAGAGCTCCTTATTTCTCGAGTTTTCCAAAATAATGGGTTTCCATCACCTCAGAACCACAGCATATCACCCAAGCGCTAATGGAATGATTGAACGGTTTCACAGAACAATGAAAGCTGCTCTTAAATGTCACTCTTCTGGAAAATGGTCAGAGGATTTATCAACAATTCTTTTTGGTATACGAGTCGCGCCAAAAGAAGACTTGGGTGGTATAAGTAGCGCTGAAATGATATATGGAATGACATTAAGAATTCCTGGAGAAATGGTTGTTGAGAATTCAAGATTCAATCCCAATCACGAAGAATTTTTATCGAGTCTCAGGAAGAAGATGGGAGAAATGAAGACAATAGAAGGTTCCGATCACAGTACTAGAAAAATTTTCGTTTATAAAGAATTGCCTAGTACTACACATGTTTTTGTGAGAGTCGACGCAGTTAGAAAACCTTTACAACACCCGTATTCTGGACCTTACAAGGTTTTGAAACGAAACGATAAATATTTCACAGTACTGATCAACAACAAAGAAAAAAATATATCCATTGATAGACTTAAACCAGCCTTTATGGAACTACCTAATGAGAATGTTGGAGACAAAAATAGTTCACGGCATTCTGTTTCTAAAAGTGAAATTAAATCTGAAAAGGTTTCTGGAGATAAGTTTTATACTACTCGTGCTGGAAGAAGAGTAAAATTCCTTGTTTAGTATACTCAATTGCTCATTCGAAGAGGGGGAGTAATGTGGTGCTATGTATCACCACTACCACTCGGTATATGAATAATTTAGAGATCAGTGAACAAAACAAATTGTGTGAGTTAGTTACAGAATTGTCAATTTGAAAAGTAGATACTAAAAGTCAGGTGTAGTTATATTGATTATAGTTATTATTTGAGAACTATTAATAAACTACAGTTTCAATGTTTTAATTGTAGCTGATATTCACATTTCTCAAACTGACAATGTCATTTAATGGTGATTGGTGTCTAAAGTATATGGGATCCTAATGTTAATATCATTATTGTTATAAAATGTCTGTTTTGTTTTTTAAACTCATTTTTTGTAAGATGTCTTTGTATCACACTGGGGAAAAAATATATTTCGAAGTTGTCTCTGTTTTTGGTCGAAGTTATCTTAGTATTGAAATAACTTCTTTCGTTTTTGGTATAAGTTATTCCTACTTTCGTTGAATAAGTCCTTGTATTATTCTATAATTTTTTTTTAAATCAATAAACTTAACCTTATTTCTCAGTTTTGAAAATAACCTTGTATTGCATGAATTTTTGGGGAAAATTTGAGAATTTGTCTTTTACTTTCATTTCTAAAGTTGTCTTCCGAACGTCGAGTTAGGGAAAACAGCTATTGGAAGAAAAAACATTTATTTTTACAATTAAAACGGATACAAACTAACCACAGAGTACTGTCACTTTGGCATTAAAATCGAAACTATAAGTACAGATAGAAAGTATGTAAACGAGGGTATTATTCACTTGAACGTTACCTACTCACTCTCCTCCTGATCTACCTTCTGCCCTTTTTTATTAGCTACTAAATGTTTCAAGAAATCATGATGTTCTTCGGGTACATGTTTCAAGAAATCATGATGTTCTTCGGGTACATGTTTCAGTAAGCTCAAAAGATCTGTTTGTTTTTTAAAAGATATCTTAGGCCTGTCAATAAACGCTGTACTAGTTCTATTATTTCCTTCTTTATTTTTTGGAGTGACCATTATTTTTATGTAAGATTCAGTATTGAAACTATCTTTATAATAAATTGTATTTGGAGCCTGTCTGGTGACACGCAATACTTTTATATTAGCCCAATATACTTTCTCCCCATTAGTATTTTCGATGAACGGCTTAAAATGAGATGAGAAACTTTTCCAATATTCAATATTATTTACTGAATAAGGCTTCCCTGTTTTTTTTGCCAATTTGATTACTATTTCCACTTGTTGTGGAGTATAGAAGGGCCCACTAAACAAAGCTCTCTTTTTCGAAGATTCTATGCAGGAATGCATAGAGTCTCTCTCGTTTTGGGAATGACCCGCTATAAGAAATTTATGAGTTATTGATTCTATATCATAATTTTCCACAACATAACTATAAATGAATTTTTGCACCCTGTATATCAACTCACTCATAATTTTTTGGTGATACACCACATTTTGCGGCCTCTCTAAGTATTCTTCGTGTCCTATTTGATATCGCAAAAACAAATTTCATCTCCCGGTGCCACGGTGTCATCCACAACCTACTAACTGTAGTCAGCGACAGTCTAATTCTTACAGACAAGAGACAAGTTACAACCTTTATTTGGTTCAATACAAAGACATCTCCAAGATATTTGGAATGTTTTTAGGGTATTGAATATAAACGTGGAGCAATACAAAGATATCTCAAAAAAGCAGTCAGATTAGATTGAATATTGTTATTTCGTAGTGAAATACTGAGGCATATTCGATAATGCAATACTAGGATAACTGGGAAAAGAGTGAGAAAACTCAAAATGTCTTACTATTTCACAAAAAAAATAAACAAACCTTTCAACATGTCTCACTATTTAACCATAAATTTGAAAAAAAATACCTATTGCAATAGTGAGATATCGGTTATTTCATACTCAAAATTTGAATATAATATATCTGACTATAGCACCAGAAAGAGCATTTTCTCAGCATTATTTTGTACCAGATATCTTAAATTGACCATTTTTCAAGTTGTCCTAGTATTGTTCTAATACAGCGACATGAAGTCTGTCAGACTGACGTTCATATTAGTAGCAAGATGACATTATATTCTCGGTTGTTGTTTGGATACGTGGTTGCAATGACAAAGTGGTATTACCGGGGGTAATACCACAAGTGCATTGAAAATTACCGATAATTCTGAAAAAAACGTGTTTTTTTTTAAAACTGCACGAGTTTATTTTTTTCGTTGTTTCAAAGCATAAATTGCCCGACTCCGAAGGAGGAGGGCAATTTTTTAACGAAAAAAATAACCGAGTGCGGTTTTTTATAAAAAAAAACACATTTTTTTCAGAATTATCTGGTTAATTTTCAATGCACGAGTGGTATTCGGTAGGAAATTTCACACCTCACTCTTATATGAACACTTGTAGGTAGATGACACATTTGAAGTCTCACTTCTGACATTAAAATCGCGCGACTTCACTTGAATTGACATCTAATGCGATAATTGCACTGCCGTGAAGCGAAACGCGTCACTACAGTGCAATTATCGCTGTGAGCCAGCGGTAATTGCATTCCTCTTATGGACGTTTTTACACGTGAGGGAAATTTCCGGGGGTAATACCACAAGTGCATTGAAAATTACCGATAATTCTGAAAAAAACGTGTTCTTTTAAAAAACTGCACGAGTTTATTTTTTTCGTTGTTTCAAAGCATAAATTTTTTGAAACAACGAAAAAAATAACAGAGTGCGGTTTTTTATAAAAAAACACGTTTTTTTCAGAATTATCTGGTTAATTTTCAATGCACGAGTGGTATTCGGTAGGAAATTTCACACCTCACTCTTATATGAACACTTGTAGGTAGATGACACATTTGAAATCTCACTTCTGACATTAAAATCGCGCGACTTCACTTGAATTGACATCTAATGCGATAATTGCACTGCCGTGACGCGAAACGCGTCACTACAGTGCAATTATCGCTGTGAGCCAGCGGTAATTGCATTCCTCTTATGGACGTTTTTACACGTGAGGGAAATTTCCGACTCAGAAGGATGGAATTGCATATTATCAAGACATACATCCCTTATTGGTCCTAATATTGCAGGAAAGGAGGGTTTCATACGGCGAGTGAAATTATCGATATTGTTAAATCAAAATATTGGTTTCAAAAACTGAATCATCAGTGATTGTTTATTGGCAAGTGGGATTTATTCTCAGCGGTATCCAGAAAGAAGTAATCCAGATGGGAGATCTTTGCGAAATGTCCTGAGTATAGACTTGTTGAAACTGGATGTATAAATTATTCTGATCATGACCGAATCAAACCAGTCACTAATGAAGATAATGAATTGAGCATTCTTCTTGGTGTTGATCCTCGTAGTAGTTAGATAGATAGGTAGATAGAAAATCTGTTGTTCTTTCGTATAAAATATATGAACAAAAAGATGACAAGTGACGAAGCTTATTTTCTAATACAAAGGGATAAAGATAATTATAAAGTGAAGTATGAATTATAGTATGTACCTAGCAGTAAGGGTAAGGCTTGCATGATACTATCCGACAAGGGATACTACTCGTTTACAACGAATGACCTGATTTTTTAAATATTCTTCATTATATTATAACAGTTGTGTTTCGGTTTCATTGAATATTATTGATTCGATATCAGTCAAAGATTGATATGTTTCAGAAAAGGAACGTCTAATTCCTTTACACATTGGACATACAAAGAATAAAGTTGTAGGGATTCTAAAACTAGGCAGTTGCAAATTGTACATATTTCATTAGTTTTTATTGTATATGCATTGTTATTGATATACATATACATATAGTATTTTAATGTTAGTAGTGCGTATCTGTGAAATGAAGCGTTTAATATGTGAAGGAATCGGGAGATCTAAGTGGTTTGCGCATTGAAAGGGATGTTTGTATTGAAGTAGGTGTTCCAATCCCCATCAAAACTATGTTCATTGATTTCTGGTGCTACGATTTTAGTCAAAATATCATTTATTTGACTGATCTAATTATATTTTGATACAGATTCATTTCGTTGGTATTGTAGTTACGTTCGATTGAGATCTATCTCGGGTAATCTATTCAAGGGAATATTTTTGTTTTTAACAAATATTCTAGAGCATGTTTTATAATAAAATACCCAATTTTTACTAATTTTATTTCTGCTCTCAAAACGTAACTGAGGGTACTTTTCTGTAAAAAGTGATTTTGTATTATTTCCGCCTCGTTAATGTAGCGAAGTCCCCACATTCCGCTGTCATGAGTTTCATATTTTTTTAAGAGAAAATAATTGAAAATACAGCTTCCTCATAATGCTGTGAATTTCCAAACAAAGTCATTGGCGTAGAAATGGTGGTTACGCACCATCAAAATTAAGAAAGTTGTGTGAATGATTTTTTTTTCAGTTACTTAATCCATATGTCCTTGAAATTCTATTTAATTTTATGCATAAATGTATTTTAAAGTTTTGATAGAAAAAGTTGACGATAATGGGTCCAGAAACACAATAATCAACCAGACCATTAGCGACGAAACCAATAAAAGAGTTCAGGTAGAAATAAATTAATTAAGGAAATCTATCGATTGATAAAGTGTTGCTATTTCAAATCCACGGCATTATAAGAGAGTTGAATTTTTAAATGTTTAATTTGATAAAAATTTGAAACTTAGAGAAAAAAGTGTCGTACAATGATTTTTACCATATTTATCAATAAGGTGACAATTCGCTGCTTATAATTTGGGATCTAACCTCATGAAAACAAGCCAATATACAATCCAGGTTTCATGAAAATCGGCGAAAAGACTTTTGAGTAATTAATAAATAAATGATTTTTTTGATAAAACTTTAATACTCCCGTCACTTGAAAACAAAGCAAGTTAGTACAAACGTTTGAATTAACTTTTTTCATAACATATGACAAGGAATCACCACCTGGAATTGATGACATCATTTAAGTTACACCCTGTATATGTGAAAATTACATCTAATGGAAAGAATTTAGAAAATTGTGAAACATAAAAATAAATAAATAGTTTGGCTACATTAAACGAAATGTACATAATTGTAACAAGATATCCTTCGCATATCCTCCACAGTCAATCTCATAGGAATTTTGTGGTAAAATAGCAGTTTATTGAGATTCTGAAACAAAAATAGGATGAATTGTCATTTTTCGAAATAAAAAGCTTTTTTCAATGAAATTTGTAGTGCTTTTGTTGGCAATTCTTAAGGTACGATAATATACCGGGTGTTCCTTTTGAAAAAAGGAAGATTTTGCAAATTTCCATTTACAATGTGTGGCAGGCTGCTTTACGCACCCCGTATATCACAGGTCGATTTCAGATATATCATTTGAGAGAGTTACCTAGGTACAAATATTTGAACAAATATCAATTTTGATGAGACTTGTCAAAATTTTATACTTTCAAATATCATGAGTGACGAATATTGGAAAAAATCTTTTTTTAAAATTCTCTGAATTTAATAATGACTAACTGCTAGTGAATAAAAAATGAACGAGGACCCATAAAATCTCAATAAGTCTATCATAATTGTTCTATTACTCCCAAATAATACCAAAATTATGTCATTTGTAATTTTTTCGTCCGATAATAATGACTAACTGCTAGTGAATAAAAAATGAACGAGGACCCATAAAATCTCAATAAGTCTATCATAATTGTTCTATTACTCCCAAATAATACCAAAATTATGTCATTTGTAATTTTTTCGTCCGATAATAATGACTAACTGCTAGTGAATAAAAAATGAACGAGGACCCATAAAATCTCAATAAGTCTATCATAATTGTTCTATTACTCCCAAATAATAACAAAATTATGTCATTTGTAATTTTTTTGTCCGATTTTAATAAATCCATTATTGCAGGTTACTCTCAACATGTCAGCAGTTAAAACCAAAATGATGACGGAATGAAAGAGAATCTCGTCATCCTAGTACTCCTAATTACTACAAATGCAGAAAACCCTCCTCAAGATGACTACTGCCAGAGCAGATTTCTTTCTAACCCAACCATTCCAACCCGACTGAACCTGGACGTCAACAAAATAGTCGAAAATCTTCAACAAATCATCGACCAGAAGCACAATAATTTCTCTGAAATCTCAAGAGAGACTCTTCTGCAACACGGCGAAATATTGGGCGTAATTTTAACCTCAAAATCACAACACGCGCTTGCTCTAAACGTGTCCAGGCGGTTGAAGATATTTCCAAACAAAACTGTGGAAACGGAGAAGTTTTGGACGTCCCTGGACATTAATAGAAGTGGATGGGGCAAGGCTTTCAAGGACTGTGACTTCCTTCAGAGCTGGGTATACACCTTCATCTCTAAATCGTCTTCTTCTAGTGTTGGGTTGTTTGTGAAAATCGACTTGAACCAGTGCAATGAGGAATTGGGGGAAATCTTCAATGGTACTCACAGATGCCATGAGGAGTCAATGGAGGTAAGCTCAAAGTTAATCTTTAAAAGTTCGTTAGTATGATTCATGATATTATTTTTGTAATGAAAAATGGATCTTACAATAATGATATTATACGTCGGCAAGTCTCCAACAGAAAACAGCTACTGCCCCCTACGGTCGTTGATTTATATCTGTTTATTATTACACAAATACTATGTCAGGAAAGGATAGTGAATTCACAACTGATTTGAAATACCCACGGATTTTTTAGCAAATTTTGATTCATTGAAAGTAGAAAGTAGAAATTTATTTCATTTATTTCATAAGAATTATTAGCTATCAGCAATTTGGCCAACTTTACAATTCCAAATACTCCCTTCTTTTCAGCACCATGCCAGCCTAATAGTGAGGCAAAGGAATTTGATATTGTCATATTCACACATCTTCTAATGAAATCATATATCTGTATATCATGCAGTTCCCATCTATATTAGAAAATAATCATCCTAAAAAACAGAAATACATCATATTTTTAATCTGTTTTAATAAAAATGTTCGGTTTTTAAAACTATTTGCATCACTCACAGTTGCTTCAAAGTTTTTTGTTGTCTGAATACATTTCCACGATAATAAGAATTACATCGGTATTTATGAAGCAGTTGAAAGATACAGATATTGATTCACTTGTTCCCTAATAGTTTCACAGTTGTGGGATCTTCAGTTTCTAAATTTCATCAAGAATAATATATTCCCCGACAGCATTTGTTGCATCTGTTGAAAAACAATCAATCATTAGTTGAGCATTTCAAAAAATACAGAAATATTATTTCAGTATTTTTTGAGTTGAACATCCACTTTTTGTCTACTGAACAACAGCAACAGAACAGTTATTAATCTGAGACATAAATCATGCAGAACAAATTGAGAGTTTGATATCAAAGTTGTTCTCACAAATACATTGACATCGATACTAACACATACGAAACCAAAAAACACTGATGAATGTTCAAACAATTGTGTGCACAACATACTTTGTTCGTGTGGTGGAACTTATATACATCAAACATGAAGACCATTGACTGTGCGCCAGGAAGAACATAAATATCATATAAGAAATCGAAATATAACTGATTTAAAACTATCCGAACATATTTTCACTTCTGATGGCTATCATGTGAAGGAGAGGAGTGATACAAAAAAATTATTGAGGGAATAAAATCAATAAAGTAGGAAATTAAAAGAAACTGTCTGCATTCATTCAACAAACTCTGTCGAGACGGATCGCACCTGGTTACGTCTTCTCAGTGAAGAAGTAAGAAAGAGATAACAAAATGGTGACTTATTGGTACAGGCCATCCTGTGTCTCATGATAGCAAATGTCACCCAAAAGAATTTCTTTAGCATATTTCATTTGAATCCGTCAAAAAAAAAATGTCATCTCCAACCCTGATGGAAATAGAGTAATCAGCGAGTTTTGATAACGAAGACAGATGTAATTCAAGAAAAAGAAACTACCCAAATACCAAAACTACGTCACCATCACACTCGACGCGCGTTTCGCCAACAAAGTTAGCATCTTCAGGAGCTAAAAGCTTACTAAGCTTTCAGCTCCCGAAGATGCTAACTTTGTTGGCGAAATGTGCGTCGAGTGTGATTGTGACGTAGTTTTGGTGTTTGGGTAGTTTCTTTTTTCTTGAATTGTATTCACACCAAAGGTTCCAAAATATTCATTGATTTGAAGACAAATGTGTCTCCGAAACGTTAACGTTTTTTTTTTGGAAAAAAGAAGTGTTTTTTATTTAAATTCAGAATACAGTACATTACTGATAAAATTTTATACTTTCATTCCATACAAAAGTCTTGAAAACGCAGTAACTTTTCAAATTGAATAGTCCTGTGAACGCAGTAACTTATCAAGTTGATCCATTTGCCCTTCTACACTTGTTAGATTTTTCTTGAATTTACGTTTTTTTCATTTCCAGACCGTGGAAGGTTGAAACATCCAAAATATTATGTCTGGAAGCGAACTTCCTCCACAAATTCAAACTTTAAATTGATAATTCACAACTCCAAACCCTACTGCCAAAACTATTGGAGCATACACTAAATAGGCGAGAACACGAAAAGATATTATCGCTCCAAATATGCTTGAAAATAAACATATAACTGACCCCAGAAAATATTTTTGGAGTCAAATTTCAATTACAGCCGTTCCCATTCGTTTCTGAAAATCAGCAAATTTCAAATCTACCAATATTGGCGCTCTTTGTGACGTATTCTCCCGAGCCCAATCAGATAAATGGACGTATTCTAATAGGGTTGATTGTGACGTGAAACGGCAATGCTATTAGTTGCTCGGAATTCTCCGGAGAGGACGTCACAACAGTTTGCAATGGCGCGAGAAAGAAGCCATTTGAATTTTGTCGACTTCAAATATTTTTTTTAGATAGAAAAAAAATTAACAAAAAGAGAAAATTGCCAACAGCTTTCACAAGTTGCAGAATCCATTAAAATGATTTTAAAATTTCGTGACCTCGCCTATTATATTTGTTATTAGATGACTTATACGAGAAATTTAGACAATTGGGTACAAAACACTTGTGATTCATAGTAAACCACTAACAAATCCTTTAAATAATTGATAAAGATAAATATTTTTGTTGTACTTAACCTGAATTATTGATATCAAGTAACATGAAAACACAACATTGTTCTTCTAGCACATTACGCACTGTCGGGGCTTTTGCCAATATAAGAATAAGAATCAGTACCCTTCAAAATTTAAAACCCAGCAAATTCGAAAAATTCATGAATGAAACTCAACGTTATTTAGAAAACTGAAAGTAGGGCGATTTCAAAAATTGGTAGGATGGGTGAAGAAATAATGAAGAAGTCAACTCGTATATTTTTTTATTGTAACGTTTTTGGTTTCACCCGATGTAAGATCATATTTGTTATTTTTAACGGCACACCCTGTATTTCACCTCATTTTTTAATTCTCATGAATTCGATTCTAACCTATCATAACCTATACCCAAATTGAACAGTTTTTGGGTTATTCGAGTTTTTTTGAAAAAGTGACAGATGTTGTCTTTCGAACACACGTCATTTTTCATGTGAATTGAAATTTAAAAGAATATGCAGTGAGTGAATCATGAATAATGCAGATTGAATGGATCATGCACAATTTTCACATCCACTGAATAATCCACAGGTTGCGCAAAAATGTGAATACAATAAGTAAAAGAGAAAAATAAAAAATCTCAACTTTTTCAATTCTTTTTTTTCTTCTAGGTTCAATTCTACTATGAAAATGAGCCCTAGTTATACACTTCCATGAACCCAAATTTTATCATTTTGGAGGTGTTCCGCAATAGAAATTATCTTCACGGATTTAATTTTCTATCCCCTATTTTGATTGATAAAATTTTATAACTGCTTAGTTTTCATCTCATGAAAAAATTATCTTGGATACAAGACAAAAATTGACAAGAATAAACAACAAATATTATAAGATTATTATTCTGACACTTTTCAACTAACCATTTAAATTTTCGTCAAACAAGTAAAGCATCACCATGACGTTGTCTTTTACAGCGCAGTAAACATTGAGATTCCAACGGTCTTAAAATTGACGTTCCCGAACTGAAAGTGGATATGTATTGCTCCAGTAGTTAACATTCCGCTTATTGAACATTCTTAAACGTGAATCCTCGCGTCAAAATAACTTCTATTGCGGCCTGATTCCAACAGTTCTAGGTATAGAGAAGTGTAGGTATATTCATGATAGAATTGAACCTTGAAGATAAAAAGGGTCCATTTGAAGAAGCTGAAATTTTTTATTTTTCTCGTTCACTCATTGGACCCACGATTTTTACGCACCCTGTGGATTATTCAGTGGATGTGAATATTGTGTGAGATCCGTTCAACCTTCAATTTAGTTGATTCACTCACTGCATATTAAGGTGGTAATTTACATAAGAATTACGTGTGTTCGGGAGGCTGCATCTTTCACTTCTGCACAGAGTGTGCCAACAAAATTAACGAAAATGACGTCATTCCGATGAAACCGGAAATGACACAGTAACCAAAATGTTTTAATTGAATTCTGCATCAGTTCTTCACCCATCCTATCAATTTTCAGAATCGCCCAACTTTTAGTTTTCTATAAATAGATGGTGTCAACTCTTAAAGATATACCCTGTATATAATAGCCCGCCATGCACAATCAGATGAAACGATTGAAATACACTATTCACTATATTTCATCATAAATTTACATATTTTAACCTCACATTAGTTCATTGCGCAATTATTCTACTCTTTAAGTACATATTCTGAATGTATTTTTCATTAGCTTCCATTTCCTTCAGTGATTGCTGCCATGAATCGACTTCACCAACGACTCGGGTTTATTGAAAAACGAATGAGTTTGAGAAATGAAATGAATTTCAAGAGACCACGAAGCCACGTGCATGCCCTGGGCGAGTGTTTGAACAGCGACTGTCAAAACTAATATTCGACTGCTAGCTAAACGGTCTTTCCATTTGATGTCAGCCTCGGGTAGGGTTTCGAAAAACTGTGTGCTTTATCCAACATTTATCCATGAACCGCGATATTGCATTTGTGTTTACACAAAAGCTGCTATTTCCAATGTTAACTCCGAACTTCTACAATGATTTTATACTTGATAACAAAGTGTGAAAATGTCCATTATATGTTTGCTGAAATACAAAGTGACCCATCGAAAACGGATTTAGTGTCTTTCAAAGTTTCAATCATATCAGAAAAATCAACAGCTTTATCTCATTTTTAACCTATCAAAAAAATAAAAAGGAAAAACAGATTGTGCTGTCACCTGATCTTCTGCATTTTTCTATCAACCTGGAGTATTGTGTTAATATTACTCAAAAATGTATATTATGTTTATCTGGTTGATGAAAATAAATACCTTTATTATCATTATCATTATGATAAATACAGAAGATAAAATATTTGGGATTATCTTTCAAAGATGAGATAACATGGGATTCTAAAAAAGTAATTGATGATCTGAAGACAAATCTAGATAAATTAATCAAATCTCCTTTTTTGAAATGCCAGCATAAATTTCAAGTGTTCAACTTTTCCATATGGCCTTCATTAGTATAATCCTTTTAATACACTCCTCTTGACAAATTACCTTTGATATTCCCAGCAGACATTGATAAATCAATAAAATCATCTCTCAAGAAAATTTTGGATTTAGCATCCGATATTCCAGATAGTATGCTATATTCTTCTCAGAAAATGAAGGGTCTTGGTCTTTATCGAGCTTCATGGAAAGCATTTTTACAAATTTCAACATTTGTCAAAAGTTAAAAATACACGAGAATGTTTAATTGTGAAAAGCTAATTATTGCAATCAAAAGTTAAAAATAGTTTGGAAGATGATAAATGGACTTCTCTGGTTGTTAATTACGAGAGATGTAAAGCGATGAAGAATACTCCAAATGGAAACTTTTGAAACAAAAAGGAAGAGAGGCAGAACTCTATAAACAATATACACCTGCAAATACATGGATGAGAACACAAGAAGGATTGACAACATCTGAGTGGAAAAAAACCATCAAAATGACAGGATACGTAGTTGACTTGCAGGCAGATCTCTTGACGGTAATCAGTGCAAACATTGTACTGAGTTTGAAACCCTTCCTCTCGCCTTGGGATCTTGACCACTTGGCCATCTTTTGGGAAATACAAGAAAAAACACAATTCGCCATCTAATAGCGACTAAATTTTCCAAAAATGTCGAAATCCATCAAGAAATTAAATGAACAAGCAACAAATGAATCCCAACCTTGCGCAGTTAATACGATTCCTTTCTTCAAGGAAAAATGTGAAATAGCTGGCAAAATCGAAATAATTGGTTTATTCATTGGTATTCGAGGAACGATCACTGAATTCTTTGTTGATTTTTAACAGTTGTTCATGATCAACAGTGTTGAATGCCTTTGCAATATCTAGAAATACACTAATGGCAGATTGGCTATTATCGATCGTTCCATACATTTTATTGGTAGAAAATTGAATGGCTTCTTCAGTAGGTGTAAAACTTCTGATGGCCAGAATTGTGAAGATTTTCCCATCCAGGCTTCTGCTGAACCTGTTGGGGTTGTGGACTAGTCCTTCCAGGTGACTGCTTTGCTGTTCATTCTTCACAGTCCTTTCAAAACAAGGAAAGTATGTCTGCAGGAGAACACTCAAGCTCTCCTCAGGGTTTTCAGTATATTCTCTGTTCAGTTTTTCATTCAGACCGATACCGTTGAAACTTTATTTAGAGAGATTTTTTTGAAGACATTGTTCTGGGGCACAAAGCTTTCGTCTCATTATTTGTCTTTTGAACCATAATGGAGTTTTCACTAGATAACTAGATTTCGCGGTGTAAGAGCTCTCCCGGTGTAATAGCTTTTTCCACATGTCGGTTTATGTGTAACGCCAACCACAATGACTAGAAAATTCCATGACAAAGCCCCGTTGTAATCTATTTCTCCATTTAGGAAATTTCACGGATCAGAGCGTCCGAATCTGAAACAAAATTGTACTAACAAACTTTTAAACTCAGCCTCTACCTCAGTAGTACAGTCGGTGTAGAAATTTCCTTCATAAATAATCGGCATGGAAATTTTCCTCCATTAACTGGACCCATACATCATAAGATAGAAAATGTGTGTTTCGTATAAAATACATGAATAATGAATTGACAAATGACAAAGTCTATTTTCCAATATAATACGATTAAGATAATGAAAAACTAAAGTATGAATTATAGTATTCGACAAGGGATATCTACTACTCTTACAATGAATGGACTTTTAAATATTCTTTATTGTATTATTTATTAGAAATGACCGTTGTGTTTCAGCTTCATCAATTATTATTGATTCAATGTCAATTAAAGATTGATATGTTTCAGAAAAGGAACGTCTGATTGGACATACAAAAAATAATTAATGTTGTAGGGATACTAAAGGCACTTGCAGCTTGTACATATTTCATTACTTATTATTGTATATGCTTTGTTATTCCTTGTGTTCCTTAATTATATGCGGATATTCCCGTTGTGATTATATATGTGGAGTTAATAATAGTTCGCTTTATAAAACATGGTCCAAAAATGTCCGATTACGAAAATACGGGGTGTTAAAGTTTAATGAAAAAAAGAGAAATTCATTATTATTTTCGAAACTGCTTGCGATAATTCAGTGAGCTTCAGTAGATGTTTTCCATTTGAACATAATTTCCATCTTCAACAGTGGCGTGCGTACAAGTACTGTCTTCTAAAGAGAAGGAAGAAAAAGCAGAAAAATATGTTTATACTGTAAAACATGCACTACCTATCTACTGAATATCTACTGAATGTCACTCAAATATCTCGTGAGGTTTCGGAAATATTGAATAATTCCTCCATTTTTCCTTCATCCTCAAAACCCCTTATTTTCGTACCATAGTTTATAAAGCAAACTATCAATAATTTTCCATGTAGAAACACTCTCTTAAATATTCGCGTATCATTAAGAAACGCAATGTAGAGTATTTTAATGTTAGTAGTGCGTATTCGTGAGATGAAGCTTTGGTCTAATTGGTTTGTGCTTAGAAAGTGCTGTTTGTCTAGTAGTACGTGTTTATACATTGGGCAATGAGTACTTTATGTTATTTTATTTCAATCCTGTATATGATTGGATTGTTTATATTTTCCTAACGCAATGTTGATTGTATCCGCATCAAAAATATGTATACTAAATTCTGGTGTTCCGATTCTAGTCAATACATCATATATTTGACTGATCCAATTATATTTTGATACAGTTTTATTTTAGTGATATAGTTGAGACGAAAATTTACATACCTATTCATGCCCTGCATAAACAAAATATTGCGTTACCATAGCAACGAACAATAACTTATTAGAAGTGTCAGTGTAAAGTTTGACGTCAAAAAAGTAAACCAGTGTTTCGCAAAAAATTGGAGTATCGAGCCATCATCAAGTACCTGTATTTAAAAGGGTTAAGAGGTAAGCAGATTTACGAAGATATGCTTAATACCCTTGGTGATCAATGTCCTTCGTATGCGACCGTGAAAAATTGGACTGCAAGCTTCAAAAGAGGTAAATTTTCCATTGAAGAAGGAAGGCCAGGGAAGGCCAGTTTTTGTGTCAGTCCCCGAAAATATCGATGCAGTTCATGACATGATTTTAACAGACCGTCGAATTGGGCTAAAACGGATATCTGAAGCACTAAATATTTCATACGAACGCGTTCATTATATAGTTCATGTCAATTTGGACATGAGAAAAATTGCTGCAAAATGGATCCCCAAATGTTTGAATGTGGACCAAAAGCGTGTAAGGGTAGTAGCATCGCAATCGATCTGTGCTCGATTTGAAAACGATGTAGACTTCTCAAACCGAATTTTTACTATGGATGAGACTTGGGTACATTTCTACGATCCAGAAACAAAGCAACAATCGATGGAATGGCGACACTCCGATTCTCCAAGAACTAAGAAGTTTCGAGTCCAAAAATATGCTGGAAAAGTTCTTGCTTCAGTTTTTTTGGGATTGCCATGTAGTAATCATGATTGATTTTTTGGATATGGGTAGAACAATAACTAGAGATTACTATTCGACATTACTGACCACTCTACGGCAAAAAATCAAAGTGAAAAGACGCGGAAAGCTATCTAAAGGTGTTTTGGTTTTGCAGGACAACGCCACTGCACACAAATCTCATGTTGCCATGCAAAAAATTCATGATTTATGGTTTGAATTACTAGAATCTGACTATCATATCTTTCCTCAACTGAAAAAAAGTTAAAAAGGTTGTAAATTTTCATCCAGCGAGGAGGTAATAAATGCTGTGGAGGTCTGGTTTGCAGAGCAAGAAGAACTATTTTTTTTAAAGGTCTAGAGACGTTGCAGGTTCGCTGTAATAAATGTATCCAACTAAGAGGAGAATATGTTGAGTAATAAAATACTTTGACATAGAAATTTTGTTTGGTTCTATAGTAGGTTAAGAATTTTTCAATATATCCTCGTACAGTGTGGCCCATTTAAGATGGAAGCACCCTTATAAAATATCTATATTTTACAACCATAAGATGGACATTCAAAATGTTTACTAGGACACCAAATGTCATGAATAAGTCTTCATTTTCATCGTCAACTATTTTCGTTTTTTAAGTCCAAAAAGAAAAAAAATTATTACCAATTTTTTACAAAAAATCTGACTACACCACTGAATTCGCAACGTTCTCAAATTATTTATGGAGAAAATTACGAAGAAATGCATCCAATAATAAAACAGTTATATAGGAATAAAATTTCAAAAATATGCTGTTTAATCAACCCACCACTTTCAGAAGT
Source organism: Chrysolina oricalcia (assembly GCA_944452925.2). Lineage (NCBI taxonomy): Eukaryota > Metazoa > Arthropoda > Insecta > Coleoptera > Chrysomelidae > Chrysolina > Chrysolina oricalcia. The sequence goes on along the minus strand of OX101808.2, from coordinate 37,118,576 downwards.
TGCATCACAGTTCTGACTACACCACTGGATATCACTATTCAAAACTTCATCAAATTCTGTTCATCAATAAAAAAATTATAAGGAAGTAAAATTTGAAAAACATTTCGTTTAATGGAATTTGAACGACATTCTGACTACCCCACTGCTTCCATTCCATTAAACGACAAATTTTCCAAATTTTATTCCCCTATAATTTTCTTATTGATAAACAGATTTCGATAAAATTCTGAAAAGTGATATTTTGAGACTTCCTGAATCCAGTGTTGTAGTCAAAATGTTGATGAAACTTTTGAATGAAGTAGTAGGTTAATAAAACAGCATATTTTCTAAATTTTATTCACCTGTAACTTTTTTATTGATGGATGCATTCATACGTCATTTTGACTGAAACCATTTGAAAATATCATTGATCCAGTGGTGGAGTCAGATTTTCTCTTAAAAAATCTCTAATTTATTTTTCGATTTTTGACCTTGAAAAACATGAATAGTTGTCAACCCTGAAAATGAAGGCTATCTCATGAACTTTGGTGTCCTAGTAGACTTTTTGAATGTCTACCTACCTAATGGAAGGGGAATTATTCATATCGGTTGTTAGATTAAATATTCGTGCTTCCATCTTAGATGGGTCACAATCTGTAATGTATATTTTACTCCAGAGACTGTACTAAAATGAATATCCGCGTTGACAAACACTGTATCAGAAACCGCAGCTCATTTTTCCTCTATTTTGCAGTGCGTTAGGGAAGGGCCAGGAGTGGAGAAGCCAGGGAGATATCGGTGTGTCTGTCGGAAGGGATTCTATCACCACAGCGGTAATTTGTCTCGGCACGGTCTCTATGGAGAAGACTTCGTCGCGGAGGTGATCGATCCATCACGGTGAGTTGTATATTTTCATTAGAGCTAAATTAAAATGCACTCTTTCATCTGAATAATGTGTTTCACTGGCAAAGCGATTGTGATTATATTAATACTCAATGAAAATATTCAGTAAACATTACATTGAATTTTATTACAGACTTTCGTTACCTTGAAACTTTCTTTCATGTTAACCTAGAAGTTCCCTAGGGTTCTATATTGGAACCTTTGCTATTCATAGTTTCATTATAAAAATAAAAATTATCAAAGAAAACGAATAAGTGGACAAACAAATCCTTAATTCAGTAATCAGTCTGTTGGAAAAATCACATGTACAATGAACCAATAAAAAATCCCCCAAATGAAGAACTACAACGTGAATACAATACATATAAGAATACTCTGGAAAACATTTTCAATAATAAAAAAAATAATTATAAATCACGCATAAATGGAAAAGAAAAGAAATGTATGCACAACAAATGATATATTATATAGAATAAGGGACGATAAAAACAGCATTAAGGGGTTGAGTGGAAGAGTATTTTTGTTGTGCTAGCACATCTTCGCAACTCGGAATTAGTATAATTCCGACTTTACAACTCGGAATTATTATAATTCCGACTTCACAACTCGGAATTAGTATAATTCCGACTTCACAACTCGGAATTAGTGTAATCATTACGATTCCACGAGTTGACATTGAAAGTTATGTGAAAATGTAAACTTGGACCATCCAGCGAGAACTTTGAAGATTTTATACAGCTGATGGTTGGCCCTAAGATCTATGAAAAAATACACCAATTTTAGATATGCTGTGTGGTTTAATGCTTGGCGGTACCACTACGATTTTTGGAAACTGTAGATTTTAATCATAGCTTGATGTACCAGTTCACCAGACATGCTGCATATTTATTTTCTGACATCATTCACAACACCTAGGAGTCCCCAAAGACACACTGGAGGGGATTCTGTTTTTCTTTGTTCTTCAATTAGGTACACACAGCACCGAAAATGTTGCCAGCGATGACAACAAAACAGAAACCCTTTGATATTCAACGCCTTCCAACAGGACCGCGAAAAGTTGCTGCAACACAACACATTTTGTTGATGAAAAATTTCAGATTTGTTGTTAAATTGTTGAAAAACATGTTTTGTTGGTTTGATGTGGATACGGCATAAGAGTTGGAAACGTGTTTTTTTATTTTTTCTTATGGAAACGGGAACGCGAAAAGTTTGTTGCATAAAAAACACAACACGTTTTGATGATGAAAAGTTTCAGATTCATTGTTGAATGGTTGAAAAACATTGAGTTAATTTTTTATTTATGTATTGTTGGTTAGATGTGGACCCGGCATAAGAGTTGAACACGTGTTATTTCAATGGAAACGCGTCAATTATTAAAAGAAAAATCTCTCAGATTGGCAGGATGAAATAATGTAATGATCAATAATAAACGTGTTGCTAAGAAGAAAAGTTGCTAAGCATAAAACTAGTACTTTTCTTACGATTTTCTCTAAATCAAGTATGCTGTTTTCCAATAAAAATACTTAACAAGAGCGGAAAGTTATACTTTCCCACAAGCTACTGCCGATGTGGCGTGCGGGAAAGATACGTTCTAATAATATTAAGTAATAGAGAGATATTAAAGTACCCGCAATAATGGCAGGCACTAATAAAGTCGCCATTATTTTGAAATGTGCTCAGGCGCAGTGTTAATCAGGAATAGGGAGTACTTTATTGAAATACTGCCTGCTTTTATTAGAGGACATTTACAGGCGAGAATTAAAATTTCTTTATTTCCACTTCTGGCAAGATCGTAGATACGACATCACTCATGAATAATAAATATATAATTTTTTCAAGAGTAGTCGATATAGAAAGCCTATTTGGGCATCCGATAAACAGATTAATTGTATCCGATTCTGAAATAAATAATTGAGAAAGTAAAAATCCAAAATACTGAGATTTGCTTCAGGTTATGAATAGCGAACGCCCGTCACGATGACATGTAAATAAGGAACGAATAAACGAAACTGAAATATCTCTGTTTTTGATCACAGAATAGTGCCAGTCACTATTAAAATAAAGTTGCCTTAAATAGTGCCTGGCGTTATTGCAATATCTCTATTAACGTTAGGGATCAATGTTTGAACTTTCACCATAATTTCAATGGAATCGCAATGATTACACTAATTCCGTGTTGTAAAGTCTGAATTATACTAATTCCGAGTTGCGAAGTCGGAATTATACCAATTCCGAGTTGTAAAGTCGGAATTAGACAAATTAATTTTTTTAATCCTTTGTGGCCCTTCTACGCTTTCGTACGTTATGAACAATTTAAGGGCAAATCTTTCTAAATGCGCCGATTTAAGAGAAATCATCTTATTCAACGCATTCTCTATCTAGCTTTGGTAGTGAGGGACAATTCCTCCGACATCAATGTATCATCGGAACTAAACCAACATGTATAATTTCAGTTCCATAAGATAATAGGAAGTGGTTCTAATTCAGATTGCAAGATTTGTACCCATCTAACAAACACACACACACAGAGCAAGTTAAATAAAAGCTGACATTTTCAATAACACCTTCATCAATATGGGAAAAAGTTTGGAAAACAAAATTGCTAAAGTTGGCCCCAAATCAATGAATGCGAAAATTACAACTAACTCAATTTCCATCAGTCCAGCATCTCAGACCGAAGTTTTTCAGACCATTCATCAACTAAAAAATGGAAATTCTCCTGGCATCGATTGTTATGAAGAGTTACTGGACTATCAGTGTTTTTATATTTCCTAAACTATAAATGTTTCAATTTGTCAATGTCACTTAGATATTTTTTCAATAGAACAATCGACAATATTATTATATACATAGAAACTGTTGAATTTAAAAATGAAACTTTACAAAGCAATTAGATAAAAAACTAAATTTCAAAGAAAAGTAACCAAGTAATCCCATGGTTACAAACATGGTCCTTTAGAGCAGGATTGCAGCAAGAGTGTAACTTCGTCGATACGAGACTTTTCTGCAAATCAGTACTGGAAGCAGTTCCAATCGTCTTCTCAGTCTAAAACAAGTAAATACGTGGGTGAGTCCTCTCCAATTCCTTTCCAAGTTCCAATTCCTTTATATTTACCACTGCCAATAGTCGTTTTGTCGGTACACGTGTAATTTTCCTCGAAAAATGAGTGACGAAAAACAACTTATTCGCAAACGTGCTTCGTTGAAATTTCGTTTAACAGTTTTTTTCGAACTATTTACGCGATGAGTTTGAAATTAAATTAACCACTCCTAGTCCCAAGTTAGAGGAAACACAGTTCTTAGATCTCCAATGTCGAATGAGTAGGTTGGAATCATTAATAAATGAATTTGATGAAACGCAAGGTCAAATTGATCAAATAACAGAAAATATTGAAGATTAATTTCTGGAAAGAGAACAATTTGAGAAAATATATTTCTCAAAAATGGCTTTGGCTCAAAAAATCTTAAGAGATAATACTGAAATTATATTTAATTCTCCAACCAATAGTATACATCCGAATGATGTTCAAAATAATAATTATCTTCCAGTGGTTGATAAACAAAACATGAATAGCATACAGGATGTTCGATTACCGTTGATAGATCTTCCATAGTTTGGTGGAAAATACGATATGTGGTTAGAATTCCGTGATACTTTCGATTCTCTGATCCATTCAAATGATACCTTGTCGCCTATTCAGAAATTCCATTACTTACGTGCATCTTTAACAGATAGTGCTGCACAAGTTATAAAATCGTTAGAATTTTCTACATCTAATTATGCCGTGGCATGGTCCATTCTTTGTGACAGATACAATAATACTCGACTGCTCATAAATCAACACGTTCGAGAATTGTTCAATTTGGAATCTATTCCAAAAGAGTCTGCAACCAAAATTCGTTTACTCATAGACAATTTATCGAAACATTTACGATCCCTTGAACAATTGAAACAACCTGTTGATCAATGGGATACACTCATCATATATCTAGTGAGTCAAAAACTGGATGCATTCACATTACGTCAGTGGGAGGAACATAAATCTGATTATGAAATACCAACTTTACAAATATTTAAATCATTTTTAAAAGCTAGAGCCGATTTACTTGAAACTATTAACGCAGATAGACATCAAGGTAGTGAATTTAGGCGAGATAGCAATAGTGGTAAAATGAAATTAGGTGTTTCAAAAAATTTGCTAGCAAGCAGTAATGTTTGCTCCTATTGCAAAATGAATCACTTTATTTATAATTGTGACGAATTTAAGAAACTTCCTTTACATGAAAAAATGTAATTTTCAAAAAAGGTACATATGTGCTTGAACTGCCTCAAACCTGGACATCAGAATAGGTTATGTCGATTGAGTGGTTGCTCAAGATGTCGTTATAAGCACAATACTTTACTTCATATTTATCAAAGCAAAACTGAATCCCAAGGGGCAGCGAGAAGCCAAGTTGACCAAAATAATGAAAATGCTACAAATGTCAATCCTAGCATAAATTTGTCTTCTAGGTCTAATCAACATGTTTTGCTGTCAACTGCCTATATTAAAATCTTTGACAATAAAAATATTTCTCATACAGTCAGATCACTTTTAGACAGCGGAAGCCAGTGTAGTTTTATAACAACTGATGTATGCAGGAAATTTGAGTTGCCAACTCAAAAGATTGATTTCTCGGTTTCCGGTTTAAATCAATCTATTTCAAAAATAAATGAACGTTACCTTGTACAGATTGCTTCTCTTCACAATGAATTTAAATGTGAATTACAGTGTCTAGTTTTGTCTGATATTACCGGTTCTGTTCCAAATATCAGACTCAATATTTCAAATCTGGATTCACCCAGAAACATAAAGTTGGCTGATCCAAGTTTATATAGCCCAGGAAAAGTTGATATTTTGATAGGTGCTGATATATTTTGGACACTCTTATGTGTCGGTCAATTCAACTTAGGTACGGGTAAACCCATATTACAAAAAACAAAATTCGGTTGGGTTATTTCCGGTTCAATTTCTACATATCATAACAAAGTGTCTATTTGTCACATTTCTACAACTTCCGATATCCAGGAACAACTTTCTAAATTTTGGGAGTTAGAGGAATGTTCTGATACCAAACGTTCTCTAGTCAAAGACTTCGACCAAAACGAGGTTTCTTATTTCATACCGCATCACGGTGTTGTACGTGACAATAGTCTAACAACAAAATTACGTGTTGTTTTTGATGCTTATGCGCCAACAACAACTGGACTGTCACTAAATAATGTGCAAATGATAGGTGCAACGATACAAGATGATCTTATTTCCATCATCATACGTTTTCGAAAACATAATTTTGTTTTGACAGCTGACGTTGAAAAAATGTACTTGCAGGTGTGTATTGAACCGTTATCAAAGAATTTCCTGGAGATCAGATCGATCTGAACCTATAAATATCTACAATTTGAATACATTTGGAATGGCATCTTCTCCATTTTTAGCTATTCGAAGTGTCCACCAAATAGCAATCGATTATGAGAAACAAGAACCAATTATTTCAAGAATCATAAAACGCGATTTTTATGTTGATGATTTGTTGACTGGAGCAAGTACATTAAAAGAAGCTGTATACATATATTTGTGATAAATTATCAGCCATTCTCGATAGTGCTTGTTTTCCACTTCGCAATTCTTCGTATTCTAATGACAAAGGAATCATCGAACATTTGAAAACAGAATACCCAAAAGCTGATACAATTCATATTGGACCCACCGAGTGTGCAAAAACTCTTGGTTTGATATGGTCTTGTTCGTCTGATGAGTTGAAGTATAATATAATTTCAGAATACGAGCATAAACGAATTACCAAGCGAGTCATCCTCTCAGGTATTGGACACTTTCGATCCTCTGGGTTTATTAGCTCCTTGTACTATTATTGCAAAAATGTTATTGCAAAGAATATGGCTCCAAAAACTGGCATAGGATGAATCTCTTCCAGCAGACATTCACTCCAGTTGGTTGAAATTCATAAATGAACTTCATTTACTGAATCGATTGTCAATTCCAAGACAGGTCTTGTGCCATGACGCTGTGAATTTAGAATTACATTCATTCTCGGATGCATGCCAATTTGTCTTCGGTGGTTGTGTTTATATAAAATCTACAAACGCAAAAGGCGAATGTTTTGTATATCTAGTGTGCGCTAAAAGTAAAGTTGCACCATTGAAGACGATAACCATTCCACGACTGGAATTATGTGGAGCATTGCTGTCATCTAGATTGGCAAAAAAGTTATCAGCTCTATAGAACTAAAATTTGATCGTTGTGTATTTTGGTCAGATTCTACAATATTAGGATGGGTTGAAACTGCCCCTAATCTTTTGAAGACTGTTGTGGGCAACTGTGTATCGGAAATACAAGAAATAACTGGGTTATATGAATGGAAACATGTGCCAACTAGCAGTAACCCTGCTGATTTATTATCGAGAGGTGTGTACCCATCCCAACTGGAAGAATTGAACTTGTGGTGGCATGGACCTTTCTGGTTATCAGAGAAAGACTCATGCTGGCCGGCATTCATATGTAAAGTTGAACAATTACCAGAAATGCGCGATATTGAAACTATTTTATTATCTGTGGCACATGTCAAACTTTCATTTCCATTTAAGAATTTTTCAAGTTTGATCAGATTAAAAAGAGTAGTTGCTCAAATTTTTAAATCTTCATTTAATTGCAAGAAGCCCATATCAGAAAGGAAAATTTCTCTGTCATCATATGACATAGAAAATTATTTCTATCGATTACTCAAAATCTCTCAAAATGAATCTTTCACACACGAAATATCAATTTTACTTAACAAAAAAGAACTGAATTCAAAGAGTAGCATATGTAATTTGAACCCATTTATCGATGAAAATGGTAATGCGCGTTGGTGGTCGATTAGAAAATTCGGATTATGATTACGAAAAGAAACATCCTATGATACTTTCTTCTTCGCACCATCTAACCAAATTGATATTTTCTTTCGAACATGTTCGATTGTTGCACGCTGGTCCACAGTTATTGCTATCCTCAATTCGAGAATTGTTTTGGCCAATTCACGTTCGTAATTTAGCCAAGCAAACTGTGCGTGTTTGCGTTCTGTGTTTTCGAAGAAATCCCAAACCAATAAATCTCCAAATGGGAAATTTACCTGCTCATCGTTTCCAAACAGGTTCAGTTTTTCAAACCACTGGTGTGGACTATGCAGGTCCATATCTGATCAAAAACAAAAAGGGGCGAGGAGGCAAGGTATCAAAATGTTGGATTTCTTTATTTATTTGTTTTTCTACCAAAGCAATCCATTTAGAATTAGTTTCGGAACTAACCACAGTCATTCATGCAGGCTTTGCGAAGATTTGTATCACGCCGTGGAAAACCATCCACAATTTTTTCTGATAACGGTACGAACTTCGTGGGTGCTCATTCAAAACTAAATGATTTAGGAAAATTCATTTTAGAAAATAAAAACGAAATATCCGAATCGGTAGCAAATGAATCCATACAATGGAACTTTATTCCACCAAGTGCTCCTCATTTTGGAGGACTGTGGGAAGCAGGGGTAAAATCTATCAAATATCATTTGACAGGGGTAATGGGACAAGCTCATCTCACCTTTGAGGATTTTTATACGTTACTGACACAGGAGGCAGTGGTGAATTCCCGTCCTCTTTTCCTTTTATCGTCTGAACCCAATGATCCACTTCCACTCACCCCTGCCCACTTCCTAATTGGAGAACCATTGACTTCTGTTCCTGAGCATTACTTCCAAAACATTCCTGATAATCGATTATCCCGATTCGAGAGAATTCAAAAACTGAAGCAGCATTTTTGGGAAAGATGGAATAAAGAATATATTTCCCAGTTACAAGAAAGAGTTAAATGGAAAACGAGCGGTGATCAGCTGAAGAAGGATCAAATCGTGATCATCAAAGAAGATAACTTACCAGCACTGCAATGGCGATTAGGTCGCATAGTCGAATTGCATCCTGGAAAAGATGGAGATAGCAGAGTTGCCACCATTCTTACGAAAGCAGGGACAGTTCGACGAGCATTTAGCAAAATATGTCCACTCCCCGTTCCTCCTAGAGAAACTTCCATCCCTCCTAGAGAAACTTCCATTCCTCCTAGAGAAACTTCCGTTCTACCTAAAGAAACTTCCGTGCTTGACAAAGAAGATGTTTATTTGTGTTGAAGTTGAAGCCTTCAAAATGGGGGCTTATGTTATGAAGAGTTACTGGACTATCAGTGTTTTTATATTTCCTAAACTATAAATGTTTCAATTTGTCAATGTCACTTAGATATTTTTTTCAGTAGAACAATCAACAATATTATTATATACATAGAAACTGTTGAATTTAAAAATAAAACTTTACAAAGCAATTAAATAAAAAACTAAATTTCAAAGAAAAATAACCAAGTAATCCCTTGGTTACAAACATCGATAGTATCAAGAAAATTGCATGTTACGTAGTTATTCCACTTACTTACATTATCAACAAATGTTTCCTGGAAATATAATTTTCTGAAAAATTCAAAATTTCAGTAGTGAGACCAGTTTATAAAAATGGGGATGCTGCAGACGCAAAATTCTAAAAAAATGATTCACTAGTTAGATGAATGAGTATGGACTTACTATCTGATATGCAGTTTGGCTTCAAAGAAGGGAAATCAACCGAAGATGCTATAGTAGAACTCTTCAATAATTTGGCGAAGCTGCGGGCGATGCCGGACCTGAACGCTCGCGCAGATAGCGAGTGAGCGTATTTGACTTTCGAGGCGCTATGCACCGAGAAGAACCTTGTCGAATCGAAGAACGTTCCTAAGGCTTACTAAAAATATCAAGAGCGTTCGCCGTTCGGTAGTCGTTCGCCGTTCGGTAGTCGTTCGAAGTTTAATTTGCAAACCTCGGCGATAGTTTCCAATTTCGATGACACTTTTATTCAATTTTAGTCTTTTCTAGTTATTTTATTTTTATGTTAAGTGTTATACTTTATTTTGACAATACATATAAAAAAAATTCCAGAGTGGTTTCTGAGTTTGGCTGGTATTGTTAGTATTTCGGCCACAAACGTTACACCTATATTTTATATTTATATACTTGTAAGTTTTGTCCATCATTTTATCTTTTAGGGCCCTGAGGATGGCAAAATATACTGCCGAAACGTTGGTTCGTTGAAAAATACTGGTTTTTCTTTAAGACGACCTAACCCCAACAACCATATTCAATAAATACCTAAATTATTGAAACTTCATCACTATCAATAAATAAAATTGTACTAGACACGCGACATTTTTTTCTCTCTTTGAAGTTTATCTTACATTTTTCCCTCTTCTGCAACTCGGGATAATTTTCAAACAATCGTGCACTACAAAAATTTCCTGGGATAATTCAATAACTAGGGAAATTATTAGTGAAAACAGGAAAATCAAACAGTACATTTTCTTCGACTAATATTCCGTAGTTTCCATTGCGGCTCTGGAGCGGCAGATCCGCATCAATCACATATATGTACCCAATCCCACGGTATCAATATTCCAAGAATCTCCCGACATGTGGTGCAATTCGTACACTGATGCTCTAAATATTTCCCGTCAAATTCCGTATTCCTCGTTCGTGATTGTAACCCTCCATTTATCATGCGGAATGTATGACAGCACATTGCTAATGTGTTTTCCGATCCTCGTCCATTGTTGACCCGCATATAGGTGGACGAGCAAGGGAATTTTGAATTTGAACTCCCACTCGGTTTCGACTAATGGTGTTTATTTCATCAACTACTGAAAAGCTTTGCTGGACGCTGTTTTGGTTTTTCATATCTATTTCTCAAATCGATACTTGGTGGGTGGGTGAAATTTATAGTTTCGATGAGAATCATGGAAATGCAATCTTTGTTGTTTCGATCGAAAGTCAATCGTAGATGAATGAGTCACTAGTCTTGATGACTGTAGGTATTATTTTGAACCGACGGCTTCGCCATTTCTGTTGACTTTGAAGTATTCGCTTTGTCTTTGCGCTTCTTTGCTGGCTTTCGTTTTTTAATTTTTCACCGAGTTTCATAAAACTTTGTCGCCAAATCAAGCACATGCCGGTGTGTGACATTACAATTTGGATTTCTTTCATTAAATAGAAATGCCGCCCTACGAGCGCACTTTCTTACCTCTCCATGAATCAAAATCATTTCAATTTTTTTTTAAAGAATGTAAACCATTTTCACAATCTTGTACGTTTATTAAAGTTATCACTTAACAGCCCAACATGTAAAACTGCATTAACAATACTATCACATCGTTAACATATGCTGAACAATTTATTGCTCAAAGATAGCAGTTTTTTTCAAATAATAACCCAAATAATAACCTGAAACCATGCATCTCAGTGCAGGCAAGTTGTAATTACTTCTGTTTGGTTAGAACGCAATTTTTTGGAAACAGCTCATCAAGAAATAGTATGCCAAGATACCAATGGAAAGAGAACTAAACGCCCATCAAAATGATGTGTCACTTGACCTCCTCCCCATATGAGGTTTTGAGGGTAACATCTACCTCTACTGAGGAGTTAAACCACGAGGAATACAAATAATTTTCGAAAGCGTCTTCCTTGAAAATCAAATTGATTTGTTCTTTCAATTTCTCATATTATTTACTGGAAGGAAGATATTAAGGGTGGCAAGTTTTCAAAGTCACACGGCATTTAGAAGTAGAGATCAATATCTACAATTTGTGTATTTGGGATATTCACCTGAGAAGTGCAAAATGTGTTGAAAATGTCACTGAAACTTGATCAAAACGCTTCATAGTTCAGGCGACTTCGGGTGCACTTTGAAGCATCTCTCAGGTGAAAATCCAAAATATTCAAATTATAGATATTGATCTTTACTTCCAAATGTTTGCAGAATTTGAATGTGTTGTAACACTAAGAGCGTTCGGCTGTTATTAAGTTGAATTAAATTTAGGTCACAATACCAACTTTTGATTGGGGTACGAAAAAAAAATTAAATGTTTATAATAAGTCCTTGAAGAGGCAAATGTAACGTAACCAGCGAATTTCAGCTATTCTGAATTCGATATTTATATAATATTAAGTTACATCGGTGACATTGATTTCAATCAAAAGTGAACAAAAATGGTCCCGATTATAGATCTATAATGGTTCACACCAAGTATATTCTTGAAGGTAAATGTTAACTCATTAAATTCTGGAAATATATCCTTAAATAATTTTTTATAAATACAAATCTATTGGGCTGCTTATATAGTATGGTTGGATCTGACCTGAACTTTTTCGAAGGTGACAGGGTACTGGGAAAAGCTACTGCTTTGTGTCAACATATTTCCAAGATTAAATTTTCTTCCTAGAAAGAAATGTGGGATGAACTTTATTCATATGTGCGAAAGTTACAATTTGGTTTAGGTGGAGATGAAAAGCTGTCAGAGAATTTATTAATGAAGACATTATGTTTTGCCAAGTTTGGTCTCTTAAGTTTTTTGCAAAGGCGACAGAAAGGATTTCCAAATTATCTTGAATTGAATAAAGCGTCGCGTTAGTCAAAGTCATGAATTGTTGCATCATCGTAGTCTGTTTATTAATTTTGGCCTCAATCAAATGATCACTTGTCTGAATGTGAGTGAGGATCGCATTAATTTTCTCACCATCATAATTATCTAAGGTGCCAAATAACCATTTGCTTGCAGTACCAATGAAATTGAACAATCCTCTTTTGTGAATCTTGTGTGGAATAATAATTTTCAGTAAATTATCTGACTGAGAGTGTATCATTCTTGCTTGTTGAATTAGTAGACCAACAGAGCATATATCATTGATTGCCTCAATTTGGGTATGGAAGGTATTTTGAATGTGAATTAATTTTGTTGTATTGATAAATCTAACGAAAGTATGTTTAGAAACGATTATTTTAGAGTGCTGTAGCTCGATAGGGATAATTGGGTTTGTTAGTTTATGAACAGAACCGTTAGTTATACTTGTTTGATATAAAAGGATTGAGAGAAGTATGAGTTTCATTCTGGAAAGAAAAGAAAAAAAAATCATTTCTGTTTTACTTTTCGTTTTTTAATTCCGTGCTTGGAATATCGAGTTTGGTCGGTTCTAACTTTATTGTTAGTTTGAGCAATAGCTCGTATCTTTGTGTATTTGTTTGCTAACTTATCTCTAGGTTGTTCTTTGATATAAAGTTGATCGTTTTCTGTGAATATGGGGGGCATGTCTCGTTTTTGATTAGTTTCGTCCAGTTGTTTTGCTTTTTTGTATCTAGTTTTTGTTTAACGGTTGAATATAGTTGTTTGAGCCTATGATGATGTTCGGTAACGTATTTACTTATTATATCTTTTTCTTGTAGGTCAAATGGATCTTTGGAGCCAAGATGACCGGTTACAATTTCAAAAGGGGTAAATTTAGTGGTGGAATGAATGGAGTTATTATAATGGAGCAATGCGTATTTCAACAAATTTTGTAAAGATTCTTCGGGAGATTGACACTTTTGAGTACGAATTTGTTCTAAAAGAGTGGAATGAAATCGTTCGATGTATGAATTGGAATTTGGGTTTCTTGGGGTAGTGAAGTGAATGGTAATTTTATGAAGTTTGCAAAATTCTTGAAAAATATTGTTATGAATTCAGATCCCCCCATCGCAAGTGATTCTATGTGATATAAAAGAAAGTAATCCATCAAGAATATTTATCCCGTTTATACCAGGGATTGGATATGCTTGTCCGAATTTGGAAAAAGTATCTATTATGGTAAGGAATTTTTCTTTCGCTATGGAAAGGGCATCAATGTGTATTTTTTCAAAAGGTTTATTACCTATGGGTATAGCTTGAAATTGCAGAATCGGAGGTGATCTGTCATATTTGTTTTTTTGACAAATATTACAGTCATTAATAAAATTTGTGACATCTTGAGTCAAGTTGGGCCAATCATAATTTTTTCTGATCGAATCAATAGTAGTTTGGATTCCTCTATGGCCAGTTTTGTAAATATGGTGATAGTGGATTTTGTCAAGTCTATCTTTTTCTTTTACATCAGTCAAAAGTTGAGAACACAATATTATTTTTGATGTTAATGTGTCAATTTAAGTCTGCATGAATGAAATGAAGATTTATTCGTGATTTTTGTCATGGAAATAAAGGAAGTATGTCCCTGATATGGTAAGATTGAGAAGGAATTCCTCAATATCTTCTTCCAGGAATTGTTTCCGAAATGTAATATAAAAACGTTTGTTTCCAAAAATGTTTTCTTGTGAGCATAGTATCGCTTTGTTTGAGTCAACAATTTTCATGATTACTTGTTTTTTATGATAGTTGAGTGGTTTGTCAGAATATGGAAATGTTAGAAGAGGTGCCTCTTGCGCGGAGTGTATTGTGGTAGTATGACATTCTAGTTGATAGTTTTCAGGGTTTCCTATAAACTCGTTCATGGTTTCATTAATATCACCGGATTCTCCTATGACAGAGATATTGTCATGATAGGGTGGATTTCGTGATAGGGCGTCGGCTACTATATTTTCTTTACCTTTGATGTGTTCGATTTCAAAGTCGTACTCGGATAATAAAAGTTTCCACCGATGTAATTTAGAAGCAGGATCTTTCAAGCTTGCAAGCCCTTTTAACGGTTTGTTATCTGATCGAATTTTGAATTTGTTTCCAAAGAGATACGGACGGAAATACTTTATTGACCATACGATTGAAAGTAGTTCTTTTTCTATTGTCGAGTAATTAACTTCTTGAGGATTTAAAGTTCTGCTTGCATAGCAGATTGGTTTATTATTTTGACATAGAATACCTCCTATGGCAAATTGTGAGGCGTCTGTGGTCAAAGTGAAGGGTTTTGTAAAGTCGGGGTGTTGTAGTATAGGTTCATTGCAAAGTAATTTTTTAGTTAAATGCGTTTATAAAGTCAGGTGTATGTTCTACCCGTTTTCCTTTCCTCAGGCAGTTTGTCATTGGTTTTGTTATCTTCGCGAGATTATCTATAAATTTTCTATAGAAGCCAATGAGCCATAAAAAACTCTTTATTTGTTTATGAGTTTTTGGAATTGGAAAATTTTGTATTGCATGATTTTTTTTGGGTTTGGTTTTATACCATCGGCTGTGACTATGTGTCCCAGAAATTCGACAGATTGTCTCAAAAATTCGATTTTGTCAGGTTGAATTTTTAAATTATGTTCAAGTAATTTTTGAAAGATAAGTTTCAAATTAACTAAATGTTCATCAAGACATATAGACAAGACATATCTGATTAATATACTTTTTTAAAACTTCATTTGGAAAGTGCTAGGGGATTTTTCAATCCAAATGGCATACGAAGGAAATCATAGTGCCCTTTGTCACTTGAAAATGCTGTTTTTGATATACTATCAGGATGCATCCGAATTTGGTGAAACCCGATAGCTAAATCCAAAGTGCTGAAATATTGAGCTTTACCAAGTTTGTCAAGAAGATCATCTACGTTTGGTATAGGGAAGCGTTCTGTAATCGTTTTTTCATTTAATTTCTGGTAGTCAATAACAATTCTCCATTTTGATTGACCGCTAGCGTCAATCTTTTTTAGTACTATCCAGATTGGGCTAGACCAACGTGAGGTGCTATTTTGAATAATGCCATCATTTAGCATTTGTGATATTTGTTTATCTACTTCTTGTTTATGAATTTGAGGAAATCGGTATGTTTTTGCATAGACCGGTTCATCGTCGGTAGTGCGAATTTTATGAGTTGTTTGCGTAGTCAAAGTCAAAGGTTGGTCTGGTTTTTGGAAAACAGTATGAAATTGTTTACATAAACGTGTGAGTCTAATTTTCTCGTCAGAATTTAAATGATCTAGACGAAGTAAGTGATCTATTTGGAGAGAGTCAGGACAGTTATTAAAATTATTTAATTCGTAATCATAGATAACTACATTTTCTAAGGAATGTACTTCGAGAGGGACTGGAAGTGAAAAATGTACGTCAGAAAAATTGTAGTTATGAATTTCGAGCCCAGCTTGACAATTTTTTATTGTAGCAATACATTCTGGAATAAAGCAATTATTAGCAATTTTTGTTTCAGGAATATAATAGGTTCCGTCTGTCGTTACGTTTACAGGTATCTGAGTGGAATATATTTGGTGAGCACCGATAGTAAGATTGTAAGATGAATATTCGCTCGGAGAACACTGATTAACTTTTATGAGAACATTATCTCGATATAATATTCCTTTCTGAATACTCCAATCAAATCCCATAATTTTTAAATCCTTGAAACTTATAATGCCATCCAAAAAATCTATGAAAATCAAATAATGTAAAGGAAATCTTGCTATTTGAGTGAAATTCTGCAAATGCAGGTAAGGTTGCAACATATTTTGTATTTTTCTCTCCGCATGAGGTTTGTAAAGAATTTGGTTTTATAAAAATATATTCCGAAAAGTATTTTTGTGCAATGGCTGGGTTCAGTATTGAAATATGACTTCCTGAGTCCAATAATAGGTGTAATGGTTGTCCGTCAGGTAATGCTATGGAAATAAAGGGTAGAATTCTCTGATCCATGACATTAATTTCTAGATTACCGTCCTTGAAGAGGCTTGTGTCAAAAAATTTCCGTTTTCTTGACAATCCGAGTTTCCGGACTCTAGAGTTATTTCCCCTGAGTCAGTGTAAACTTCGTCAAAATTTTGGGTAGTTTGGCTATAGTCATTGTCAAAATTATGTTGATATTCCGGTTTCACAATATTCTGAAAGTCATTGGTTTCATCAAAAGCGGTAGTTTCGTTAAATGGTGGGTCGTTAATTTGATGTAATTCTTCAATTTGAAATGTTGGTCTAGATTGAGGAGTAAAGTAATTACTGTGTCTCTGTGTGAGATGTTGTGGTAGTCTAGTTGTAGTGGACATTGGGGTTGGTTGATTCTGGGGTTGGAAATTATTTTTTGGTTTCCAAACGTTCTGATTCTGAGGTGGTTTCCCAAATACCTGTTGGTTAGTGAATGCTTTTTGTTGAGGGAAACGATGTGGTTGAATGTTTATTGGTTGACTTGGAAATTTGGGTTGAGAACTAAAAGTCTGTGATTGATTGAACTGTGGTGGAGTTTGTTGGTGAATTTGAAATAATCTTTGTGGCTGAAAGTGATTTTGAGATCGTGGAAAATTTTGTGGAAAAGCGGGGACTCTAATATTTGAATTTGGTATTGTAAGTGAACCAGTATTATTTCGATTTTTATTTTCATTCATTAATGAGGAAAATTTTTTTTCTTCTATGAGATATTGTAAGGCTGTTTCTAGTGAATCAGGATTCTTCAATCGAACTCCTGTTCGGAGATGTGCAGGTAAATGTTTCAAAAAGGTTATCAATACGAGTTGATCAACATTAGAAATTTGCGCAACTTTTTGTTCCAGGGTCATTTGTTCATTATTAATTGATGTGAATAATAAGCTTCTAGTGTACTGACAACGCATGCCAAAATTGTATGGCGATTCTTTGAAATATGGTCTCAAACTGTGTAATTCTTGAAGCAAACAGAAAAATGATCTCTGGTCAGAAAAAGATAATTTCAAAAGCTTTTTTATGTCATCCCATTTGGTTAATTCAATTCTGCTGGAAACCAAGACCAAAGCCTTATCTTTCAATTTTGTTATTATGGCACTGAGAATGAGTTTTTATATTGTTTCATCAGCATTTGCGTATTTAGTGAAAATTTCGTCCCAAGATGCACTAATTTATTCAGTTCGCATGGTTCGCCTGAAAATATAGGAATTATGTCCAAAAATAATCTAAGTTCTTGATAATTGAATGCCATATTTAAAGTGTTTGATTCGTTAGAAATTTCTTCGATAGAAAGATTTTGCATACTTTCGGATAGATTTTCAAGTTCAGTATTCAATTCAGGAACAGTATTTTGTTCACCTTCGGATTCGCTATCAGAATTATTCAATATTCGCCTAATTTGGTTTCTTGCGATTTTATTTTTTTCGCAAGGTCTCTAAATTCACGAAACATAAAAATATACTACAGTGAGAAAATTATATTATGCATATATGAAAGGAAACAGTGAATGGAAAATGAGAGAGTCTTACGTTCCAATGTGTTGGATGATGATGGGTTCTCAGCTACTATATGATGTGTTGAAAGTTCTTTTTTCTTTCACCCGTGAGAGCCTGGTTACCCTGGGCCTTCTCAACTAGGTTTTTCTTACTTGCTAAAGGTGTCTTCGGGATATTCGTTCCGTCGGGACTCCTGTTTCTTATTTGCTAAAGGTGTCTTCGAGATATTTGTTCCTTCGGGCACTTGTTCCAGCTTCCAAGACTCCGGCAGTCACTTTCCAGATTTGTTAGGCACGATGACTTCGTTTTCTTGAAAAGCAGCTTGGATAATTCACAAATCCCTTTGTTGAAATGTGAAAAAAATCCTCTGTCGACTGCGCCAGTTACAATTCGAATCTCGCAGTGTGTTTGGTTCAAAGATTCGAACTTGTTTGTGGTGGTTAGAACCTCTAATTGACTTGTTGGATTACCAAGTCACACTTTCAATTACACCTGATTAAAAATACTTCATTCAACTAATGGTTTTATTGAAGAGAGCTTATAGTAGCAACAACATCTAAAGAATAATTCTAACAACACTTCTTAAACATGATCAGCTATTTATAATAATAAATAAGATGATTCAGCAACCCGAATATATTTGATCGGAGAGATAAAGTTCTGTATGAATGGAAATTTCCAGTACGAAGAAGGGCCATCGGCAGGAACAGCGTCAGCGACAATACTTCGGTAGGGAATCCAGGCGCGGCTTAGCTATCTGGTCCGGTGGAACTATATGGGCCGGCGTCAGGACGATACGGTACCATATATGTAACTTGCACTTTGAAACGTTTTGATCAAGTTTCAGTGACATTTTCAACTAATTTCTCACCTCTCAGGAGGAAAATCCAGAATATACAAATTGTAGATATTGATCTCTTCTTCCAGATGCCGTTTACAGAATTTGAATACGACGTTTCCCTTGAATCGGAGCATCTTGCAAAATGTTCCCTTGAATTGTTCATAACGCGATTGTGCAAAAACTACACATCGGACAGGAAACATCTTGCGCACAGTGGAATCAAATATTATTATCTATCTGTTTCCGCAATATTGTTTGTCCAGCTTCAGATTTATAAAAATCATAAATTTTTTAAAATGGTCTCTTTCGAGGTTTTCCCAGATTTTCTCAGTGGAAAATGTGAAACGATTCCTTGAAAGATCTTTGAGATATTTCCAAAAAAACAGAAAAGTTGTAATTTTTTTCACTATTGCTTGTCTAAAAAATTCCACAAAGCGATTTTGCTGGAGCGAAAACTCTAGTTTTCATTAACGAACTATCTTATAAAAATGAGTATAGGCCATTTGCGTCTTTTATTTTATGAGGGAAAAAACCTATAGATTTGAACAAACTATTGAGAACTATAATTCTAAAATTTTGTTTGCCGTAAATTGCTCAAAGTGTTTGTTAAATATTTTGTTGTGAAATTTTCGGTTATAACTGCACAAGTGCATGAAATTTATTGATAATTTTGCAAGGCGTGTTATCTAAAATTTGCACGAGTTTATTTTCATATTTTGGCGAAAGAGCCAAAGTCCGAAGGAGGAGGCATCTTTTAATGATTATTGTTGTTCTGAGAATTATAATTGTACATGCTAGACACACATTTTTCTCAGTTTTCGAATTATATCTGAAATTTTTCCGTCGTCTGCAACTCGGGATAATTTTCAAAACAAAACAAAACTCCAAAAATTTCCAGTTATAACTCAAGACTAGGGAAATTATTCGTGAAAACAGAGAAATCAAACAATTAATTTTCATTGACAAATATTCCGTAGCTCTCATTGCTGTTCTTGAGCTGTAGAACCGCATCAATTCCACAAATGTACCCAATTCGACATTATCAAGTTTCCAAGAATTCTACAACATGTGGTGCAATTCGTACACTATGACGCTCTAAATATTTCCCGGCAAATTCCGTATTCCTCGTTCGTGATTGTAACCCTTCATCTATCATGAGGAATGTATGACAGCACATTGCTAATGTGTTTTCCAATCCTCGTCCATTGTTGACCCGAATATAGGGTTATTTGAGTTTTGTGAATATATGTAGGTGGACGAGCAAGGGAATTTTGAATTTGAACTCGGTATCGACTAATGGTGTTTATTTCATCAACCAACTGAAAAGCTCTGCTGGACGCTGTTTAGGTTTTTCATATCTATTTCTCAAATCGATACTGGAAAGCGTGGGTGAGGTGAAGTTTATAGTTGTGAATTACTTATTTCAATATGAATCAGTGATATGCAATCGTAGTTGTTTCGATCGATAGTCAAACGAAGGTGACTCACTTGTCTTGATGACTGTAGATATCATTTTAAACAGGCTACATCGCCATTACCTTATTGATGATTGTAGGTCATTTTAGACCAGCGACTTCATCACATCTATAGACGTAATCTAATTGAAGGTTATTTAACAACGAAAACAATTCAAGTACCAATACAATTTAATAAATCAGACTGGAAAATTTCATACATTTTATTTTTACCATTTTATTTATGTTGTAATTTTTATTATTTTTATTCATTTAATGGTCACATAGGATATAAACAGGCACATGCCTCAATCGACATCCACAAAAACGAATATAAAAATTAAACAGATTGCGAGTTAGCCTAGCGTAAATATTTACTAAGAATATTAATAAATAATTACCTACACATCTAAATTCACATTAATTGGCTTGTTCCAGCTTTTTTTTAAAGAACTGATTGAAATATGGACAATGTCTATTTCGAGATAGTTACTATTATAATTATTATGATGATACCATTCTTTTAATGGGGGAATTTTTTTTTGAGTTAGTTCGGTGGATTGTTATCTCAAAGAAGTGGTTATTCCATAAGTGTCTATTTGGAATGTGAATGCTTATGTTAGATAAAATGGAATCGATATACTCATTTAATAATTTCTAAAAATATATAACATCAGAGTGTTTTCGGAATTTTTCCAGTGAATGTAAAAGATATTTTTGTCTTAGAAGGTCTGTACTAGCCATATGATCGTATACGTTTGAAGCCTAGTATAATTGAAAAATTTGTTCTGAATCACTTCCAATTTATGTTTATATACCTCATATTGAGGACACCATATTACAGATGCATAAGTCACGACACTCTACTGTATACATAGGCATAATATATAGATTTCAGAGCATGTTGTGAAGTGACATTTTTGCAAGTTCTTGTCTTGTTTGTTATCTTCACAGTATTTTGAGAATCTATCTAGATCTTGTTGGAAATATGAACAGTCACTAATACTTGAAATCCGGGGAAAAATTTGGATCATCTGCATAAGCTGATTGTGATGGAAACAGCAAAAGTTTTTCTTCGACGTGAATCCATCATAATCAGCTAGTTCAACAACTCTGTAATATGTGAATATCTGTAAATATTGAAATGGAATGAATTGAAAAAAAAAACAGTAACTGAGGAACCGTCAAATCAGCGATTTGAAAATATCTTGAGCTGGAAGCAGTGTTTTCAGAAAGACTTGTTGTCTTTGGTTTATGAGGAAAATTCTCACTTTATTATCCGTACCTATACCGTATCATGCCCTAGGTACAGATATCAACAATTGTATGGTCAACAATTTATTCCCTTCCATATTTTTGTATGTCAATAAATATATGAATAGATGTGACCCAAAAGGTGAATAAATTATCATTATCATTATTTTTGTACATGGTTGTGCATGGCATCACACGTTAAAAGATAAAGGCTGCGTTTTCCCTTGCTCACACAAGTCTCTCGAAGACTTCCGAGGGTTTCGCGTTGGGTTACAATCGGTTGACGAAAATAACAATTTTAACAACAATTTATTTTTGAAACATATTAGTGCATTGAAAATTACCATTATTATAAACCAAGTTTCCTTTTTCTTGCGCTGGATAGGTCCCGGGTTTTTTACATCAAATTACATGCCCCGATTGTTATTGCGGATAGAAAAGAAATTTAAACGTAACGTAACGTGTGGTTGTTATTTAATTTTAATGAACTGTTATCAAAAGTACAGCGTGCAGCTTTCAGGAGATTCAATGTTTATATTGAATTTTTTTAAATATTTTTTCAGATTTCAAAAATATACCATATAACTCTTTTTTTTTGATCGAGATGATTATCTATGAAAAAGATAACTGCATGTTTGTTTAGTGACATTTCTTTAATGAAATGATCAAAATGGATTAAAGTGAGAAAGAAAAAGTTTAAATACATATGTCGAAAAGGCAAACATTTTCAACTGAAATTGGAAAAAGTAAGCCGTGTAAGTAATTGTTTTCTGTTAGATATTACAAAAAATAACATCTTCTTTATCGTAGGTTTCATCCATTTCCAAAGGAGTCACGTTTTTCAATTATCAATGAAGAATGTTTCCGTTTTCGACAACAATACCATCCAAGATGTTATCTTGAACGATGGAAAAATAGCGAATAAAGTTTGTCTTTCATTCGCAGATGATATCACATCTAATTTCATGTACATCTTGTTCATACATTCAATTAAATCAGCAATTGCTATTTTTATCGAGAGTTAAACGTAGATTACACATTAGACTTAACGACTCTGAGGCTCATTTTAAACCAGCAACTTCGCCACTGATGTTAACTATAGGTACGTATCATTTTCAACCAGCGACTTCGCCATTTTAGAATTGTTCCATATAAAAAAAATTGTGAAAAAGTGACAGGGACCTGGTGGGAAATGTTGTTGAGATTTCAACTTTGAGGAATAAAAATATTTAAACCCGAAAACACTCGGATGAAGTTTGTAGGTTGCATACCTCGAAAACTAGTCGTATTCTGAATTGCAAAAAAATCATGCTCATTCGACACCAAAAAAGACATATTCCCACAAATTTTCACTTAAATTAAATAATTTATTCGAGAGAAAAAAAAATTAAATACTGAAAAATCGGCTTTTCTTCATTTTGACGGATAATCTGAGGTCGAAAAGTGTTGGAAACAAAAAATTTTGATTACTTTATTATCTACAACTTTTTTATTGAACATGTTCTGCTAAGAGGTCACGTTAAGCCGCAAATCGCAAAAAACCGTTTTCAAACCCTAAACTGCATCCCCTCTTTACCATTTTGAGTGTTTTCATGTTATTTTTTTTTCCTTAAAGTTGGAACGTCAACAACATTCTGCACCTGGTCCTTGCTGAAGTTGCCTGTTACTTTTTTTCTTATTTTAAGCGTTTAGAATTCGTTTTGGCACCAGCCTCTTTCTGTTGACTTGGAAGTTATCATTTTCTTTCTGGCGCTTGCTTCTATTTTCAAACTTTGATGCCTGGCAATGAATACAGGCAATACTCTACCATGGTCTTATTTATTATATTATCCTTATTTTGTCTGAAATGTTTGAACACGAATTTAACCGACTTGCAAAGTTAATTATTCAAATGTCTGTGTGACTTGGCATTTTATTCTCTGAATGACTAAGTGGCTTCGTTGATGTTTTCGATTTTATAACAGGTTTGAAGTTTAGAATTTGTTTAGGTATTAGTTTGTAATAAATTCTGAAATACAAGGTGTTTCATAATTGACTGATGATCCAAAGGAGCGATAATCCTTTGATGATTTCAAGAAAAATTCCTCATTAGGTTTTTCAATATGCAGAAACGATCCCCTATGAAGTAATTTTTGTAACTCTGATAATGATTTTTTCCCATATGCTGCAAACATTATGGTCCACACTGTATATATAGAATATACCGGGTGGCTACGGAAGTATTGCCTACGGAATATCTCAGTTATTGTATGAGGTAGGCTTGTGAAATTTGGAGCATCGATATAATAACATAAGAGCTAGAATTTGAGCAAATTGTCTTGTCGAAGTTAACTTCCGATCTGACCGTAAGTAACATCAACTTCCTTATTGTGTATAGCAACCATATTTCTTTTCCTCTCACGTCATTCAGCATTCAATTCCCTATCTAATGACATATCACAAGTTGGTATTTAACCAGAAACTAGATCAGAAAAAAATTATTATTTATTATTGAAATTCACTGAGTAGACCGTGAAAGCAAAATGAAAGCCAAAAATTGAAAAGTTGGCTATGGAAACCATACGTCACTTGATCACACTGTGATACTCACTGTGATATTTCATTTTCATTCGTCAGCGTTATAAAAAGCCGTCAAAAAGAAGATTGGAATAATTGGGAAAAAAAACAATACTCTGTAGATCCATAACTTAAATAGGAATATTCAGCATAACCATTTCTTTCTAATGATATAATAGAAAGTGATTTTTTTTTAATGAAATACTGAAAAATCCAATTATTATTCTTCAAATAACAAAAAAGATTTATCGAATAAAACATTCAAGTTGATAGGATTGAAGATAGAATAAATTCAAAACAAATGTTCGAAATGCATTCCCTCAGTATCAATACATTGTTGATATTTTCATGTAAAACGTTTCTCAACATTTGGGGCGTGATATGTTAGAAATCTCTCCGAATTTTTATTTCTAGCTCATGTAGAGTTGTAGGCTGTGTGGAGTACACCCTATTTTTAAGATGCCCCCACAGAAAAATTCGCACGGAATAAGATCAGGTGACCTTGGTGGCCACCTGACTGGACCATGGGTTGTTATAAGTCTATCCTGAAAGCGATTTTGAAGATAGTTTCTTGCTATTCTTGAATTATGCGGAGGGGCACCGTCTTGCTGGAAGTACATGCTCTCAGTTATTTCCGCTGGTAGGTTGTTAATGAATTCCGAAATTTCATTCGTTAATAAATTAAATTATCTCTCTCCGGTTAGTTGACCTTGAAAAAGAATGGGGCCTAAAATATGAGTTCCAACCATCCCTGTCCAAACATTCACACCAAATCTCTCCTGGAAGACGCCTTTTCAAAACCTGTGCTCGTTTTCTATCGCCCATAACCTGATTTCAATCCATAGTTTTTCAAAATTTTCCGCAGAGTGCTTAGGTTTGAACGTGAGTGGGCCCGTATCAGGCCCTCCACTGCGGCCAATGGCCTATTGTGGCTCACCCTATGGTTATATTTCTCCCAGTATATCCAATCTCTTGACGAAATTGAGGAATGCATTGGGAGAACAATTTACCAGGTTTTCTGGCCTCACTGTCGTATCGCCAAATATTGAGAATCTGGTTCTGGCCACTGCAGGGCATGTACACATCCATTCATGCATAGCCGGCACTCTGCTTCTTGTGCAAGTCCGATTTTATGCATGTGATGTTTGAGTTTGCAGTGGCCAGTAAGCAAACCTACTATAACTCTGAGATGCGCTCTGCTGAGTTCTAGCAGTTTGTCAGAGTCCTGTTTTTTCCTTGTACAAGCAATAAATGCTTTGGAATGGGCTTGGCCCGGTAGACTACGCCAGTACTCGAGTCTTTTATTGTCTGTCCAAGCTGTTATGACATTCTTGGCAGTGCTATATGCTGAACCGATTACCGGTTCTGGTCCAGTGAATGTTGTTTCGGCCCCCCTTTTGCTAGGGTGTCCGCTATTTCGTTTTCCTGTGTGACCTGGTATCCAGACTAGGGTAACGTTGTTGCGTTGCGCCAGTCGGTTTAAGGTGTTTCTGCAGTTCCATACTGCCCTAGATTTAAAGCAGTTGGATTCAAGCGCTTTAAGTGCTGCTTGACTATCTGAAAATATTTTTATTGTATTTCGTATGTGGTGTCGATTTTCCAGCTCCCTGGCACACATTTCAATGGCATATACCTCTGCCTTAAATATCGTAGCTAGTTTGCCCATACTGAACGAGCGTTTCACTACTGGGTTCATCCCATATATTCCGGCTCCGACGCCTTCCTGAGTTTTGGAACCATCGGTGAACCAACATTCATTTGCCCTACATAGGTTGGTTTCATTCCGGACCCAGTCTTCTCTTTCGGGAAAGACCACAGTGTAGGACGTGTGAAGGTTGATTGTTTTAGGCATGATGTCTGAGGGCATTCCTAGAATGTTGTGAGCTATTATGCCCTCCAGCATGCCGCTGCCTCTCATGACACATGCCTGCGGTAGACTAATGGCCGCTTGATAAAGTCTGTATGTTGCCCATCTTGCCTCTCTCTCCAGAACTATGTGGAGAGGAAGTAATCCAAGGAGGACTACCATTGCTGCCGTTGGCGTGGAGCGAATGCTTCCAGTAATCGCCAGGCACGCTTGTCTCTGTAGTCCGTTAAGTTTAGCAATGACCATTTTTTTATGTCCCTTGCTCCACCAGACTATAGAGCCATACGTTATCATTGGACGTATGACGGTCACGTACAACCAGTATACGTGTTTTGGTGACATGCCCCATGTTTTGTCACATATTCTGCGGCATGTCCATAATGAAAGGCTAGCCTTTCGGATAGTCTTTTCCAAGTGCGAGTTCCAATTAAGTTTTTTTATCCAGGGTTATTCCCAGATATTTTACTTCACTCGCAAAAGGAATTGTTACACCATTGATGGAAGGAGGTATTAAATGTTCCAGCTTCCTTTTCCTGGTGAATGGTACTATGACCATTTATATATGGTATCCAATATATCCTGAAGGACGTAGGAGATCGTCTCTTCGGATTTATCGTTTTTTACTAGGACCAGATCATCAGCATATGCTTGCAGATCAACCTCCCAAAGCGAGAGAATGGCCAGCAGATCATCCACCAGCAGTGACCATAACAGTGGGGAGAGGACCCCCCCCTGGGGACAGCCCCTGGCTGGCTTGAAGCTGACACTTTCCTCCTGTAGAGAGGTCGTTATAGTTCTGTTGTGAAGCATAGTTCTTATCCTGTCACATAGTATCGGTTCAATCCCTCTAGAGACAGTGGCCTCATATAGGGAGTGAGGTAGTGCATTGTTGAATGCTCCTTCTATGTCCAAGAATGCAGCGACTGCTATTTCCTGGCGTTCCAGGGCGTCGCTTATTCCTGAGACAAGGTTATTGAGGGCAAGTTCTGTTGATTTGCCAGCCTGGTAGGCATACTGGTGAACATTGAGGGGGTACTTTGTTAGTGCCCCACACCTTATGTGCTTATTTATAGCTTATTCAGCGCCAATCTGTCTTGAGGAAATTTCAGTTTCCTCATTAATAACAAAATGCTTCTTGGTCTTCTTGAACATCAGGCTCAGTTCTTAATTTTTCTTCAAGCCACTGAAAATACCTTCTTGGCGGTTGTTGTCTCCCTGGATATCGCTCTAAATACAATCGTTCAGTGGCATAAGAATTTTTTAAGCTTTCAACATAAATGTCAATTTGTTCGGTTCGTGAATAATAGTGCATTTTTTGAACATTCCACTAACTGATTTCAATTTCCAAACCTTTTAAAATGGCAGAATCAAAAACACTACTACGAACGTCAAAATAATATGGATAGCAGCGTTCGTGACAGCTCTCGTTTCTTTTTTGTTTCATTCCAAAATACATCTTAATCAGCCCACTTGTTATTATTTTGGTTCGAATGATTATTGCAATGGAATGATTATACTGAATAGCACAAACATCGTCCATAGATATTAGAATATCTAGAGACGATGGCACAGACCAAGTACATTTATGTTCCTATTTAAGTTTCAGAACCTACAGGATATTATTTACCATTACACATTATTTTCAATTTTATTTTTGCGTATGGTGATGATCTGTTTTGTTATTTGAAGCATAACAATTGGATTTTTCGGTATTTCATTTCAAAAAATTATTTTCTATTATATCATTAGGAAGAAACGGTTATGCTGAATAGTACAGGAAAGAAAAAATTGTTGCTATTTAAGTTATGGACCTACAGAGTATTGTTTTTTTTCCCAATTTTTCCAATCCTTTCTTGATGGCTTTTTATAACGCTGACAAATGAAACTATTATCAAGTGACGTATGATTTCCGTAGCCAACTTTTCAATTTTTGGCGGGCATTTTGCTTCCACGGTCTACTCAGTGAATTTCAATAATAATTTTTTTCTGGTCTTTTATCTGGTTAAATTCCAACTTGTAATATGTCATTAGGAAGGGAATTGAATGCAGAATAACGTGAAGAGAAAAACAATAGGGTTGCTATTTGAAATAAGAAAGTTGATGTTATTTCCGGTCAGACCGGAAGTTGACTTCGACATGTCAATATGCTCAAACTCTAGCTATTATGTCATTATATCGATTCTCTAAATTTCACAAGCCTACCTTATACAATAACTGAGATATTCCGTAGGCAATACTTCCGTAGCCACCCGGTATAGCAAATCGAAAATTATTGCTACCGCATAGAGAACTTCAATACGTTTTTATTAATTAATATTGCTGAAACTCTCACATTTCTCCCTCTCGAAGCCCTCTAGCGAGGATTAGGTTCCGTTTCACATAATGCAATTAGTAACATGAAATCCACAACAAAAACTGTTTGCAAAATGTTCGTCTTTGCGGTCTGTGAACATTCCCCGCTTCTGTTTCCGTTTGTACGACCTCGCGAGCGAAATCCTGCAATATTTATTCGGGCGTTGCAGGACGAGAACCAGTTGCGAGCACAAATACCCCAGATAATCCATTATGCATAAGATTACATCCTGATTTGTCGGAATTTATAAAGGCCATTCGCACGGACTTGTTGGCAGTGTTCCTGTTTCAATAAAGCCTCCTATATTTCGAGATCGATCCCCTGGCAATTCTGTTATATAGGATGGCTTTTTTTATTGACCGATGAAAGCAAATGTAAAGGGGGTGAATATGGCACGGAAGAGCCTCTCATCCAAAAATAATATGCGGAAATGTTTCTTTCCTATAACTATGACGATTGAAATCGGATTTATATAGACGTGAATGTTGTCTTTTCATAAAACGGCAATACGATGAGGAAATATAAGGAAATCTTTATATTCCGTTCGGAGATTTAATTTTCTTCACAAAAATGTTGAACAGTAGTGAGAATTGAACCAGATTCAAAAGTGACGTAAGTTTCTTGATTCATCATGGATGTTTATTGGTAAAAACTGTAATAAACGGAATGTTTCACTTCTCTTGGAAACACCCTCGAACTCTCATATCATAGTCGGCGTTTTCCTGGATCTTCGCATTTGAGGTTGATTATAATTTTTTTTCTCCACGATCATCACAGAATTTGCCAATTCTGAAATCAAATTTGATTACAGAATGCTGGAATTCTCTCTCTTGAGATTGAAGAAATATTCTGCAACACCTTTGCCCCCATGCAATTTAAATGTATTTTTCTGAAATCGTTCAAGAATGCTCACTTTCTCGGAGCAACTTCAGGCCTCAAAATACGCTAATCTAGTACGTTGCTAAGCAACGAACTTTTCCGGACCGTTTTCGGACCTAAACGGTACGGGAAAGTACTTTTTCGGCCACCATCCGGGAAGTGTTCACTTCCCGGAAACTTTTTCTGTGGAAAAGTAGCACTTCCCGGCCTAGTCCAGGAAGTAGGTACTTCCCCGACTAGGCCGGGAAGTGCTCGAATTTTAATACAAATATTAATATAAATAAGAATTAGAATGTTTCTGTTGGTACCTATCTTCTGTTCGAATTTCAATATATAATACAAATAAGAACTGAAATGTTCGAAATATTCAAATTTGGGATCATCTCATCCGGTTAACAGATGGGTGAAAGTCGACCTCTCTTCGTCTCTTAGACTAAATGCGTCTCTCTGATTGATTCGGCCGTTACTTGATGAAGATCCATAGTAATTGTATAAACTAAAGACGATTTGTTCTTCACAAACTTTTATTTCACCAGAATTTTTGAAAGACAGTAGTTCTATGAATGAAATGAGGCTTGTTAAATCTATACGAAGTAAAATTAGCGATGATGATGTTACATTTACCAGGGCAGATAAAGGTAACACGGTTATTGCTATTAATAGAAATGACTATGTCCAAAAAACCCTAGATTTCTTGAATTCAGGTAACTTTGACATGCTAAAACGTGATCCTACTAATTCTTATCAAAAACAGGTAAAGGATTATTTGAAGAATTCAAAAGTACTTTTCGATGAAAGAGAAAAATTCAGGTTAACTTTAATGAACCCTCAAACCCCAAAATTATATTAACTTATAAAATTGCACAAAGATAATTATCCTATTAGACCCGTAGTTTCCTTTGTTACAGCACCGTCAGTAAATTTATCGGAGAAATTAATTACTATCATCAAGAACCATTGCAAATTTCAACCTAAATTCAGTTTACAAAATTCATATGACTTGGTAAATAAAATACAAAATGTTACTCTTCCAGATAACGCTAAATTAATATCGTTCGATGTGCAGAATCTTTTTCCTAGTATACCTCCTGAGGATACTATAACTTTAGTCAGAGAATTATTAGACAAAAATAAAACAAATTGCAGTGAACAATGGGTACAATAGTAAATTAAGGGATACAATACTTTCTAAAAAACTCCACGCAAAAGCTATTTACAATGTTTTTCCGGTCACAAAAACAGATAATCAGAATTATAGAGCTTTAACATATTTTGGACAACCAACAAGAAAGGTAGCTTCATTTTTAAATAAACAAGATATAAGAGTCGCATATAGAACAAATAATACGTTGGGAAGGTTTATCAAAAATAATAAAGACAGAACTCCCAAATTCGAGAAATCAGGGGTATATAAATTGAAGTGTGGTACTTGTCCTAAGGTATTATTGGTCAAACTGGTAGAACATTTAGAAATCGCACTCATGAACATCATATGAGTTATGTGAATAAGAAAACAAATTCAACATATTCAAATCATCTTTTAGAAGAAAATCACACTTTTGATAAAGAATTCGAGATTTTACACATAGAAAATAAAGGATTAAAGCTGAATCATTTAGAATCATTAGAAATAAATAAACTTAAAAATACAAACCTACTACTCAATGACCAACTTGATTTGAATAATTCACCATTGTTGAATTTGTTTTCTTAGAGAGAACTAATGTGCATATAGTCTTATAATCAATCTGCTAAGTTATGTTATAATTAATGTTTTTGAATAGAAATTCCTTCACTTGATTGTTATTTTAAGACTAGAATGTTTACTTTTGTCATCTCGGATACAATTTTATTAATGCAGGTAGGGCAGGTATACCATTGTTAATTAGAATTATCAACTGTCTGGTTAAGGGTGTTTTTAGTTGTAATTAATGTTCAGGGTATATAAATGGATGTACGTAGCTTATTGTATAATCACTTGAAGAACCTACTGTGATAGCAAAACATGTCGTGGTGAAATAAAAGTTTGTGAAGATCAAATCGTCTTTAGTTTATACAATTAAATGCGTCTCATTGAGTTGTTATTCTACATGATTGCCGAATAAATAGTGTACGCAACACGTCCGAAAACAGTTTTTTTGGACTCGTAGACTTCTAGGACTCGCTAGCGCTCGTCCTAGTATTTGGTCTACTCGTCCAAAAAAACAGTATTTTCCGGACTTGTTACGTAAATTACTATTTTCGGCAACCATCTGGGAAGTGATCATTTCCCGGACACTTTTTCTTTGGGAAAGTAGCACTTCTCGGCCTAGTCCGGGAAGTACGTACTTCTACTTTATACTATTACATTCTCTCTCTTGTGATAGAATAATATTCTCACACTGGTTAGCAATAATAACATTAGCCTTGACGCAGTTGATTGTCATCGTAGTGGCAAAATTTGAGTAAGTGTCAAAATTATTGCTGTCACATCTCCTATCTTTGATCGTGGAGAAAGTATAGTCTGCTACTCGGTTAGAATGAAAATTCGTGTTGCTCGTGGTTCCTCACGCTCGCGCTCGGAACTTTCCACTCTCATCGAATTTTCATTCTAACCTTGTTACAAAATATACTATTCTGTAATTAAAAATCATTTGAGAAATAAAGACAATTTATTAGTATTTTTCTCTTTGGTGTTTATACTGTTATCGACTGCTTTGGTCATTAGCCACTATGTGTTCTGGGTAGGCCTGGTTACTAACTCCATACGCCTCCCGCCACCTTAGGAGCAGCACTGTGGAACAGAACGTCTCTAGGGATTTGTATTTTTTCGGAAATTAGAGACTGGAGGAGGCTGGATGAATTTATTGATGTGTTCAGTGCTGGAATAAGAAAAACATTCACTTTCTCTATAAATACAAAATAGCTCATTGGTATAATAGGTATGAATCCAACTATAATCCAGCTTACCTGGAATGAAAAAACAGATACAAAATTCACGATTATTTGTAATAACAAATATTTGGACCATTATCTGAAACAAACGGCTGTTTGTCAAATTCCACAAGGTATGCAAAGCCAACACGGTTTGATCAAAGCAACAAAACTACTCTCTAGATACAAGGTGATGTTATAAACCTTGTTATACAGGGCGGAAATTCCGCTTCAACTGTTAATTGGAACGCAGCAGTGAATCGTGCAGGACTCACCTCAATCGATCCACGAGATTTTAATAATTTAATTGGTCAAGTTAAATAAAAAAATTTCAGCCGCAACTGGGTCTCGAACTCGACATTTTATTATTATCATTATTATTGAATAAAGAATTTTTCTTGAAATCGTCCAAGGATTATCGACCTTTTTGGATCAGCAGTCAATAATGAAACAACCTGTATATTCTGGCCGGTAGCTCAGCGGTTCGATGCATGGTCGTTTTCGATGTGTCGGCAGTTGAAGCTTTCGCTAGCATCTGACCCGGTTCGAATCCGGAGTATGAGGAAATTTTTCTCGAGTAGATCGGTATCAATAGGCGACCGCATTCCTTGTTGTGAAGCAAGTACGATGTGATTTGCCTAGATGCCAATCCCGACGTCTGGTGTTTGCTTGAAGTGTGCACCGACCACCCGGGGTGATGGTGCTGTAAGTTTTCCGGGTTTTCCTGCAGCTGAAAAATGAAGACGCCACAAATAGAGACGGCAAATAATAATAATAATATCAGTCCTCTACCCAAACAGGCTATGCCTTTGGGTACACGCTTCAGGTGTTTGAAATCGACATTTTTCATGAAGTTAGATAGTCATTCAGAGAATAAAATGCAATCTCACACAGACATTTGAATAATTACAACTTGATTAAATCGGGTTCAAATATTTTAGCGTTATCGGCGTCGGGCTGTTACCAAATAAAGTGCTTTCGAAAACTGTGATAAAATTATTTCGTTAGTTATCAATGTCTTTGGGATATTATAGCTGAAAACTGCACTGCGGACAGATAATTGCATTGCGAAAACATCCCGCGGCCATGTCACCACAAACGATAGAGAAAAATGTCACGTTTCTAACACAATTTTATTTATACTTTTTATCAGTACTATGATATTTCTCAGAAAAAATATTAATATTTGTTTATTCCTGAAATATTTTGATTATGATAATTTAGCATTTAAGCGTGTTATCTAAAAATTGCAACCGGTTATTTTCATAATTTGTAAAAGAGCCCTCCTCCTTCAGACTCGAGTTCTTTCGTCAAAATATGAAAATAAACTCGTGAAATTTTTAGATAACACGCTTTCTTAAATTATAGGTAATTTTCATGCACTTGTGCTATTTTAGCCATAAATTTCACGCCAACAATTTTCGACTAATCGAATGTTCTTATTTTGACTTATTCCATGGCAACCACATCGATTTCCGGATTAATTTTTCCTCCTGGGTATACTGGAAGTGATTACATCGATTATTTCACTTATGCTAAAATAGCGTGTTATGATTGGTTGAAATTTTTGTATTGATAAATGAAAACATCATGTTTTCGATTTTTTAGTTCGGCTCTTGATTGGCTACTGGATATGTATATGATGTGTTTTCGATTTTGTAGTTCGATTCCTGATTGGTTATTATCAAAACACAAACTTACCACTAGCAAGCTGCTATAATGACACAACACCAAACTTTGACAAAAACTAAATAAGCACTCACTATTAATTCATATCAACTTCACAATTTTCGACAAATTTTGCATACTCGTTGATTAATCAGATCACTAAATCAAAATGTTATCAAAACATAACCTCGAGCGAGAAGCAGTAGACTAGACATGCAATGACGAAACTACGAATAACGCGCTCTGTCATTGGTAACTGAAATAGAGGGATGTTTGAAATATCAAGTAATTGTTTTGTTAGTTGCATAATTTCAGAACTAAATGCGGGATTAATGTTCCTAGTTAAATTGAATAGTAAATAAATAAAAATGGTTTCGATTTTATTCATGAAATAATCTTAACAAATACAACTCGTGTTATCGGCGATTATCGTTAATTCTTCTCGTTTTCGAATCAAATTATGTTGCTTTAGGCAACATAATTTGATTCTCAAATTCAAAGGAATTGCTATTTCGATAATCACCGATACACTTGTGGTATTACCTACGAAAATTTCATTCATTTCACAAAATTTCACAAAATGTCCATAATAGGTGTGGAATTATCGCAGAATTACAGCGGAAATTTCCCTCACGTGTAAAAACGTCCATAAGAGGAATGCAATTACCGCTGGCTCACAGCGATAATTGCACTGTAGTGACGCGTTTCGCGTCACGGCAGTGCAATTATCGCATTAGATGTCAATTCAAGTGAAGTCGCGCGATTTTAATGTCAGAAGTGAGACTTCAAATGTGTCATCTACCTACAAGTGAAGAGTGAGTTGTGAAATTTCCTACCGAATACCACTCGTGCATTGAAAATTAACCAGATAATTCTGAAAAAACGTGTTTTTTTTATAAAAAACCGCACTCGGTTATATTTTTCGTTGTTTCAAAAAATTGCCCTCCTCCTTCGGAGTCGGGCAATGTATGCTTTGAAACAACGAAAAAAATAAACTCGTGCAGTTTTTAAAAAAAACACGTTTTTTTTCAGAATTATCGGTAATTTTCAATGTACTTGTGGTATTACCCCCGGTAATCTACATAGCAGGTGGATTACCGCGTAATTCATCGATAATTCCACACCTCTTAAGGACTAAAAATATTCGCAATATTACTTACAATAATTGTATTATCAACTATAACAATGAATAATATAAATCTTTTTGTATACTTGAAATTTTCAACCGAATACCTTTCGTAATTTAAAAATTAACCAAATAATTCTGAAAAAAAAGCGCTCTTTTGAAAAAACTGCAATCGGTTATTTTTTTCGTTGTTTCAAAAAATTGCCCTCTTCCTTCGGAGTCCTGCAATTTATACTTTGAAACAACGAAAAAAATAAACTAGTGGAGTTTTTAAAAAACAAGAATTTCAGAATTATCGGTAATTTATAAAGCACTTATGGTATTATCCCCGAAAAAATCACTTATGTGTTAAAATGTCCATGAGAGGTGTGGAATTATCGGGGGTAATACCACGAGTGCTCGCAATACTAGATAGTACGAGTTCTTCAGGAAGAGTGGTGTTACCTCAAAGCGATCGAGTTTAAGATTTCTGGCAGAATTATTGGTAGTATTGTGAGCACGAGTAGTATTAATTGAGATAATTTCACGAACCAACAAAGTAAAAAAATTCCATTGTCATGAATTCTTCAATAGTTATAGATAATGCCTGATATACATGAAGTCTGTCAGACTGACATTCACATTAGTAGCAAGATATTATATTCTCCGTTGTTGTTTGGATACATGGTTGCCATGACAAAGTGGTATTACCGACTCGAAAGGAAGAAACTGCGTATTATCGAGGCATACGTCCCTTAATGGTCCTAATATTGCAGGAAAGAAGTGTTCCATAAGGCGAGTCAAATTATCGCTGAATTACAGCGGTAATCCACCTACTATGTGGATTATCACTATAGTCACTTTCACCACCTGATTTGAAAATAGGGGCTTTTCCACATTTCATTTCTTTAAATGATTTTTCAAAGCACTTGAGAAAACTTCTTTGTTGAATGATTTTTGTTATTGTTGCCCCATTTTACCTAATTCAAGCACGCCTCATCGTGTTCAAATCGAACTTTCAAAAACGCGCGTTTTTTTAAAGTTACCATGGCAACTTCAACAACTCGAGAAATGTGGAGACGTCTAAATGACAATTTTTTTATTATTGATCTGACAGGAGTACCTTGTAACGTCAAATAAAATATTACTAACAAATGCAAGACAGGATTATATCTGGTTACCTTTTCCATCCATTTGATGAACTTGTCATAATCTTTTTTATACGCCTCATTAGATTTTTGCGAGTATTTACGATTTCAAAGTGAACCAATAAAAAAAATCGCGTAAAGTATTCGTGGTTAACTAGTCTTCCAAATACTTGCTCTATTTCGAGCAAGGTCGTGATCGAAAAATAGCGCGTCTTTGAAAGACCTTTTTATCCACTTTAATATATAATATTAAAGAGAATTTTCAAGGTCAGATATGCAGAGTTCGAATAGCTACTTATTTGCTATTTTTTACAGGTAGCATTGCAAAGTGTGTTCTAATAAAAAAACTTTGCTGGGTTTTGTGCAAGGATGATGTTCACTTACGAAACTTGTAGTATCGGAAATTTGCACTCCAATGTTTTCTAATGGTATTTCGTAGTTCTAGAAATTACTCCATTTGTATAGAATTTTCCAATTCGAAATGTTTTAAAACCGTTCTGCAAAAGATCCCGCACTATCCTTACGGAAAATGGTTTTCGGTTAAGTTTCCTGAATTTTTGGTATGTTGTAGATTTTGACTTCCTTGGAAAAAGTGTCCATGGGCACAAGAAAATCGGCATACTAGTTTTCGATATACAGGGTGTCAAATGTGTGAAGCTTTCTGCTCAGAATTTTTAATAATTCCGAGAATTGGCAAAACGCCTATTTATTCTGAGAATACTATTCCTCAATGATGGTAAAACGTTACCTTGATCTCTTTTCCATCACACTTGTTCGTCATGTGCTCTACGATAGGTTGAACATAGAAAAATCTAATTCGATTAATTTTAACCCAATCCGTGTGAGTTCTCAGATGATAATTAAAGATTCAATTCAGTCTGACTGAACTCCCTCAATCTTGGTCGGAATTAACTGACATATTTTTTTTTTTTATACAGGGTGGTTCGAAAGTATGGGTACGTCAACCCCTCGTTTTTTAGTTCAGATAGGGAAGAGCATGTCGTATATACACCAAACATTTTTCAATGTTGAGATCGTCATATACAGGGTGAGTAAAAATAAACTGTCCAAGTTTCTTCTAAAACTGCTGTTTTTTTCAATGAATACCATGGCATTTCGAAAAAGAATTGGTTAATTTTCATGAATTTTTGACATAATGTACGGTTTGAGTAGTCCGAGATATTGTACTATGTACTATGTACTTTTGAATGTACGGATTTTATTGATACCCATATACACCATCGGAGAACGAAATGGGTTGTTTTCGAAAAATTCTTCTTGATGAAGAATATTCGGAGTAAATGAGTTCGGTACCTATTCCAATCATGTCATACCTTATACCTGTGAGCGATTGCAGTTTTCATCCCGGCGAACGATGACGGGCACCGGGCCCCCGCGTGTATACAACCGTGATAACCTGGACTGTACTGATGAGGGACTACATCCCGAAACCGGTCTGCAGTTGGTTCCTTGTTTGGATCAGGCGGTGTCCTGCTGTCTGTCTCTGAAAGCTCTTGCAAAGTTGTTCCTTCAAAGTAAGGATCTTTGCACATTTGTCTGACAGATATAATTCAATATCTGTCGAGGTATTAGCCAGAGAAGTAGTTCTTTTCTGTCGGACATATGCCATACAATCTATACAAAGGTATAGTGAGTTCCTAAAGGATTGTTTTCGACTGTTTTACAGTCACTGGAACATTTATTGCTCCTTGAAACAAGTATTCAGCATATACCATTTCGCATCCGAAATGTCCTGGAGCGCTCTCTAATCTGTTGCCGTGGTGGACCCTGTGAGCGATTGCAGTGTTCATCCCGGCGAACGATAACGGGCACCGGGCCCCCGCGTGTATACAACCGTGATAACCTGGACTGTACTGATGAGGGACTACATCCCGAAACCGGTCAGCAGTTGGTTCCTTGTTTGGATCAGGCGGTGTCCTGCTGTCTGTCTCTGAGAGCTCTTGCAGAATTGTTCCTTCAAAGTAAGGATCTTTGCACATATGTCTGACAGATATAATTCAATATCTGTCGAGGTATTAGCCAGAGAAGTAGTTGTTTTCTGTCGGACATATGCCATACAATCTATACAAAGGTATAGTGAGTTCCTAAAGGATTGTTTTCGACTGTTTTACAGTCACTGGAACATTTATTGCTCCTTGAAACAAGTATTCAGCATATATATATATATATATATATATATATATATATATATATATATATATATATATATATATATATATATATATATATATATGGTGAATCGAGTTTTTTAATATGTCAGTCACATAATAACGTGCACCCCTAGAGAAATATTATTTTTCATTATACCTATCTGAAAACACTTAATTACATGCTTATTAAGCATACTGAATATAGCTGCCCATTTAAATGTCAAAATTAAATAATATGTTGTTGACAGTTCTCTAGATATTGCAAATTGTTTGAATATTTCCTTACCAACAGGGTAAATAACGCTTGTTTTGTGGCAATTGCTGGATATATTTTTGTTCCTTCATCTAGAAACAAAGGTTTCTTAACAATCTGTGGTTTTCAGGTAGATATAATGAAAAATATCGTTCATTACTCGTTCATAAATGCCTTTTTCTGTGCTTGCACCAATTCCCGTGTTCGGCTTCGTCTCCCACGGGATCACGTCGCGCACGCATGGAAAAAGCCTGTTTTCTGAACTCGTAATGAAATATACTATTTCCTTTTCAGTGCAATTAAAAAAATTTCTTTATTTATATTTATTCATATTTTTTGTGACAAAATTATTAAAATAACTACATTTCAAAATTAGTTCATTTAAGAAATGACCACAAAACGTAGATATTTACTTTCACGGACTATCTTGTAGAATTTTGGGAAGTATAAAACCTTCACCAATCATTTATTGATTGTATACCAAAAATCCCATTCCTAGCTTTTTTTCGGCTTGAATGGAAAATAACCTCAATTTTGTAGAAACCCCACATTTCACAGAAATCATATATAAATATTTCTCCATTTAAATTGAATGAGATTTCAAATAATGGAGAATTAGTTTCAACCTTGAGAGGGTTATTGCTTCTGATACATTTGAATTTTCTTTAGTTTCTTCGGAACCAGGACTTTCAAATGAAAAACATTTCATTAACCACTTATATGAGGTATTGCATTATTGGAATAGGACCGCCTCATCTACTTCGAATAATCTTCGATAAGAAGAATTGTTCTAAAATAGCCCAGTTCGGTCACCGATCGAGTATATGGGGTATCAATGAAATCCATACATTCAAAAGTATATAGCCGACAAACGAGTCCGGAAACCTATGCATATATTAATTACAATATCTTTGACTCCTCAAACCGTATATTATATCAAAAATTAATGAAAACTAACTTTCGAAATACAGGGTATTCATTGAAAAAAACAGCATTTTTCGAAGAAACTTGGACCATTACTTTTTACTAACACTGTATACATAAAATAGCTATGTGATCTTCTCAACATTGAAGAATGTTTGGTGTATATATATACAGGGTGTCCAGTAAACTTTGTACAATATTGAAACTGGTGATAGACCAGGTCATGACTGTTCAGAATATCAGGATTTCACCTTGGTAAAAATCTCACCATTTTCGAGATAATGAGCATTTTTTAAATTTCTGGAAAATCACTACCTCACCTTGGATTTTTGAGTGCCATGTCCACAAATTGATACCAATTCAAATATATTTGCTGCTGAAGATTACTGATGAGTAATGCTTTCAGACGTACAAAACAGTTTTTCAGAAAACGATACAATTCTTCAAGAAATGAGGGTAAAATGCCAGATTTGAGTTTCACCAATTTTTTTAACAACAGTTTGACATTATTGTTTGAAAAAAACATAACCAAGTGGAAGTGGATATTCATTACAAAAGAATGCCCATTTTGTCCAGACTACAATGGTATAAAACATACGATAATTATTTTTGGAAGGAGTAGAATTTCGATTATATTACAGTGTGATGTTATTCTGAGCTAAAATCAACTTCATTAGACTTTGTCAGTAATGTCTTTTATTTTTATCCTATCAAGATGAAATGATTAAATAATTATGAGTAATAACGAATCAACTGCTTAGAAGCATTCAATCAGATGTAAAGAAGTAAATAATAATTCATCGTTTTTTTTTTTCAATCTACATACACTATAAACCACAATAACGATTATTCAACATAGCATTGAATAATATTACAAAATTGTTATTTTCCATCCACTCGTACGCAGAGACGACATATTTTCAAGAAGAACCTTTTCAAATGCGTTATAGTTTATAGCCCCCAAATCAGTGATTCTCTGACCGGCATTGTGCAATCGAATATCGTTCTGCATAAAGCGCTGCTACAGCAGTAGCACTACCTCCACATTCACCATAAATGTAGTGCATATGCGCATATTCTTGGGGAGTAAAACGTGTGTAAGGCATGACAAAGTAATAAATACCACTGAATGAAACAAGCGGAATAATTTGAAGAAACTACGACAGTAGTCACAAGTTGTTCAAACAAAATGTGACAGCCAACTATTAGATTTTTTAAATTATATTTACAGAAGATCCGTTGGAAAAGTTTTTAATTTTCGACAAGGATTCACCTCCAAAAAATTTTGCACTTATTTGGTTATACCCTGTATATCTGTCGGTCTCTGAAACTTCGTTGGAATCTGGATGTTGGACAATTGAGACATTTATCACAAGAATTCGTATTAATCGGTACCATGTCGGATAATCGACATTTCATTTCGATACTTTTATTAGGCTTAATTACATGAAAAGGTAATTTTATTGACATACTATTTAATGCCACCAAGCAATTTTTTGTTTCTTATTTCCACATTTTATCTTGATAAAATCGAAATAAAATAATTTTTGGGCGTGAGTATAAAAGTTGATGGAGCATAGAATAAAACCACGCATATTTCAATCGAAATCACTTTCTCCAAGAATAATTATAGTTTGTTTTATACCATGGTAGAGTCTGAACAAAATGAGTAATCTTGAAATGAATGTCCACTTATAATTGGTCTAAAAGCATCACTCATCAGTAATCTTCAGCAGCAGAGATATTTGAATTTGTCTCAATATGTATACATGGCACTTAAAAATCCAAGGTGAGGTGGCGACTTTCCAGAAATTCTTAAAATACCCATTATCTCGAAAACGGAGAAATGTTTTACTGAGGTGAAATTCCGATATTCTGAACAGTCTCGACCTGGTCTATCACCAGTTTCAATATTGTACAAGGTTTACCGGATACCCTGTATATGACATGCTCCCCCCTATCCGAACTAAAAAATGAGTGGTTGATGTACCCCTATTTTCGAACCACCCTGTATAAAAAAAATTATGTCAGTTAATTTCAACCGAGATTGAGGAAGTTTAGTCAGGCTAAATTGAATCTTTAATTATCATCAGAGAACTCACACTGGTTGCGTTAAAATTAATCGAATCGGATTTTTCTATGTTCACCCTGTCGTAGAGCACAGAATGAAAAAGTGTAATGAAAGAGAGATCAAGGTGACATTGTACTATCATTGAGAATTAGTATTCCTAGAAAGAATAGGCGTTTTGTAAATTCTCGGAATTGTTAAAAATTCTGAGAAGAAAGCTTCACTTTTCATCTTTGACACCGTGTATCTCGAAAACTAGTAGAACGATTTTTTTGTGTCAATGGACATTTTTACTCAATTCAGGGAATTTAACCGAAAGCTATTTTCCATAAGGACAGTGCGGGGTCCTTTAGTATGAAGTATCGATAACGAATGGTCGCTTTAAAAATCCATAACATCTTGAAGCCAGTAATAATTGAAAACCGCTAGCGGCATTTCTGAAACTTACACCTCTCCGTATGATTTATTCGTGATATCATTGTTTCAGATGTCTACCCTGTCCCGAGGGGTGCCAAGTTTGCGAGCCTTCCGGCATTTGCACCGCTCGAAAAGACGTGTATCTGAAAACCGCCGTCCTTTGTATACAGCTGGCGAGCATGGCAGTCACTTTCGTTCTGACGTTGATTGTCTTCAAGCAGAGGAAAACTAAAGTAAACACCTTTGTTGATACGTTTAACTA
The DNA here is from genome assembly GCA_944452925.2 of Chrysolina oricalcia. Lineage (NCBI taxonomy): Eukaryota > Metazoa > Arthropoda > Insecta > Coleoptera > Chrysomelidae > Chrysolina > Chrysolina oricalcia. Next base: position 37,076,515 of record OX101808.2, on the reverse strand, counting down.
GTTTGCATGTTTGTTTAAGAGGTGTGATTTACATTGAAAACATGATGAGGTGGAGTGAATGAAGCGTTCAACATTTGGAAATTGAGGTAACGAAAGACAACATTACCGAGAAGCGTTGTCGAATTGTTTTCGCACTTCATTTTCAGCATCGAATATAACGATAATTAGTTTATTTTAGTGCAGACCACAAATGGGGTACAAATCAAAGATCCATTCAAAATGGCGGAGAGTTTCAATGATTATTTCACTTCTATTGGTGAAGACTTAGCAAAAAAGATTAGTAGAATTCCAGGCTATTCAGAAAAAAAAACAAGTACGTAACCGTTCTATTTTCTTGCCGCAACTGAAAATGAAATAAAGGGATCATTTCCCAACTGAAAAATAAAAAGTCTCCGGGCATTGATGAACTCAAAGCAGAAACACTGAAACTCGTTTCAGACTATATATCAAAACCTCTTACATTCCTCATCAATAAATCATTAGAACAAGGATATTTCCATCACCTTCCAAAGTCGCAATAGTAACACCAATCTTTAAAAGCGGAAAAAAGACCAAAATATCAAACTTCGTCAGATCTCCTTAATAACAAGCTAAAGTTTTGGAAAAACTTATCCAAAAAAGGTTGAAATCGTTTTTAGAAAAATGTCAGTTAATGACGGAATCACAATATGGCTTCAGAGAAAAAAAGTCAACTCAAGACCCAATAAAAAATTAACTCAAAAAATTTACCACTGTTTAGATGAATCGAAACCAGCAATTGGGGTCTTCATAAACCAAACGTAAGCCTTTGATACTGTCGATCACTCAATACTCTTAGAAAAACTGGATATAAGGGGCACACCACTTAACCTGTTCAGAAGCTATTTGTTGATTTCGAAACAGAGAGTAAAAATAGAGACCACATCAGCGGAGAAAAATCTCTAACATATGGTGCACCCCAGGGAACGGTACTAGTTCCACTCCTATTCAACATATATCTCAACAACCTTTTTTAATTGAGAGCCACTCAGAGATAATCAGTTTGGCAGATGACACCGTTCTGATTTGTAAAGACGATAACTGGTTCACTCTGAAAAAGAAGCTTGAACAAGACTTAGTTCAAGTGGAATTATGGTTTGACTTCAGGCTCTTATCTATTAACTTCAACAAAAATTGTTACTTACGTTTCAGTAGTTACAACATTTTTTCTCCAGAATCCTGCAAAAAAAAACTAAATACCTTGCTATCATTCTTGATAGTCATCTCAGATGGGACAACACATAAATTACCTTGTGAAAAAACTACGTTGCATACTATATAAATTCAAACAAATATCATGCATTTTGAATGTTGCTTCTCAGATCCAGTTATCCTTAATATGCAGATGATATGAGAGTTTATGTTGTTATAGAAATGAGTTGTAAAATAAAAAAAAGTTTTGAAGTTGAATTGTCATTATAAACTGAATAAAAGTAAAGTTGGGAAATATTTTTGAATTCCTGATAAATAAGACAATTTATATTCGAGAAATTACATTGAATCTTAAGCAGAAAACAATACTATATTAAAGTTCAGTTGAGTCCCATTTGAACTATGATGCATTTTCCAGAAGAAATCCGACAACTCGAGCGACCTTCTCTACATCGAATCTGATATTTTTGATCCAAGACAGCTGTATACAGTTGCGTGATTAACACGCAACACCAACACAGGGCAGAATTGCACATACCCTACCATAATCATGACACCCGATGTAAAAGACAGAATGTGGTACCATGGATGCACAAATGTATTGGTCAACGAAATTATAGATATTTAGGACCAAAACTGCACAGCACCTACCTGAATACCTTAGAACTGAGACAAAAAATAAACCGATTAAAAAAAACTAAAATGCCATGTCCGAAGTTCATCTCGAATTGCAATAAGTAAACTGATAGAAAACTAATTTTTTCACGATAGCTTAAATTTTCCAGAACTGCCTATAAATACTACACAGTATCTCTCATTTTATACCCATCTTATAAATAGTAATGTGACCTCTTAGTGAAAAATGTTTTATGTAAAATTTGTAGATAATAAAAATATCAAAAACTTTTCGACATAACCTCGAATTGACCGTCAAAATGGCGAACAAACAATTTTTCAGTATTTAATTTTTTTCTCACGAATGAATGATTCAATTCATATGAATATTGGTAGGAATATGTCATTTTGGTGTCGAATGAGAATGATTTTTTCACAATGCAGAAGACGACTAGTTTTCGAGTTATGGATATTTTCCGAAAAATATACCCTTATCTACCACGAACAATTACCTTCGTGTTTTCTGTATTTCGAAGGTCTATGAGTGATCATTTTTAATTGTTGAAGTGTTTACTTTCAAATGGTCTATGTAACTTGGTAGTTTATTGGTCGTTAAACCCCTTAGAATTGAGAGAAACCGACAAGTTTATCTGATAGGAGGTCAGCGTTCGTTGTCAATCGCGAAAACCCGTGAAATATCACTTCCAACCCCAAAAGTGCACCCCGTTCCACCCTTCTCCATTTTTTCAACTCCAATTAATTTTTGCTGTCATTTAAACAATACTTTTCTCCTCTTCCAGTAATTATTAATTAATAATTTCTGTTTTGATGTGATTCCGGTTCAGTTTCAAATAAACTTCTTCAACATAATCTTCATTTCCATGATTTTAATAAAAAATTTTCAATTTCAGGCCATTGCGTCGGGAATGTGGACCATTTTGGAGACGATACTTGTGGGAATTTTCATCTTATATGCAACAGTGAGTAATATAAAATGGACACTGGAATCTATTTCAGCACTATCGGAACTTAATTGATTCTCATATACCCACAAAAAAAATCAATTGGCAATCAGAATCTCTGATACCTACCTACATCATTAGAATGCTTTGGGAAAATGCTTTTCAACGATACCAATAATGAGTATTTCATGTTCTGATGTTTTGACTGAAACTAAAGAAATAATACTGTATTAGATATCTCTATTATTTGAATCGTTACTTATACATCCAAATTGAACGTAAAAAGGACTTTCATTCTGGTCCATTGAAAAAGTGCCAGAACCAAGAATGGAATATACCATTTCAATCCAAATCTTGTGTTTAATTCTCAAGTTTCTATGTTAATTTCTGTTTGAAAAGCAGGCGTTGCCTGCGTCGAGAAGAAACATTTGATAAAAGTTGCTCATCAGATTACTTTTACTTTGAAATTGACTTTAATTGGAATCTAATCTTATATTCATTGGAAGTAGCACTGTGGTCCAAACATCCTGATATTTTTCATCTTAAAGAAGTGGGCTGACATCGACTTGCAATGATTGCTTATGTAGAAATTTCTTTTTGTCCGACTCTTTCCACTTTCCGTCAAGACATATATTTTTGATTAATGAGAAAAGTTTATGACGATATGACGATATTATTTGTAATTTTTTTATTCACAAGTACTATGGAAAGTGTAGCCAGGTAGCCAAGTGGTAAAAGCGCCGATCTTTTCAATCACTCTGGTTATCAGTCGAAGGTTCAAACCCTAGCGACTGCAGACATTTTTCTGATGGCCCCGGAAAGTGCTAGGAATCGCACGTAAAAAGGTGAGACCTCGTTAATCCTTGGCTCGCACAAGTTTCGACTTCTGAGGGCAGCCGTTCGTAAGGCTGGTTAACGGAAAAAACTATTTTTAAGATTGATTATAGAAAGTACGGTGAACAAATAATGTAAAGTTCGGTGAACAGATAATAGAAAGTATGGTGAACAGATATGGAACAGATGGTGAACACAAAGTATGGTGAATCGATATTGGAAAGTAAGGAGTGCGGATAATGGAAAGTGAGGAGGACGTGTATTGAAATGAACGGAAAATAGAATGTGCGGAGAAAGTGTATTGGAAAGTGCGGAGAACGTATATTGGAAAGTGCGGGGAACGGACAATAGAAAGTGTGGAGAACGTATATTGGAAATTGCGGACTAGATAATGGAAAGTGCGGAGAACGGATGAGGGAAAGTACGGAGAACGGATAATGGAAAGTGCGGAGAATGTATATTGGAAAGTGCGGAGAACGGAAAATGGAAAGTGCGATGAACGTATATTGGAAGTTGCGGAGAACGTATATTGGAAGTTGCGGAGAACGTATATTGGAAAGTGCGAATAACGGAAAATGGAAACTGCGGAGAACATATTTTGGAAAGTGCAGAGAACGGATTATAGAATTGGCGGGCTTTGCCGCTGCGAGACTTGGAATAATTTTTAAAAACTGTACGGAAAAGGACATGGCACTGGATACATGTATTCCTGGGGCTCGACATATTTTTTTTATTTTCGAAAATATCATTCTGGAGTTCAAATGAAGCAACTTTCTTCATTAGACTTTTTTTTCTGGCTCTACAGGCTCAGCTAAAAAATTGGGTTGAATGTCTTATGTCAACTGCGGAAAATACTGTCTGTAAGTTGATTTTTCTTGATTTTTGGTTATAATATGATGTGAAAAATATCAATTGACTCTGAGTAGTGTGCATACTTACAGGATGAGGCAAAATACGCTATTTTTCTAAAACATGTTTATTAACTTCTCGCCCAAGTGTGAACTTTTCATTGAATTCCTCGAAGCTAAAAGTTCTCCCGAGGTTGCTCGTGTTAGCATTTTTGTTTTATACACGTTTGCACCCATATACAGTGTCATGGAACACCTCGTACCTATCTTCCGTAATTTTTGTCGTAAAACCATGAAATTTCCAGGATCGATAGGTACACTAGAAATGAACTCACTACACGGAAGGGGTCATCCTACGTGATATACACTGCACGCCAGCAGCGACGAAACCACCTACTTTCCGGAGAGTTATATTAGGGGTCAAAATTGGCCCGAATTTCCTTCTGATTCGTCTTCAGAATCTTCAAATAACTACTGATACACCTGTCTCCTGAAAAATTTTCAGTCCTGAAAAACTCAAATTTGTTTCACTTCTCATGGAAACACTCCTAATTCCCCTAATTTTCGACGTAGAACCGTGAAATTTTCAGCATCAATATATGCACTAAAAATGAACTAACTGCAAAAAAACAATAATCCTATGTGATATACACTGCACGCCAGTAGCGATGAAAAAATGGGTGGTTCCATCGCTGTAGGCGTGCAGTGTATAACACGTAGGATAACCCGTTTTGTGGAGTGGGTTTATTTCTAGTGTATCTATCGATCCTGGAAATTTCACGGTTCCACGTCAGAAATCATGACAAGTGAAACACACTGTATATGGGTACAAACATGTAAAAAACAAAAATTCTAACACGAGCCACCTCGGGAGAACTTTTCGCTCCGAGAAATTCAATAAAAAGTCCACATTTGGGCGAGAAGTTGATAAACAGGTTTTAGAAAAATGGCGTATTCTGCCTCATCCTGTAAGTATGCACGCCATTCGAAGTCAACTGATATTTCTCACAGCATATTATACCCAAAACCCAAGAAAAATCAACATTCAGGCAGTATTTTCCACAATTAACATTAGACATTCAACCCAATTTTTTAGCTCAGCCTTTAGGGCCAGAAAAAAGTCTGGAGAAGAAAGTTGCTTCTTTTGACCTCTAGAATGATATATCCAAAAATTAAAAATATCTGTCGAGCCCCAGGAATACATGTATCTAGTGCCATGTCCTTTCCGACAATAGTTCAAGATCATAAGAAATTGCAAGTCAAAATATACCTCTGATTATTTTGATTGTCCAGGGATATCTTCGAGTGACTATTAAACGAAGATGGCAACATACTTTTCAATTTTCTTACATGAACTTTATCCTTGCGTAACTCAAGGCTGCGAGAAATCACTTTATTTTCCCGATATTTACGTGACACAACTTCCTTTCCGACAAGCATCTACTTTGGCTAATTGAATCGGCCTCGTCGAGTAACACCGATCAGCAACTCATCCCAATCGATGGAGAGGAAAAAGTTTTAATATCGTCGAGTGACTTTTTATTTTTAAACGTTTCTTTGAGGAAGAGAGCGTGGAAATTTTCTCGCTTGTTAAGCAAATTTGGAGTGTACTCGGAAACTTCGAAGACAGAATGTTTAACTTCACAGGACTTTCATTCACAGTTTCAGTACAAGATGATTTCTGCATCTTGTCGACTTGAATCAGTTGTTGACTTTCAGCTGAATTTACAGTCTGTTCCACGTTGCATGGGCCTAGCTGTCTGGGTTAAATTAGCAAACACAGGATGAATAAAAGACCCAGCGGCTGATAAACCGTCTGTTTCAGCAAATTTTTTAAACGCTTTTCAGAATCCAATTTATAAATATATTTTCCTCTGAAGGTTATCGCAGCAAATAAAGTACAATTGATTCTTTCGACAACAATCTTCAAGAAATATCTTGCTGCTGCTATTATGTCCTCCTGTCTGTATGTTAATTTACAAGAAGATCAAAAATAGTTTTGTAAGGTTAAGTATGGCAAGTAATTTGCTTGCAGTTGAACAACTTATAGGATCATGTGGTTCGATGACAAAATATTACATACACCAAAAAAAACTATTGCCAAAGGGGCGCCAAGTAGTTTGCGTTGCTCCGGCTAACTATTTCTGAAGAGAAAACCCACTAACCAACAACAGACTCGTTTTACAAAACTTTTAATCACTGTAAAGAGAAATTATCAAAGACTTTCAATAGTTACGTGTACTATTTATATCATTAAAACCTTCCAGGACTGACATGCATTTTTTGTGATTCAGGACTGGCGTGGGACTGTGAGTCCGCACACTAGATATTTGGCAATTACTTACTTCTCTGTTTTTTTTTCTTGCTTATTTGTTCGAAAACATTAGGTAACCTATAGATCACAACAATAAAATGAGCTAATATACAAAAAATACTTGCTCTCCTTCAAAATGAGCAGAAGAATGCAGGTCAAAAACGGGATTGGGAACTGGCGTCGGACTCTTATTCCGCGCAATCTAATGGATCAGGACTTGGCGTTGGACTCTGAATTGGCAATACTCAAAAACAATAGTATCAACGAACTTCAAACTCTCGTGATAGACTGATTGTCCAATGCTTGAAGAATACTGAAATGCACCGAATCGAAATATAAGGGTATTCGGAGTAAACAACAATTAAAAATATCTGCGGACCGGTAGTCCGCGCGCCAGTCCCGGAAGGTTTTAAGAAAAAGTGAGATTCCTAAACCGCAGAACGACTTTTAAACAAGGCCAAGGTACGTCCAACGATTTTAGTTAAGCTAATCTAAATAATTATACAAAAAAACATATGAGCATAAATAAAAAGCTATTTGCCCTCCGTTTAAACCACACAAGTGATACTATAACTAAAAAGTACGACCCACAGATCTCGAGGTCTGTGGTATGACCCAATTGCTTTTGTAACAAAAAACCAGGCGGTTGAACTTTCCAGAAGATACTTAGTCTTCGTTCATTTGTAGATCGGAAGTAGTCGTTCAGAGCGAAAAATCATGAACGTTTTTTTTATCCAAGATTTTACCAAACAAAGAAATCCTGCAATCTTACGATTTCTCAAAACACTCTGGCAAATATAGTGGCCAATCGATACCGTCTACTATGTATGCTTTACCGGTATGTGATGGAAAGAATTTGGAAATTAGCAATGCCATAACATCTGAAACTAAGAATATGCAAGTAGAATCTTCAGAATAAAAGGTTGAAAATAATTAAACGCTCACCTCCCACTGCCGACTAACCTAACCTAACATCGCGGAAATGTTATATTTCTCAGGGCCTAGATCAATCCGATATCCAATTATCAGATACGAACAGGAGTTGCAACGTGCCTAACACACTTTTCCGTATAAAACGTATTTTCACTTTCGAAAAAGAATATTTTCTGAATATCTATCATATAGCCCAAAGATAACTGACTGCCTATTCGCACGAAAGTTGGAAGGTAATCTCGTAATTTTTTGTGCGCTTGCAAAAACAGAGCACCAGTCAACTTTAGTACGGTGCATAAAATAAATTCGAATACTGGGTGTTGCCGCGATATGAGCCTTACTGTTTAATTGGAAACGGGTGGCCCACAAAAATCGCAACATGCTGCAAAACCGGGCGCATCTGAAGCATTAGGTACCACCTTAATTTTTCAAACCGTACCAGCATTAGCATTAGTGTAGTCTCTAGGTTTTAATGTATGATTATATTATGGTTTATATGGATGAAAGGACCCCTCACAAAATTGGCTGAAATTTCATTGTTACAGCAGAATGAGTACATAGCTGGTGGAAATTCGAAAAACTCCGTGGAGGAAGCATAATACTTTAGAAAATGAAGGGCTACAGTAATCTTGACAGTTTTTTTTTAACGAGGTAACTAATAAATTCGATATTCTGTGTCTTTGTGAAACATGGTTGACTAGTGAAGTATTACTTCCAACTTTTTTGAAATCTGATTTTGATATTGTTTGCACCCCCGCTATAAAAGAAAAATCTCGAGGGCGAGCCAGTAGAGGTCTGGCTATTTTACATAAAAACACTATGAATTTCGATCATTAGACTGCACTCCGTGGTGGCTCATATATCTGGTCAAAAACCAAAATATTGAATTTATAATATGTTTTTGCATATTTTAAACCATTAAATGACCTCGAGGTCTCCCTTGATATTTTTCAAACTACTCTAAATAATGTACTCAAAAATTTCCAAAATCATGTATTTCTCATAACTGGAGACTTCAATAGCAGGGTGGGTGAATTGGGGACGATACCAGAGTAGCTACTGGAAAATTCAGTGTTGTTTCCGAACATGCAGAACTCTGACAAAATAATAAACAAAAGAGGACGAATTCTTCATAATTTCATGATTGCTAATAATTTCTCATTGATCAATGGTAGTATTGCCTCAGATCGTCCTGCAAATTTTACCTTTTCTGACAAGCATGGTCAAAGTGTAATCGACCTAGTTTTTTGTAATAATGATAGGCTTGATATTGTGAACAACATAAAGGTGTTAGACAATACGGTAATTCTCTCAGATAATTTCCCGGTATATTTCGAACTGAATACAAATTTCTCCTTCGAAGCAACTACTGATTCACAGCATTCCTCTGAAACATTACAGTGGAAAAACGAGCATATGCTTCTGTACAAGTCTGCAATGCAATTATCTGCTAGTGTGGGTTTTAGAGGCGGTATTGATGACTCGTGTGCTAATCTTTGTGCATCAATATGGAAGTGTGCAACTACCACGAATTTACTGAAAAAGAACCACGTATACTCGAATAAATTCAAAAACAAACCCTGGTTTGATTTGGATTGTCATTTTGCCAAAAGGCACGTCACAAATCACCTGAAAATCTGCAAAAAAAATAATTTTCTAGAATCTTATAAAACAAAGTATAACTACAAAAAAATAATTAAACAAAAAAAAGGCGAATTTGAAAAAAGAATTGTAAGGATTCTCAGTGAAACTCAAAATCAAAGTGCATTTTGGAGGTTCAGATGTTTTAAGAATGATACTATTATCTCGATTGAAGACTGGGAACCTTCTATGATGGCATATACAGCCCAAGGATATTATCTGAACTAACTTATTTTGATGCAGGTCATGACTTTCTAGATTCAGCAATATTTCTCGCAGAGATGGAAAGCTGTCTACTGAACTGCAAAAACGACAAAGCCCCTGGAATGGATGGGGTTACATATGAATTCATCAAAATTCTTCCCCAGACCTGGAAACTATACCTGTGCACGCTATATAATGAAATTTTGAACTGTGAAAAGGTCCCAAGTAGCTGGCACGCCACAATAATGACCATGCTTCACAAAAAAGGACCAAAGACTGATCCTAACAACTACCGCGGCATATCATTAATTAATAGTTCAACCAAGATTTACACATCCTTTCTACTAAATAGATTATCATACTGGGTTGAGGAAAACAAGATATTACCGGAGTGCCAAGCCGGTCTCAGAAACAATATAGGGGATGTCTCGATAACATATTTATACTGAATTCTATTATCCAAATCCATCTCAGACTTCGTGGTCGAAAAATATATGCTGCCTTTGTGGACTTCAAGAGAGCTTTTGACTCTGTTAGTCACTCCCTTTTATGGAATAAATTATATAATCTAGGACTCTAGGACGCTAAGTCCGATATTGTTTTCTCTTTTTCTTGCTGATATGGAAAACTACTTTCACTCCATAGGACTAACGGGTGTGAATATTGATGGTGAACACGATGTAATGATGTTAATGTACGCGGATGAAATTGTAATTTTGAGCGATTCGCAAACTGATCTGACTAAAAAACTCAGAGCTCTAGAATCATACTCCTTAGAAAATGAACTGAAAGTGAATACTGCTAAAACAAAAATATTGATATACAGGGTGTCCGGTAAACCTTGTACAATATTGAAACTGGTGATAGACCAGATCATGACTATTCAGAATATCGGAATTTCACCTCAGTAGAAATGTCACCGTTTTCGAGATAATGGGCATTTTAAGAATTTCTGGAAAATCGCTACCTACCCTTGGATTTTTGAGTGCCATGTATACAAATTGAGACGAATTCAAATACCTTTGCTGCTGAAGATTACTGATGAGTGATGCTTTCAGACGTACAGAATAGTTTTTTAAAAAGTGATTTTTTTCAAGAAATGGGGGTAAAATGACAGATTTGAGTTTCATCAATTTTTTTTAAAAGTTTGACATTATTGTCTGAAAGAAACATAACCAATTGGAAGTGGACATTCATTTCAAAAGAATTATCATTTTGTCCAGACTCTACCATGGTATAAAACAAATTATAATTATTTTATTTTGATTTTATCAAGATAAAAGGTGGAAATGATTATTAATAATAATGACTAGACTGCTTGGTAGCATTGAATAGTATGTAAATAAAATTAACATTTCATGTAATTAAGCCTAATAAAATTATCGAAATGAATTGTCGATTATCCGACATGGCACCGATTAATACGAATTCTTGTGATAAATGTCGCAATTGTCCAACATCCAGATTCCAACGAAGTTTCAGAGACCGACAGATATACTTTGTGGAGGTAGTGCTACTGCTGCAGCAGCGCTTTATACAGAACGATATCCGATTGCACAATGCCGCTCAGAGAATCGCTGATTTGGGGTTTATAACCTATAACGCATTTGAGAAGGTTCTTCTTGAAAAGATGTCGTCTCCGCGTAGAGTGGATGGAAAATTAAATTTTTGAAATATCATTCAGTGCGATGTTGAATAATCGTTAATGTGGTTTATAGTGTATGTTGAATTAGTATTTACTTATTTACATCTCATTGAATGCTTCTAAGAAGTTTCGTTATCACTCATAATTATTCAATTATTTCATCTTGATAGGATAAAAATAAAAGACATCACTGACAGTCTAATGGAGTTGATTTTAGTTCAGAATAACATCACACTCTGATATAATCGAAATCATACTGCTTCCGAAAATAATTATCATATGTTTTATACCATGGTAGAGTCTGGACAAAATGGACAATCTTTTGTAATGAATATCCACTTCCACTTGGTTACGTTTTTTTTCTAAACAATAATGTCAAACTGTTGTTAAAAAATTGGTGAAACTCAAATCTGGCATTTTACCCTCATTTCTTGAAAAATTGTATCGTTTTCTGTAAAACTGCTTTGTTCGTCTGAAAGTATCACTCATCAGTAATCTGCAGCAGCAACGATATTTGAATTGGCCCCAATTTGTAGACGTGGCACTAACAAATCCAAGATAAGGTAGTGATTTTCCAGAAATTTAAAAAATGCTCATTATCTTGATAACGGTAAGATTTTTACTAAGGTGAAATTCCGATATTCTGAACAGTCATGGCCTGGTGTATCACCAGTTCCAATATTGTACAAGGTTTACCGGACACCTTGTATAGTAGGGGTGGGTATCATTCGAACTATCAAAGTAAATTCTATTTCAACAATGATCCGGTAGAAGTGGTTAAAAACTTTACCTACCTTGGTAAGGTATTTTCATCTTCCTCGATGTTTTTGGAAATGTCTAGAGAAATTACGACCAAGAGTACCCAAGCAATCGGTGCTGTTATGAATTTAATGTGCAGCTCTAAAATTAACATATGGGATGCAAGAATTAAATTATATAACTCCATAATACTATCGTCCCTATCATATGGCATTGGTGTCTGGGGTCTACGGTATGCGGAATTAATAGAAAGAATCCAGGTTGGATTTTTCAAACGCCTGCTATCGCTATCAAAAAACACCCCTGATTATATTGTCCGTTTGGAAACAGGATCATATAAAATCAGTGTTATTATCATGAAAGCAGCTTTCTCTTGGCTTGCTAGTCTGAATAAGATGGACAATACTCGGCTACCTAAAATCTGTCTACTGTTGTCAATCTTAAATAACGCAGAGCCAAAATACAAGTCAAGGAGTATGTAATATCTGCAGGTCAGGGTCATAAGTGGGGCGATCTCATGAGCAATAAATCTAGGAAAATAACCAGTCACATTATTAACTGCTATAAAGACACGCTACTACGAAATGACTGAGGGCCAGTTTCACAGGTCCCAGTTCACCTCAGATAACTAACTGAAAGTTTAGACGGTGAATGACATTCTTTCAATGGCGTTGACAGGTTCACAATCTGACCATTACTTACAGCCGTATGCACCGTTGATACTTAATCGAGATTAAAGCTTAATCGAGATCATCTTGAGATAATGCTATGCACCGCTTGATTTTAAGCACTTGATCGCGATTAACGCTAATCCTTGGTTCTCGGAGGATTAATCCTCGGATTATTCACATAACCTAATTCGAATTGGTTAGGAATGTTAGAATTCTGAAGAATTTGGTATTGGGAGAACAAATTTCATGTTTTTACAATGGACATTGAAGACCAGTTATTTGTGGATGATGATGGAGACATTCTGGATGTGATCAGATTTGGGTTTCCAAGAAGGTACTACCAACGCACAGACTTCTTCCATGATATGGATGATTTGTCGTTTTTTAGACGATTCCGATTGCATAAAAATACTGTGTTGCTGATATTGGAACAACTGGAGGATCAGCTAGAGTTTGGTAATAATTTGTAAGTATTGCAGCCAGAGTTCCATATAATATTTATATGAATTTCGATATTTTCAGAAATAACAGTGTATCACCTATTAATCAGCTTTTGACTACGTTGTGGTTTTATTCCTGTAATGCACATCAGAATTGCATTGGTGATTTCATTAATATGCACCAGACAACAGCATCTAGAATAATTTCAAAGGTGACTCAAGCAATTGCTGGTTTGTCTAACCGATATATCAAAATGCCAAGTGAAGCAGAGTGTGTAAGAACACAAAACGAATTTTTTCAAATAGCTAGATTTCCTCGAGTCATAGGTTGCTTGGATGGAACACATATAAAAATTCAATCTCCAGGTAACTCCACAATATTATATTATGTTACTTTTTAATGTTTTTTCTTATGGCACTGTTGATTACAATAAAATGAAGAGAATATTATGCTCTAAAGTAATTGAATATTTCAGGTAGAGATGACGCCGAAGTGTTTCGCAACAGAAAATCTTATTTTTCAATAAATACTCAGGTTGTAGCTGGGGCCAATTTGAAAATATTTGATCTTGTGGCAAGGTGGCCTGGTTCTGCCCATGATTCCACTATCTTTAATCATAGCCGGCTGAGGGCTCGTTTTGAAGCAGGGGAATTTCCAAATGTTGTTCTCCTAGGTAATATCTTTTATATAGTGTGTAGTAGATGTATTTTTCTATCAAATCTTAATTGAAAATGAATATTCCAATATCAGTAGAACTACTCAAGCGAAATTTTGTATAAGGAAAACCCTTTGATTTTATGTTATTTTTAATTGGTCCCCCTTTTCATTCAAAATATTCGACTCGACAACGTGAAGTAAATGGGATTCCAAATAATCAAGATTCATATAAGAGTCTTCCTGCTGAAAGCGGAACACAAAATATCTAATATTTATACTATTTTTTCAATTGTTGTTTTAGGAGACAGTGGTTATCAGCTCAAATCATATCTGATGACTCCCCATGGAAACCCATTTACTGGGCCTGAAAATCTTTACAACGAAGCCCATATACGAACACGTAATGTAGTAGAGAGGTTGATTGGAGTATGGAAACGTAGATTTCCAGTATTGGCCTATGGACTCCGATGCCAGCTTGATACATCTATGGCCATAATCGTGGCCACTGCAGTTTTGCAAAATATTGCAGTAGATATGAAAGAAGATCTTCCACCCCCTCCTGCGGAATTAAATGTAGAAGAACTGAATTATTTAATTGCTCAAGGTGATATTCCCCACATACCTTTGCCAAATATATCTGGTCCAATTAATTATCGTGACAATTTGATAAATACTTATTTTGCCAATCTATGAATAACAATAATTGAATGTATTCAATAATAAAAAATAAACAATTGTTTAATGAAATGATCTTTCTCTCATTAACTTTCGGTGGTTTTCGGGTTTGTAAGTCGTGATCTTGAGGTAATTCTTCTGGCTGATGGCTCAAGTTAGGCTCAAACGAACGCTTCGTCCGTTACCGCACCACCTTCGAAAATGTCTACCGCAGATGTACACGAAACGTCATGAAGAATTACCCCAGGACCACGCCTTACAAACCCAAAAACCACCGAAAGTTCAGAGATTACCGGTCGTGAGAGTTTACCTTTTCAGATTTCTCTCATTAATCAGGTTGTCTAGAAAAGTGACATTTCAGATTTACTTTTCAGATAACCTGCAAGATACAACCCCAAAAAGCCTTTTTAAAAAATGTTAATGTTCTGAAAGTGATTATTCACTGTATGGTGAGTGGGTGGAACCTAAGAAATTTTAATCTGAAAATTTCAATATTTGAATATTCACATTCACATGGTCAACATTCAAATAATATTTCAGAATATTAATTAGTTAAAGATGTTTATTCGCTTTTTCATGGGTGTGAACACATGTGTGCTGACAGCCACCTCAATTATATTTTTTCATATGTTTTGAATAAAAAACAAATTATTATCTAATTTTTAATATGAATGTGTTAACAACAAATAATCAACTAATATACTAAATTTACTGCATACAGGGTGACACAGGAGATATGTAGCAGCCTGTAGATTCTTTATTTGAAGAGATACAATTCTGAATTTCACAGAAGGTACGTAATCAATGATACCGCTTTTTTTAAAGTATCAAAAATTTTTTTAACCACTTGCTCAACCGGAAGTAACCTAAACGTTTTTTTTTTCAATGTCACCATGTATATTTCTCTAGCATACCTTATATATGTGCTTTGAAATTCCCTAGTTAACCATGCATCACATATTGGTTGGATAATAATAAGATAGGCAAGAGAAATATACAGGGTGACATTTAAAAAAAAAAGAACTTGAGGTTACTTCCTTTCAAACAGGTGATTGAAAAATATGTTCAGTTTGAAAGAAATGCTTTCATTAATTGCACACCTGTGAATTTAAATTTATTCTTCTCAAATAAAAAGGTGCTACATGTCTCCTGTGTCACCCGGTATAATGGTTTTCAAAAGATCCACAAACTTAAACCATATCTGTTCACACAAAACAGCTACAACTATAAACCGAAATAATATTCACAAGTTATCGACAAAACAACTATCATACCATAAAATTTCAATTTCAATCATTAAACTAATAAGCATCAGTAGCTTATAAGTAGCTACCCAACCTACTTCAAAAAAATTATCATTCTTGGGTGCAAAAAAATTGAGTAAAAAACATGTTGCCAATTGGTTGGGAGAGTCCAACAAATTAAATTTCTTTATTTGAACAACTGCCCAACATTGATGATTTTTCATAGGCTACTTTTACTTTCAGGAGTTCTATTTTCAATTTACGTTCAGTTTTTAAAAACTCCTGCTCATCATCAATAGACTGAATTTGCTTCTCTATCAAAACAAGCCTTCTGTCTAAGAGCAAATTATATTTTGCAGCTACTTGAGAGGAAGTGAGTGTAGATATACTTTGTGTGGGCCTCCTTCTGCTAGTGGATTTCTGACCATTAGTTCTTTCCGTTTGCCGATGTACATCCTGGAAAAAAGTTGTTATGGTCAAATAGCTTTGATCAGAAAACGTAACTACTTATTCCAAGACAAGTTTGATCAAACAATTGAAATTAAATAAACAATGCGTCCTAATGATTGACAATATGATTTAAATCACTCAAGATTTTTAATAACCTATTGAACCTGATATCTATTTTTTATTATTACTCACCCCTTTGGGTTTCAAAGCAGACGTAGTGGGCAACTGCAAATCTGTGGGAGTATATTTTCTCCAATTCTTCTTGCCACCCTGCAATACAAAAATCAAAACATTATGCACATCAAAATTAAATTTAACAATTAATGATATGATTGAATGTGCTTGTATAACATGTAGGTAATAAATTAGGACGAGATTTATCATGCCTTCTAAAAGTCAATTGCACGAAATTCTCCATCCTTATTTTTCACATTCTTTGTTCTACTGAAAACTGTAGTTTGAACAAAATATTTTTGTAAAAGTATAAAGATGTTTTCAAGAAGTACTTAATGTGAAAATAAAACACTAACATTTGATGATTCTGCAACAGTACTAACAGTAGGCATATCCTCTTCGTTTTGTCCCAGACTTTCATTTTCTTCAGTTTTGCTACTCTCTGCATTTGTAATTTCCGTGTCCTATAATCAAATTTCAGGAATTGATATTCTCATCAGTTTTCATCTTGAATATAAATATTCTCACCTGACTTACTTCCAAAATGTATTCCACCGAACTAGGTTTGATAATTTTTGTTTGATTGTCTGAATCAAACATGTTATCAAGTCCATTAACGGACTTTTCATTCACCACTGAAAGTAACATTTCCTCGATCGGGTCCAATTTTACTGAAGGCATTGGACCCCCTCCAGTCATAAATCTTTGTTTCTTTTCTTCCCCCATTTTTCTTCTCAAGTCCTTTTTTTTGTTTTCGTACAATAACTTGAGGGTTGCAGCTGATCGCGGGTACGTGTTTGGAGAGGACGAATTGAATTTCTTTTCAATCTCCAACCACACTCGATTTTTTTCTAATTGAGAGGATCTGTTGGTTTTCTTATCTTCTAGCGCTTTAGCATAAGACTTAACTATGTTGAATAAATGCATTTTTTCATCCACTGTGAAATTTGGAACCCTTTTTCTCTCCTTATCCATTTTAATTTTTAATATAGGTATTATACAAATTTCAAATTTGATATTTGGGACTATGGAAAGATTGAAGATTTGAAAGTATAGTTTCCGCAAAGAACGTTATGTCTTATGTCAAATAACATAGACCATAGAACAAAATTTACAGAAATTACCGCTGTTGCCAGGTGTAATGAGAGATTAACTAATCGATCTTCATTCCTTTTCGGTGCATAAGGATTTAATCCGAGTCACTTAATCAAGATTAACTAATCTCGATTTATGATGACATCGGTGCATACGGCTGTTAATTGATACTCTAACTGGAACCTGAATCACTCAAGCTATCCCCATATCTACCAGTCATACTAACGCTTTATGACACCTGTCAGAAATATCTAAAGGTCCCAAGCCCAATACACACTAGCAGAATCATTGCGCAGCTTCGAACTTGCAGTAAGACACGTTTGAAATTTTCTTTCTATAGCTCCACCTACATCATTGATACTGAGGAAGTCTGTACAGTCTGTAACCTGCATCAAAGAGAGACTTTAGAACATGTTTTATTCGACTGTCCTATTTATACCGGCATACGACTTAGTGAAGCGTTTGTAGAACTACGTAATGTCGATGATGTGATAGGTATACTGAATTCTCACTCAGATGTAAAACTAAAACAACTAGTTAGTTCTATCATGAATATTCTCAAACTGCGGTCATTTATAATTAACGAGTAGCTCGTAGATTTGTTTGTTTTTCCATTTTGTTTTTCTTTATCTTCTTTTAACATCCTGGTCTATACTCAGACAGTATGTAATATTATTTATATTGTCGATTAATTACCTATTTGATGATTAACACTGCTGTAATTGAGGTGTAGTCATGAGCACTCACCAATTTTCTTGTAATAAGAGTAAAATGCTCTTTGGATACAATTAATGATATTGACTGATTGATTGATTGATTGAGTAGTTAGAAAAATGTGTGAGTTTAAAAAAATGATTTTGTGTGTGTCGTTTCTCAGATATAAGCAGCGAAAGTTCCTTAAAACGTCGTTCTTGGGTAGGGTTGACATAGAAAAACACTATTTTGTCAGTAGGGAGACAACGTTTGTACGAGCCCACCATGCGCAGTAGCGACTTCTCAGCGTCGCTGCTTTGTGTTCATCGTGTGACGTAGTCGAGAGGGATTCAGCATGGAGATAACGATCCGCCGAGTCGAGCGATGTAATCTTGCCGCAAGCCGGGTGTTATCAAACCGCAAGCCGAGAGTTGGAATAAAAGCAATAGTAATTGTGAATGAATTAATTCGAATTGTTGAAGTGGTACAATAATAAATATGTTTGAAAAAATAGGAAAAATGGTGGGTAACGGGAGTGTAACGTTTCAACGTGCGATTCCAATGAGGAACGTATACAGGGTGTTTGAAAATATATGATTTAAGAGAAAAATCAACAGGGTGTCTCAAAACAGTCATCAATTGAGAGAAAAAATATTGAAATGAATTTTTGTACATTCTCATTTGTATGATTATAAAAATTCCTTTATTCACCTAATGAAATCTTTTTTTTTGTATTCCTATCATAAATAAGAAGTTTCTTGAGATAGTGAATTATGACCTCCATATGGTAAGGTTGAAACAAGAAAATATAGCCATTCACTTCAATAAAACAGCTGTTCTAAAGAGATTACCAATATACTAACATTATTATGGTCTAACCAATTTTCTCAAGATAAACGTCAATACAGAATTTTTAAACTTGTTCGATAGAAAAGGTTCCATTTTTACAATTTACAACTTTTCCATTCTATGTGCTTATTAGAATTGGCCACTTTTTTCCATGATCATTTTTGGGTCTTTGGTTCCAAAATGAATCTGAAAATTGATAAAATGGGTTGATAATCTGAACAATTCAGAAAAAAATTTTCAGTCCTAGTGAACACGAAAATTGTTATACTTACACCGCACACACTTTATTTATTGATCCCAAGAAACATTTCTGTTTAGAGAGGCATTATATTTTTACATAAATTTTTCAACAGCTATACATATGAAATAAAAATTGATTAAGAAATCAAACAATTATTAGAAAAGGAATGATGAGAATAATTTGTGAAATGAGTAAATGAGTCATTTCAAAGCAAAAAAAGTAAAAGGTAAAACATTGTTATATTATATAGAAATTGAAATCATCTGTTAAGTATACATTTCTTTAGTTCATTTTTTAATTTAGTTGTGGTCCTGATTTCTGTCACAATTTTACACTAAGTTATTCAATATTGATACTATTGATAACCATTTCTTTCTCAAGGTTTCCTGTTTCAATCCCGAAAAAAAAAGTTTGAATGAAAATATAATCTGTATTTGTCTTTAGAAAGGAAAATGGGAAAAGTGTATTCTTCAATCTACTAATTAACAAGTTATAAACAAAATGATCTTGAACTCACCTCTAGAATACAATATAATTCACGACTTTTGTCGGTATTCTTGCAGGTTTTCACTGCACAATAGGTACTTCACTTTCAGAAAAAAGGAATATTTGTATCAGGAAAAAAAGTAATCAACATATTCCTAAGTTGGATCAGTGACAGCAGGGCTCATCAGAAGATTTTGGGACTTGGGACAATCTGCTTTCTTTACTGTGAATCTGCTAAAACTATTTTTGAAAACATTTCCAATGACGGCAATGACGCAATGACATAAAAATTTACTTTTGACAAGTGTCACTAGTTCAAACATCGGACCTAATTTTCGTGGTGTTTTTGGAACATTGGAGCTATTTAGACTCCACCCATTGGCCATACCCATAAGAAGGCCAAAGCCTCCTAGGATTCAGTGACCCTAATTGGACCCAAACGCGAGTGTCATCTAGCGTGATTAGTTACAAACATGAATATTTGACGTCATTTTAATGCAGGTGTCTTCAAAAAACCCTGATTTTACTGTCCTATTGTTTCAATCGAGTTACGACATGACTTGGAGGCCAAATCACTGAAGTTACTGAGATCACTGTCGCCATCTACATGTCGCATCCATTTGAATCCAGTATAAATCCCATAAGGTTGGCTAACTATATTCTATATAAAAAATGATCTTACTATAATAGCACCAGAAAGAGCATTTTCTCAGCATAATTTTGTATCAGATTTCTTAAATTGACCATTTTTCAGGTTGTCCTATATATAATATAGGGTGTTTCTTAAGTACGTGTAGAAACTTCAGGAGCATGTTGCTGACGTCAAAATGAAAAAAAATGTTCCTATAAACACATGTCCTCAAGTTATTCGTTTGATATTGTGATATTCGAGTAGAGTTTGGTATCTGGGATGATTTTTCAATGACAAAATCAAATTTTATATCAATTGTGAAAAAACTAATTTCTAATTGAATTTTTTTTAATTAACAAATCTAGTCATTCAAAATCACTTGCATCGATGATTTCAAATCTCAATAACTCGAAAACAGTTGCTCTCAGTGACCTCTACCAAGAATATATTTTAAAACAAACTAAATAATAAATATTCCCAGATACCAAACTTTACCCAAATATCAAAATTATTTTGATATTATTCACAAAAAATAAAAATCAGAATTCAACTTTGATACTCTGTATCTCAGAAACGAATAACTTGCGGACACATGTTTATAGAAACTTTTCTTCTTATGTTGATGTCAGCAACACGCTCCTAAATTTTCTATACGTACTTAAGAAACACCCTGTATATATAGTTCCAGCACAGCGACGTGATCTCTCGTCTTTCATCCGTCCATTTTTATTTTCCAGGTCGTAGTAAAATCATTCGAGACCTCTATAGTGCAGTGCCTGCTGGAACCCTGGTTTCGCGAGGTGGGCTTCGTCATCTGCTACGGGGCCATCATCCTGAAACTGTACCGCCACTTAATCGAGTTTCGCACGAGGAAAGCTCACCGGTGGGTTGTCAAAGACACCGACCTTCTCAAATATCTGCTCATCATGGTCATGTCGGTAAGTCTTAGAACAAGCTGTCGAAGTTGTACGAGCATTATGTGGGGGCAGAGTTGCGA
Organism: Chrysolina oricalcia; assembly: GCA_944452925.2. Classification (NCBI taxonomy): domain Eukaryota; kingdom Metazoa; phylum Arthropoda; class Insecta; order Coleoptera; family Chrysomelidae; genus Chrysolina; species Chrysolina oricalcia. Next base: position 37,055,286 of record OX101808.2, on the reverse strand, counting down.
GGCTAGTTCTAATTGTTTGAACGGTAGCTCCAGTCGGAGTTTCCATTAAATCAGATAGATAATTTAATTGCGTGCTCGAATCTGGAAACTGTCCTCCTTTGAATGTCTCTGAACTAGTTGTTGGTGATTTTGACAGAATCGATAAGAGAAGCCGGGAACTTCGACATCGTGTAAGTTTCATCCAGTTCGTTTCGGAAGAACAAGTAGGTACATTTTCCGAATTAGAAGGAAATTTTCTATGAGTTGAAATAATATTGGAAGGATTCCGTATTTTTGAAATATTCCCAGGATATCAAAGTCTTAAAATATAATATTCTATGTGAATAGAAGGAAACCAAAGGACCCCGCAAACTCCTTATGAATTTTGGGTCCCGGTGGATTTTTTTGAATTTTTGGTATGATGTAGTCCATGTAATTCTTAACCAATGTTACCATTGCGCCAACCCAAAAAAATTAACAGTTTTGCTGCTCGAGTTCCTTCAAATGTATCGTCGAATGTTTAAATTAAGGAAAATACCAGTTTTTTATGATTATCCCCCCACCCCCCAAATGACACAAAACGAAAAAAATTCGGTGGAATTTTCTGAATTTTTGATATGATGCAGTTCAAGTTATTTTGTATAGAAATAAATCGGGTGACAAACCCCAAAAATGAACAGTTTTGATGCTAGGGCGCGTCGAAATCATACCTTTCTCAGAATAGACTATTCAATATTAAAGGCGGAAACAATATACGTATTTTGTTTTATTTTATGCCGAACAATTGTGTAAACTTTCATAAATTGAGAATCTAAAACCTCCCTCTTACACCCAACCTCTATTTCAAAATAGGAAAAAAAAAACAATTCAGGCACCACCTCAAATTCAAATTGTGGATGTCTAATTTTTATTTATTTTCAAGATATTCGCCCAATTGATTGGTATTCACAAAACATGAACTACGCCCTACAAAGAAGTCAGCAAACTCTACTAATATCTTTCTGGAGGGAGGGAAAGGTGAAATTAAGCAACTGTACGATTTCCTCAATTTGAGCTGATTAAAACATTTATTTTGATAAAGCATTTACAAGTAGTCGGGAATAAATTTTTTTCGTGTTTTAAATTAGGGGTAGGGGGTAAGGGGGAGGTTTTAGATTTTCATTTCATGAAAAATTACAGAATGGATCAGCATAATCTAAACTAAAATACGTAGAGCTATTATTTCCGATAATAATGAATAGTCCATTCTGAGCAAGGTATGATTTGAACGCCCCCTAGCATCAAAACTATTCATTTTTGGAGTTTGTCACCTAATTTATTTCTATTCAAACTAACTTGAACTGCATCATATCAAAAAATCAGAAAAATCCACCGAAATTTTTTCGTTTTGTGTCATTTGGGGGGTGAGGGGATAATCATAAAAAACTGCTATTTCCCTTATTTAGGCATATTTAAACATTCGACGATACAGTTCAAGGCACTCGAGAAATAATTTTTTTGCGTTCCGTAATATGAGTTAGGGGAAAAAGGGGAGAGGTAAGAATTTTTTTTCATGAAACAGCACAATATTGTGCAACATTAGCAACAATGAATAAAGTGAAATTATTATTACCGGGCTCAAAAATAAATAGTCTAATCTGCGCAAGGGGTGATTTCAACGCCCCCTAGCAGCAAAACTGTTCATTTTTTTGGGTTGGCGCAATGGTAACATTGATTGAGAATTACATGGACTACATCATCACCAAAAATTCAAAAAAATCCCCTGGGACCCAAATTCCATAAGGAGTTTGCGGGGTCCTTTTGCGAAAATTTTCACTTTCCTTTGTTCAAAAAATCACAAACTTCCCTCAGACGTAGTTCGACGACCTGATTCTGAATATCACATCAAAAATTGAATTCGACAAAGGGGTAACTGGAAAAGAGCATTTTTTTTACAAAAAAATGCAACATCCTCAAAATCGACAATTTCTAAATAAATTAGCATTTTAATTCGGAGCTCGAATACAGTTTCGGGTTCAGAAAGAAATTTTCTATAAAATGAAGTACTACTCGCGGTATTTCGCATTTTTGAAGTTTTCTCAGACGATCAAAGTCGATGTTGCATAGAAGGAAATCGAATTTTGCGAAAAATTTTATGTTCCATTTCTTGAAAAATTGCAAACTCTCCTCAGACCCAACTCGACGAGCTGATTCCGAATATCACCTCGAAAATTTGAATCGATGAAGGGGGAACTGGCACCTATCCATAAAATCGACATTTTCTAAATGAATTAGCCTTCTGTTTCTAAAAACGAGTACGTTTTCGGATTCAGAAGGAAATTTTCTATGAGAAGAAGTAATATTCGCAGGATTCCACATTTCTGAAGTATTCCCAGACGATCGATATCAAAAAATGTTGTATGGAAGGAAATCGAATTTTGCGAAAATTTTCATTTTCCATTTCTTGAAAAATCGCAAACTCTCCTCAGACGTAAGTCGACGAGCTGTGTCCTTATATTGAATTCGACGAAGGGACAACTGGAAATTTTTTGTTTAAAAAATGCACCTTTCCACAAAATCGACATTTTCTTAATAAATTAGCCTTCTGATACGGAAAACAAGTACATTGGATTCAGAAGGAAATTTTCTACAAGATGAAGTAATACTGGCTGGATTCCACATTTTTGATGCATTCCCAAGCGATCAAAGTCGAAAAATGCATTATTCTATATGGAAGGAAATATAATTTTTCGAGAATTTTTATTTTTCATTTGAAAAATCGCAAGCTTCCGTCAGACGAATCTCGACCAGTTGATTCCGAATTTTACCTCAAAAATTTGATTTGAAAAAGAGGTAACTGGAAAAGGACAATTTATTACAATAAAATGCACCAGTCCACAAAATCGATATTTTTTAAATGAACTGGTATTCTGATTCTAAAAATGAATACATTTTCGGATTCAGAAGGAAATTTTCTATAAGATGAAGTAATACTCGCGAGATTCCGCATTTTTGAAATATTCCCAGTCGAAATATGCAATTTTTTCGACGGAAAAATGCACGCGTTCACAAAATAGACACTTTCTAAATGTATTAGCCTTCTGATTCGAAAAACAATAACATTTTCGGGTTCAAAAGGAAATTTTATATGAGGTGAAGTAATACTCGTGGGTTTCCGCATTTTTGAAATATTCCCAGGTGATCAAAGTCGAAATTTTCGACAAAAAATGCACCTATTCACATAGTCTACATTTTCTGAATAAATTATTCGAAAAACGAGTACATTGAAATGGAATAGTTTTATGTGGATAAGCTGCAGGTTGTAGTGCCCTACAAATACCTATTTTTGTATACCTTGTATAAAGAATGTTAGGGAGACAAAAATAGGATTGTCAGATTTTAATGTCAATTTTGATGAGCAATATATATCAATCCAAAATCATATTTTGGTAGTTATAATTTTACAATTGGTGACCCCTAAGTGAGGATTACTTTCAAAATATGGTCAAGTTTCCTCAAAACCTTTCCCAGGACCAAACGGTGAAACTTCTTCAATACTTTGGTACTAACCCTGCCGGAACAGTAGCTGATATGAAGATTATGCTCGAGGCTGAAATTCTTAAGAATTTTCCAAATGTGTCTGATTTTGATTTCACGGAACTGCTTGGTGATATCGAAGAAACCATTGAGGTAGTACCTCAACAAAATCTCACTCAAACAGTGAAAAATTTGAAGGTTCTTTGCATTAAATTGATGGAAAACCTGGAGTTAAATAACAAAAAATGGATTAAGTATCTTGAAAAATGTGTTAGTGAGCAAATGAAAGAAAGACCGACTACAAGTTCCTACAACATAGTATTCACCAATTCGAACTTGACCACAAAAGATCAACCAATTCAAGCAAATATGAACCATAATAATGAACAAATAACAAACCAGACATTTCTGACAAGAACTCTGAATTCAATCGAGTAAAATCTGTAACTCTACCACCGTTTTGGAAGACTGAACGTGAGTTATGGTTCAATGCTGTTGGTACGATATTTGATTTGAATTGTATACATTCAGATAAGATCAAATGTGGAAAGGTATTAGCAATGCTAGACTGCAGTATGGCCAAAGAAAACTCAAATCTTTTCAAAATACAACAAGAAAATTCTTCAGAATCATATGAACTTCTAAAAAATCAACTGATCAAAATGTACCAGGTATCAGATGAGGCAAAAATTACCAAATTATTCGGAGAGTGTCAACTCGGAGACAGAAAACCTAGTCAGTTATATCGAGAAATGGAGGATCTTGCTTCTGGACAAATGACACCAAATTTTATTTTATTTGCTTGGCTTAAAAAGTTACCTAGTACCGTTGAACAACTTATTCGTGCCTTCCACGAAAAATTATCACCAGAGGAACTTGTTAATATGGCCGATGGGATGATTGAGAGGTTTCATAGGACGATGAAATCAGCATTGAAATGTTATCCTCCTGAGAAGTGGTCAGAACACATTCCAACTGTTTCGTATGGACTCAGGGTTACACCGAAAGAAGACTTGGATGGTTTGAGTAGTGCTGAAATACTTTTTGGATCTTGTCTACGTGTACCTGGAGATATTGTGATTTCAAATTCAAAGGCAGAGTTGAATACATTGCAAGAGTCTATGAGGAATATGAAAATTAGAGAACAAGCCCCACCTCACGGTGAAAAGAAAGTTTTTGTTCACAAAGTCTTACGAAATACTTCCCATGTATTCATGAGGATAGATAGGGTTAAGAAGCCATTACAGACCCCATACTCAGGTCCACATAAAGTTTTTGAAAGATCCGAAAAATATTTCACTATCTAGTAAATGGAAAGAGAAAAAATATATCATTAGACAGGCTTAAGTCAGCTTTTCTAGAATTTCTTGAAGATGATGTTTTGGAAGAACAGAAGAAAAAACATAAAAAAAAGGCAATTAAATCATCAACAGGGAGCCAAAATGAAGATTCGGTTCCATCTTACAAAACTCGATCCGGGAGAAAAGTTCATTTTCGTTTGTAGTTTTTTTTTTAAGGGGGGTATAATGTAGTGCCCTACAAATACCTATTTTTGTATACCTTGTATACAGAATGTTAGGGAGACAATAATAGGATTGTCAGATTTTAATGTCAATTTTGATGAGCAATATACATCAATCCAAAATCATATTTTGGCAGTTATAATTCTACAAGGTTATCCCAGAATATTCAATGCACACGTAATCTCCATTATTTATTGTTTTCAAATAGAATATTTATACATTACTTTCAAAAATAGCTATTTGTGTATTTAAAGCGAAAAGTGATTGATTGCCGCTCGACGAAGACATTAATCTTTGGAGAGTGGCAATGACACTTCGTGCTCGAAATACACACATGATTTTTTCTACATGAAAACGATCGACAATTTATTAAACATAGGCACATAATATGAGAAAATTTGCACTCAATAGCAATCCCAAAGGTATAAGCTATCCTGCAAGTATCAAATAATTTACATCGCTAACAAAAGAAAAAAGAAAAAGAAAATGTTTCCACAAAAATAGGTTTTTTTTCAAGATATGAAAAATTATTGGAACTTTTTGTAAATCTGTCTGAGGTCAATAGAACTATTAATATAAATTTTTTCGATAACTCGTTTTGTTTTGAGTTATTGGTAAAAATTTCCAAGTACTCAATTTTTTGTTGTTCTGGATCATTTCCCGGACTATTGATATTACGGAAAAAATGCAATTAAATTTATTTATTTCTTCGGCAACCATCCGGGAAGTGTTCACTTCCCGGACACTTTTTCTCTGGGAAAGTAGCACTTCCCGGCCTAGTCCGGGAAGTACGTACTTCCCGGGAAGTGCTCGAAATTTAATATAAATAAGAATTAGAATGTTTCTGTTGGTATCTATCTTCTGTTCGAATTTCAATATACAGGGCAATTCAAATTCGACCCCCACCATTGGGATCTCCTAAACTACAGGAGATACGTCGAAGCTTAAATTGGGGCAAAGTTGCGTATTCTGGTGCTTAACAAAATACTGTTTTGAAACTTGGAAAATTCCGAGTATTTCCGGAAATAAAGGGATAAACTGAAAATCGGAATTTTTGTTTTTATTTTTTTCTATCGTTATTTGACAACATAGCTCAAAACCAGAAGTAAATTTTCATGGATACTTTTTTTCAACTACACGTTTTCATGTTCAGATTTACTATCCGACGTTTCGTCTTCTGGCATTCATCATCAACTTTTTTTCTGTTATGGGCGCCATATTGCTTTTTTATACAGAAAAATAGTGATTTTCATTCTGATTTCATTGATGTATAATTTGTTATAATTTGCACTTCTGAAACCACAGATATTAAAAAAAAACAACTTCATCTGAGATGGTCATGACTCCATCGAAAAATTTTGTTTAATAAACACTAGTTGTCAGAACTCATTAAACATCATAAGTTTGCACAAATACTTCAGTCAAAATGTCCTCATTCTCAAATGAAGAAAAACGAGATATGTTGAAACTTTATTATAAATTTGATAGGAATAGTACGAAAACAACACAAATTTATTTTGAATTATATCCGGATAGACAACAGCCGGATAGAACATTATTCGGAATTTTGGGCAAACACTTGGCTGAGTACGGTGCGATTCAAAAAACAAGAATCATGAGCTTGTAAAAAATGCAGAAATGGATGTCCCACAGACGAGCGTTTGGAGGGAATTCAAAAAAAGTGGTTTGAAATGTTATAAGATACATATTTCACATAAATTACATCCAGGTGATCCTGAGAGAAGGATGGAATTTTGTAGCTGGCTCTCGAATAAGGTAGACCCTACAAACTTCTTGAAAAACATTATTTGGACCGACAAAAGTACTTTTTCGAACTGTGGTGTTTTTAATAGAAATAATGAGCACATTTGGAGTGAAAATAATCCACGACACTTCAGAGAAGTCAGACCACAAGTTCGGTTTCGTCTGAATGTGTGGGCTGGAATTTATGACTACCGAATACTTGGACCTCATTTCTTCTCTAATACTTTGAACGGGGAAACCTATCTTCGGTTCTTAAGAAACGAATTCGAAGAATATATGGATACGTTTCCCCTTGTTAATTATAACAGCTGCTGGTTTCAGCATGACGGGGCTCCTCCACACAATAAAAGAGCAGTTTGCGAATATTTACACCAAAGTTTTCCTGATAGGTGGTTAGGAAATTCTGGACCAGTGAGGTGGCCGGCAAGGTCACCTGACCTTACAGTTTTGGATACTTTCTTGTGGGGCACTTTAAAGAACAGAATCTATGGAGAGCAAGAATATGACACAGTGGATGAACTTAGAGACAATATCATCACGCAATTCAGGTCTATCAGAAGAAGGGATATTGTTAGGGCTGTTCGTAATTTGAGACGACGAGCTCGGTTATGTATTCAAGAGGAAGGCCATCATTTCGAACACTTGTTGTAATACTTTTTGTGCATTTTTTACAAGCTCATGATTTCATTCTTGTTTTTTGAAACGCACCGGACTCAGCCAAGTGTTTGCCCAAAATTCTGAATAATGTTCTATCTGGCTGTTGTCTTTCCGGGTATAATTCAAAATAAATTTGTGTTGTTTTTGTACTATTCCTATCAAATTTATAATAAAGTTTCAACATATCTCGTTTTTCTTCATTTGAGAATGAGGACATTTCGACTGAAGTATTTGTGCAAACTTATGATGTTTAATGAGTTCTGACAACTGGTGTTTATTAAACAAAATTTTTCGATGGAGTCATGACCATCTCAGATGAAGTTGTTTTTCTTAATATCTGTGGTTTCAGAAGTGCAAATCATAACAAATTATACATCAATGATATCAGAATGAGAATCACTATTTTTCTGTATAAAAAACAATATGGCGCACATAACAGAATGCCAGAATGCCAGAAGACGAAACGTCGGATAGTAAACCTGAACATGAAAACGTGTAGCTGAAAAAAAGTATCAATGAAAATTTATTTTTGGTTTTGAGCTATGTTGTCAAATAACGATAGAAAAAAATAACAACGAAAATTCCAATTTTCAGTTTTTTCCCGATATTTCAAATACTCGGAATTATCCAAGTTTCAAAACATTATTTAGTTAAGCACCAGAATGCGCAACTTTGCCCCAATTTAAGCTTCGACTTATCTCCTGTAGTTTAGGAGATCCCAATGGTGGGGGTCGAATTTGAATTGCCCTGTATAATACAAATAAGAACTAAAATGTTCGAAATATTCAAATTTGGAATCACAGCCAGAGTAGTTTACTCTTGATCATAATTCTATTTTTTGTTCCCCCCTGTACACCGTTGGGAAACTTAGAAACTTGAATATAAGTATTTCGTAATGCACCAATTTTCATTAAGAATAAAATTTTCTGACAAATCGATAATAAAAAAGTTTCCATATGGTGCAAATTTTTTAAAATCACTGTATATAGTCATGACCTCCTTTTCATAGGCATCCCATTTTAGGCGTTTTCGTCTATTTATGTAACTGAAAAAAACGTATGTGTCATCCGGTTAACAGATGGGTGAAGGTCGACCTCTCTTCGTCTCTTAGACTAAATGCGTTTCATTGATTTGTTATTCTACATGGTTGCCGAAAAAATAGTGTACGCAACACGTCCGAAAACAGTTTTTCTGGACTTGTTACGTAAATTACTATTTTCAGAAGGCGATCAAAAAAGATATCGTGTGAAATTTGAATATTGGTCGCCATCTTTGAATTTTTAGTGGTATTAAGTATAAAAAAATTAGAAATATTTTCACAAAAGTTTTTTAAAAATCTTGGCGCGTATCCGCAGGAAAATTTTGGGGAGGGGAAGGGTGAGTGAATAATCAAAAATCTTGGCGCGAAGCACCCGGAAAATATTGGGTAGGGGGATGAGGAAAAGTAAACACAAATCTGAGCGCGAAGCGCTAAAAAAATTAAGGGAGGGGGGAGTGGGGAAAATAATCAAGAATGCGGGCCCGGAAAATCTTGGAGGGGTGAAAGGTAGGGGGGATAATAATCAAAATCCAGTTCGTGGAGCCCCCGATTAATTTTGGGGAGTGGTGAGAATGGGGGGGAACTGGGGGAAATCATCAAAAATGAGTTTTCTCAATTTTCATTCTATTAATTGATAATGCCACCAGGATTAGCGACTGTTACTTCGTTGGTTTTTGAAGTAATGAAGAAACTTAATGTGAGCTAAAACTGTTATGTAATATTTTTGTATCTCATTTCGTTTTCGAGTTTTTGGTGATTTTAAATAGAAAGTGCAAATTTTATTGTTTTTTTTTTAATTTTTTCAACATTTTTCTACTTTTTAATCGAGTTGTAGGAAAATGATTTGGAAAAAAACAATTTTAAAATTTTAATTCATCTCATTGGTACGCTCAATTTCTCGAATTTCCTTTTTTTTAAATAGTGTTGCCGTTGCTTGCGTTTGGGGAATTGTTAATGCTAAATGAATGAAATAAGCTACCAGTTGGGCATTTATGTGAATAATGAGAGTACCTAGAAATCTAGTGGAGTTGTAAAGGAATTTTATGTAATTAATCCAGTGTTTTAATAGGATATATGCCCATTCATTTTTCAAAAACTGTATATATTCCATTCTACGTAGTTTGGGTATTTTCAAATTCTATCCACAACAAATATTTCAAAATACAAATAAGTCACCTTTTTGTTCATTCCAGGTGTTAGGTTATATGGCAGCGTACACCTCTATCACGCTGAACTTCATGCAAGAAAACTACAGCCTGCTCTATTTTGGACAGACTGTTGATGGCGTACGGTATCAAGCTTGCAAGTCTCTATGGTGGGATTACGTCACCGAAACGGGTGAAATCATCATCCTGATATTTGGAATTCATCTCAGCTATGCGAGCAGGAATGCCAGAACACAGTTTCAGGTGAGTTTCTTCGTATAAAACAAGCGATGATGTTTGCGCAACTCATATGTATTTTGTTAGACTACCAATTCCTCAGCCTCAATTCATATATAATAATATTAGTAATATTTCAGGTCTGGTGAGTTTGGACTGTTTGGAGATTCAATAACATGCTTTTCGGAGGTTATACTTAGAATTGGAATCAGTCTGAAGTTGATGAACAATCAATTACTCTATTTGATGATATTATGGCATCAAGCCCAATTCAACGGGTGTAATATTCATTTAGTTTACAAGCTTAAACCATTCTTAGGTGTTGAATTGAAACCCGGCCCAGTCGGAATGATTTGTGTTGTTCCTATGGTGGCTCTGTGCTTACTTTCACAGTGGGTAGCAGAGTTGTCGTGGGAAAATTTGACAAAAGTAAAAGGAAATCCATTATAGTATAAGAGCTAGGAGTATAAGCTGCCCATCCTGACCGGGCCTGCATTGATGATCGGCAGATCCGTGAAACTAGTGTGCAAATAGTCACTTGTTTTGATTAACATTTGCTAGTTGTTATACAGCCCAGTTAATAGAAACCTCTAGGCGATGTCGCTCTCTTGATTTTTGTGGTGAGAAAATGAGTTAGATAAACAGGGTGTACCACAGAGAATATCTCGGAACTCTAAAGTAGTGGACAATTGTTCTTTATGGGGTTCTGCATTAAAGCAATTGGTGCAGCTGTTTTTGATATTATGTTACACAATGAGCTCTTTGTTTTCGGTCACGTGACATCAGATTCAAAATTATTAATGGGACAACCTGTATATTTTGGCATTTTATATTCCTCCCGATAAATCAATTTCAACGAACTATCACACTTGTGATCCAAAACGATTATTTCAAGAAATACAGGTACTTCAATATATTTTTGTCTCACGACGTCTGAAACAAGCAATTGCCAAAATATTTAGGTTTAGGGTCCCCCTGTATATTTGAGCAATCCTTTATTTTTGTGATGATTAAAACAAGGCAAAATTATATCAATCATCCATATTTCAATAAAAAACATCGTGGGACAAAGGATATTGAAGTACCTGTAGTTCTTGAACTAATCGTTTCAGACCACAAGTGTGATAGTTTGTTGGAATCGTTTCATCGGGAGGAACATAGAAATGCAAAAATATACAGGTTGTCCTAATAATAATTTTGAATCTGATGTCACGTGACCGAAAACAAAAAGCTCTTTGGCTAACATTATATCAAATATTGCTTTAATTCATAACCCCAAAATTACAAATCTCTGTATCCATTATTGTAACCACAAGGTGATGCCGATGAGTAGTAGGAATTGTTCACAATATTCTACTCGTCAGTATAGCTTAGAGGTACAAAATATACAGAAAATTGCGTAGCACGTTTACATGAATTTTGGTTTCATCGCTGAATCAGAATAGTATATTGTGTATCTAGGAGTAAAAGCAATAAATACATTCCCAGATGACAATGTGAATTGTTGGCCAAGGGGTTAAACACGCATTGAAGTCTGAGAATGTGCTTTTACTACGAGGTATATACACATACTATGTTTTCTGAAATTGCAATCAACGTTATTGTAGTATATTTAGAGTCTGATTCACTCTAAAATAATTTATGTTAACGAAATACAATGATCCAATAACACAATACTCTAATTTATATAACAATCGCGGAACTATTTATTTCGACATTTACTTCGATCTGACTGTCCGTCTGTCTGCTGCGTAGTTCTTTTTATATCCAACGCTCACTTCTCCGAATGCTCATGAAATTTCTCGAAGCCTCGAATCGTCCAAATTCTTCTCGGTGCATAGCGTATCGACAGTCACCCGCGGCCGGCCACGCGAGAGTTCAGGTCCGGTATCGCCCGCAGCTTCGCCACATTGCCCCCTTCTTAGAGATATTTCATCCCGAAATGTCATCCTTGGAGTGTGTCGATATTTGCAGGATTCCCCATATCTGAATCGTGAAGTTCGATGGAAATAACACTCCACAGTCTTCATGTTAGGTCGTGGAATAGGATTACAGCAAAACAAAATCTGGATGCCGCTGGATCGGAATATCGTCTCCAACATACTTCTTATAACTCTCCAATCCAGCCCATCAATACCACAGGATAATTTTGGGATTGCCAAGTCCACCAGATTCTGGTCCACCATCGTATCTCTCAGTTGGGTGAGGCTCCTCCAGACATCTTCATAGGACGGTTTATCTTGGGAATGCTTCTTGGTCACCAGGTAGTAGATGTTCCTCTGGCCCTTCTTCAGCTGTAGCACACCTCCAATTTCTGGTTTCTGTTTTCGTAGTGTTTGGAGTTGGTCAAATTTCTTGGTGAACACCACAGCGATGCCCCTGGACATTCGAAGATCTTCTGCGACGCAGTGTGCTAGGGCGTAATCGACTGGCACTTTGAAAAGGTCCCGTGGCTCCTTTCGAGTTAACCCGTGTGACACTTTCTGTCCATTTGAGTATAAAGACATGAATTTCTGGAACGTCATCGCATCCTCTGGTGGTCTGAGGGTGCGGACTTGGTTATGGTTTCCAGCGTAAGGGGCCAACCTGTTGAAATGAACGACCCTGGGTGGCTTGTGGATTCGGTAAAGCAGCTCGTTTATCCTCTTGACGATCTTATACGGATCTTCCCACGAATTCCGTAGTTTCGGTGACAGGCCCCGGCGACGCTTCGGGTTGTACAGACAAACTAGATCACCAACCTGAAATCCTCCAGCATCGGCATTGATGTCATAAGCCGCTTTCATTCGGTCGCTGGCACTCTGGATATTCAAACGGACTCGTTCGTGGATGTCTTCCATTCGCTGACGAAGTTTGCTGATGTAGTCCTCTCCCGCGGTTTCCTGTCCTGGTGGCTTCCCAAACTTTAGGTCACAGGGAAGTCGCAGCTCTCGGCCCATTATGACATTATGATACTAGCAGGGGTTTGGCCGGTCGACTCGTGTACTGCGGAACGGTAGGCCATCAGTAACAAATGAAGATACTGGTCCCAGTCTCTTTGATGGTCAGATACTACCTTGGACAAGTGGCGATTGATAGTCCTGTTCATCCGCTCAACCATTCCATCGGACTGTGAATGTAGAGCCGTGGTTCTCGTCTTGGGGATGTTCAGCAGTTTTCACATTTCTTGGAAAAGGTTGAATTCGAAATTTCTGCCTTGGTCCGAGTGCAGCTCCAAGGGGACACCGAATCGACATATCCACTCTTTCACCAAGATATCCGCGACGGTGATGGCTTCCTGGTTAGGCAGGGCATAAGCTTCGGCCCACTTGCTGAAGTAGTCCATTGCCACAAGGATATATTTATTTCCGTGATCTGATACGGGGAACGGGCCGGCGATGTCAATGACGAATCTCTCAAATGGACTACCTACGTTATACTGACGCATCGGGGCCTTGGGTCGTGTCCTAGGTCCATTGCTGGCAGCGCAAACAGCACACTTTCTGCACCAGTCATTGACATCAACTTGACAATTGACCCAGTAATACCGTTGCCTTAGTTTCTGCAGAGTCTTCGTCACACCCAGATGTCCTCCAGCAACTCCATCATGGATCTCCCGGATTACTTCTTGTCTTCTGTTCTTGGCACCACTATCTGACGTCTGTCCTCCTCACTATCTTTGAACTCCAATACACGTTTCTGGACCCCATTGTCCAGGGTAAGGGAATTCCATTGGGCCCAGTAGGATTTGACTGCTGGGGAATATCTTGCAATTTCCTGCCATGTCGGTCTTTGATTACCCTTTTTCCAACCGATGACTAAACCAAAATCTGGATCTCTTTCTTGGTCTTTCTGGACCTCGTTGTCTTTCCAGTTGTTGTCAACTGCCGTGGTTCTACAAATCGCTGCTTCCTTCTCTTCTGCTCATCGGCAGTGTGAACAGTCATCTGGGCATGGTCTCCTTGACAGGGCATCTGCGTTCTTGTGGCCACTCCCTGCTCAATGTTCGATCTCGAGTCTTTCGACCCAACGTGCTACATGGCCCTCGGGGTTTTTGAACTGTAGAAGCAATTTAAGGGCTGCGTGGTCGGTCCTTAACAGGAATCTTCTTTCGTACACGTATTTGTAAAAGTGTTCTACTCCCTTGACAGCAGCCAACAGTTCTCGTCTGGTGACGCAGTAGTTACGCTCCGGTTAACTGAGAGTTTTACTGAAGTATCCGATGACCTTCTCTTACCCATCCTGGATCTGGCTCAAGACAGCTCCATGTCCCACGTTGCTGGCGTCCGTGTCCAAAATGAATTTTCTGCTCGGAAGGGGATAACTTAGAATCGGTGCGTTGATCAATGCCCCTTCAGCTTCCTGAACGAGTCTTGGCATTCTTCGGACCATTGGAACTTTGTTCATCCTACCGTGAGCCTGGTCAGAGGTTTAGCGATGTTGGCGAACCCCAGCACACATCGGCGATAGTATGTGCAAAAACCAAGGAAACTACGTAGTTGGTGTATGTCTTTCGGGATAGGCCACTCCTTCACTGCTTTAATCTTCTCGTCATCCACTGGTACTCCGTGCCCAGAGACAACATGGCCAAGGTAACGTACTTCTTTTTGGAACAGGTGGCATTTCTTAGGGCTCAGCTTCAATCCAGAGTTTCTCAGTCGCAGGAATACCTCCTCCAGGTTTTTTACGTGGTGTTCGAACGATTTGCCAACTACAATAATGTCGTCGAGATATACCAAACACGTCCTCCATGAAAGTCCTTTAAGAAACGTCTCCATTAATCTCTCGAATGTGGCTGGAGCATCACAAAGCCCGAATGGCATAACGGTGAAATGCCACAGTCCTGAGCCGATGGTGAAGGCTGTCTTTTCTCTATCTTCTGGAGCCAGTTCTACCTGCCAATATCCACTCTTCAGATCAAGGGTCAAGAAAATCGTGGAGCCGGCCAACGTGTCTAGGGTGTCGTCTATTCTCGGAAGAGGGTAACTGTCTTTCTTCGTCACGCTTTTCAGTTGACGATAGTCTACGCAAAAGCGTGTTGACCCGTCTTTCTTCTTCACCAGCACGACTGGAGAGGACCATGGACTGTGGAATGGTTCAATAACTCCATCTCTCGCCATATCACTGACTATTTTGTCAGCCTCTTCCTTCTTGGCAAGAGGAAGTCTTCTAGCTGATTGTCGGATCGGTCGAGCATCCCCAGTATCAATTTTATGCTGAACTACATTCCTTCGACCTCCTTTTCCTTGTCCGGTATCGAAGATGTTTTGGTACTTCTTGCCTAATTCTCTCAATCTGGGCTGTTGAGCTGGTTCAATGCCCTTGGAAGAGATGGTAACCAATTTTTCCAAATCCGATGTCAGATTGTTGTCTTGACTAACAGTACCGTGTAAACTCCTGATCACAGAGGAAATTGACGAGCAGTGCCCCAAAGCAGTTCCTTTCTTCAAAGTCACTGGGTAATAATTGATATTCATTACCCTTACTGGCACAATTTTATCAGCACGTAACAAAGTGCAATCCCTCTTCCAATTTTCCCAATTTTCTCAAGGTTGGGCTCGAACATCACTACGCTTCCCTTGCTCGCACCTCCGTCCAAGCGAGCCTCCAGTATGGTCTCAGCCCTCTCGGGTACACTGACATCTTCAGCCAGCAGAACACGAATCATCTCTTCACTTCTTCCATGTAGCACCAGCTCTTCTCCGTTTACTCGTAGGATGCCCTCTTTGAAGTTCAATTCGAACCCTCTGGAATTCATGATGTCCATTCCAATAATTGCATCGTCCTCAATGTCCGCTACTAATGCCCGATGTTTCACTTTTGTGCTGCCTTGAATCAGTTCAATCGGTAGCTCTTCATGTACAGTGGCCAGCTCTCCTGTTCCTTTGCGTAGCTTCCAGGATGTTGGCTCCATTTTCTCTGGTGTTTTAATAAATGCAGGTCCAAGGATTGTCCTAGTCGCACCTGTATCTAGCAGCATGGTGCAAGTCTCGTTGTTTGATGAGACCGTCTACGAAGACACTATTGTTTAGACGTTGAAGGACAGCGACAAATGCATTTTTAACGGGGACTTGCTGGATACAGGTCGACGATCGCCCCTCCTCATCGACTTTCTTTAGTTTTTCTGCATCGGTACCGAATCTTTGAATGTTGGACATTTGCTACGCACATGCCCAATTTTGCCACAATTCCAGCATCTCATCTGTCTTCTTTCAGACAACATTTCCTTTACCACCTTTCTTATAGCAGCTTCCAGGTCAGCAGGCTCCTGTGGGTCTTCCTCAATAAATCAGACTCTACTTTGACTTCTGCAGGATTGCTTCGCTGCCTCGAATTCCAAAGCGCGTGCCAGTGCATCCACGAGATGTATTGGACGAGCTAGTGTCAATGCTTATCTGGTTTCCTGGTCACGCAGTCCATCTAAGAATGCCCGTACTGCTAGTCGCTCCATTACCTTTTCCGGTGTGGCTGGGTATGCAAGGCGAACCAAGCGTGCAATGTCTGCTTCAAATTCCTGTATGGATTCGCTTGATTTCTGGCAGCGGTTTTTGAGCTGTGAGTGGTACACATGTTCTAGATGGGTTTGTTCATACCATAATTCTAGATGTTTGATCAGCTGCTCGTAGTCTTGTTCTTGTGCCGTGAGGGTTTGTAAGATATTTGTTGCTTCTCCACGCAACGCCAGTGTTAATGCTACAGCTGTTTCTCCTGCATTCCATCCATTCGCCTTTGCCGCAGCTTCAAATTGTCTGCGGTAATTTGCCCATGGTGTTTTTCCATCAAACTGAGGTGATTTCATAGAGAATTTTCCTGTTTCCGGACTGATTTTCACATCTTACAAACTCTTTTGGACATCATCTAAGTTCAAACTCTGTTCCAGCATTGAATTTCCATTGACAGATTCTGTAGTGTGGGTAGTGTCAATTTGCTTCTTCAACTCACTGATTTTCTCCTTCAATTTGCTGATTTCTTCCTCGATTCCGCCTCTGATTTCATCGCTGATTGTTTCCTTCAACTTTCCCATCTCTTCCTCAAGTTCATCCTTGATTTCGCCTCTGATTTCATCACCGATTGTTTCCTTCAATTTTCCCATCTCTTCCTCGATTTCATCTTTGATTTTCTCCATCTCTGTCTCGACAGTCCCCATTCTTTCTTCTAATCGGTTCGCCAAGCCACAAAGTTCTTCCTTCATGTTCTTCGAGTTTTCTAGAAGCTCTTTCCTCAAACCCCTCGAATTTTCTAGAATCTCTTCTCTCAAATTCCTCGAACTATCTTGAAGTTTTTCTTCCAGATTTTTCGAGTTTTCTAGAAGTTTCTCTTGAAGTTCTTCCTTCAGACTCACCGAATTCTGTTGCATTTTGTCTTCCATTCCGTCGAGTTTACTCTTTATGGAACTCATATCTATTCCAGAAACTTCGAATAAAAATGTTTCTGGGTCCTCGCCCTCCTGGACTAATCCCTCTGCAAGTCTTGTTAGAAGCACGGCATTTTTACCACTTGTGTCAAGTTCCCTCTCCTCCAGTTCTTGCTTCAATTCCGCAACCTTCAATTCAACCAGGCGAACTTTCCTCGAGCACATTTTGTCTTAGTCTATGTCTCACAGTCTATTTCACGGGTCACTAGTCTATTATTCTTCTTATTGTCTATTTCACACAGTCTATTTCCCGGACACCATTCTATTATAATTATTATTGTCTATTTCACACAGTCTATTCTCCGGCCACCAGTCTATTATTATTGTATATTTCACACGCGAGAAGTGTATCAATTTATACTCCGTTAATGCACACAACTGTCACTTCACGAAAAATGTTTATCAGTCACTGTCTATTTTCGCGAAAACAATTGTCCGAAATACACAAGCTGTCTACTTACACGAACAATCAGTATTTTATCTTTAACAATCGCATTTCTGTCACCACTGTAGTATATTTAAAGTCCGATTCACTCTAAAATAATTTATTTTAACGAAATACAATGATTCAATAACACAATACTCTAATTTATATAACAATCACGGAACATGTCGGGGCGTGGCGCAGTGGTTGGGTCGAAAGGTCCGGAGTTCGAGCCCCAGTTACGGCTGAGATTTTTTAATTTAATTTGACCGTATAAATTTTTTCAAAATATTTTGTAAATGAAATATATGTCGTTGAAGTCACTCCTAAGAGATAGGCTCACGAACTTGTAGAAAATTAGGTTACTTTCATGTGGAAAGTAGTGCCTGTATCTGAAGAATCTATAATTTATAATATTGATAATTTTCTTCTGCACAAACTCCAATATTTTCATGTCTTTTTGATATAATGGGTTATCAAAGTATTGAAGATAATCAGTAAAGAGGAGGAATTTTTAAAATCCCAGGTATTTCTCGATATGAAACCGAGGGTTCTCAGCAACTTCTTAACAATTTTATCAATATGACTGTCAAAGGCAATTTGGTATCCAAAGTTACACCTAAATCAACTATCTTATTAGAGATAGACAGTGTGTCATTGTCAATCTTGAGCGAAGACATATGTGGATTCGGGCTACGGGTAAATATGATTTGACTACATTTCTTAATATTCAGTGAAAATGTATGTATTTTACAATAATCAGAGAACCGATCGAGAACCTCCTGCATTCATTATAGTTCGCGAAAGAATTTAAGGGACCAAAAATTTCCATATCATCGGCATATAATGAAATATTGGAGTGAAAGAAGCATTTCTCCATGTCACTCAAATAAATACTGAATAGTAGTGGTACCAGATGTGAGCCCTAGGAGACCCCTGAGGTAACCGGCAAAACGCATGCTAGACTCTGTATTATTCAGTGCTACATACTAGTATCTATCCTGAAGATATGTCTTTAAGAGCCAGTCTTTTCAGTTCCAGTTAAACTCCAGATAACTAACTATTAGTTTAGATGGTGAATGACATTCTTTAAATGATGGTTGAAAGATCACATTCCAACCATTGGTTAATTAATGGAACTGAAAAGACTGGTTCTAAGTCGGTAAAGTGATACAAAAAAGCGGCATTAGGCGTTGTTTGTCGAGACTGTCGAGAGTCGAGTAGAACTTGTATTGAGTTGGCGACATCACCGAAGAGTCGAATTTCTTCCTCATCCCTTCCAGCTAAAGTTTGTTGGCATACTTGTCAAGAATGAGGGTGAAGATAATGAAATCAATGAACATTGGCAACACAGCACCTGTCCGTTCTCAATTACAGCGCCAATCAGATATGAATTTCCCGATCGAAGGATACGTTTCTTGCAAAAACCATTGATTCATTGAAGAGACATTTTTTGTATGGGCTCGGTGGTCCCAAAAGAATTCCGGAATCTCTCAATTTTTTTAATTCATCATGTAATTAATTTTTTTTTCTCAAAAATGATCATAACCAAAAATCACTGAAGTTCCGGAATTTACACAAAAACATTGAGCTATGCAAAAAAAAATTAAAAAATTCTCAAACAAAACCTGTGGGCTCAAAACGGAATTCCGTTTTACCATGGTAGTGTTTGCTCTTAACGCCGTTTCATAAATATTCTTATTCTGTAGGTATTTGTGATAAAGTCCAGTGTTCCCTTTGATTATTTCTCTTTCAATAGTTAATTCACGTGTGTTTGTTAGTATCCCTTCAAGGACAAGAACGGTAAGTAGAAGGTAAATTCAGTGTATAAAAAAAATCCCCATTTTCGGGTACTAATTTCGTAGAGACGAAAATCATGTCCAGAGAACTGGGATTGAATATTAGTTTTCTCAATTCTTTTTTCGTCAAGGTTCAGATTTAATTGTCTCATTTGATGTTTTGTTCATGAAAAGTAAATATTACGGAATCAACGCAAATATTTGTTTTCCAACATATATACAAACCATAATTTATGGTTCGGACAATAAAATTAAAGTATAATTTCTATTCATGTTGGAACATGGTGAGCTTTGTTTTATTATTAAATATTCATGTAGCAGTGATTGTGGATTCTAATATAATATTATGGAAGTGACATCGGTATATAATTTTCAATTTGACGAAAATGAAAATGAGAATATTTTTTGAGGAAACATTAAAAATAAAGTAGCTAAAGTAGAGAATCTCAAGTGACCACGTTGTGCCGCGGAATAAATATTGTTTTCCTTCTTTTTCCACGAAACTTGATTGCGGCTGAGAAAAGTGGCTTCTGATGATTCTTTCAAATTTAAAAAGTTATAAAAAATCGAACGAAGTTGGAAGATATGAACTATTGCAAAAGCAAGAGTCGTAGTAAAAACTAGTTTTTGGAATTTTACACTACCATTATTTGTGAACAAACCAAATAGGTTCATTTTATTGATTATGCGGCTTTTTTTAGTCTCCCCCTGTTAACTTTTGAACGGTTCTACGTACAAACATGAAAAAAAAACCCGTTTGGAGGGTTTCACCGATACTACTTTTTGAAAAAAAATATGATGATTACTCGACAGGGCTCAAAATTTTTAAATAGCAGGGGGGTTCAAGTGTCACATCGTTGAAAAGAGAATTCAATTCTCTTCACAACCATCTAAATATTTTTGAATTTTTTCCCAATTTCGATTTTTATGCCTTTCGAAATTTTCGAGTTGATGTGCCCCCAGCGCCATCTGTCGAGTAATTCCAATGTTTCTTCTCTCAAAATGTAGTATCGGTAAAACCCTTCAAATTATTTTTGGTTTCATTATTCCACAACAATCTGTTCAAATTTATCCAGTTATGAGTAGTTTCCAAGTTTCCTGATCCGCATTTATATTTGATATTTCGAATTTTAATTGCAAAAAAATATTAACGAAATTCAAAACAAATTAGATGGTTATAAAGAGAGTTGAATACTCTTTTCAACGATGTGACACTTGACCCCCATATGCCATTTAGAATTTTTAGGTTGATGTGCCCCCCCGCGCCCCCTGTCGAGCAATCACCATATTTTCCATCTCAAAAAGTAGTATCGGTGAAACCCTCCAAACGGTTTTTTTTTTCAAATTTGTACGTCGAACCGTTTAAAAGTTAACAGGGGGGGACTAAAAAATCCGCACTGTATAAGTTCATAATGAACGCTAAAAGTTATTAAAGACCAAAAAAGCAGCGTTTTTTAGTCAATAAAATAATATTTAGAAAAAATTTGAATTTGAATTTTTTTCAGAGAGATTAAAATTCCACTTGTGGGCATAAAAATAAATTTTTCAAATAAAGTTTTTTGCTATCGTTACAAATAACCCCACTTTTGCCCACTCATAATGAATTTATCCACATTGCCGCCATATCGATGGTTACGTGTCAAAATCGATTATTAGGGTTTCCAATACGATGATACGATCCCGTGTGAAGCATTTTCTGTTACTATGATAACGAAAAAAATTCCCATATGCTGCAAATATCATGGCCACACTAAGGTAGATTTTCAAATATCTTCAACAGAGTTCGATTTTGAAATTTATCGATGGAGTTTGGAAGAGTCAGTGTCCACGGTTTTATATTTATTCTTCATATTTTCTATGATATCTTGAACAAAGCATGCGAGTATACAACGATATATTGAAAAATTCTTAGCCTACTATAGAACCAAACAAAATTTCAATGTCAAAATATTTAATTACTCAACATATTCTCTTCTTAATTGGATACATTTATTACAGCGAACCTGCAACGTCTCTAGACCTTTCAAAAAAAATGTTTCTTCTTGCTCTGCAAACCAGACCTCCACAGCTTTTATTACCTCCTCGTTGGAAGAAAATGTACGACCTTTTAAACTTTTTTTCAGTTGAGGAAAGAGATGATAGTCGGACGGAGCCAAATCTGGTGAATAATGGGGGTGTTCTAGTAATTCAAACCCTAAATCACGAATTTTTTGCATGGAAACATGATATTTGTGTGCAGGGGCGTTGTCCTGCAAAAACATAACACCTTTGGATAGCTTTCCGCGTCTTTTCTCTTAAATTTTTTCCCGTAGAGTGGTCAATAATGTCGAATACTAATCTCCAGTTATTGTTCTACCCTTATTCCAAAAATCAATCATGATTACTCCATGGCAATCCAAAAAAACTGAAGCAAGAACTTTTGCAGTAGATTTTTGGACACGAAACTTCTTAGGTCTTTGAAAACCGGAGTGTCGCCATTCCATCGATTGTTGCTTTGTTTCTGGAACGTAGAAACGTACCCAAGTCTCATCCATAGTAACAACGCGATGCTACTACCCTTGCACGCTTTTGGTCAACATTCAAACATTTGGGGATCCATTTTGCAGCAATTTTTCTCATGTCCAAATTGACGTGAACTATATGATGAACGCGTTCGTATGAAATATTCAGTGCTTCAGATATCCGTTTAAGCCCAATTCGACGGTCTGTTAAAATCATGTCATGAACTGCATCGATATTTTCGGGGACTGACACAAAAACTGGCCTTCCCGATCGGTCATCATCTTCAATGGAAAATTTACCTCTTTTGAAGCTTGCAGTCCAATTTTTTACGGTCGCATACGAAGGACATTGATCACCAAGGGTATTAAGCATATCTTCGTAAATCTGCTTACCTCTTAACCCTTCTAAATAGAGGTACTTGATGATGGCTCGATACTCCAATTTTTTGATTTCCACAATTTCGGTGGACACATTTTTTCTTTTAATTTGTTGCGTAACTCTGGTTTACTTTTTTGACGTCAAATTTTACACTGACACTTCTAATAAGTTATTGTTCGTTGCTATGGTAACGCAATATTTTGTTTATGCTGGGAACTGGTCTAGGCTAACTAGATATCAATACATCCTCGTATGATTCAATATATCATTTTTGAAACATCATTTGTGTTTTGGGGTAATTTGCGCTTTTTAGTGGATATTGAAATTTCGAAAATAAATGAGATACATCATTAACTTTGCAATATGTTTTTGCGATATTAAGATGGTTTTTATGAAGGAGTGAGAGGAAAAGTTCCAAAATATTGAGAAACGCAATATTTTCATCAACCATGCGTGTGTTTGTGAGTGACCCCTATAACTCATGATATTTGAATTTTTTTTTATCCGATGCATATAACCAGAAATGTTTGTGGTTACCCTTCAATTTTTCTCTTCGCTATTTAGATATTGGTCATAAGATATTTTTCTTGTATTTGATCCTTCAGATGATTTAAATTTCTCAGGGCACTTCCATCCCCAGAATAACCCCCCAGTTATACCGATTTCATCCCCGGTAATGCAAAATTTCCTTATGACGTGTCAGTTTACTTCCAAAGCAAAAGGACCCCACTAATCTGAGAAGATATAACTCCTTTTTCGACGATAGAACTTTACTTTTCTAGCATAAACCCTCTAATCCAATCTTATGTTGTTGGAACACGTTCTTTGACAATTTCCTGTTCAACTAATAATTCTGCATCTTACTTCTTGTTGAATTTCCTCATAAACCGAGAACCGAGATGATTATTATAATGTGGGAGTGATACAAAACGAAGTTTGAAATTGCACAAGCGGCAAAATTTCCGGTGTATTAAAGTAATGTAAGACGATGGCAGAGCAGTCTCTCAAACTTGTTTGTATTCTATTATACACGTAGAATTAGGCTGTTCCGTAATGGGGTATTTAAATGAGGAAATGAGAAGGGTGGTCTCCAGTGAGCAGAAATTGGGACGTATTTCTAACTGTCTTAGAGAATATGTTTCATTTATGAATTTTATATACATGGAAATTACAAAACAATTCTTTTTTGAATAGGAAATTAAGGAGCACAATGGAGAACGCATTATTAATTTATCTTT
Organism: Chrysolina oricalcia; assembly: GCA_944452925.2. Lineage (NCBI taxonomy): Eukaryota > Metazoa > Arthropoda > Insecta > Coleoptera > Chrysomelidae > Chrysolina > Chrysolina oricalcia. The sequence goes on along the minus strand of OX101808.2, from coordinate 37,031,692 downwards.
CAATTATTAACAATGGTATTCAGAGATAAGTACGGTGGAAATTCTTTTAGAATCCTATCTTGAAAAAAGGACAATCGGTCTATTATAATACCAATGAATACGGGCGTTCCACAAGGATCTGTTTTGGGATCCGTCTTGTATCTTATACAGGGTGTCCGGTAAACCTTGTACAATATTTAAACTGGTGATATCCCAGGTCATGACTGTTCAGAATATCGGAATTTTACCTTAGTTTTCGAGATAATGAGCATTTTTTTATTTCTGGAAAATCACTACCTCACCTTGGATTTTTGAATGCCATGAATACAAATTGGGACGAATTCAAATATCTTTGCTGCTGAAGATTACTGATGAGTGATGCTTTCAGATGTACGAAACAGTCTTTCAGAAAACAATACAATTTTTCAAGAAATGAGGGTAAAATGACAGATTTGAGTTTTACCAATTTTTTTAACAAAAGTTTGACATTATTGCTTGAAAAAACATAACCAAGTAGAACTGGATATTCATTACAAAAGAATGTCCATTTCGTCCAGGCTCTACTATGGTATAAAACATCCGATCATTATTTTTGGAAGGAGTATAATTTCGATAATACTAGAGTGTGATGTTATTCTGAGCTAAAATCAACTCCATTAGACTTTGTCAGTAATGTCTTTTATTTTTATCCTAATGAGATGTAATGAGTAAATACTAATTCAACGTTTTTTTTTTAAATCAACATACACTATAAACCACAATAACGATTATTCAACATCGCACTGAATAATATTACAAAAATGTTATTTTCCATTCACTCGTACGCAGAGACGACATATTTTCAAGAAGAACCTTTTTAAATGCTTTATAGGTTATAACCCCTAAATCAGCGATTCTATGAGCGGCATCGTGGAATCGGATATAGTTCTGCATAAATCGCTGCTGCAGCAGTAGCACTACCTCCCCATTCACCATAAATGTAGTGCATATGCGCATATTCTCGGGGAGTATAACGTATGTACGGCATGACAAAGAAATAAATACCACTGAATGAAACTACGACAGAACTCACAAGTTGTTCAAACAAAAGTTTTTAATTTTCGACAAGGATTCGTCTCTTAAAAAAGTTTGCACTTATTTGGTTACACCCTGTATATCTGTCGGTCTCTGAAAATTCGTTGGAATCTGGATGATGGACAATTGCGACATTTATCACAAGAATTCGTATTAATCGGTGCCATGTCGGATAATTGACATTTCATTTCGATAATTTTATTAGGACTAATTACATGAAAAGTTAATTTTATTGACATAATATTTAATGCTACCAAGTAGTCTATTCCTTATTATTAATGATTATTTCCACATTTTATCTTGATAAAATCTAAACAAAATAATTTTTGGGCGTATGTATAAAAGTTTATCAAATAAATGAATATTTTGGATCCTTTGGTGTGAATACAATTCAAGAAAAAAATATAATACCCAAACACCAAAACTACGTCACAATCTTAAAATCTTAAAAGCTTACTATCAGCTCCTGAAGATGCTAACTTTGTTGGCGAAACGCGCGTCGAGTGTGATTGTGACGTAGGTTTGGTATTTGGGTAGTTTCCTTTTTTCTTGAGTAAAAGTTGATGGAAAAAATTGATGAAACTCAAATCTGTCATTTTACCCTCATTTCTTGAAAAACGTTTTTACTTTCTGAGAAACTGTTCTGTACATCTAGAAGCATCACTCATCAGTAATCTTCAGCAGCAAAGATATTTGGATTCGTCCCAATTTGTATACATGGCACTCAAAAATCCAAGGTTATGTAGCGATTTTCCAGAAATTCTTAAAATGCCCATTATCTCGAAAACGTTGATATTTTTACTGAGGTGAAATTCCGATATTCTGAACAGTCATGACCTGGGCTATCACCAGTTTCAATATTGTACAAGGTATACCGGATACCCTGTATATTCAAAATATCTCTAAAGCTGGGTCAGCAGGTAGTTGAACAAAAACTCTTTCATTTTAGAAAACATTCATTAGAGGACATGAAAAAAATTGAAAAAACGCTTTATTGTCACATTTAATCGAAAAATTCTGATGAAACTGAGTATATAATTTTCCAGCAAAAAAACAAAATATTTCCCTTAACTTCAATATTGAAAAGAACTGAACAAATGGAGTATCTTGGTATTTAGATCAATGAAAATTTTAAATTGGACAAACCTTGAGGTCTTAACTAAAAGAATTTCTCCAATCATTGGTGCTTTGAGATGTTCTAAACTTGAAAAGAAATTATACTTACTGAGTAGTATTACCTATTTGGCAGACACTTGGGGATCTTGTCCCAAAAATAATTTTAATAAAGTATCAGCATAATATAGGAATATTTTTAAAGTACACTGTATGGTCTCCCATTTGACATAACGACTAATAAACTATTTGCAATTGCAGACAAATTTTCTTTGGATGAATTGTATGAAATAAATAGCCTAAAAATTGCATTCAATATTTTAAATAAAAAATTGAAATCAATTTTCATTTTGATGAAAAACTCTGAAATTCATAGTCATCACACTGGACAATATAACTTGTTTCACCTCGATTCTGTTATCTCCACAGTTGCCAAAAAAAGATTCAGTTACGCTTAACAAATTACCCAATAATATGTCAAATTGCAGAAATAATTTTAAATTCAAAATATCTGAAAAAACGGAAATAATATCCTGATATCAATGATTCAATCTTTGTGCATTACTTTATGATCTTATTATGGTTTCATATTTATTGTATATGTTTATTCTGTTTATTACTGATTTATAGTATATTAATTTCAATTGCAACTGTTAATCATTTATTATTATTATATGTACAACTTCCTTACGTTAGATTATTATTAAATCACAATTTACCATACTTGTTTTAATAATTTTGAAGTTTCTTGTAAAATTTTACACCATCAAAGTAAATTGATTTCTTGCCAATATTCGTTTTAATTTTGTTGACTTGTGTTGGACATTATTCATCTTGAAAATTCAACTGGAATGTTTCTTGTTATTCTTAACAATATGAATGAATGTACATAATTTCAATTTGTATAGGGAATGTATATCCAGTAGTTTTCTTGGTTTGTTGTTGTTTGTTGTTTGTTTACAGTTGTTTCTTGATATTCAAGTTTAAAAATACATTAAATAGGTAAGTTTATCTTGTAATTTCGAAGGTTTAAGCAAATAGGTCAAAGCAGTGCCTCACACCGAAATCGAACATTGAAAGGACCCCACACGGTTCTTATGGAAAATGGGTCCCAGTCGAATTGGCTGAAATGATGTCCTGATCGAATGTCTTCATGGGCACAACGCGATCTAATGGACCGTTTTTGAGATACAAGAAGAGGAAGCGTTGTTACTTTAGAAAATCAAAATAATGTGGCGATTATTTTGTTACAAACAGTTAAGGATAATAATTGCAATCTTAATATTGTCGACACGAGTTATAATGAAAAGTTCTATGACTCCGTATACAGGGTTATTAATAATTACTTAATTTTTATGTAATTATTTGAACAAAATCAGTCAAACGCAAAAGCTCGTAGACCTGCAAAATAGGTAAATATCATTTGATTTTGATATTGGGTGATCTGAGATTACTAATATACAGGGTCACCCAAAATTTTCCTTTTTAGATGTATTTTTTCAATTTTTTTAGGAACATATGTAAACAAATTAATCATAAAGTAGAAAATTAAATAAAAATGGTCGATATGTATGTATATTTGTTTCGTCTTATACGGATCCTGGTCAATGGCATGATGATGCAGCTTTCGCTTTCACATGGGAGACTACACCATTAAAAATGTTGATGCATACCACAAAAAGCATAAGAAATTATTGTTATGTGGAAGGTATGGACACTTCTGAGCACCAGATTTACAAGTGGAGTATTTATTATTCATCAAGCATTTATAATATGTGTATAAACATTCAAATTCATTGTCACTCAAACTACACTCGTGGTAAATTCTATTCAGATTTATTGCTATATCTTTGTAAGAATGACAAGATATCTCATCTTATGATTGGTCAATGTTATGATATCCAATAATTATTACCTAATTGACGGTTCTAAAATACACCCTTGCCTATCTAAATGATGTGCACATGTTTTAATCTTTTCGGAAATATAGCCCCATATCGGATAGATAATGAAGATCTTCATCGCCGGTACATACCGTGTGAGTCACTAATTGTTAGTCATTTTGGGCATTTGTTCCATCTTGTACAGCATTTACTCTTGTAACAATACTCGTCCGAATTCTGTTATCCCAAGCCTTTTAGCTGATGTAACAGTTTCAATATTATTATTTAAAACTTCAAGAGTTTATTTTAGATAATTGCCAAAATTCCAAATCAGCATAAATGTACAGAGAGTTGTACTATAATAAAAACATTATATTCGTCTTGTAATTGCCTGTATGTGTAATCTGAATATATATATATATATATATATATATATATATATATATATATAGAAAAGTTATTGGGTATAACCCTCAAAATGTTTTGCAACCGTAGACACGTGTTTCGAGCTTAAGCTCTCATCAGTACGGTAAAATCAAGTGTGAAGATGTACAACACTTGGATGAAAAATAGAAACAAAGGAAGTCAACAACAGGAAGCCAACCACACATTTGTGGCTTCGGTAAGAAGACCTTGTGCTTACAAGGCAACAACTAACGTCCTGTTGTTGACTTCCTTTGTTTCTATTTTTCATCCAAGTGTTGTACATCTTCACACTTGATTTTACCGTACTGATGAGAGCTTAAGCTCGAAACACGTGTCTACGGTTGCAAAACATTTTGAGGGTTATACCCAATAACTTTTCTACTTATATTTTCATATATTGCCCCTCGCTAAATCCATTCTTATATATATATATATATATATATATATATATATATATATATATATATATATATATATATATATATATATATTTAAATTAAAAAAGTTATTATGTATAACCCTCATAATGTTGTGCAACCGTAGACAAGTGTTTCGAGCTCAATCTCTCATCAGTACGTTAAAATCGAGTGATTTGTATTTTCCTGGGTAGGATTGTCACGCTGGTAGCTATAGCTGCCTCCGTGGCGACGTTAGTTGTTGCCTTATAAACACAAGGTCTTCTGACCGAAGCCACAAATGTGTGGTTGGCTTCCTGTTGTTGACTTCCTTTGTTTCTATTTTTACTTCCAAGTGTTGTACATCTTCGCACTTGATTTTACCGTACTGATGAGAGATTAAGCTCGAAACACGTGTCTATGGTTGCACAACATTATGAGGGTTATACCCAATAACTTTTCTACTTATATTTTCATATATTGCCCCTCGCTAAATCCATCCTGATTTGTATTTTCCTGGGTAGGATTGTCACGCTGGTAGCTATAGCTGCCTCCGTGGCGACGTTAGTTGTTGCCTTGTAAACACAAGGTGTTCTGACCGAAGCCACAAATGTGTGGTAGGCTTCCTGTTGTTGACTTCCTTTGTTTCTATTTTTACATCCAAGTGTTGTACATCTTCGCACTTGATTTTACCGTACTGATGAGAGCTTAAGCTCGAAACACGTGTCTACGGTTGCACAACATTATGAGGGTTATACCCAATAACTTTTCTACCTATATTTTCATATATTGCTCATCGCTAAATCCATCCTGATTTGTATTTTCCTGGGTAGGAGTCACGCTGGTAGCTATAGCTGCCTCCGTGGCGACGTTAGTTGTTGCCTTGTAAACACAAGGTCTTCTGACCGAAGCCACAAATGTGTGGTTGGCTTCCTGTTGTTGACTTCCTTTGTTTCTATTTTTACATCCAAGTGTTGTACATCTTCGCACTTGATTTTACCGTACTGATGAGAGCTTAAGCTCGAAACACGTGTCTACGGTTGCACAACATTATGAGGGTTATACCTAATAACTTTTCTAATTATATTTTCATATATTGCCCCTCGCTAAATCCATCCTGATTTATTTAAATTAAATATATTGAGTTTGAAGGTGAATATGTTATAATAATTATTTGATTTAACTATTTTTTGATTTTACAGAAAATGTAAATATGAAGCGGACGGTGTTACTAGGTGCGGTGTTACTACATTCGATTAAATCAAAGACGTATAATAGTAACCTCAGATCATGGAGGCAACCAGAATGGAAGAGGTGAGGTCCGGCCCAGAGAGACATGTATATGTCTGCTCGGACAGTCAGGCCGCCATCAGAGCTCTGAATGCAACCAGAACCAGATCAGTACTGGTTCAGGAGTGCAGAGATGCCCTGGAGAGTCTTGCGACTGAAAAGGAAATAACGCTGATGTGGGTCCCGGGCCATGCAGGGATTGAAGGCAACGAGCAGGCGGACCAGCTAGCCAAGCAAGGAGCCGGACAACCCTACTACGGGCCCGAACCCGCACTCAGCATAACAAGGAGACAAGTAACAACGGCACTGAATGAGTGGGCCGTTGATACATTAGGAAAAGAGTGGAGAAGGAGTGACGGATGCAGGCAGTCAAAGCAGATGATATCGGGGCCCGACATGGCAGGGACGGCCAAGATACTGAAGCTAAGCCGCAAAGAACTCCGACTGTTGGTTGGAGTTCTTACCGGCCACTGCAGCCTCAGCAGGCACCTGGCTCTCATCAGAGTTGAGGCAGACCCACTATGCACGGAATATGGGGAAGAGGAGGACTCCTTCCACTTCCTGTGCGAATGTGGTATTTATGGCAGGCTCAGACAAAACATCTTCGGAGCTGCCACTATTAAGGAGGAAGAATTGCACTCGTTGCAATGGAAGGACATTTCGACTTTCATAAGAAGGTTGAAGAGGTTCGAGCAGGTATCCGACATGGGATGAGTCAAGATGCCGGGGATTGCGAAAAGGGCCCACTGGGGCCTAGTCGCTGACGCTTGCGTCCCCCACCCATTACCATTACCATTACCAACCTCAGATCACCCAATATGAAAATCAAATGATATATAAATATTCTGCAAGTCTACTAGCTTTTGCGTTTGACTGATTTTGTTCAAAGAAGTACATAAACATCATGTAATTATTAATAACCCTGTATGCGGTGTCTTAGAACTTGACATTATAACTCGTGTAGACAATATTAGGATTGCAATTATTATACTTATGTTGTATAAAATAATCGCCACATAATTGATTTTCTGAAGGCAAGCAACGACGCTGCCTCTTCATGTTTGACACCCTGTATCTCAAAAACTGTCCATTAGATCTCATTGTGCCCATAGAGACATTTGATCAGGACATCATAAACTACATTATACTAAATTTTCAGCCAATTCGACTGGGTCCCATTTTCCATAAGAACCGTGCGGGGTCCTTTAGATTATGCTAACGTAAAATATATGGATTTTAGATATTTGAGAGGCAGCAAATTTCGAATTTTAAAAATAATTCCAACTAAGGGTTCTCTATATGCCTTGCCCATGATACATTTTTATCTATAAAGAGTCCTAAGAATTTCAATATCAAACAGTATTTTATGTATTTATTATTGAATTTGATCAGATATTTCAAATTATGGTTTGGTGATTTTTTTGTAAGGAACATAAATGAGGCATTCTATACAAATTTACTTCAGAATAATTTGGTATGCACAAGGAAGTAGAAATTCGTTACGGAAGAAAATTGTTTCTCATCACTCATTCTTTCAATGGTGAGGAGTACTAACTCTGCCTTGCTCGCTGCGGACAATTTTCTTTGAACGATGTCGATGTGTCGATTGATTGGCGAAAGGGTGATAAATAGAACGGGAAAGGAAAGGCGACAAGGCATTGTCTCGTGATAAATTGACTTGTAGTGTTTGTGTTGCTCATTATAGAGCCACTATGTCTGCAAAACGACCTGTCTTCCGCTTAGCAGAGCCGTATCTTGTTTATTGGCGACACGTTTCTGAGGATATTATTTTTCTGTACAATGAACACTGAACATTTTTTTCTTAACGAAACATTCTATCAAAGGACCCCGCAAAATCCTTATGGAATTTGGGTCACGAGGATTTTTTTGAATTTTTGGTTTGATGTGGTCCATGTAATTCTCAACTAATGTTACCATTGCGCGAACCCAAATAAAATTAACAGTTTTGCTGCTAGGGGGAGTTGAAATCACCCCTTGCGCAGATCAGGCTATTTATTTTTGAATCCGGTAACAAAATTTCCACTTGTTTCATTGTTGCTGATGCCCCCCCCCTTCATCCTCCCAACACCTATTACGAAACGGAAAAAAATATTTCTCGGATGTTCAAATATGCCTGAATGAGGGAAATAGTAGTTTTTCATGATTATCTCCCCTACCCCTGAAGGGCACACAACTAAAAAATGAATAGTTTTGGTTCTAGGGCGCGTTGAAATCATACCTTGCTCAGAATAGACTATTCATTATTATAGGCGGAAACAATATCTCTACGTATTTTAGTTTAGATTATGCTGAACAATTGTGTAATTTTTTATGAAAAAAAATCTGAAGCTTTGGGCTATTGTGCACACGTGGCAAGTGTGTTATGGTTCTTGGGCTTTGCACGCCATGAACCGAATGTTAGAAACCCATGGACGACAACTAGATGTGGTAATGGATGCCGCCAACAGGCCTGCATAAATCAATCCAAATCAGGCACCACCACAAATTCAAATTGTTGATGTCTTATTTTTACTTATTTTCAATATTTTCGCCCAATTACTTGATATTCAATTAACATGAACTACGCCCTACTAAGGAGTCCGCGAAAAATCCACCAATATTTTTTTGAAGGTAGGGAAAGGTGGAATTGAGCAACTGTACTATTTCCTTAATTTGAGCTGATCAAAACATTCATTTTGAAAAAGCAGTTACAAGTAGTCGAGAATAAACTTTTTTCGTGTTGTAAATAGGGGTTTTAGATTTTTTTTCATAAAAAATTACACATGAAAACTATTCATTTCTGGAATTAATTTTTATTCAAAATAACTTGAAATCAATCTATTAAAAAATCAGAAAAATCCACCGAATTTTTTTCGTTTTGTGCCCTTCGGGGGGAGGGGTATAATCATAAAAAACTGCTATTTTCCTTATTCAGGGATATTTAAACATTCGACGATACATTTAAAAGCACCAGAGAAATATTTTTTTTGCGTTTCGTAATAGGAGTTGGGGGAAGAAGGAAGTGGCAATTTTTATAATACATCACAATATTGTGCAACATCAGCAACAATGAAACAAGTGAAAATATTTTTACTGGATTCAAAAATAAATAGTCTAATCTGCGCTGGGGGTGATTTCAACGCCCCCTAGCAGCAAAACTATTCATTTTTCGGGTTGGCGCAATGGTAACATTGGTTGAGAATTACATGGCCTACATCATACCAAAAATTCAAATAAATCAACCGGGACCCAAATTCCAAAAGGATTTTGCGGGGTACTGTGTCTATTTCTAGTCATGTGTGTCGAAATAACCCATGAAAACAACATTACACTGATAACCACCCATGGATATTTTCCACGGCTAGTTATCACTATGTCACGAGGTTTACCAATTTAACAATCTCCATCAAATCATGGCCGAGTCAATCAGAAAAATATAATTTTTCTCTTATGGAAAGTTGAGGATTCAGTAGAGTAATTATACTTTCTTTCTCATCTTGATATATTTCTTGGGTATTTTAACCTTCCACAGTTTGAAAACGAAAATATATATACCTGCAAGTGTAGAAGGGCAAGTTAATCAATTTTCCCGTGAAAGTTACAGCGTTCATTCTGTTGAACAAAATAAGTTCAAAATAACTAAAAAAATAAAAAGGTTGCCATTTCGGAGGCAATATCTGCCTCCATCATCAAAACTTCCTGAAAAATGTATTTTTATTATGATTGGTGATCATACGATCTTTCTTTTGATAAATTCAAATGAAATCTGCCAAGAAATTCTTAAGGGTGTGACATTTGCTATTCTGATACATAGGGTGTCTGGTATCATCCAATCAAGATTCTGTTATTTTCTACTGGTTTACTTTCCTCCAGAAAGTAGTACATTTTCGTTGTTAAAGCTTCAACTGCATCATCTAGCCTGCCGAAAACCATATTGATGGAGTGATAAAATCTCGAATTTGTCAAGAAAGATGGAGATTCGTGTTTTAATTTGACGACTCAAATTTTGAGTTGAAATGGCCAATGTCCTTGTTTCAGTATAAGATTGAAAAGGTATGAGCAATAGGTTTTAGTAAAAAAATTGTAGAATTTGTTTTTACGAAACTCCCAGTTTTTCGGAGAAAACCTCTCAAAAGCCGAGCTTGTGCTAGGAAGGAAGATCCGGGACTTATAGTTTGAATAAAAGTGGAATCCGAACCACTTCAGCTCAGTGACCCGCGACCGGGGATCAAACCCTGATGGATGGACCACTACACCACGACCACTTCGTAATGATATTGATCATGCATTCAGAGTTTTAGCATTAGATTATCAAGTCCTGAAGCTTTATCATTTTTCATATTCATGATATGTTTTTCTATTTCGGATTCTGTGGTTTCTCCTAGGTACATTGAATTAGATTGTCGTTTCTTCGCTTTAAATTCTACTTTTTTATTATATTCTATACTTGATGTTTCCAGTGCATACTGTTAAAGAAATATTAACAAAATCCAAAAAAAATCAGATGGTTTGAAGAGAATTGAATTCTCTTTTCAAGGATGGATCACTCGACCCTCCATGCTATTTGAAATTTTTAAATTGATGTGTCCTCCATCGAGCAATCAGAATGTCGTTTATTTCAAAAAGTAGTACCGGTGAAACCATTCGAAACGGTTTTCGTCCCATTTTTGTATGTCAAAACGCTCAAAAATTACTACAGGGGTGGAACTAAAAAATGCCGCACTGTATAAAATGAATTTATAAATAGATTTCACATGTGGAATTGGACTTATAGGAGTTTCGCCGGCAAGCATTGAACAGAAAATAAATCATGAGCCACCTACGACTGCCCAATCAACCCTGTGCAGCACCTGGCAAACCCTTTCTAGAAGACCAGACTTGGCCATGCTCCTTGTAGCAACTAGCAAAAGTCCCAATATGTTTATTGTTTTATTTTCTTCGACTCATTAAATAGGTTTCCGCATTGAGTATTGCTAATTCCAAGAACTAGTTCTGTGCCTGTGAATGGTGATTCAGATGCTTGTCTTACAAGTTGCTCTTCTGCCTTTCATTTTCCTATGCCTAGGCACTCAGACAAGTGTAACTTTAATGTATTTTGATAGTTCATTGAGGCTCTGAAGGCATTCCTAAACTTGTTTTGACAATCTGTATTGGATTTATTTTTCACTTTGAACCTTCTTTTTTTAGAGATAATTACGCCTGAAATTTTGAGTTGATTGAGAGAGAACTTACACATATATACTCCATTATATGATAACTTTGTCATTGTCAGGTATAGTAGTCCGATCAACAGGGCTATTAACCTCAACTTAAATTGCTCCAACGATAATTTTTTCTGAATTGTAGAACACAGTGTGCACATTACTTCTGATAAAAATTATCACCTCCAGGGGGTGTAGAACCCCCCAAAAAACGCGTTGAAATTAATTTTTGAGGTAATTTCGAAATGCCTCAAAAAATTTACTTCAATAAAAAAAAAACTTAATATTCAGAAAGAGCACAAGTTTTTACAAAAAAACTGTCCCAACCAAAATTTTGAGAAATCGCACGGTATTCTTGAAAAAAAGTGTTGAAGTTATATGCTTTCGCAATGGGGCAAGTGTTGCGCCAGCTCCCGCCAACGTGCATTTTTTCAACCAGCGCGTGAAGTAAAGTTCTATAACTCCTCACACAAATGTTTAATTCAAATAAATCTTACGTCATTTTGAAGATAAAGATCGCAGCTTTGTATTCTGATATTATATATATTTATACGCGCAGTTGCCAGCTACAAAATTGCAATTGAAAATCTTATAATACTAAAGTTCTTGACTTCGTGAAATAATGCTTGTGATTACTGAAATAATGTCTTATCACTTGTATTGCGCTCTGGCTGTCAGATAAAATGTAGATGCGTTTTTTTTGCACCCACTGTCTAGATTAATCTGTATGCATGTCCTTATGGTTGGTGTCTCAACTTGGAATACTGTGCCAAGTGGAAATATTACATTCCTTTTTGGCCTTACTCCATATATTCCTGCTCCTGTTCCAACATCTGGTTTTTGAACCACCAGTATACCAGATTGTGTTTCCAGATTATAGTGATTCCACTCTCGAGTCCCATTCATTCCACTTGAGCTGTGTTCTGAATGGTTTTTCGTATGAGTTGACAGCGTCCTATTGACTGTTTTTAATTCTATCTTAAAGTTTTATATATTTATCCATTTCAAGGACATTAGAATTTTTGATATCACTTTAGCATTAAGCACAATGTGAACATGTATTTCGACTTGTCAATCTATCGTTAATTGGCGTCTGATCAATCCATATATCTATTATACGTATATCGATCGTTTATCTCATTCGTTTAATTTCCTTCTCGTATAGTGCCAATTTCGCCTATAATTTCATCAATATTCTTCATGAGGTTCAAGATTTTTCCTACGATGGACTTGATAATTTGACCAAAATACTCATTTTGTTCTCTATCAGCTTCTTCGCAAAGGCACGACATTGCCACAATTATTGTGACGTGCCCATCAGGTAGCACATCATATCGGCTGGATCTTGGTTCCTTATTGGTCCAATATAGATATACTGTAAATGAAAAAAAAATTGGTCCAATTTGGGTGAGTATTCAAAAAACAATTTATATTAATAATTTTGTTGTTATATTGGTTGAATGTAGATTGTCACTTGTAATATTGGGTCAATATCGGTTGAGTTATTTCTACCAATATCTGTTGTCTACATATTATTTTCAACATCTAGAATAAATATTGCAATCCCAATATTGCAGTCATATCACCGAGGTGATTTTAGCTCCCTGCGGCCAGCTCCAAGCGCCACTTCCACCACGGTCAGATATTTTTTTTGTGTTTTGGCATCGACTGCTATGGTCATTAGCCATACGGTCGGATATTATCATAAATTCCATTCTCACTTGTTTCGATCAAAGTACTGGCACTGTTTTGAAATTCTGATTCTACTTACCAAAGAATCTTAATTGGAATCGAAACAAATTCACTATGCATCTTGGTTCCACAGTATCTTCAATTATTCTTAAATCTCACATTGAATAATTATACTGTAGATTTTTTATATAATTGATCTGATCATAGGATATAGAGATAATCCAAACAATTAGTTTTAATCGAATAATCGAAGGCTAGCTGTCTAATAGAAGGGTGTTGTTCTCTGTCATAAAGGGCCAGCTTTGTGGCTTTGGGATTGGTCGGCCAAAAACAAAAAGCCAGTTGATACTAAAGGTAATGGAAGGAGTATTCAGGCAATCATTTTCGTTCACATGTATTTCTCCCAAAGGGTCAGCTCCATGAATCGAAAAGTAGATATTCATGGCCATCGAACAAATTTCAATATTTATTTGAAGGGTTGTTAATTGGCGGCCACGAACAAAAATATGCTGGTTATATAGAGGAATGGAAGAAGTATTCAGGCAGAAAATTTCTTTTACTAATATTCCTCCCAAAGGGCCAGCTTCATGAAATAAATAATATACAGGGTGTTAATTAAGTACGTTGACAAACTTCGGGAGGTGATTCTTTGAAGGTTTTCAGGACGAAATGTTCATATGAACATATGTCCCAAACGGCTTGGTTTTCGAGATACAGGGTGATAAAAATACATTTTTTTCAAGATTTTTTAGAGTTAACTTCGACATTTTCTACAATAATTAGTTCAAATTAAGCAAGTACAATCCATTCAATAGTACGCACGATACAAAATAATGCATTTCTCAAATAATTCACAGGGTCCTCCTTTTTTCTGAGTTAAGCTTTGTTCAACCCTTCAGAATTTTTTTTTCCACCGCCACTGACATATTATGAGAAAGAAATAATGAATGTTGTTTCATTTAACATCTTTTTGCTCTCTTGATGTTTTTCATTTACTTGTAAGGTTCAGGAGTTACAATGAAAATATTAACGCAAACATTTTCCAGTAACGCATAACATAAAGAAATTCGAGAAGCAAATAGTCTAACAAACTTGAAGGGTGATTCTTTGAAAGGTTTCAAGATGAAAAGTTCATATAAACATGTCCCAAGCGGCTTGGTTTTCGAAGTACCGGGTGATCAAAATACATTTTTTAGGAGTTTTTGGAGTTTACTTCAAAATTTTCGACAATAATCGATCCAAATTAGTTCAAATTGGACAATTACAATCCATTCAATAGTGCGCATGATATAAAATAATTCATTTCTCGAAGTGTCATTGCCACTCTCCAAAGATTAGCGCGTGACGCAATACGTCATTTTGTTCTCATTACACAAATAGCTATTTTCTGCTCGTGTAGAGAAAATGTAATGTTATTGAGCTCCCATACATTTTTTACCATAACTCAGGTTGAATATGTATTGCACAAAGTTAATTATGGCAAAATAATTTTGGACATTTTCAATAGTGAATAACTTTATTATCAAATACTCTTAGAACAAAGTAACATAAATTCCTAGGAATAAAATTAGGTTCAGAAAAGGACCATTATTGAAATTGATATGTCAGAGCAGCTGCTGGAAATGGCCACCGCCAACTTCAATGCATGCGTTTATGCGCCTAACCATAGACTGGCGGACACGCTCAAAAATACCAGGAGTGTTTCTTATAATTCCGCTTGACTCCTGTATGCGATTCCTCAGGTCTTCTTCACTTTGAACTGGAGTTCGGTACACTAATGATTTAAGGTGCCCCCAGAGGAAAAAATCAAGTGGATTCATATCGGGTGACCTTGGTGGCCAAAGTTGTGGCCCACCACGCCCACTCCAGCGATCAGAATAATTCTCTTCTAAATATTGGCGTGCAACCAATCTGAAGTGTACTGGAGCATACATAAACCAAATTCCAATTCTTTCCCTCAGTGGGATCTCTTCTAGGAGTCCAGGTAAGATGAATTCAAGAAAATGTCGATAATGGTCACCATTGAGTCTATGAGGCAGAAAATGTGGCCCGATAAGGAAATTCCCTACAATTCCAACCCAAACATTCACAGAAAACGTCTCTTGAAAATGGTTTTCAATCACGGCGTGTGGGTTTTCATCAGCCCACATATGATTGTTGTGAAAATTAATAATGGCTTTACGGGAAAAGCATGCCTCATCGGTGAATAACACTTGAGATAAAAACCATGGATTTTCCAACAATTTATTTCGAATCCAAGTGCAAAAAGTTAATCTCTTTGGAAAATCCCTTGGCAGAAGAGCTTGAACACGCTGTATGTGATAGGGATGAAGTTGTTGCTCTTTTAAAATTTGCCATACCAATACATGGGTTACGTTAAACTGTGCCGCAATTTGTCTTGTACTGGTGTCTGGATGCTGCTCAATTTCGTTAAGTACAGCTTCTTCTATCTGAACTGTTCTAACTCTCCTGGGTCTTTCTATGAGAACAGCAGACCTCTTGAAAGTACCCGTTTCACGAAGACGGGAGTGAATATTGATGAACATTTGTGTGCTGGGAATATGACGTTGTGGAAATCTTTCTAGATACATTCGTCTGGCGGCACGAGCGTTACCATCAGCCATTCCATACATTAAGTGCATGTCTGCCATTTCTGAATTTGTATATTCAACCATTTTATCCAAAGGAATATTGAATGAATCTGCTTTATAGCTTGCACTAATGAAGAATTAACAATGAGACAGTTTCTCAACTTTCGATAACTGTCAAGTTGTTGATATTTAAATAAATGAATTAATATCAAAGCCCACTTTGCTATTTTTATGAATTCAAATTGATTACAAAATTTCTGCGTTACTGCAGAAGAAAAAACAAACCGAAATTTCTGATAAAATAATGTACTCCGTACGGAAACAAAAATTTGTTTGATTTAGTTTTTCGGAGTTATGACCAGAGATTCATAAATGAAAATCAAATGTGTAATGATCTGCGACTATTAGATAAACCCTATTAACTATCTTCCATTACAGGATTACCTTTCGGAAGTTTTTTATGTTGAAAAGGAAACGTTCAATTGAAAACTAAAAAATATCTTTTTTTAAAATAACAAAAAATTTGTATGAGTTCTCTATCAAGACTGATGGGTAAAAACATTTTTAATCAAATATCTCAATGAAAATGCACATTTTTAACATCAGAATCTTCAGGTTGAAAGTTAAGGTTTTCCCAATATCTGTCAGATCTAGTTTAATATCCAGCGTACCGCAGTGACGGGGAGATAGTAGTTTTCTGTTAGATATCACAAAAAGAAATCACATCTTTACAATAACAAGCTTTTATTTAGCTTCACTTGTAACTAACTAACAAACAATTTAATAAAAGTTGAATTTGACCCACTTCTAATACTCCGATTAATTTGAAATTTGGCAGGTTTCCGTAATTCCGGTGACAATGCATTAAAAAAATGTTTGTTAAAAAATAAAATGGCGGCTCCAATATGGCGGACGAGTTTTGTGATCCGATTCTGTTCAAAATTGGTATGTGATGGTTTTTGGGTTGGAGATTTTCAGTTTCACATAAAAAATAATCTAAAATGTTAAAAATGAAAATTATAAAAAGAAAACATTTTAAAGTTTTTATACAATACACTGAAAAGGAAAAAATAATTCATTTCATTGTTTGATCTAGGTAATTTTGTACAGAAAGTTTTTGATACTCACAGAATAACCTACAAAAAATGAAACAAATTATTTTTTCATTTTCAGTGCAATTGTATAAAAGCTTGTCTTTATATTTTTTATTGTATAATTTGTATTCATCGTAGATTTTTCTAATTCTGAAAAAATATTTCCATCAATTTACAATAATTGAAAATGTTTAATTTTCTAATGTTATGCCACACTGGAAAATGTTTAAATTAATATTTTCATTATAGCCCCTGAACCGTACAAGTAAATGAAAAATGCAAGATATCAAAAAGATGTTAAATGAAACAACATTGATTATTCCTTTCTCATAATATGTCAGTGGCGGCGGAAAAAAAATTCTGAAGGGTTGAACAAAGCTTGACTCTGAAAAAAGGAGGACCCTGTGAATTATTTAAGAAATGCATTATTTTGTATCGTGCGCCCTATTGAATGGATTGTACTTGCCTAATTTGAACTGATTATTGTCGAAAATGTCGAAGTTAACTCTAAAAAATCTTGAAAAAAATGTATTTTTATCGCCCTGTATCTCGAAAACCAAGCCGTTTGGGACATATGTTTATATGAACTTTTCGTCCTGAAAACCTTAAAAAAATCACCTCCCGAAGTTTGTCAACGTACTTAATTAACACCCTGTATATTAACACGACGTTCGAACATATTTCAATATTTTTTTTAGGGTTTCCAATTTGTTAAAAAAAAATTTGTTAAATTGTTTTTTCCGTTAACCAGCTTGGCAGCCATGAACAAAAATATGCTGATTATATAGAGTAATGGAAGGAGTATTCAGGCAAGAATTTCCGTTCACATATATCTCTCCCAAACGGTTAGCTCCATGAATCAAAAAGTAGATCGACCAAAATTCAATCATTTTTGGTTGTAAATAGGCGGCATCGAATGAAAAAATTTCATTATATAGATTAATAGAAGAACTGGACAGACACAAATTTTCGTTCACTTATTTCTATTGTTCTCTGTATCTCGACCTCCCATTGGTTTTCCGATCAATCATATACCTGTTCTCTAGAAACACCGAGATGAAACTAGACTCTAGAGTTTTTCAGTTTTGGTATTATTATGAAATTGATTATGTGAACGTTTTTGATGTTGGACTCTGTTTCAAACAAATTTAGCTAAGAAATTCTAGCTGAAAATAATGTTTTATAGAGCTGGCCCTCTGGGAGAGATATAAGTAGGTGAACAAAAATTTGTGTCAAAATAGTCCTCTTATTCATCTATATGATGAGCCTATTTTTGTTTGTAACCGCCTAACAACCAAAAGAAATATTGAAATTTGATCGAACGCCAGAATAACTACTTTTTGATTCATATGGAGCTGGCCAGATGGGATGAATATATGTGAACAAAATTTATTGCCTGAATATTTCTGTCATTCCTCTATATGTTCAGCATATTTTTGTTCGTGGCCGCCAATTGAAAACCCTTTGAAAAAATATTGATTTTTATTCGATCACCGTGAATATCTACTTTTCAATTCAAGGAGCTGGCCCTTTGGGAGAAATATACGTGAACTAAAATTTTTGTCTGAATACTCCTTCCATCCCTCCATATAATCAGCATTGTTTTGTCCGTGGCCACCAATTGGAACCCCTTTAAAAAAATATTGAAATTTGTTCGGTCACCGTGAATATCTACTTTTCAATTCAAGGAGTTGGCCCTTTGGGACAAATATAAGTGAACGAAAATTTCCCCCGAATACTCCTTTCATTACCTATATTATCAACTGACTTTTTGTTCTTGGCCACCCTATCCCAAAGCCACAAAGCTGGCCCTTTATGACAGAGAACAGCACCCTTCTATTAGACAGCTACCCTTCGATTATTCCATTAAAACTAATTGTTTGGATTATCTCTATATCCTCTGATCAAATCAATTATATCAACAATCTACAATATAATTATTCAATGAGAGATTTAATAATATATTGAGTTTTTTTATTCCAATTGATATTCTTCAGTAGGTAGAATCATAATTTCAAAACAGTGCAGTTCTTCGATCGAAACAAGTGAGAATCGAATTTATGAAAATATCTGACCGTGGTGGAAAAGTAGCGCTTGGAGCTAGCCGGCCTGGAGCTAAAATCACCTCGGTAGTCATATCGATTCTAGTGATAAATAACTATATTGTATTTCCAAGTTTGATATCACATTGGTTGAATATTATTTCAACTATATTCATCAAATTATGATAACACATTTTGGGTCAATATTGATTCAATGATATTTACCAATATCGATAAAATAGTTTTGTCTTCATATTGTTTACAATATCTATAATAAACATTGCAATCCCAATATTCCTCTCATATCGCTCTTAGAAATAAAAACTATATTATATATCCAAGTGTGATTGCATATTGGTTGAAAATTATTCCGCCAATATTCAACAAATCTTATTAACTAATATTGGGTTAGTATTGGTTCGATTATATTTACCGATATCGATAAAACAATATTGTTTCCATATTATTTCCAACATCTAGAATAATATGAATTTCAAATATTGGCCGAATACTCAATGAACCACATTAAAAACATACTATGATCAAACCTAGATAAGAATCCGCTAGGTGGCTCTACATATAGAACGTCTTCTAACACCTACGAAAATATATTAAATACTTCACATGTTTTCAAGACAGCTTACT
Source organism: Chrysolina oricalcia (assembly GCA_944452925.2). Lineage (NCBI taxonomy): Eukaryota > Metazoa > Arthropoda > Insecta > Coleoptera > Chrysomelidae > Chrysolina > Chrysolina oricalcia. Next base: position 37,012,267 of record OX101808.2, on the reverse strand, counting down.
CAGTGGTCATGGCGACCAAAAGGCAGACTCTGGTGTCACCTTGATCAACTAATAGACATTTAATAATTTACCAAGGCATATTCACTTCCACCAATATATCCAAATGATATTGTACCAATATGGATGAATGTCTTGAGACCATTATTACTTCAAGAATTTTCACCAATACTTTTTTTTGAAATGTCTAAACTATTTTTTACCAATATCACATAATGCTCACATTTTACTTCTCGACAATATATAACGTTTGAATATTTTCAGAGTATTTTACCAGCGATATTGTACCCATGTCGCTGAATATTTTGAGGGCAATATTGTTTCGAGAATAATTCGCCAATATTATTCAAGTAATATTGGACCAATATCGCCGAATGTTCACTTTTTTTTTTCTCGCCAATATTGCATTTCAAATATTTTGCCAATATGTTCACAATATTGTATCAATATAGGTGTGCTACATGGGTGGCATTCATTTTAACCAAGTCCTTGGAATTGAACGCCACCATGCTAGGCCCTTATATTTTGCAATGCAGTATTTTGTAACAGTATGTATATTTTCCAGACATTTTCAGTAAACATGCATACGTGAAAAAAAGGCTTCGATCATCACCACTAATTTTATCTTCCATGTTCATAGTCTGGAAAAAAAATCAACATTTCAATCAATAACCCTCACAGGAAACAAAATTCCATTCTGAATCATCCCCCATTCACCTTTGAGGAATTTCGCAATCGCTCCAACAAAATCAAAGAGCTTTCTCACAATAACTACACCTCCTCCGTCGCGAATAGATTTATGAAACTTCCTGCGAAACTTCAGAAAGGCTCTTTGTTCCTCCGGCATTCATTGTGGGAATTTCGAGGAGTAGTTGACAGTTCAAGAACCTATTGAATCACCTTTTGTGAAACAGGATACGTCGATGAAAAGGACGAGAGGAATGGAAAACGAAAATAAGTCGTGAAGTTGCCGGTAGTTTGGAATACGTTCCTTGTTCCTATTTTCGGAAGTGGTTGAAGTTCGCAGTTTGGATGATGTTCACAATGATGAGAGATTGATAGGGTTCTGCATTTCGAGAATTTATTACAGAATGGTTTATTGAGAGCAAATAGACATGGTTTGTTAGGCCAGTAAACATAGACATGATTTTTCAAAATTTCAACAGTAATTACAAAAGTTTTGAACCTTCAGTGGACTGAAGAGTACTTTCAAATGATATCAAGCCTGATTTGGCAATCCTTTTTTCTGAACGGAAGATGTTGAAAACCAGAATTTAATGACTTTTCGCATTATTAGCGAGAAAAAATTCTGAAAGTTCGACAAACTCAAAAAAATAATAAAAATATTGTTCTTGTGAAGTGCTTTATTTTGCCTCGTCAAACCGAAATAGCCATTTCTTTGGAGAGCGGCAATGACACTTTGTGCTCGAAATACACACATGATTTTTTCTACGAACGCAGATCTTAGTCATAAAAACGATCTACACTTCGTTTTAATTTATTATCTATAAGAAAATTTACACTCAATAGTAATCCCAAATGTACAAGCTATCCAAATATCCAATAATTTACATCTCTGACAAAAGAAAAAAATGGAAATAACTTGCCCAAAAAAAATAACCGAAAACCGAGATCGAACGCAGGCCGAGATCGAAGCCACTTTGGTAGACATAATCTCTATCCTTGACGCCACCGCAGTTCATCAGATTGCTTTGAATTCATTGTCTTTAGTTTCCATCACTCAAGAATAGGTTCATTTTCAACAAAAGCTAGGGAGATCGAGCGTGTTTTCAATATTTTCGCCCTAGAGCGAAAAAGCTGTCACAAAATGACATTTCTCGGAAAACGTCCACTTTGCGTTGAAATTTGAAAGCGTTAAAGGCTACTTTGATAAGCGGTGGTAGAAAAATATATTTTTCTACGACAGTGCGTAAACTAAGCTTTTACGCACTGCTGACAGTGCGTAAAGTAATACTGTTACGGGTTACTTTGAGCTTACCAGAAAGTTACAAAGGATACGTAGTACTGATTCAGAAATTATACGAACTACTTCGAAAAGTCAGTTTATTATAATAATTTCCAGATATCAGACTGAAATATATTAATTCACCAAGAGCCATAATCCAGTCGTGGAGAATTCTGAAATAAAAGGTAATTAGGTATTGAAAAGATAACCTTACGTAGAACTTACCAAAGCTGCTTCCTGCTTCTTGCTGTAATTGGAAGTCCAAAGGGTTCATCGCTTGGATAATCCTTCGGTTGATTCACATTGAGTAATGCAGAATTCCAGTTGTGGGGGCGAATATATTCCATAGTTAGAGGAATGAATAGCAAATTCATCTGGGTTATGAATAATAACAATAGTAACGTAACCTCACTTTATTTGACAGCTCAGAGTACATTTGAACTAATTTCGTTCTCTGTTTGGACAGCCAGTACTCTCAACCTAGAATTTAAGGAGAGCCATTGAAAGTAACTAGAAGGGAGAGGGATTTTTAAGGTAGAAAAAAGGGTATTCTCGAGGCGTTCTTTTTTTGGTGACCTAGGAAGGTTGGAAAACGTGTCTCGCGATTTTGCGGATTTTCTTGAGAAAACCTTGGTAATTGTTGAGAAATAATAGTCAAAGGAAGGTCCACTGACTGTTCCTAAGGGGATTTGCTCACAGTTACCAAATTTCAACGAAAATCACTCACCTGAGTAGATACTCGAGGCCACCCCACATCCAGGTATGTTATGTTCATTATTATACCAGAACTCAGCTAAACTACCGTTTAAACTCAGTCATACAATAGTTCCATTTCCATTGCAGGGCCTTTTTGTTAATTGGGGTTATTCCATTTCCCATACCGAGTACAGCACAAGTTCCTCATACTCGGAAGCAGTATTTCTTCTATACTCCTTCTATACTCCTCTCTCTATACTCCTGGGACGCTAATGCTAGTGCGAGAGATGATAACAGAGGGACCAACCTCACTCCATCTTGTTGCTAGTGGTAGATCTATGCTGAGTAGGCCAAACCTAATTTGCTTGTAGTACGCTGCATGATTTCCACTGCTTGCCATCACGCTAGGAGCCTCTTAATCAAGTGAGCTGTATCTTTCCTTCTAATTTCAAGTTACCTCCAACGTATGGCCTGATGCCGACCATTTAGATGCTAAAACCAAGTGAACTATAGTATTTTATTCATGAATTGCTCATAACCATTGCTTACCTTTACGCTAGTTGTGCACCTTAGGTATCGATACTCAAAGGGGAATTCGTGTAGCTTTTGTAGTGCTTTACCTTAGTCCAGCCCTGCTTGGCTAGTAGATTGGGCTTGAGTAGAACGTTTAGTTATTGCTGGTTATCTAGCTGCCCACTCCGTACAACAATTAGTCAGTGCTAACTCTATTGAATTAGTTTGCTCTCTTGGTAAACACTTGATATATACCTTGTTTGATTTAGAAAGGAAATTATACCACCCTACAACCTGACGTTTGTACGTTGTATTTGATTTACCCACACCCTGGTCAATCCTATTAGTAGGAGAAATGGCTTTTCACCATCAAAATAACCAGAAGCCATAACAATACTTTTGCGCACAAGTGCGTAAAAAAATCACCTGTTCGTAAAATCATCAACTGTGCGGAAAGTAATTTTTTATACACTGTTCATACATTTATGCATATTTGAAAAATACAGTATTTTGCGTCAAATATAACTCGAAAGTCTTTATTTGATAATACGACAACAATAATTCATATCATTAGGCATTCAAATTAATGATATAAATGCTACAATTTGGCAATATAATAATTGCCGAAAAAAAAATTTGTATGAAACACTTTCAAAGGGTTTTTTGTACTCGCGTGTTTGTTGAATGAGGCGCAGCCGAGTTCAACAAACTTCACGTCCATACAAAAAAGGCCTACTTTACGAACTTGTATCATAAATAGTTGTTTTTCATTCATTTGTTTACCTCATCAAAATAAGTATCGAGATTTGAATAATGGTTGCAAATGAAGATGTCCTCACATACAATTTTTTCAATAATTTGCAACCTCGCCTGCAACACGGAAAAATATTTTCGTATTTATACAATAAAAAGCAAACGTTCGAGATGTTGAAAAATAGTAGTTTATATCTCCCGATGAATTGGAGAAAGTTGAAACAAAAATGTTTGCTTTATAAAAAAATAATTAATCTTAATTTTTTATCGAAGAAAATCCCAAAAGTTCTGCAAACTCGAAAATAGTATATTCTGAGGTTTCTCTACATGTATTACAATGATTTTTATGAATTGTAATTTCCACGAATCGTTTTCCTGTAAAATTGATTGAACGTGACTTAGAAAATTAGGATTATAAGCCAGTAAGTTTCAGCTTTAGTAATGAAAATACCTTTTCTCTACGACTATTGTATTCTACGTTCATTACATATTGATTTTGAATTGAATAATAAAGATGATTCCAAGACACCGTGGATCCTAACTCATTATTCAGCGGCACTCGGCCAAACACAGGTTCAGAATTTTCAGAATCCACGGGAACTGAGAGGTTTAACAAACAAATTTCTCAACAAGGCTTTGCTTGATTGAACTTTTGTCACAGCTTGGCATCCGCGAATGTCAGATTGACTATTTTCTTAGTTTTAACTTTGATCTGTGTGACAAGTACCTAAGGGAAAGCAGTGATACTGAGGAAGATGAAATCTATCTTGCAAGAAAGGTATGTCAAACAATTTTTACTTGATCGTTCCACACTCTCTCAGTTCTTGGTCAGAGTTTCTCTAGTAGGTATTTCATTCACAAATTTTCGAGTGCCTGTTATTACTCAGTTGGTAGAAGCGTGTACATGAAGTGAATGTAGTTATATAGGCGTGAGTTCGATTCCCACTCTTGGAAGTTTTTTATAAAATTATTTTCAATTAATACATTTATTCATTCATGAATGAACACCGATTATTCATGTATAATTGTTATTCTACCTTATATTACTTTATAATATATACCTATTTTCATAAATAATATTTAGATTTCATTGAAACTCTGACTATCGTATTTTATATCAATATCAAATTAGACATTTTTAGTTTCTATCAATTTGCTACTCCATTAGAGACCTCGCATAAAGCGATGTTGCCAATTTGAATTTGAAAATATTCGATTATAAATGTATGCGAAACATTAAAGAAGATGCTATCCCGTCTCTCAGTATTTCACTGCACCGATATAGTAGATACAATTGTCTCCCATCACATTGCTGCACGTCACTACTTACCAAATTTTCACCGCAAACGAAACACTTGTCATCCGTAGCGAAAATGTTTTAAACAATTTTTTTAATAGAGCACAAATTCCAACCCTTCCGATACACCTCATACACCTAAACAATAACAAAACACCGATCTGAAATGAATCAGTTCCATTCAACCAGTACAAACTGTAACAGATATACGCGACGGATAATCAAGAATTTAACTGGACCACTGTAAAATGATCCCTTCGTAATGATCTGCTCTTACTGTGAGCGATTTCTTACGTTTCGACTACTGCAGCTTTAATACGAATCCTTAGGACGAGTGGAGTTACCTAAAAGCAATTTAATCGAGTTCAAAATTTCTGTCAGAATTTCCTCTTTCCCACATCCTCTTATCTTATGGAATTGAAATTTGATACGTTGGTTCAGTTCCGATGACAATACAGTAATGTCGAAAACATTGTCCCCCTTGCCTCCCGAAAGCTAGATAGAGAACGTGTAGGGTTTCGGAAGTTTTCTTAGAGGATTTGAACGTCAAATATTACAGCGAAAAAAAATTGAGTAGGGGGGCTCTCCCCCCTCTTCTCGAAAACAGCTGGAAAACTAGCGAAATTAAAATTGGAAGAATCCGTAAATATAGTGAAAAATATCTGACCGTCGAATATCATGGTTAAAAATATTTCGCACCCCCTGTACCCCCTCAGAAGCTAGATAGAGAACGCAAAGGAATTCGGAAAAAGTTTCAACATGTACGGACATGGAAAATAATGATGAAAAAAATAGATCGGGGGCTCACCCTTCTTTCCTGTTACCAACAAAAAATTAGGAAAACTCGCGAAATAGAAATCGAAAAAATCCGTAAAAATAGTGAAAAATTGACCCCTGTTCCCTCCTCGAAAGCTAGATAGAGAACGTGAAGAAATAAGGAAATTTTCTAACGGTTTTATACATGGAAAATTACGACAAAAAATATGTCTGCCAGTGGGCTCGCTCCCTCCCTTCTATTAAAAAAAGTTGCGAAAATATAATCGGAAAAATCCGTAAAAATAATGAAAGAAGGGTCAATCAAGTCACTGGAAGGTCTCCTCATTGAAGAACTAGATAGTAGTAAATTAACAGGCAAGCGACCGTGCAACAATGACGCAATAATTGAAATGAACAGACTAAGAAACATATCCAAAGAAGACTAGAAGAGAAATAAGTAAATAAATGACAAACTTACAAAAAAAATTTTTTAAATAAAGCTTTTTTTAAATGCACTGGAAAGAATAATATAATTTTCAAGTGAATTAAACCCATCATTTTATTATATTATAAAATTTCAAATGACACAAAAATTTATTAATTATTCGAGATAATTTCACGAACACACAGAGTCAAAAAAGTTTCACTGTAGTGAATTCCTCAGTAGTTATAGACAATGTCTGATAAACATGAAGTCTGTCAGACTGACATTTATGTTGGTAGTTGGTTAGTAGCTCACATCCTCCGTTGTTTTTTATACGTGGTTGTTAGTGACGACGTGGTCTTATCGGCTTGAAAGAAAGGAACCGTAACTACCGAGTGAAATTGTCTGGTCAAATTGATTCATCGTCCTCCTACACTTACTGTATAGATATCGTTGAATTAAAATTCATTTCATTTTCAGACTGTAGGAGATTAAAAGAAACGAATATACTCCACAAAACCAAACTTTCAATGAATTTTCGTGTTGAATAATTCCCCAAGATGTCTTGGTTGGTTGGTAGAGCATTCATGGGGTATGTTTTATAAGTCTGGATAGAATAAATCTCGTGTTCATCAGACATTTCTTTGGCAACATGGTCACACAACTTTCAAAGCGAAGCGAAATAATCTCATATTAAAACACCATGAAAACAACGTGATGAACTGTTCTACGGACTCCATGAAACAATTAGCAAAAAATCATTGAGGTTTATTACTGAGAAAACTCCAACAGAACTCATTTATACTCTCGAACAAACTTAAACTGGTTTGCGCAGATAATTGGAAATATTTAAATTGTTGCTTTGTTTCCAAAATTGAGTTGTGCAAGCTTTCATATTCCGTTCGAGAAGTTTAATGGGAATTTTTGTAGTGGGTTTTTCCCGTCACTAGAGAGAGTTGTCTGAAAGTGGATATATTCCATCCCTGTGTCAAGGAAACTTTGGAAATCTTTTCAATTTAAAATAAGTTTCAGGAAAAACCCTAGACACATTATCACAGATGACTTGAACAGTACTCAATAGTTTCGATTCCATAATTTTCGCCTAAATAAGAACCGAAAACTTTCAGATTCTGTCCAATAAATAGGAATTCGTCTCGTCGGTGATGCTGCGCTTACAAGATCGCTCACTTCTCTGGAGCACCGCAGAAAGGTTGGCGATCTGTCTTTGTTTTATGGATATTTCTATGGGCGATGCTCTTATATGATCAATCGTTTCACTCGTAGGAACGAAAATATAAAAAACAAATCTCCTTTTTTATAAATCGTATGAAAATGTTTTTTCTACGATGGTGTGTGAATTTACGCACTGTTCACAGCGCGTAAATTGATGCTTTTTAGTACAAGTGCGTAAGAAATCAACTGTGCGTAAAATTGTCTACTATGCGTAAAGTAATGTTTTACTCACTGTTCACACATTTTTTAAAAAGAAGAAGAAAATATGAGTCAGATTGTACTCGGAAGTCATCGTTTAGTAATGCGACGAAAATTGAAAACTTCCTAAAATGAAACATTCAACAATTGCTACAATTTGCCAATATAATAACTGTCGTAGAAAAAATTTTGTGTGATACATTTTTGTAAAGAGCTTTTTTGTACTCGCATGTACTTCACGCTCATACAAAAAAGTCCTACTTTACGAACTTGCATCATTAATAACTTTTTTGACACTGACAACTAAAAAAATGTACTACTTTTCAGTTGTCATTTCAATGTGAAAAACGTAACTTTAGAGCACAAATGCGAAAATGAAATTACTTTTCACTAGTGCTTCGCAGGAGACTAACGAGACGAGATTGTCATAAAGTCTTGTCTCGTCTAGCCGATTAAATAATTAGTCTCGTATCAAGTCTCGTCTCGTAACAAGTCTCATCTCGCAGCCCCCACTTTCGTCTCGTCTCGCGTTTCGTACGAGAGTCTCGTAAAACTATCGAACTCTCGTTATGCATAATCTTATTGTTGCAGTGCATTAAGGAATACTTAAATCCTTGCTATAATTTAAGATTCGGAAGAGAAAGTTACAATTCTTTATAGATAACATCTGTATTTGAGAGTAATACACCTAAACAAAATAAAACCTTGACAATATTCCAGAAATTGAATAAATAAAAAAATCAAAGTAGAAAAAACAACCCTCAGCCCTCCTGGTCGCAACTGATTTTGCTTTTCACCTAGACTTTTAGTCATAACAAACATCCTACATTCATTATTAAGGCGATTTCTACTTTTTCTTATAGTTTTCTTGGTACTATATACTTTTCAACACTTTTTTATCAAAACAAGTTAATGTAGTGGATATAATATCTTCAATAAAAAAATCGTTTGATACTTTTCAATTCATTTTGAAAATATAAGTTTTTTTTTATTTATATTTTTATTGGGTTGTCAAGTTCGCACGTAGAAATAATCACATGCAAGACTCTCGTACGAGACGCGAGACCTCATGCACGAGACTCGAGACAAGACCAACAAAAGTCTCGTCTTGTCCAAGTATCGTTTCGAGTCTCGTCTCAGAAACAAGACGAGACCATGCGAGACTCTCGAAAACGAGACTCTCGTGCGCACCAATACTTTTCACACTAGTGCTTAAAGTAAAAGAATGGAACAAAATAATTAATAATCAAAGTACTATTTTTTTACACTTGTGTATCATAAATAACTATTTTTTAGAGATGGTGAAAACCTTTACTATACCTCTTAAAAAGACCAAGTTGACTAGATATGACTATAGAATACCGCCCAGAAAAAACTATCGAAGTTTCGAGCCCCTGTTTATTTTTTTTTTTTAAGCTTACAGGGTAAAGAAGATAGTTTGTTTACGTTTCAGACACGACCAGGACAATTTATTTTGTCGAAAGCTGTAATAAATCGAATCGAAAATCTATTCTTCGAATTTTTCTCGAGAATGCAAGGGATAAGGGACTAAAAGAAGTGAAACTTGGTAGCTATGTCCTTTGTGTTTCACCAACAATATATCCACAGGAATTCTGTACTAAATCGAAATGGAATTTTCATATTCTTCACATATAAATTTCTCTCAAATTAATGCCTAGTCATGCGAATATTTCTGTGGAGCGAATTCTGTCTCACGTAGAGGGATTTTGAATAAGCCGGGAGATATGAAAAACCACAATGGGACATGGAATAAATTCATCGTATATTAAGTATGATGTGCAGTACAAATAATATACAGATTGTCCCATTGAAAACAAAATGGGTAGCGAAGTACGAGAAGGAACAAAAAACTCTCACGAATGTCTACATTGAGAAGGAGTTAGCTATAAAATTCATATCACTCATTGGGTATTTTTTAATAAGAAGGAACGCAACTGATATTTTCCTTGTATTAATTATTACCAACATTTTTCATTTCTGCATCCAAAAAAACTTGTAACAATACGACACTTTGTGTTTAGACTTCGATTCTTCATTTATCGAAAGCAATATTTCTCACAAATATCAAAACATGAAGGCATAAGTCAGTCCATCTGTCTAAGTGACATATTTTTTGCCACATCAGTAATTTACGTAACAAGTTACGATAGTGATATTTTACGGGATCGTGTTACGTAAGTACAGTTGTGTGCATGAAAAAGTTGTACCGCAGTTATAGGCTATTGTTAGCAGGGCTTGTCAATCTCAATTATTAAACTTCGTATCGACTTTAATAAGTAGTGTCAAAATTCAAACAAGTTTTCTCAGTAACACGCATTCAACATTTTTCTAGTGCAATTAGTGCAATGCCTCAATACCGTACGACTTTTTTATGCACAATATTTTATATGTTAAAAAGGATATCGATGGATAACGTATGAACTTTATATAGACAATTACATATAAAAATTATTTTTATGCGTACATTACTTATTATTTACACAATTAGGACAGTTACTTGTACAGGGTGAGTCAACAAGATTCCCGTGGTCGATTGCTCCGTTGTTAATCACTATTTCGATTTCTTATATTTTTTTTGCCAAACGGACCATTTAAGACTATCTTCTAAAATTATTCTTATTCATACAGGGTGCATCATTGAAGCGTGGCTGACCAGAGTTGGTCTTTTTCAAATGAAACACACCCAGTATATTTTCATATATTCCGATCCGCTGTTTCATAGGCTGCTCAACGATTTTTTCAATTTTGGATTCCGTTGCGGCGTTGACGAGTTATCTAAAAAATATCTATTTTGCAGATGAGTTCTTTTTGAAAAATCTCCTATTTCACGTTTCGAAATATTTAGTGGAGATAATTTGCGAATCGATATTCGAAATGGTGAAGTTAATTGTGAATATGGTGAATATTTTATAAATTATACAGGATGTTCGGTACAATAATACAAACTTGGCCATTTTCAAACATCAATATTTTGATTTTTTCAAATGGAACACCCTGTATTATCATTCATATCAACTCCTTTTTAATGACTATTCAATTTTTATTCTTGATGTCATGTGCCTAAAAACAAACCGTTTCCGAGATATTGTGGTTTTTAAAGGAATTGATCAATGGCAAATCAACAATCCTGCATATTTTTCACCTACACGTTTCTTTACAGAAAATACTGACACTGAATGCCGTTTTAATTATTTTATCCTACTTTATTCTTGAAAAATTATGAATAACTAGCATAGCAAAAGAAATTTTGAAAAGTAACTATTTTTTCTAGTTTAGTTATCCATGACTACCGCTGAAAAAAATTACAATCTGCATTTATAAATAGAGGTAACTGTCAAAATACAATCCAGTTGTGTTGACAAATGTGGCATTATAAATTATTGTTTAGAGGATATGGTTCAAATGGTTTATGATTTGGGGGAAAGTGAAGGTAACTGCTTACTGGCATCTAGATTATACCAACAAAAGTTTCCTGAGAAAATACATACAGACATGCGAGCATTTCAAGCCCTCAAAACAAGATTTGAGGAAACCGGAACAGTATTTCACAAAAAGTTTGAACGTGCCCGTCCGGTAACGAATGATGAAAATACTCATGATATTGCATTACAAATTACCAAGAATCCCCATGTAAGTATACGTATTCTGAGCAGGGAGTTGGGAATATCACAAAGTAGTGTTTCTCGGATGGTGAGAAAATGCAATTTCCATCCATATTATTTGCAGTTGATGCAGGAGCTAACTGAAAGAGATTTTCCAAAGCGAATGCGGTTTTGCCAATGGGGTGTAAATAAAATCAGAGAAGAACATGATTTTTTTGAGTATGTTCTATTTTCGGACGAAGCCACGTTTAACAACAATGGCCATGTGAATCGGCATAATATGCACTATTATGCAACTGAAAATCCCCATTTCGTTAGATATGTCAATCACCAACAACGTTGGTCACTGACTGTTTGGGGAGGTATCATTGGACGGCGACTGAAATGGCCATTTTTTTTCAATTGTCATCTTAATGGAAGAGAAGATCAAAGGTTTTTGCGACAGCTATACAATTTATTAGATAATCTGCCATTGGCAACAAGGCAGAGAATGTGGCTCCAACAAGATGGTGCGCCTGCACATAACCAGACTGATGTACGGGAATACATCAACAATACATTTCGTGGAAAATGGATAGGTAAAGGATGGCCAGTTCAGTGGCCTCCCAAGTCACCGGACCTCACAAAAATGGATTTCTTTCTATGGGGATACATTAAATGGTTTGTTTGAAAGTGGTTGACAATGTTTCACTTTGAGTAAGGTTATTCTGGACTTTCATTGTCTAAAAAAGAACAAAGAAAAATTCAATTCTCTGCAATTTTTAATCTTTGTTCTTTTTTAGACAATGAAAGTCCAGAATAACCTTACTCATACATTAAATGGGTTGTTTATCAAACTCCGCCTACAACTCCTGTAAATATGAAAGCAAGAATTCGGACTGCTTTCAGGGAAATTTCAGAAGTCATGCTGGAACGTGTGGAGAATAGTTTTCAGAATAGATTGAGACTGTGTATTAGTGAAAATGGCAAGCACATTGAACATTTGCTGCATTAATTATTGTTGTTTTCTTTCTTCTGATTTGAATAAATATGATAATTTGTTTTATTATTGGGTTAATATGATTTATGAAGTTTAATTCCAAATATGATACAAAATACGAATACTGTCAATATTTTCTGTTGAAAGAGCCCCATCTTTAGGATGTTGAATATCTCGGAAACGGGTTGTTTTAGGCACATGACATCAAGATTAAAAATTGAAGAGTCATTAAAAAGGAGTTAATATGAATGATAATATACAGGGTGTTCCATTTGAAAAAATAAAAATATTGATGTTTGAAAAGTTTATATTGTTGTACCGAACATCCTGTATAATTTATACAATATTCACCATATTCACAATTAACTTCACCATTTCTCTTATCGATTCCCGAATTATCTCCACTAAATAATTCGAAACGTGAAATAGGAGATTTTTCAAAAAGAAGTCTGCAAAATAGATACTTTTTAGATAACTCGGCAACGCCGCAATGGAATCCAAAATTGAAAAAATCGTTGAGCAGCCAATGAAACAACGGATCGGAATATATGAAAATATACTGGGTGTTTCATTTTAAAAAATCACTCTTCACCTCATCATTTGAAAAAGATCAACTTTGGTCAGCCACGCTTCAATGATGCACCCTGTATGAATAACAATAATTTTGGAAGATAGCCTTAAATGATCCGTTTTGCAAATAAAATATAAGAAATCGAAATAGTGATTCAACGGAGCAACGGACCAACGGACCACGGGAATCTTGTTGACTCATCCTGTATTAATATTATTAGGGATATTGACAGAAGTGGCAGTGTTGAAATTAGAATTAGACGCATTAGTGGTTGTACTAGTTTTTGATATATTAGTTTTGTTGCAGCCTTTTTCAATCTGTGAAGCTACGTGAATTCCGTTTCTTAAATAATTCTCCACGTATCCTTCTGCTACATTGGTTGATTTCCATCGTCCGCGTCTCTTCAAGTTGTTTATACTACCACCACTTTCAGCGAGTAATGTGGCTGAGCTCCTGCGTAAACAGTGCCCGGTATATTCTTTGGGATTCGGTAATTTAAGAAATTCAGCAATTGTACAGCCGATTTTTCCAAAAGTGTGAATACCAATAGTTTGTATAGTACATTTTCCTTTTTATAATAAACAAATGATCTACAATGTGGTGTGTTTGCTTGACGAAATAACAAACATTTTCTGTATATTATTTTCTCCAATGACTACAAAGGTTCTTTCCATATTCGTTTTAGAATCAGGAATTTCAATCATTAACATGGTTGTTTTATTTTCTGTATCATCCAAATTCAGTTTACGCCAGCCAAACCATCCATTAATGCAACCTCACATTTTGAAAAGTTAATCACAGGGAAGAAGAGGAATTAGATTTAATTATATTACCTTTGTCAATAGGTAGATATTATCTCAGCTTCTGTTAGTGTCTTTATTCCATACTTTTGGTTTATAGCCAATTGATTTTCTTTTAAGGACAGCAATAACTTTGGTACTTACATAGCAGCTTATACCTCTATTTTCAATCTTAATTGTGGACTTAAGCATCGAGTTATTGCTCCAGAGACTTGATGCCTTTAAGAATTAAGATTTTTCCCTTTTTTATGCAAGAATCACTTGTTCGTCAATAGTATGCACATTTTGTCTTTGTTTAATTTTTTAAATACATTGTAGTTCAATTCCAATACTTCTCTCTTGACTTTCCCGGCCATAATTCATAAGTGGCCGCTTTAGCAGATTCACTAATCTCATGTGGAATCATTTCATCCTCACTTTCATTACTGATTTCCATTTTTTTATTTCAAAATCAAAAAAAACAATGTCACATGACAAGCGTCAGGTATCATAATCATAGTTAGAGAAACAGAAGTAATAGTAGCGGGACCTGATGGGAACAGTACCAAACTCATAAAATATATTCATATTTATATACTAACACCATTAACCCACATACTGAATACTAGTTTTTCAACTGTGAAAATTCTATTACAATGAAAAGAATCAATAGTCACAACTATTTTCAAAGCAGGAGACCGAAGCAAACTGAATAACTACGGGCCTATATCTTGTTATCAATAACTTTGCAAAATTATTCGAAAAAGCTGCAAAGAACCGATTAGTTGCATTTTTAGAAAAACATCGAGTTCTCACCGAAAATCAATTCGGTTTTATTAAAAACTGTAGTACTGTGGATGCAGTTTTGAGTCTACTCAAACCAGTAGTTGGAGCCTTGGATAAATCAAATAAATGCCTAGCAGTCTTTCTTGACACGGTTTCTCATAGTAAATTAATTGACAAAATGAATGACTATAGAATCCGTGGTTTGACTCTAGAACTTTTCAAAGATTATCGGTCAAACAGAATCCAGAGAACTAAAATTGGAAATGAATTGAGTTCTGAGTCAACAGTAAAGATAGGAGTGCCACAAGGAACAGTACTGGGACCATTATTGTTCCTGATATCTTTGAATAGTATATCTAGAATACATAATATGGAAGGTCAATTGGTTTGCTATGCTGATGATACTGCTCTTGTTATTACTGGTAAAACTTGGGAAGAAGTTCGCACAAAATCAGAATCCATCTTGATAAAAATCAAAATGTGGTTGAACAATAATCTACTCAGTTTAATTATTGACAAAACAATATATTTCACATTCTCCCCGACTATCACAGACCAACCTAAAATGAATATTAAATTACATAATCTCCAGTGTGATAACGACAACGATTGCAATTGCTCTATACTACTGAAAACAGCAGTAATGAAATATTTAGGTGTCTTGATTGATCATCACACTAGATGGAATGATAATACCACCTTTCTCGTCAAACGTTCTAGAATACTACTGAATGAATTTTATCTCGAAAAAATCTGATGATGATGTATAACTACTAGCCGAATCAACTTTCCGATACTGTATAACTATCTGGGGAGGCACATTTACAACAACTTTACAAAATTTACAAATCACCCAAAACACAATTTTAAAAATCGTACCCGTAAAAATAGACGATTTTCAACTCTATTCATTCATAAATAAACTGAATCATTCACAGTCAGACAAATCTACACTTACCAATGCCTCCTCCGAATATATCTTCAAAGGGAATCATTTTTAAAAAAATCGATCACTAGAGCAGCCACCAATTGGAATGTGAATATTGATTTATTCGATAAATCCCTAACACAGAAATCATTTTTCTGCTACGGACCAAAGCTATATAACCTACTGCCATTACATATCAAACAAATTAAATAAACCCATAGATTCAGAACTGAAATTAAAAAAATGGTTCTGGAAAACTTCGCAAAATTTGAAATTGTTGACTCAAAGTACAAATACCCCATTACTAACCAAAATTTTGTTATCTACCCAATCACTTTTCTTTTCTTGTTCTCTTACTGAATAATCATTTGATCTTTTCTCTTACCCCGAAACTTGTTTCTTTATTTAGCTTAATACCCTCATCTTGACACTCCACTTTTAGTATAACTACTGACTGTAATCGCCTGGAATATTTGATTTTTTTTATCAATAAGTTCTTTTTGGCTTTATCAGAGGAGGATAGTTGGCAAAACATGCACTAGTGTCTAGGTCACCCCTCTTCTTATGGAGCCCAAATTAAAATCTAAAGGACCCCGCAAAATCCTTATGGAAAATGGCTCTCGGCAAAATTCGCAGAAAGATAGTTTTCGGTATGCTGATCAAAAGTCTCAATGGGCACAACCCTCCATTTTTAACCCCAGACCCCCTATAGCCCCCAATGTACACTTTCCGGTGTGTTAATGCATAAGTTTCAATTCATCTTCAAAGCGTTTCTTTTCACTGCCCACCCCTTTCTTCAACCGAATCATACATTATACCCTCACCACACCAGGCCTCCACTCTTGCACCCCTACCCAACCCTTCATTAACGCCCCATTACTTACTTTCAAGGTTAAAGATTCTCTAATTGTTTTATTTCAATCTTTTGAAGCTTACATTACAGTACATCCCTGTCCCACCCCCGCCCCCAAGGAGTGTGAACCCAGCCATTTGCCAGTAGAATGATCGAAAGGTCAAATATGCCCAATATTGTACAGGCAAGAGTTGAGGCAGATAATTTAACGAGAAGAAACGGTCAGTGGAAACGACTGGACTATCAAGACCTAGTAGATTTTCCTGAACTAGACTTGCAATACTTGAGAGACCTGACATATCAAATACATCTTTCTTCTTGGTATATTCAAGACAAACTAGTAAGAGATAACGACGAATAACTCCAACTTGACAATCATATAAATAAGCCGGGATTCTTAAGAGTACGTGTATATTCAAGATTTCGCAATGCCACTAAGCTTCAACTTTTTGTAGCTTACAGAGTCGATGATGAAAATATCCAGAATCATGGTAATAATGACGACGACGTAATTCTGGGCTACTATTGTACCTGCCAAAGTGGAGCTCGCACAGTAGGGACATGTGCGCATGTTCCTAGTGTCTTATGGTATCTAGGATATGCACGACATCAACAAAATATTAGATACCCTGATGATTACCTACTTAATACAACACTAGATGATGCAAATCGTGTAGTACCAAATCTTGGTATTGAAATAATAGATGAATGATTAAAATAAAATTGTAAAAAGAAATACAGAATAATAACTCAAGTCTTTGGTATTACTCCAATATTTTATACTTTCTTTAATAATAGATGAATAATTAAAGTAAGATGTACGTACCTTGCTTTGATCGGCTGGGTAACACAACTTGCCTTAAGTGTCTGGGTCACACACCTTGCCTTAAGTGGCTGGGTTCACACTCCTTCGGGGCGGGGTTGAGGGAGAGATGTACTGTAATGTAAGCTTCAGAAGATTGAAATAAAACAATTAAAGAATCCTTAACCTTGATAGTGAATAATGGGGCGTTAATGAAGGGTAGGGTAGGGGTGCAGGGGTGGGAGCGAGGTGTGGTGAGGGTAGAATATAGGATTCGGTTGGAGAAAAGGGCGGGTAGTGAAAAGAAACGCTTTGAAGATGAATTGAAACTCATGCATTAACACACCGGAAAGTGTACATTGGGGGCTTTGGGGGGCTCTGGGGGAGTGGGGTTGAAAATGGAGGGTTGTGCCCACTGAGACTTTTGATCAGCATACCGAATAATATTTTTCTGTAAAGTTTCAGCGAATTTATCCGAGAGCTATTTTCCATAAGGATTTTGCGGGGTCCTTTATATATTTATATACTAAACTTATAATGTATTACTTCATACCAATTGTTTGTTTTCTACTACACTGACTGATATAGAAAAGAATAAACTTGATTTGATTTGAGAGTAAAATACAAAATTCATGTTATTGCCACAGCCGCCCAAAACCCAAAATCATCCCGAAAGTAACAAGAATCATCCTGAAAGTGAAGAAATTGTTTGGAAAGTGAAAAAAATCATTTGTGTTAAGATTTAACAAATCATACGAATTTTTTTTTCCGCCTACCTCGTATTAACATGTCTCTTCAATGTTTTGCAATGAAAATGAAATCGACCATTAATTATTACTCCTATCAATAAACGATTTATTATTAATAGATGATTTCGAAAAATCGTCCATTAATGACCCCTAATTATTGACGATAAAGGACCCCGCAAACTCCTTATGGAATTTGGGTCCCGGTGGATTTTTTTGAATTTTTGGTATGATGTAGTCCATGTAATTCTCAACCAATGTTACCATTGCGCCAACCCAAAAAAATTAATAGTTTTGCTGCTAGGGGGCGTTGCAATCACCCCTTGCGCAGATTAGACTATTTTTTTTTTTTTTATTATTGTTTCATTGTTGCTAATGTTGCACAATAATGTGCTGTTTTATAAAAAAAAATTCTTAACCCCTCCCCTTTTTCTCAAAACTCCTATTACGAAAAGCAAAAAAAAATTAATCGTCGAATGTTTGAATATGCATAAATAAAGGAAATAGCAACTTTTTATGATTATTCCCCCACCCCCCAAATGACACAACACGAAAAAAGTTCGGTAGATTTTTCTGAATTTTTGATATGATGCAGTTCAAGTTATTTCGAATAGAAATAAATTAGGTGACAAACCCCAAAAATGGATAGTTTTGATGCTAGGGGGCGTTGAAATCATACCTTGCTCAGAATAGACTATTCATTATTATAGGCGGAAATAATAGCTCTACGGATTTTACTTTAGATTATGCTGATCAATTGTGTAATTTTTTATAAATTGAAAATCTAAAACCTCCCCCCTATCCCCTACTCCTATTCTAAAACACGAAAAAAAATGAATTCGCGACTACTTGTAAATGCTTTATGAAAATAAATGTTTTAATCAGCTCAAATTAAGGAAATCGTACAATTGTTTAATTTCACTTTTCCCTCCCTTCAGAAAAATATTCGTGGAGTTCGCTGACTTCTTAGTAGGGCATAGTTCATGTTTTTTGAATATCAATTAATCAATTAATTGGGCGAATATCTTGAAAATAAATAAAAATTAGACATCTACAATTTGAATTTGAGGAGGTGCCTGAATAAATTTTTTTCGTGTTTTGAAATGGGGGTTGGGGTAAGGAGGAGGTTTTAGATTTTCAATTTATAAAAAATTTCACAATTGTTGGCATAAAATAAAACAAAAATACGTAGAGATATTGTTTCCGCCTATAATAATGAATAGTCTATTCTGAGCAAGGTATGATTTCAACGCCCCCTAGCACCGAAACCATTCATTTTTGGGGTTTGTCACCCAATTAATTTCTATCCAAAATAACTTGAATTGCATCATATCAAAATTTCAGAAAAATCCACCGAAACTGCTATTTCCCTTATTTAGGCATATTTTAAACATTCGACGATACATTTGAAGGCAGTCGAGAAATATTTTATTTGCGTTTCGTAATAGGAGTTGGAGGAAAAGGGGGAGGGGGTAAGAATTTTTTTTATAAAACAGCACAAGATTGTGCAACATTAGCAACAATGAAACTAGTGAAAATATTGTTACCGGGTTCAAAAATGAATAGTCTAATCTGCGCAAGGGGTGATTTCAACGCCCCCTAGCAGCAAAACTGTTAATTTTTTTGGGTTGGCGCAATGGTAACATTGGTTGAGAATTATCATACCAAAAATTCAAAAAAATCCACTGGGACCCAAATTCCATAAGGAGTTTGCGGATTCCTTTATATAGCCAGATGTTGCGGAAACTGATGAAGTAGCATCTTCAACTTAATTTCCAGAAAAAAATTAGTATTCCTTTATTTCAACAAGAGTGATGCAGACGGAAAAATATTGTAATCAACTCTTATATTAAAATGCGATTAACGATCTTGAAAATATCTCTATCATTAATCGCCTTCATTAATATACTAATTGACCAAAAAACTATTTCGAGACGGCTGCAGTAAAAATATATTACTGAATCTACAACAAAATTGATATTTTGTCCTAATTCACTTGCACTGTATTTCTCCATTCCAGGAAAGAACCTACCTGTGCGCCGCCATAAGCCTGGAATTAGCAATCAGCACGCTGTTCTACATCGGCCGAGTCCTCATCCTTCCCGGCTTACATCCTGACGTGGTCCTGATCGTTTATTGCGTCAGGACTCAGCTGACGCAGACCTTGACGCTAATCCTCATTTTCGTGCCAAAGTTCTGGTATCAGCAAAAGCAAGTGCGTAACTTGGCGCAGGAGTATTCTTGCAGACTTCCGGTGGATGCTTTCAAGGTTAGTCGGTCGATGCTGTGATATCATGTCATTAGTTTTTGAATAGTAGGGTTGAAGTTGATCAAATCAGCACACGTGTGTCAGGAGTTTTTTCATAAGAACTGATTTTCATACATTCCCTACCGATGATTTATTTTATTTATTGTAGGAATAACTTCCAGTCAGGAAATGTTATGGTTTAAGGAAGTTTGAATGTACATTAATGATCAAATACAGTGAAAAAATTCTAACAGACTATCAAATAATATACACATACAGTGCGCATCATAAGTGTTACCCTCCTATCTAACCCGTTACTGGACTCTTGTTACGAAAATCGCCGAGACACGTCGATTTTTTATTTCAACAATGTACATTTTAGTATGAACAGTTCACCCCTATTTTCATCCTTTACTGGAGGGGGGCAACCCTTTCAAAATTCTAAATAGCATGGGATGGTGAGTGATAGCTCATTTGATAGGGGGTTTTATTCTCTATTCAACCGTGCAAAGGAATTGAAATTTGCTAAATTACTTCAAGAGATGTTATTGTTAGAATAAAAAATTCGGCCCTGTATGATATCGGTTTTGGTTCAGGCGTCAAGTGAGACTCATTTGTCATTTGCTTAGATATTAACTGCACGTTTTTTTAGGTGTTTTTGGATTGTTGATGATAAATGGTCAATACAAGAAACTAATGTCAAGGAGAGTGCGCATCAGTGTATTCTAGCTGTTAGTTTTGATTGCTATTCATCTCCAAACAATGGTGCATCACGTGAGTTAAATGAAAAATGCAAAGCGATTGTTGTATTTGGTGAGGCTCATAGCAATTATGAGACTGTACGAATGTTCAATGAATGTTTTCCAGGTCTCCCCATTGATAGACATTATTTCAAACAGTTAGTGGAACATTTTTATGAGAACGGCAGTGTGCAAAATAAAAAAACGTTATGGGCGATAAACTACTGGGGAAGATAAACAAGTGGACATCATGAGCGAGTTTGTGAATAATCCGTCGTCATTGAGTGGAACTGTTGCCTCGAATTGTGAGGTTTCGCAGATGACTGTATTGAGAGTTCTAAAAAAAAAAAAAAATTTCAACCGTATAAAATAAAAATGGTTCATGACCAGACGGACAATGATCCAGTCCGCTGTCTAGAATATTGTGAAATTGTCTCTAATAATATTTTGCAAAATCCGAGCTATTTAAAACACACTTTTTTTTCAAACGGTTACGTACAAGGACAAAATGTGAGGCACTGGTCAGATGAAAATATTTTTCGCGAAACTCATACCCAGTTTCCACAAAAAGTTAATGTGTGGGCAGGAATACGGGGTTACTACAATATAGGTCCGTTATTCAGTGAAGAAAATCTGACTGGTGCCCTCTATTTGGAAAAGCTGGAAACAGTGATACCTATATCCACTGATAGTGGCAACTGTCAAAAATAATGTAGACGAATTTGGCATGGAAATTATTCTGCAACAAGATGGAACTCCTCCTCATTTTGCATCAGTTGCCGTGAGGAATTATTTGAATATAGTTTATGCAGGACGCTGGATAGGGCGCCGAGGATTTGTGGAATGGTCTCCAAGATCACCAGATCTAACTCCTTTAGATTTCTTCCCATGGGGTTACCTAAAATCTAAAGTATACGAGACTCAGTGTCACTCTTTTCAGGAGTTGCGTGCGCGGATTACGGAAGTGTGTGCAACAATTACTCGAGAAACTTTGCGGAGTCTCAGGACTGAAACTAAAAATAGACTCTATTTTTCAACAGGGAACATTTTGAACATATATTGTAATAACAGAAAAGGTTCGTGTTAGTTTAGTTGCCTTTCTGTTTGTGGTGTCATTCTTTGTACGGTTGAATAGAGAATAAAACCCCCTTTCAAATGAGATCTCACTTACCACCCCATGCTATTCAAATTTTTCGAAAGGGTTGCTCCCCTCCAGTAAGGTATGAAATTAGAGGTGAACTAGTCAAACAAAAATGTACACTGTAGAAATAAAAAATCGACATGTCTCGGAGATTTTCCTAAGAAGAGTCCAGTAACTTATGATGCGCACTGTATAATTCTTGAAGTATTGTCATATTCTTATGAACATGATTTCAATAGTAAAATTTCTATAAAATTTTTTGATAATTCATTTAATGTTTCTGTGGAGCTGAAAATTGGATTTGCTTTTCCTTTATTTGGATGAATATTGTCGGGTGAAAGTGGTTCAAAATACGAGTAATGTATAATTTAAATTTTTTTCTGAATTGGGGTATTACTGTTTTAAATATTCTTTGTCAACTTTTATGCAAATTCAGCATTATCAAAGTTGGTTCAGTGTCATATTATTGGTGATTTTGTACAAATATGAGGATGGTTTTCCGACTATTACTTTTATTGCTTCATTCGGGGCAAGGTAGCTGAGTGATCCAGTCGAAGGTTCAAACCCTAGCGACTGCAGAAATTTTTCTGATAGCCCGAGAAAGTGTACGTTAAAAGATTAGACCTCGTTGATCCTTGGCTCGCACAAGTTTCGACTTCTGAGGGCTGACGTTCATAAAGTGACGACAGCTGGTTAGCAGATAAATTAATTTAAACAATTGTTTTTTAAATAATTCATCAATTATTAAATAATTTCATTTTGTTTTTGACTTCATGGTGACCACACTGTGAACATATATCTGATTAAAGAGATAATATAATATGCGTTATACATTAACAATTAAACATTTTTTCTCATGAATTGTTTTCTTCTGATCAGAGGAAACAAAGGAATAATACAATTTTTACTTTCTTTATATGACTCTCAAAATTAATTTTTTTTTTCAATCATCACACCGAAATACTTGTTATTCTCAGCTTAGCAATAGTTCTGTTTTTAACCATAATGATTAATTTCAAGTTTTCCATATTCTTTTGTTGAAATGTCATATAGGCAGTTTTTTCTGAATTAATAGTCAAATTGACTTCATTCAATCATATTTCATTTGTTTTATTATCTTTTTCAAAATTTGTTTTGGACATTTTTAGATGTACGATAGAGTACTCATAAAGTCAGTAATTTATCGAAACCAATATTAGCAGTGATGAAATCTACTAAATGAATTTCCATCACTTTTTCAAAAATTTCAGCAAAAACATTCAAAAGTGCAACTGGACAAGCTTTTTCTGTTATCAAAGTTTCAAAATTGTTCTCTCAAATAGTCTTGAAAAATACCATCTTCAATACAATTATTAATAATTAAGAATAGAGGTAAGCTTCCTAGATCGACAATATCTTATAAATAATTTGACGTGATTTGATCTTCATCAGGTGCTGTATGCGATATGAGAGTCATAATTATTTTATAAATTTCTTCTTCTGAAACTGGCTATAAAAAAATTGACTGGTTATATGGTGACAAACTTTTTAATATAGTTTTGAATGGTTTAGATAATATTGAAACAATTTCTGTGAATAATTCATTACTATATCATTTGTATTATTCAGTAGTTAGTACACCGGTCTTGGTTCATAGGTATTTGGTTTTTAATGTTATTCAATGTTATTATTAATCACTTCACATTTTTTTTTGGATTTTCTCAGCTTTTTCAAATTGTTTATTCAACTTATCTTTCTTCTAAATTTTGCAACAAGTATGTATTTCATTTTTTTATTTTTTATACTATCTTTCAATTTGCTATTATTAGGATGAATATATTTCAACCGCATATCACTCCGTTCATTTTAAGGATGGTAACGCACACGGTCCTCTAACCAGCAACAACAGTGACGTAGACGTGGGGGAAGTAACTCTGGCAGATATGAATCCGGACGATATCAGAGCAGAGCTGAAGAGACTATATTTACAACTGGAAATATTCAAGAGTAAAACTATTTGCCGGGATAACCCCCACGTTTCGAAACGGAGGGGAGGAAGGAAAGCCCAACACCGTAGGTTCAGTTTGCAGGTGAGATTATTCCAACGAAAAATCAGTCGTAGAATACAATGTTGTTTACTTAATCAAAACTCTTCAACAACAAAATAAAGCGTTCGATTTCTCTCTTCATACAAAACAGAAAACCATTAAAATGCACAGTCATTTGCCAGTCTGTATCAAAGAAATTCCATGAAACATTCGTTAAAGCCACATTTTCGAGAACCGTTTCGGCCCTAAATTTAAAATTATTGGAGAAAAAAATTGTTTCAAACTATACCTTGGCATCATTAGGTGAAATAAATATGTAAATATGGTTTTTGCAAAAATGTATTTATTTTTTCTCAACAAAATGTGACGAACACATATGGGACCAACAGGGTTTGGGAATACAATCAGTAGCAAAAAAAGTGGATACGGATCTGGTAAATCAGTACCCTCACCTACTTCGTTATTTTCCATTCATGATCATCGTTTCACGATTTTTTCATTTTTAATATTTTTTGTTACTTTTTGTTTGTTTTGATGCTGTTCTCTTTCCCCTTCTCAGATTGAGGTAGAACTTCTGAATCTTACATATACTCTACATCTGTATCTTCCTCATACTCTTCTTCTTCCATATTTTGTCCTTTGCCTGCTCTCTGTTGCTGTATTTTCCATAGTCTAGTTAGTGCAACTTCCCTCTTAACACCTCCAGTCTAGCCCTTTTTGATTCGATGAGCCTAAAAGGGAGTTATTTTATGCAATATATCACAGCGAGACCAGGGTACACATTTGTGTACCTGTCTAAATTAACCTTGAAGTCTGTTGGTAACATTTGTGACTATGTAAACAATACCCGTTTTGGATAAATTCAAAGCATGTTAAGGAACGTACAATTTTACACAGAAATTATTTAGACTTTTGAACACAGTTTATAGTGAAACTGAAGTAATTATGACCAAAATCTGCAAAATCAATGAAAACTATTTACTCACCTGCAAATATGTCTTCCATTTTGGTAATCATTTAATCAACTGTCACTTGCAACAAACAATGTTTTCAATAGATGGAGCCAGGCTAAGATGCCTGAAAACCCTGGTGTGTCGAGTAATTCGATTTTGTTTAGATTTTTCAGAAGACAGATAAACAAATGAAATAGTGTTCTGCTTCTTAAGTCGGTTCCAGAGATGACGCCCTTATAGAATTTTAGTCCTGTCAATATTCCAGGGATAGGCATAGAAATGTAATTATAACATACTGACATTATAATTACATTTCTATGGGTGGTGATTGATGACTGTTGTAAATTTTATGAAATTTCAACAAACTTTAAGTAAAAACAATTCAAAAGTGAATAATTGTAATGGAATCTATTTCATAGTGCAATTTCTTTGTATTTACGACTATTATTAATGTGTTTCTTCATATTGCTGTATATTTCCTAAGACATTCATAATTCATTCAATAATAATTTAATTTGTCTGATTGACTCGGCCGTTACTTGATGAAGATCCATAGTAGTTGTATAAAATACACAGAAAACGATTCGATCTGCACAAACTTTATTTAATCAGACAGTGAAGAAGCTACTATGCTGGCGAAAAATGTATGATTAAATAAAATTTGTGAATATTTAATCGTTTTCTGTGTGGTTTGTACAATAATAATTTGATCATGATCCGTTTTTGTATCATTTGTGGGCAATCCAGAGAGACGAACAAAATAATTCACCTATATCCAGTACCGAAAGTGAGTACCACAATATCATGAAGATTATCACACAGTATCTTATATTATTAAAAAACATTTTAATAAAAATCATGTCACGAATATATGTCAAACGAAATCCTGCCATTCCCGCTTATATTAGCACAAGATTGACAGGTTATAATGGTCAATTTTCATGAAGCCTAATTTCAATGCTTCTAAATGAAATGCGTGATTATTATTGTAGTTAATTGCATTTCAGTAAAAAAGTTATATAAATAAGTCTTAAATGTAACAAATGAAACTGATTGGTGATAGTGATTCAGTAAATTCCAATAATTACGTTTCTTTATTCATTTCATTCGTCGGCAATACTTGAAAACTTCTTTTCTTGTAAATTTACCCTAACAGGAAAACCTCACCGTGGCGGTACACGCAAATGCGGAATATTTGAGAAACTGGTCACGATTTCATTTGTTTTCTCTTAATCAAGCTGGCGAATTGTCTTCCGTTTTATCCCACAGTTTTGCAGGTATGAGTCGACAAACCAGGGTTTTACCTATACCGGCATTTCAGGAACAACACCGCTCTTAATCTAAATTCTAATATGATATCCTACAACCCAATATCACACAAGCCGAATTGAAAGTGTTCAAAGAAATTTTTTGAAATATCTGTGGATGGAGGAAAATGGAACTTACCCGTCTAGAGGAATAGATAAACACATTCTTGGAATGTTTTTTTCGAAAAGTGTTGAGTGTGACATTTCTACACAAATTAACTCATAACCAAATTGATTGCTTCGTACTTTTGAACCAAATATCTCATTCCAAGATTAAACAGTCGACAATAAAACATGTTCTATAATGTTCCTACTAAAACTAGATTGATGATGAAATCCCCAACTTATATTTTATGGAAAAACTTCAACTAAATTTATAATCAAATCATGACCCACTGAGAGAACCCTATATACAATTCTCAAATAACCAATTATTGAAAAATTGCACAATAATATTTTCCCTGAATGTTCAAATCACAAAACTTTCAATGACTTACGAATTCCTTCATACATTTCATAATTTCATTAACTGAAAATACAACAAAACGCCTCTTCTCGAGAAAATTATCGTGAATTTTATATCCATCGAGCACGTAACCATTTCAATAACCTCGGGAGAAAATCCTGTTGGAAATGATCACCAGACCAGCATTTCAGTTCGTTAACATCAGACTTTTAAATCCTTTTTCATTGATCAGCACACATACAAGCCGTTTCATCGGACTTTTATTTTTCATGCAGAAAAAGGGGAGCCGAGAGAAGGTAAGTGCATTTTATACTCGCTGTATTCCGTTTGACCCAATTGAGAACACTTCAAACGTAATTTGAAACATTGAAACGAGTCAACTAATGATACTTTGAGCACGACTGCTCCCAGTAAATGTTCCACTGATAATTAAAACTGATATTGTCGAGTGGGTATGTGAGAGAGCGGTCGTCACTCCAAACGGAATTATAATTTGATGCTTTCGAGTATTATGGAACAAAAAGTATACAGGGTGTCCAGAAAAGTACGATACAGATACACAAGTGGGATCCGCGTTTGTAGGATCAGTTGCTCTCCGGTTTACTAATGGTCTTACTCAACCAATGATTTTCACCTGTACCTCCTGGAGCTGATACAGGAGAATTCCAAGTTCCACGTTGCTGGCGTCCATATCCATAAATAATTTTCCGTTCGGTAGGGGATATCTTAGATGAGGTACGTTGACCATAGCTCCTTTCAGCTTCCTGAACGAATCTTGGACCACTGGAACTGAGTTTGTCCTTTCATTTCGGCGATAGTAGATGCATAAACCTAGAAAACTCTGAAGCTGGTGTGAGGCTTTTGGAATGGGCCAATCCAGTTCTGCTTTGACCTACTGTTCATCTACTGCCACTTCTTTGACAATATAGCCGAGATATCATACTCCTTGGAACAGATGTCATTTCTTTGTGCTCAGATTCAATCAGGAATTTCTCAGTCGTAGAAATACCTTCTCCAGGTTTTTTACGTAATCCTTGAACAACCTACCAATGTGAATATCAAGATGTAATAGACACGTCTTTCATGAAAGTCCCTTCAGAATAGTCTTCATCAATCTCTCAAATGTAGCTGAAGGATTGCATAGCCTGAATGGCATTACTATGAACTGCTAAAATTCTTAGCTGACGGTGAAATCTGTCTTTTTGCGCGATCTTCTGGAGCAAATTCTACCTGCCAATATCCACTATTCGAATCTAGAGTCGACAAAATTGTAGAACCTGCTAACGTGTGAAGGGTGTCGTATATTAGTGGGTAACTGTTCTTCGTCAGGTTGTTCTGTTCACAATAGTTAATCAAAAGCGTGTTGATCCATGGACTGTCGGATATTTCGATAACTCCTTCTTTCTCTATTTTGTTGAATATTCTGTCAGCCTCATCTTTCTTGGCAAGGGGAAGTTATCTAGCTGTTTGCAAGATTGGTCCATTCCCAGTCTCAATCTTATGGTGAACCACCTTTGTTCTACCCTCTCTACCTTGTAAGGTATCGATGATGTCTTGGTTCTTCTTGACTTAGTCTTCCAGTTTGGACTATTGAGCTGGTTCCATGTCTTTGGAAGAAGTGGCGACCAACTTTTCCAATACACTGCAAACCCCTATCTAGTTTTCTTATCGTAGAGTCGAGGCTCAAGAATGGTTCAGCACTCTCATATACGCTCACATCTTCAGACAATAGGGAACGGATCATTTCTTCACTTCGTCCATGAAGCACCATCTCTTCTCCGTTGACTCATAAAATTCAGCTCGAACACTTTGGAATTCTTTATGTCTATTCATCGATGTCCGCTTCTAATGCCCATTGTTCCAATTACTTTTCATATTATTTTTTCATTTCCTCATTCATATGTAGAGTCAGATAGTTCGTTTGAGAATATTTTACAAGCTATTATTTGAGCCTCATGCTAGGCACATTTCTCAAATCGCGTCAGTTCGCGAGGTGCTGATAGTGCTGAATACATTGGTAACCGGGATGTCTCTAGTCGCCAGTCGGTAACTTACGACGGCGTACCAATGCCACTACAAAAATAAAAATATCATCTAATTGACACATTTATTCTATCAATTGACACATTTGATCTGTCAATTGACACATTTAATCTGTCAATTGACACATTTGATCTGTCAATTGACACATTTAATCTGTCAATTGATACATTCAATCTGTCAATTGATACATTTAAACTGTCAATTGACACATTTAATCTGTCAATTGATCCATTTAATCTGTCAATTGACACATTTAATATGTTAATTGATCAATTTGATCTGTCAATTGACACATTTATAGTGTGTCAATTGACACATTTTGTCGAGTGACAGAATTTTTTCAATCTCTTATTCATGTTCATGCGCTGTTGCTCAATATCAAACGTACCTTTTCTTGAGTGACAACTAACCAGCTTGCAAGCATTTCGAATGCATCCATTTAGTATATCCTTAAAATTGCCCTGATTTACAGATTTCATTATTTACAAATGTTAGAAACGTATCTGCATAATTTCTCTACCAGAACAAATTTAACAATTTTAATCATCGTTTCAGTGTTATTTTACGAATCAAAACACCATCACGAACTTAATTCCAAAAATAATAAAATTTCGTTATTGCTGAACCCACTTGAAAAGTACCTACGGATGAGTTGGTTCATGGCTAATGTTCAAACTCCCCACTCTATAGTGGTCGTGCTGGTAGACCATTCGCCTCTCAAGCATAGACTCTTGGGTTCGATTCCCAGCATGGTCATCGGTCTCGTGCACGGCATCACACGTTGAAAGGTGAGGGTTGCGTTTTCCCTAGCTTGCATAAATATCTCGAGGACTTATGGTGGTTCGGCGTAGGGGTGCAACAGGTTGACGGAAAAAACAATTTTAACAATTTTTCTCATGGATATGCTCCAATCACATCATAGTAAATGTGTCAATTGACAGATCAAATGTGTTAATTGACAGATTAAATGTGTCCATTGACAGATTGAATGTGTCAATTGACAGAATAAATGTGTCAATTGACAGATTAAATATGTCAATTAACAGATTGAATGTGTCAATTGACAAAATAAATTTGTCAATTTACAGATTAAATTTGTCAATTGACAGATTATAAATGTGTCAATTGACATATTAAATGTGGCAATTGACAGAATAAATGTATCAATTGACCGATCAAATGTGTCAATTGACAGATTAATGTATCAATTGACAGATTAAATGTGTCAATTGAAATATATTTTAATTTTTTGTAGTGGCACCAGTACGCCGTCGTAGTAACCAGACCGTGACGAGACGGATTCTCATTTGCCAGGGGGTGGGGGTTGCTCTGCACCAACAGGAAGCGATGTCCATTGCATTCTTATAAATTTATAATTTTTTGATATACAGGTTGGGGCAATAATGTATCATAGTCCGCTCGAGTTCTATGATAGCTGATTCAAAAACAAAAGTTAACAAAACAGCAGTCTTTATGACCAAAAATTATTGCTGAATATACCTACAACGTGCACCGATTTTTCTGAACTTTTTAATTGCCTTGTCTCCTTTTCTTGAAATGGTACATCTCGTATATTCTTCGATCATATCATGTAGGATTAGAACACGAATATTTTTTGCATGTACATCCCTATGGTTATTGCTAGCCGTTTCAGATTTATTAAATTTTGCCCAGTTCAGTTCCTCATTTTCACTGACGACACTCTCTATGTCTTCTTTCGATTCCTTCTATGATATTAATATCATCAGTCCCAACAGCTTAGTTATCCAATTAGGTGGTATATTATCCGTTTGCATATTTTCCTGAGAATTGGTGGTTTTCACTACACTTTCCAATCGATTGGTGTTCACAACACCGTCCAGTTCTACGTTGGATTATTTTGTGTTCGATGCTTGCCGACAAAACTTCTATTGTATAGGAAGTTTGCGAATGATTGGATTTTCAAAAATCCATTTTTATTCATGATGATAATAATAGTCCTTATTCCAGATTGTTCAGTGATAATCATCATGGAAGAGGCGTAGTTAAGAGTACGTTTCCATTTTCAGTGGACTATTTTTTTTTTATTCCATAGCACAATTAACAAAAGTGGGTGGAATAAGTTGACATTTTCACCGTTTGTTCCAATTATTAAAATATCAGTTTATTGAACAATATTATTTCCCTTGAAGGTTCATATCACCAAACTATCAAGTACCTACGAATTCCTTCATCTTTTTCATGTATCAAAAATACAACATAACGCCTCCTCTTGAAAAAAAATGATCGTTATAATAATAATAAGTTATAGCTTCCTTAAAGTCCTCCAATTAGGTGGTATTTTCTCCATTTGCATAGTCTTTGGTTCGTTAGATTTCAGCATACTTTCGGAATGTTTTTTTGAGATTACCGGATGCACACTCTTTGGGAGGTTTCTATTTTTTCCAGTGAAGAGTGTCTTTGGTGCGCTTCGCTTTATTAGTAGCTTTTTCTCCATTATATATCATGTCCAGCCAGCTAGCCTTTGGGCACTAGCCTTTTTTGTATGTTCATCGGGTCCTGTGATCTATAACTTCATATTGACCTGCTTTGATCAAGCCGGAATCTTCATTATGGAAAGTGTGGCTGTGTCTGTCTTTGTTCGCCAGATTGTAACTTCATCCAGTGAAATCGATAGTGTGGTACAATTCCAATTTCAGACAATTTCCCAGAATGGAAAGTGTTGTGAATCAGTGGTTTTGTGTCGTCTAGACTGGACTGGGATTTGTGGGATTTTGAGTTTTACTGTCAGATTCCCGGCTAGCTCGGGTCCCTATAAGCCCAGCCAGAGTCGGCCATCTCGATTGGAAACAGCCTCGACTCTGGGAGGATGTTTTTGTTGGGGAAAGAAATTAAGAATTAATTAAAATGAAATAAAATTTTGTTAAGGATTTTTGTTAGTGTTTGCAAAGATTCGAACGCGAGACGAAAGAACTACTGTCCCCTGATTCTCAGAGCCAAGGAACAAACTGAAGAATTTCTCGAAGTTTTCGAAGATCTTGTAGTAGTTTATTTACTTTTAGGGTGGTCAGTAAGTAAAACAATAAAATTTAGGTGATACACCCAAACTGGAAGCTGTCTAATCTGGTCTAATCAGCAACTATGCCGGCTTGTAGCTTGCAGCTGAATATTCTCTGGACACAATATTTGAGAAGAGAAAACTCTTGTAGTTATCTTGCTGACTACAGCCAGCGGCTGTTGTCTCGAGCAAGTATATATTCGAAGAATTTCAACAAAGTTGAAACGGGAAATGAACGGAACTAGGTTCAAGTTCCAGCTGGGTATAGTTATAGTAGTTTTCATCAAGCTCTTGATATAACAAATCTTGATTAGGATCTAACAGTATTAAATATTTCACTTTTTGAATTTCTACTTGAGAAAAGTATATAGACCGAAGTAACCATGTCAGTGTAAAAAAATGCGTGTACTCGGAGATCCGGAAATTGGAGGATTCCACCTCATCTGGCTAGCTCTGTCTTCTAGCACAGCATAGTTGCTAATCCAGCAACTCCGGAACTCTTCTTCAGGATCAGTCAGGAACAGTACAAATTCTTTTTGTATGTCGTTGGTGGTAACCAACGACGCTCCATCTTTGCAATGACCTGGCCAGAAATACTTTTAATACTACTATTTACAACCTAAAATTAAATTTACAAAGTGAGCCACCCTGGCTACCACTCTGTAGGACTGCTACGTTCGGGTGTGTGGCTCCTGGATGACTGAATTCGAGAGCCACCTTGACTTGTTAAATAATGATTTACTCCGGCCAATGCCGGAGCAAAGCTGGTGGGCTGAGCCTATTGGAGCTCCGCACCCAGATATAGCCTTAAATTCGAAATTCATTTTTAGTATTTCTGGCCGAGGATGACATCAGGTTCGAAAGCTATTCTGAAGTGCAGTTGCAACAATTCGTCGCGTTTTATAGAAGAAAGAGAATTTTTTCTCGCATTTCAATCACCCTTGCGATTTCCACGCAATTATTTGTGTGGTTCTCACGGCAGTGGGCGTGGCCTAAAAAATCCGTGGAGGTCTCCGGCAGATAAATATAAAATTCTGCGAGCGTCTCAGACCAATCAATTGCCTGTTGTGTTTCTGAAGAACAACACTTATCGAATTTTATGAAAAATAGGAAATCCAATTATACATGAATGAAAGAATATTTAGTAGTTGTAAGAAAGCAGTTATTACGCATATTTGTTGACAGTTGGAAGGTTCTACATGATCGACAGTAGATTGAACCTGACTCAGTTGGTGCTCGTTGGAATGGGAAGTGTTGCGAACAGGTTAAGGTTTTGATTGTTTGATAGCTTGTTCCAAAGTTGATTGGATGATAGTACACATCGGCTTTGTTCTGTTGATTGCTTAAAGACCGCTGATGAACAAACTCCTTCTTGTCATCTAGGGTTGTTATGCCTATCGAATAGACTGAAAAGATAAGGGATTTCTATATCCATTACACGACGATGGTTGGTCAAAACAAAATCATCATTTTCATTATTCTTTGTTCGTTTTGACCCACTAACCACGTATTGAACAACTAGCTGGCTACTGTAACACTGACTCGTTCAATCTCGGTTCAGAATCTTCACGGTATTGACCCCCAGGGCAGCACTCTTAGACTCCTTTTCTAATTATATATAATGCCACCGATTTAACTTCATTACTGAGGCGAACCATCATGGGAACGCAGAGTTAAACACAGGTTTCGTCGAGAAACAATAATGAAATATACATCGAGTGTTTCAATTCATGGTTGTGTGGTTCACCATTATAATGATTTTATCACGTTTGATCTTTAAATAGTAGTTTTGTCGATCGTTCCACAGTGATATGTACTTGGAAAATATTAATTCAACATTTCAGCAGACTCTCCCAGCACCACAGATTTATGATGGTTAGTCTTCACGGGCATGTTTTGATTCTTTGTGTATCTTTTTTTCGTGTTATTAATCAACCTTTTTATAGTTTTTCTGTTTAAAATTATTCAGCCAAGATTTATAGAATACACATTATTGAAATGTTTATAAACAAGCTTCATACCAGTTTTAAGTAATTGTCTGTTTTATGTTATTTTTTTCTCAGTAATGTAATTTATCGCTTTTGAGTAATTTTTGTTTTTGTTTTTTAATTCCGTGAATTATACAGGGTGTCCCAAACTCGATGGCCTATTAGACGTTTCTGTAAATATGTAGGATAATTTTGATAATTAGAATTCTTGGATAATCAGTTCTGCTCTATCGATCTAAAATATTTTCAGCGCTGCGGCATTGCTGCTTCTATCGAAAAGTAGCAACAACTTTGATATTTCAAATAGAATAACCTGTATATTATTCCTTTCAGATTATTTTAATATGGTACTTCCCTATACCTATCCCCAGTGGTTTTTGAGAAAATCATTTATTTCCTTATTTTTTGTGCAAAACATAGCTTCAATTAAATGATTATTACTGCAGTATTTGAATACGAAGAAAGCTGAAATTTTAGATGTAGTTGAACAATATCCTGTGTATTAGTTATGACTAGGGGAATTCGTTCTTCATATAATAGTTAGTTGAAAATTTGTGTTTTCACCGATGGATACGAGAGTGGTGAAAAGTGCATTTTTTCAAATGGAACACCCTGTATATATCCTGAAAAACAATTGAATTTCCTTTCAAATGATATGTCATGTTACTATACCTAAACAGCCAGGTTTCCGAAATAATAATAATAAATGAATTTTGCCTTATTTTGTAGATATAAAATGTCATGGAAGATGTCATTACGAAAATTCGAAAATTAGTACAACAATAATGAAACGTTACAACGTTCATTAAAATAAGTTCAGTAAGAAAAGAATCAAAATGGAATACAATAATCATTCAAATGAAAATCTCAATAATTTTTGTCAAATGTGTCCTATAGTTGTATCTATTCATTGTATATTGATATTTTGTATTTTTTTCACAATAGTCTTTTCCAAAACTAATATTGCATGAACCGAGAAATACATTGATTAGAAATTTCAATTCAGATTTGGAAAAAGTATGATCGGTTCGATTTTTCATTTCCATAATAATTTCATCTCCCATTCAGTGATCTGATAATCGTGTGTCTGTTGAGAAATCAAGATTCACCTCAAGAAGAACTCAATTTTATTTCAATCAATAAACAAATGAAGGTCATATCAATTGCTAATTCATGTTTTCGAAGTGCTGTTTAATTTGATTCAATGTGACAATTCAGAAGAGTTAGATCTGGGGATCGCGGTGGCCCTTATCCACCGATCTTCAAAGGTTGTAGTCAGTTATCTGCTCACTTCTTGTCTGTTGTTCTCATATTATTCAAATATTTTCAATATAATTTTCTAAGATTATTTGGAACTTCATAAGTCCATGTTGAAGTACATTCACAGAAATCAACACATTTTGAAGGATCACCTCTTTGCGCCTCAACATTCCCAAACACAGCATAATTCCTTTCGATTCTTCTGAATTTTTTTCTATTCATTTGTGATAAGTTCATTAAATTTCCTGCGTGTTCTTGAAATCAAGTTTTTGCACTAACAGTGACTATAAAACAGATTCGAAATATCTGCATTTCGATATGCATTATAATCCATCATTTTCAATTCCCAGTATAACGATTCGAAATAGGTAATATTTCCAAATTGAAATAATCCGTAGTATGCCGTGACCAGAAAAGAGCAAAACATTCTGTAAATTTGACTAACAGTGAATTTAATTGAGTTTCTGTCAGAAAGAAGTATAAACAATTATGTATCTTCCAGGTCTCTAAAAGAGCTATTGATTTTGTGATACCCTGTATATTAATCATTCTTTGTACAACTTTTTGCATGTTCTTGCTATAATTTATCACGTTGACCATGAAGAATAAACAATTTCTTCAAAACATTTGAATAATTATTGTCTTTCATTTTGATTCTTTTCTAATCAAATTTACGTTTATGAACGCGCAAACG
The DNA here is from genome assembly GCA_944452925.2 of Chrysolina oricalcia. NCBI lineage: Eukaryota > Metazoa > Arthropoda > Insecta > Coleoptera > Chrysomelidae > Chrysolina > Chrysolina oricalcia. The sequence continues at coordinate 36,976,463 of OX101808.2, read as the reverse complement.
TTTAATTATCACTTATAATATCACAGGAGCTTAAATTATTTCCAGAAATTTTTTTGAGGGCACGAATATTTTGAAAATTATCCCGAGTCGCGAAGCGTGGTATTCGGTAAGAAAATTCCAAACCATAATTTGGAAAAAAATTATTAATCCAATATGACATTTTAAATTAATTTCACTGCTGGTCAAGTCCACCATGTTTCGTTAAATAAAAAATATTACCAACTTTACTTACACCAAATGCTAAAACTCAGATGGGTATTAGATCAGTCTATCGCCCTTTCATAATTAATAAGGGTTACTGAAGGTGGTAGAAATGTATTTTTTGTTAAACTTATCCATAACACTTCTAATGTAAAAAATATAATATTAACATGGTTTGTTGCAGTAGGTGGCCGTGATATGGGCTGCCATGCTTTTGACAGATGAGGTTTATATTGGTAAATTACATTGAGTTACTGTAAAGTAAACCAGCAAACAAAGATGTTCTTATGTAAAACATTTCTTGTAAGCATTTGCGTTAAACAATTTGAGAAAAATGAAAAGTACAATTTATGTAAATACTGCAAAGAGTTGAGTCAAGTGCAAATATGTCATCCAAAATTAATATATTTAACGAATTTAATGGAAGATTGCGACCAGGAAGCGTTAGAGTCGAATGGTTTGTTTACGAAAATCCAAGAAAGTCTGCTGCAGATGACAAGTAAATATTACATATTTGTCTTAAAACACAGACATCTAATTAATTCGTCACCTTCCTATTCACCATTAAGAAGAGAGGATGGGTTAGAATTCAAGCAACATTTAAATCTTGCTATGTTTGTAGATCCTACGTTTTTTTAAATATAAATTGTTAATGCATAATAATTAAACAAATTTGTGTTTTATGTTTAATGAAACTTTATTGCGAATAATAAATAATAATGTTAATTCTTATAGAAATTTTGCATTATTCACAGGTATATCTAGAATATTTAATGGTTGTAGATCATATGTTTACCTATTCAACTGTCAAAAAATTTTACTTAAATATCGTGGCGCCACGAAAAAAAATCCGGAAATTTTTTTAGTTGCCATGGTAACTAGTCAAAATTAAGGCATCTTATTGGTTATATGAAATAATTTTTGAATTTTCATAATGGCATGTTCTATGACATTTCCTATCTACCCAATAAAAAACATGGCAAAATAATCCAATTTTTATAGAATAGTTGCTTTTATTTCGGAAACCTGACTCTTCAAGTATAGGAACATGATACATCATTTGAAAGGAAATTCAGTTGTCTTTCAGGATATCTGATGATACAGGGTGTTCTATTTATTTGAAAAATGCACTATTCACCACTTGTGTATCTATCGGTGAAATCACAAATTTTCAACAACCCTGTATAATGAAGATCGAATTTCCCTAGTCATAACTAATACACAAAATATTGTCAAACTACATTCAAAATTTCAGCTTTCTACGTATCCAAATACTGCAGTAATAATCATTTAATTGAAGCTATGTTTCGCACAAAAAATCAATGATTTTCCCGAACACCACTGGAGATTGATATAGGGATAAATCATATGAAAATAATCTAAAAGCAACAGTAAATCGAAAAATGCAATAATATACAGAGTATTCCATTTGAAATATCGAAGTGGTTGCTACTTTTCGATAGAAGCGGCATTGCAGCAGTGCTGAAAATATCTTAGATCGATAGAGCAGAACTGATTATCGAAAAAACCAAATGTTCAAAATAATCCTACATTCCTTTTTCAGGAAACATCTAATAGACCATCGAGTTTGCGACACCCTGAATAAATTTTGACAAATGAATGAATATATAAAAATCCACCAATCCAACAAATTCGTCATTATATTCTTATAATATTATAGCAAAGTTGGCAGATTAGTGGATCCTCCAGTGAATATATTATACCGTGTGACAGACTCATGGTACACCCCTCTTTTCTCCTTTGTTTCTCTAGCTATATTTCTGAGAGTTGGAAAATTGACGGTACTTTTTGACATATTTGGAAAAAAAATCAACATCTGGATTTTCAACTTTCATTAGATTTTTGGTAGCATTCTTAACTTACTCACTTCTATTATTAATCCGATCAATTTAATAATGTACTCCATGACTAGCTGACAATTACAGATTATCGAAACGTCAAAATGCTATTTGTGTTCCATAGCCACCTTAATAAAATATTGTTATTGAACCGAGAAGGTACTCAAACTGTTCTTAACATCATTATTATGTTAGTATTGGTTATATAAAAGTTAAAATGGGTGGATACACCATCGATGGTACTTTCGAATGACGTCAGAGTACCATTATGGTACCATTTGAGAAAATTGAGTTTCGAGTAAAAAAACGTTGTGGTTTGGTTTACATTTTTGGCACGTATTTCGAACCATAATACTATTTTAATCGAAATAATTTTAGAAAATTCATGGCTCTCTAGATCGAAAAATTCTAGTTCTGAAGAATGAAATATCAAGCATAAGGTATCATTGGATTTAGATAATTACGAAGATTTCAAGAATGTAATAAGATTTGAAAATCTAAAGTTGATGTAATTTCCGGAAAAAACAGAAGTTATATTTGTTTTCGAAGTTTGTCAAAAAGGGCCGTTTTTGAGCATATTCAATGTTCCAAATTTCAGAACTGCTAGAGAAACAGAGAAGAAAAGGCGGGTGTACCATGAGTCTGTGTCATACAGTATTTTTCAAAACAAATAGAAGGCTTCCTTTTAGTTTGTAATATGAGATTTATGTTATGTCCCAATGTACCTTCATTTTATCCAAAATTATTCTTATATGTTTCACTTGTATCACTCATTTATAAAGTTCCCTTGAAACTATAATTGAGCGGTTTGAGCCAAGTTCAGGTTTGATGCGGATTAGATATACCTACTGAAAAGATTTAAACACGTGAACAAGATTGAAGTGCGGCAACCTATTTTTTTTTTGTTGTTTGGAGAAATGTCATTAATTTGCTAATTTGCATTCGGTCCGGTCCGTCCCTGACTTGACATCCCCCAAAATCTTGGGCTGGGACCGCGCCTGCATACGATCACCAGTCATTACAAACTCTCTGTGAATAGTACAAAAGTAGCAATCGAAGAATCCTGATATTTTATTTCATCTTATGTTTTCAGAACTTGCATGCCAAACACAAGGACAAGGAGAGAGATAGGTATAGACAACAAGAAGAAGTGACGGAAGCAGAACCTTCCAGAACTCCCGAAGACTCTGTATGCAGTAACGAAGGTCCCAGTGCCATATACGCCGATTTACCGTCAACAACTAACTGAAAAATGTTCAGGATCTTTTCAAAAAGCCTCTGCTATAAATCAAAATGAATATGGAACTGATGTGTCAAAACTGAGAGTGAATCCAGGCGATTCTTGCCAAATCAAACAAAAACCCAGCTAGCACTTTACTGAATAAACAAGGATTGCTTGAAAAGTGTTAAGCCTAACAATGTAATGAGTACAGATATTGTCAGAAAAAATTAATTTTACTTAAACTCTATGTATGGGTACTTTCCTAAGAACAAGAATTTAAGAAAAGTACCAAAACTAACACCAACAAAGTTAGCATCTTCAGGAGCTTAGAGCTTACTAATCTACTTATTCTAGCGTCATCCTATTTATACTACTCATCGGAGTACTGATTCGCACTCAATATCAACGCATACATCAAATTGCCGCCTACTCTTGTGTCCTCTTCCGCCGTTTGGGATATCTTAAAGGCTAGAGCAGTTCGTCAAGTCCTATATCTTTCAAATAGTTCAGGTTAGGTATATCTCCCTCTTCTATTTGGTGTTCTCCTAGGTCTCTTAGCCTCGTATTTTGCAGCATAATGCATTCTGTGATTATGTGAGGTTTCGTCATCTTTCTCACAAAATCTGAATTCTTCTTCTTCGACTAATCCAAGTCTCTTGATTTGTGCAACGCATTTGACACCGTCGACCACGAAATTCTATTGGCAAAATTATACTCCATTGGAATTAGAGAAAACATTCATGAATGGTTTCAAAATAACCTTATGAATAGGAAGCAGTATGTATTAGTTGATGGTATTAGCAGTTCACTAATGGACATAAAATGTGGAGTACCACAAGGATCGATTTTGGGACCAGTTTTATTTTTGATTTATTTCAACTCTATCACAAATTTGGAACTGAAAGGAAAAATTAAACTTTTTGCGGATGACACTACGTTAATATATTTTGCAAACGATCTCAACGAGATACGTGAAAATATGAGGAGTGATCTAATTGAGATTTCAATTTGATTGCAAGTTATGAAACTCACAAAAAAACATAAACAATGCCATCTATCCACTATTATTTGAAACTAAATCTATTAAATATACAAAATTTTATAAATTCCTAGGTCTTCATATAGACGAAAAACTAATATGGAACATATACACATAAACATACTGAAAAATTGAGAAAGAGAATTAATCCAGTCAAAATTAGGATATTCGTTCCTTTCAAATACCTGAATAATATTTACTAATGTCTTATTTACTTCAACCTAGAGTATTTGATTTCCATTTGGGGAACTGCTAATATTTCAGTCTTGATACCTCTCGAAAAACTCCAAAATAAATTATTGAAATGTATTTATAACTTACCAATTTTAGAACCAACCGCCAACTTGTATAAGCCAGAGTTTACTGGATTTGAAATCTCTATATAAAGTAAAAATTTGTTAATTCATTCATTTCATTAGAATTAAACAGAAAGTTTCTAATTTGAATTTCACGGAAATGAATAGTATACACGATCATGAAACAAGACAAGCAAACTGTATAAGTCTGGGAAGTTTCAGGCTAACTTCGGAAAAAAATCAATATACCATGATGGTACAGTAATTTACAATTCACTTCCATCTAAAATTAAAAATATAAAAAAGTGACGATTTTCAAGAGTAAAGTCAAAAAATATTTTCTTTCTTGAATCTTAATTGAGTTCATTGATCCTCGTAATCAAAGAATTTAATTTTATCAATTTCATCATTACCTTTTTTTCATTCATTGATGTCTCTTAGCTCTCAATCTGACTATTCTGGATAAAAAAAATCTAAAGGTTAGGTAGCATTAATTATATTTTTATTATCTATGAATTATACTTGTATTAATTTTATGTATTACTGTCAAATAAGTTCAGATATTTATTTTGTAATTAATTTTTAATACCCCTATTATAAACAAAATTGTTTCTTGGGATAACAATAAAGTACTACTGTTTCTTAAGGTGTCCTGTCAACCGGCAGTGCCCTGGATTCCTGTTGTCATTCTAAGCTTGTTTTACTGTTGCTGCTGCAGTCATTTGATCTCTTCTGGTTGTAGTTTCCCAGTAGTATCGTGGCCTGCTTTATTCCTCTTCATTCTTTTGTGTACATTTGTGTTTATAAAGTATTGTGCTGGTACTTATTCAGCAGAAGTTCTCTTGAGTTTTGGGATGATGTCTTTGTCCCATTCACTTTTTCTACTTAGTTTTGTGTTGAATTCTTTCACATAGCTGAACTTTTTTGTCATCTCATCTTCGGGCATATCCCCAGTTTGGTGATTTCCAGGAAGGAGTCGAAAGTTGCAATTGGTAGCACCTAGTCTTACTAATTTTTTTGATTTTCCTGCTCTAAATTAATTTTATACCCACTTATTCTGGATTTTAATGACATATAATTCTTGAACATTGATGACTTATGACTTCATTATGAAGAGCAGATAACTTCATTGTACTAAGAACTCCATGTTCTGTAACGAATAGGACCCTCATCAGTATTCATACTAATTTTACACTTGGCAATTTCCAGACTCTCGAATGCATCAAGAAGTCTATGGTCCAGAACCTGTCTAATCTTTTTCAAACTTGTGTCAACAAAGCATGTTGAGCCTCACTCGATTTTTCTGGTTTCAAAATTCGGACATGGGCGATGTGCTCCTTGAATCGTACTTTCATGGCCTTTCTAGTTTGTCCCACATACTTCTTTCTTTCCGCAGTCCTCATGGCTAATATCATAAATCTCCGACTTTTCTTTTTCTTGTGTCTTGTTTTTGGGAGTACCCAAGATATTTTGTAGTTAATTCGAACATTTGCATACCATCTTCATACTGGGCGTTCTGAAGATGCCTTCGAAACCCTGAATAACTCGAAGTTCGTATGGGATAACGACATACTTCGGAGGGTCTTCTATGTCGACTCACTGAGGGTATGGCTTGAATATTCTCACAAAAATTTACTAATATACACATATCATGAGCATACAATACTTCTCTTAAATTTTATTATCGCTATACTATCTGGTGGTGTTGTCTGGTGACACTGCCTTTACGTTTTGGCTAGAAACTTTTCAAACAATCTATGTATTTCGAGCCATGATGAAAGAAACAAAATGGTCCTTTATAATCTTTCTAATCACTTGAAGGAAACCTGGGTCATTACTTTGAGGAAATGCTATAAATCAGGTATACTTCAGCAAAGGACTGATAGGTGACAGACATTCCCAATTTCTTTTAACATTTTCAAATCAGCTTTCATAACAAAAATTATGGGTAGGTTCCATCGCACAAATTTTGTTCTAATAGTGTACCCAAATATCCAGGATTCATTCAGAATTACCCAAATTGAATGAAGTGACGCACATTTTGATAATTTGCTAGTGGTCTTACTGAACGAGTTTATTTAGAAATATTCGCAACATTCCGGTATTTCCGGTTGTATTAAAAAATAGCAATACCTTCCTTTTTTCTCTGAAACGCCTCTTTTGTTCAGACAATCTCAAATTCTACGTTCAATTCTCAAATAACTTTTGTATTAATTTATTGATGTCAGTAACATATTTCTTAATAATATGGAACTGTCATTTTCAAATTAATTCTGATCTGAACGAACTCCTGTGGATAAAAACATTCAATTACAATAATATTTGTCTTGGAATTGAAAATACCACCTTCAGAGTGCTCCAAAAGAATGTGTTTTTCTATTAGTTTACTCAATTTAGGTTACTCTGAATATCCTTATTATTGAACGTCCATTTACAAAACAAAATTGTACAGATCATCATCTTCCAATGTTAAATATGGGGGTCAGAAATGAATGAAGAATTCAAAAAGAACACACTCGCAAAGATATGACTGAGGTGATAATTATTAAAATACAATAAATACTACTTAAAATGCTTTTTCTTCTGATAAGAAGATTTTTTGAACTATTCTGAAATTATATATTTGTCATTTATTCGAATCAGTTTTCTCGAAACTATTTTGATTTCCAAAAATGGTTGGACGCGGTGTCGCTCGTACAATTTTTAAAGAAATTGAAAAGCTTTGATATATCCATTAACACTCAATTGTTATTAAAATCCTACTTGAGTTATAGACAATTATTTGTCAACTGTAAAGATGGTAAGCATTTAGTCTCGTGGCTCATTCAGGAGTACCTCGATGATCTAATCTAGGACCTCTATTTCTCATGTTTCCTAAAGGCAGTCTTTTTTTCTGCGGATAATATAAAAAACAATACACAGAAATCACAAAAGTTATCAAATTTTTCCGTCTACAAGATTATTTGAGGGTGTTTTGCAAATAAGTTATTTCTAAACGTTGAATAATGTAAAATCATTACATATTCTAGGTAAGTTTTTACAGTTGTAATTGACATAAATGATGATGGTACACTGTGTCAAGTAAGCAAAATTAAGGAGTTCTATCTTTGAAAAAACCTGACATTCAACCAACATATCGAAAAAATCATAAATAATACCAGTAAGCCTTTGGGTTTTCTAATTCAGCTTGGCAAATTTATCTGTGCCTCTGAATATTGGGTGCGCGGTAGAACAGCCGCTGTCCTTTATTGTCCTTCCCGATTAAAGTTGGTAGCGGATATTTAACCTCTCTGTTTATAGTTCGTGTATCTCAGAGGCACAGATATATTTGCCAAGCTGTACTAAATTTGAATACAGAAGTGCAGTGTGGAACCAAAGCCACGAGAAATATACAACAGCTCAAGAAACACTTCAGAAAAAATTCTCAAATTAGTAATCTTCAAGATATTGAACATTAATATTGAACGTCACTACGAATATGATTTTATTGTTCAATTTTCTTGGATAGACAGCAGGTAGTTATAATTTCACCTGACTGATCCTTCGATTACAAATTCCACAACATCGTGATATTTGGACCCTGTGATGGGCCAAACATTCACTTTATGCGATAATAAAGTCGGAAAATCACCTCAACAACATTATATTCGTGAAAACACAATTTTTTCATTCTTTTCTGTCCCCCTTTCAAATTTCGTCTTTCCTGCCAGCAATCGCTTGTATAAATGTCAAAAATTAATATTTTATATCATATTATGACGCATAGCTATCTAGACGCTTGGTGCATTTTTAGGCAAACATTATCATTGTTGTGGAAATAAGATAAAATGGTACGGGACCAATCTAGTCCTATAAAATCATCTGACGATTGAAAAAAGGAAATGTGAGAATTTGACGATACGTTGAAACAAGTTTTGAGAAAACTACTGTTCTCCCTCATGTAGGTGAAACTGATTTTTAAATGAGTTTGACTTTATTCCTCTACCAATCAGTATCACCTAAAACCTTGTAACTCCATTCCTTTTCGAATTGTTTGTATGGCAGTTGCAAGTTACCAAATCTCTGGATTATCATTACAAAATTGACCTGTAGATACAAAATCTCATAACATAATTAATATGTGCCCTCCAAGAAAAAACTTGGATAATTATCTTTTTTTTCTACTGATTCACATGAAAACAAAAATCCCGAAATATCCAAAGATCCAAAGAATTACACAATTATAAAATCACAGAAAATATTAATTAGCTCTGGTGCGACTGTAAAGCCACTGGTTGAGTAACTTTTAGGGGCTGTATACCTGTAAAATGTGTACGAAAGTTTATTGCATATATCGCTATTTGTAACGACCGATTGTTCTTTGTTCTGTTTCTATACAGGGTTAGTCAAATGTATAGACCCGCCCATTTTTCTCAGTTAATATGAGGACTATTAAAAAAAAATCGGATGAAAGTTGAAGGGTTTTCAATCTGCACCATTCTGTAAATTCAAATATGTTTTAGATGTGTCATTGGTGGAGAAGTGAAATCGGCATTTTTTTAAATGGTACCATATGTCATATTTAGTATCTCTAGAAAGCTTGTATTTTTCTCATTTTAGTACTACTAATATTATTTCAATTCTCTCTATAGGTACAGTGTTTCGTATTTTTATGACCACCTCCGTAATTCACTTACTTATTGCTCAATTTGTTCGAAATTTTTCTGAATCGGGGAATATAGACAGTTAGATATTTTAAGCGACATGGCAATTTGATTCAGACAGTGGCGTACGTAAGTTTTTACATAAAATATATTTTTTATGTACTACATTGACAGTTGCTTGATTAAAAAAATTTCATCATTTCATCAATGGAACAATTTCAATTTTTAATACTTGAAATTATCTCAAACATCGTAAGTGACATTTTTTAATGAAACAACTGTCGATGTAGTACATAAAAAATGTTTCCATAAAAACTTACGTAAACAACTGTCTGAATCGAATGCCATATATCGCTTAAAATATCCAACTGGTTACGTTCCGCGATTGAGAAAAATTTTGAAAAAATTAGGATATAGGTAAGTGAATTACAGAGGTGGACACAAAAATACGAAACACACTTTACCTATCGAGAGAGTTGAAATAATATTAGTACTGCTGAAAGGAGAAAAACCAAGCTTTTTAGGGATACTAAACATGACAGATGGTCCCATTTAAAAAAATGCCACTGACGTCACTTCTACACCAATGGCAAATCTAAAAAAAATTGAATTTATAGAAAGGTGCAAAGTGGAATACCCTTCAACTTTCAACCGAACTTTTTTTCTATAACCCTCATATCAACTGAGAAAAATGGGCGGGTCCAGACATGGACTAACTCTGTATATTTTCCGGAATGTTATGATGATTGTTTATATAGGAGTAAGATGGCCAACCTTATAGGATCTATACTGGATTCAAATGGATGCGACATGTAGATGGCGACAGTGATCTCGCATCCAACTCATGTCGTAACTTCATTGAACTGGCGTCCAAGTCATGTCGTTACTTGATTGAAACAATGGGACAGCGTTAAAATCAGGGTTTTTTGAAGAAACCTGCATCAAATTGACGTCAAATATTCATGTTTGTAACTAATCACGCTAGATGACATTCGCGTTTGGGTCTAATACCTTTTCCACATGCATTGACTAACTATCTTACTCAAGTTATGGTCTTTCTCAATATCTATCAGATGTAGTTCAATGTCCAGCGTGGCTATAGCCGGGGAAGTAGTTGTTTTCTGTTAGATATTACAAAAAAGTTACTTCAATTTTATCGAAGGTTTTTTCCATTTCCAGAGGAGTCATGTATTGGTTCAATTTTCAATTGAGAATGTTTCTCTTTAAAATATCTAACTCCTATTTAAACAATGATGAAACGTGTATGGCATGTCTCTAAAGTGACGACAAAGGATGAGAAGACACTAAAGATCACATTTCAGAAGATCATCATCATGAGAATATATATAAAATAGAGACAGATCTCCAACCTTTCTACTGTTCCAGATAAATGAGCGTACTTGTAAGCGACAACTCCCTCAGCACCTCAAACTAATCCCTTTATCCATACAGGGTGTTTCTCAAGTGCGTGTAGGAGCATGTTGCAGACGTCAAAACAAGAAGAAAAGTTCCTATAAACATATGTCCGCAAGTTATTCGTTTCTGAGATATCGAGTGTGAAAGTTGAATTCTTATAACGAACAGTCGTTGCCGACCGATAACCCTTTACTCCCATATACACCTAATAATTAGGCTTATTAAGGCAAGTACCTGACAGAAAACAACTACTCCCCTGGCTAAGACCACGACGGGTATTGAATTGAATCTAACAGATACTTGTGCAACGTTCCTCAAAATATCAGAGGACGCAATTGCAAGTGCCCTCTGTGACCAAAGGTGGTCACCCTGTCCAAATCAAAACATAATTCTGCTGTTTGGTCACAGAGGGCACTTGCAATTGCGTCCTCTGATATTTTGAGGAACGTTGCACAAGTATCTGTTAGATTTAATTGTTTTCTGTCAGGTACTTGCCTTAATAAGCCTACCTATAGTAGGTGTATATGGGAGTAAAGGGTTCATCATCGGTCGGCAACGACTGTTCGTCATTAAACGATCTCCCAAAGAATTATGTTTTTTTTTAATTCTTATGCTAATTTTTTGTGAATAAATTTCAAAATAATTGTGATATTCGAGTGAAATTTGGTGTCTGGGAGTATTTTTCAATGTCAAAATCAGATGTGGTGTTAGTTTGTCACTTTCGAGGGGGGGGGGGTTCCACCTCTACATGTCTTTTCAGTTATTTGCAATGTAATAACTTTTTTGGGCGTACCTATATCACGTTTTCTAGTAGAAAAATTGATTTCTCGATTATTTTTGTTTAAAAAAGATAATCTTGGAGAGGTCGCTGCGAGCAACTGTTTCAGAGTTAATGGGATTTGAAATAATCAATGCAAGTGATTTTGAATGACAAGATATTTGAATTTGAAATTATTTTTCTTTCCTTTCGTTTCAAAACAGGAATCGGGTGTTATAACAGTTTAATACTAAAAATAATGATCTGGTTGGGCTGGGATTTTTTAATTTAATTTAACCGATTAAATTATTAAAATCTCGTGGCTCGACTAGGGTGAGTCCTGCACGATTCACTGTTGCGTTCCTATTACCAGTGCTGCTCCTAAGGTGGCGTAAGGAGTTAGTAACAAGGCCTATCAAGAACACGTGGCTAGTGACCATAGCAGTCGATGCCAAGACACCAAAGAAAAAAAAAACAGTAATTAAAACCAATTCAATACTGAAACAGTTAGTTGATTGATGACGCCTGCATACGTCGGCTCTTCGTCTTGTGGACCCACGTACACGTTTCATTATACCTGGTGTATTTCGGATAACGTCACATCTAGCAATGATTCGTTGACGAAGTTGTTCTTCCGTTTCTATTGGCACCGTATAAACTAGAGCCTTCAGGCCTCACAAAAAAAATCGATTGGATTCAAATCCGGAGACCTAGAAGGCCAGAATTGATTTTGAACTTCAGCGCCTCGACCAATCCATCTGTTTCTAAATTGTTGATTTGAAAATGCACGAAATATTAAACTGAAATGCCCTGGCGCTCCATCATGCACAAACCATATTATTTGTTTCAGTAAAGGTGGAATATCTTCAAGTAATTCAGGAAAAATGTTTGAGAGGAAATCATTATAGGAGTCCTTGGAAAAAAGTGGGGACATATCAAATGATCCCCAACAATACTAATCCACACATTCAATGACACCTCTACTGTACTATTGCGTGAGAGTTTTCGCCACACCACACATGATTATTATGAAAGTTCATTATGTCGTTCAATATGTCATTGGCAAAATGTTACACTGGGAAGGAAATCTCAGGGCAACGATGCTCGAACACGCTGCATGTGATAAGGATACAACTGATTTTATTTGAGACATAACCATACTAATTTGTGATGTACGTCCAGATTTTGCACAATTTTATTTAAATCAGAAAATAGTCATCAATAATTAATAATTATGTAAAGAAAGCAAGAATATATTTGTGACCACATTCAAGTGTTGAAGACCATTTAATGAAAGAAGGAAAATGCGTTTCATTTCCGATATTTACTACTTAGAGGAAACAGTTGCTCGCAGCAACCTCCACCTAGAACATCTTCTTTAACACAAAAATTTTAGGAAAATCTGTTTTTGCGCTTGAAAACGTGATACAGGTACCTATGTACAAATAAGTTATGAAATTTCAAATGACTGAAAAGACATGTAGGTGGCGTCATCCCCACGAAAGATACAAACCAACATCAAATTTGATATTGCCATTGAAAAATACTCCTAGATTCAAAAATTAGCTGGAATATCACAATTATTTTGGAATTTAGTCACAAAAAACAAAAATGAGAATTCTGGTTGGACACTCTGTATCTCAGAAACGAATTACTTGCAGATGTATGTTAATAAGAACTTTTCTTCTTATTTTGACGTCAGGCTCCTGAATTTTCTAAACGTACTTAAGAAACACCCTTTATATTCTATCTTCGTTGTCAATGTTTCATTTGAGGTCTTGAAATTTTCACATTTCTTCCTAATATGAATTAATATAATTAAAACCAAAGAAATCAAATTGAATTTGTAAATATTTATAGTCATATTTAATGTGATTTTTATTTAGTAATAAAGTGTTATGACAATTTTATTAGCTAGGTGGTGTTTTTATTACTAAGTTCCCGATTTCTTTATATCAGTTGATAAGAACAAATAGTATTTTTCCCTTTACCGCACAAGTATTTTCACTCCTAGATGCGCATTTCGATGACCAAGTTACCTTCATCAGTAGGAATACTTAACTAACAGTAAAACTATATAGGCGGGAGCTTGTGACGCACGTTTCATGAAGTGTTTGATGTACTCTGAAATTGTGTTAAAGTATCTACTGGATTGATGAACCTACCTGGGGACAACAGGTACTGCGCATAAGAAAAAGATGTAAACAAATTTGGTTTCAAAGTGTTTGATTCAGAGGCCAATAAACACTAATTGAAAGTTTAGGTAATTCAAAACAAAGAAATAAATAAGGCAGACACTTTTGAAGTGGTTAACATTGAACAAAAACACCCCAAAGTTATACAGGGTGTTTCCTTAACTGCGTTTCCTGATTGCAGAGTGTGATTCTTTAGGTAATTTTAAAAAGAAAATTTCCAATGGACATATGTCCGGAGTTGCTTCGTATCTGAGATACGAAAATTTAAAAAAACGGTAATTGTAAAATATCATGAATATCCTAGAAACGATTTGGTTCAAATTTGGTACATTTATTTGACCTAATAAGGCGCTCATTTAGCACTGACTAGATTGAAATTATTAGGGCCAGTGGCGTCTCAGTGAGCATCACAGCCAAAATTATTGTAAAAAAACACTTAGTCTTTTTCCGTAGATTTCCATTGTTTTAGATTAAGCAACTGAAAATACAACTTTTTTGGTATATTATATTTCCATCACATGTGGCTTCGTTTTCGAGAAAAAACAAAAAATAAAGATCCAGAACTGACTTTCATATTCAACAAGTCACATTAGCACATACACAAAGTTCCGTTTTTTTCAAGGGACGTGATAGATACAATAATCTGCCAGAAGAGATCTTTCACACACAGTTAGAATCATATTTTCTTAATCAATAAAAAAAGCTTCCACTGGCCACTTCCTGATTTTGTTTAGTTCGTTTCATTATTTAGCTATGACTGGAGTACATATTATGTTTTAGTATGTTTAACGTATTTTGTGTATTAATCAAATATTTTTCAGAATGTGTATAGCTGTATAGATATGTGTGTGTGTGCATATAGATGTAGTAGGTGTGCATAGTATGTATATCTGTGTTGTGTACATGTGTATAATCAGGGTGTTTACTAAATGATGTCATTAATTTCAAGTGGTAATTCCTTGTCATATTTTATGAAAAAAAGTTCATATAAATGTGTGTCTTAACTTGCTTTGATTTCAAGTGACGGAGTGTCAAAGTTTTAATAAAAAATCGGTTATTCATTAATTACTCAAAATTGTTCTCGCCGATTTTCATGAAACCTGGTGTGTTCATTGGCTGGTTTTCGTGAGGTTAGTAATCGAGTAATTGATGAAATAACGATTTTTAACTGAAAGTTTGACACCCCGTATCTCGGAAACGAAGCAAGTTAGGACACACGTTTATATGAAATTTTCTTCATAAACTATGAGAAGGAAACACCACCTGAAATTAATGGCATCATTTAGTATACACCCTTGTATATTTTATTTTTTTGTGACAAGGGTTCAAATACCCAATATGTGAAAATATGTTGTATTGTTCATTATTGAAACTTGTACAATTACTTGAAAATGTATATTAGACAAATGGGCTAAAATAAAGGATTTATACAGGGTGGGCCACCGAAAACGAAACAGATCGAAAATCTTCAAAACGCATGTGTTGTGAATAAAATGCAAAAACAGATCGATTTTTAATGCAAGGGGGACATCTTCCTATCATAACCTCAACTGTCATACCTCTCCCCCCACCCCTATCACTGAAACAATTTGAATAGGGAAAGTAGTAAGTGTGACACATCATCGAAAAGGTAATTTCATAAGGAATTCAGCCATGTCAATTTTTGCCACCTAACTTCTTATTTTGGCGCCCTCTTGCGGGAAAAATAACTGTTCCGTATTCCAAATTGTAATACTGCATTTTCAAGCTATTTTGACATAAATTCGGTGACAGTGAATTATGAAATTTTTCTAAGAGAAAAAACAAAATGGCGGCTACAAAATGGCGGACATGATTTGCAATTATGGTCCGAATCAATTCAAAATTGATATGTGGTGGTTTTCAAGGTCGGAAATTATGATTTGTTCGTCAATGCAAAAAAACAAGATGGTGGCTCCAAGATGGCGGACGAAATTTGTAATTCTGGTCCGATTTGAATCAAAATTAGTATGTGAAGATTTTCAGGGATTTTCAGGAGCGGTAAAATTCTGATTCTGTTACGCACAGAATAACCTACATCACACATCTACATAAAATATTATTTCCTAATTTGTATAAAATCTTTTTTTCATCAATTCAATTAAATCACTGTAGTCATACTGGAAACTTGTAAAACCTTCATATGCCAATTTTGAATCGAATCGAATCACAATTACCAATTTCATCCGCCATATTGGTTTTTTGCATTGACAAAAATATCATAATTGTTCACCCTGAAAATCCCTACATATCAATTTTGATTCGAATCGGATAAGAATTACAAATTTCGTCCGCTATCTTGGAGCCACCATCTTGTTTTTTTGCATTGACGAACAAATCATAATTTCCGTTCTTGAAAACCACCACATATGCTGAAAATAATTTCCTCTAATAGCGTGGGGATTTTCGTCGGCAAATATAGTTATTGTGAAAGATCATAGCAACATTTCGTGAAAAATTTGCCTCTTCTGTAAATAAAATATTAGGTAAAAAATTATTATCGTGTGCCATCATACGAATCAACCACCTGCAAAACAATAATCTTGGATGGAAATCTTGAGGCAGAAGAGCTTGGCGCAGCTGAATGGGTATAGGAGGTTTTTTTTCTAGAAATTTTCAAACGGTTCTTGGGCTGACTTCATGCTGCAGTGTAATCTTGCTGGTACTATTTGAAGGATCTTCTATCTCTTCTAGTTCAGTAGTTGTTACCGTTTCTGGTCTTCCACCACCTGCAATTTTATTGAAACTCCCAGATTCACATAATCTTGCATGTAGCGTTCTAAATGTTTCAGCACAAGGAATTACTCTGTTAGGATATCTGTCCTGGTAAATTCTCCGTGCTTCTCTCGAATTTCCATTTGCTAATCCATAAATAAGGTGCATGTCAGCAATTTCAGTGTTAGTAAAATTATTCATGATGGAATCGCTGCTAATTGACAACTATAAATTTCACTAACATGACAAAAATGTTGACACGAAGAACTGAAACGCAAAGATGAATCGTAGAACTGAAGTGTAGGACTGGAGCGTAGAACTGTAGAATTCGAGCTGTTAACTGAATAGTGAGACCGAATGATAGTTAGATAGATATCCGAATGATGTCTAAACTACGTATGTTTTGCTGACTCTCATGAATGCCTAATGACAAAGCGAACTTAACTGCATTTAATGGCCATTATTCATTATCGTATCCAGGTACGCCCATCGTGGATTAGGCTAATAAATTATTACGGATGGTGAAATAATAACCAATAATCCAAAACATAAATGAACTTTTTGAATTTGAAATGAAGTATGTGTTGGAAAACATCAGCTGGTCCCCAATGCAGTGGCGTACTTTCTTTTAAATATTGTTGGTTTTGGTGCCCACTGAGACTCCACTGGCCCTGATAGTTTCAAGTCAGTTGGGGCTAAATGAGCACCTTATTACTTCAAGTAAATGCACCAATTTTTAACTGAATCGGTTCTAGGATATTCATCATATTTTAAATTAACGTTTTTTTTTATTTTCTACGCCCTGTATCTCATAAACGAAGCAACTCCGGACATATGTTCATAGGTACTTTTCTTCTTAAAATAACCTAACAAATCACCTTCTGCAATTAGGATCCGTAGGTACGAAATACCTTTCATGACTTTGGGGTGTTTTTGTTCAATGTTACCCCCTAAAAGTATCTGGCTAATTTATTTCTGTGTTTTAAATGAAATTAGCAGAATATTTTTTTAGTATTTTGATATATGCCTATTTTTAGTAATTTTTTTTTTTTAGCTCTTGAAAAAATATTTAACGGTTGCTAGAATACCTAAACTTTCAATTAGTGTTTGTTGGCCTCTTAATCAAACAATTTTTTTTTGCTATATTTTTTTACACCTGTCTCTTATGCGCAGAACCTGGTGTCCCAACGTAGGTTTACCCAACACATGTATACCTGCTCATCTATCCAGTATAGATACTATCACACAAAATTTAAAGGTGCATCAAACACTTCATGAAACGTGCGTCACTAGCTCTTGGACTAATAGTATTCCTAAACCTAGTGAACCTAGTCAAATTCAGTATCTTATTTAGGCCAATCAATAGAGCATTTTTTCCTAACAAAAATACTAGTAGAAAACCGACTGTACCATCACATGGAAGACAGTCTGTAGTTATATTCTGTTATGTTTTCGACTCGCAACTGTCATTTATTAATTTGTTTTAAACATTTAAATAAAAAAAAACTTGTTTTTTTTAAATTGTTTTGCTTATAAAATGAAAACTAATGGAGCAATTTGGCTGCTCCAATGAAAAGAATTGTAGACAATTTAAATACGAACAAAATGGGATTTTTTACGACCCTGTTGAAAATTTCATTACTAGGACCTTTTTCAAGAAATAGGGTTGGCCCTTCTCATGAAAGTATTGAATCGTTTGTTCTTTGTGTGTGCACAAAAGAGGCTCTGACGGATCATTAGTTTTGGCACAATTGCAATTTGAATTTTTTTTGCACTATTATGCAGCGTGCAGTGATAGTCCGATTTCTATTTTTAGAACAGATTTTGAAGGTAGAAGTACAGTACCACAAAACATATATTCCCATTTTACGCTCAAATGCTGCGAAATGGGTGAAAAATGCTTGCAAACATGACTGAAAACGGCCGAGCTGGTGAATATACCTCATCTCTCGGACTCTCCTACCACTCGGCAGCTTACGCAGGCTCGGCCTGTTTTGTGCACACATAAAGTATACATGATTCAATACTTTCATGAGAAAGGCCAATTCTACTTCTTGAAAAATGGCGGAGTTATGAATCTTTCAAAAAATCGCAAAATTTTCCGGTTTTTCCAGTTTTTCTCCTTTACTAATGATCCGACAGGGTTGTGAAGCATTTCATTTTATTCGTATTTCCATTATCTACAATTCTTCTCATAAGGGCAACCAGATTGCTCTATTAGTTTTTATTTTATAAGCAAAACAATTAAAAAAACATATTTTTTGTTATTTAAATGTTTATAACAAATTCATAGATGACAGTTGCGAGTCGAAAACATAACACAATATAACTATGGATTGTCTTTCATGTGAGTCGGTTTCCTACTAGTATTTCTTTTAAAAACTCACTCATTTTATGATCTATTGCTTGGTGTAATTGAATAAATAGACCCTCTATGCTGAGAAAGATTTCATGGCATGTCTCTCTGAAATTGAAGCTCAGAATCGAACATTGTGGTACTCAAATATCAAGTTTGCACAAATCTGACCCACAATCTTCCGGTTTGCCATTCCTACTCTAAAATATCCCCGCTATTCCTTTCACACACATTCTATTAACATCATCAATACCAAAAAACAACTCCGAATCGGTGTTAATGACCTCTTACCGGAGCAAAAGAAAAATGGGCGAGTGACTGAGCAAAAACATCGTTTGCATTTAGTGATCCCATCAAACGTATCATCTAAAAACCGCTGCAAGCCCCACATATCCAGGCTTAATAATTACTGCAAAATAACAAACACGACAGTACCTGCATCGTGTACTTCAAGCACTTACAACGAATAAAGATAATCGTCCAATCAACAATACTAAACACCCACAGAGGCTGTTCGTTGCGTTGAAAGTGGGTTAATAGAGTTTTTTGATATGACATTCACACTACACAGCATGCCATGTAGCTGTAGTTAGTTCAATGTCAGTCATTAGAGCATGTGCTTACAATTTGGCTTTTATCTCGGGCTATTAACTTTTTTTTTGTTGGATATATGTTTATGCCGTGGCATACATACTGAGTGGTTATAAATTTATAATCCAACGCGATGATATTATACTTTCCCATAAATAATGTATTCACTTGAATACTACTGATAAGTTGAAATCATTCAGGATCAGTTTTTCAACATAGTTTTATCTGTCGTATAGTGGTTGTCTAGAAGATGAATTATCTGGCAAAGGTTTTTCAAGTGCAAGATAAAATCTATCCGACGGATTTCGGTTCGAATTTTACTCCTCAACTCTGAAGTGCAGGATAGCAAATATCTTGAAGATAACTATTTTGTAATAATTGATATTTCATTTTGACACGTAGTGAGATTGAGAAAATAAAAGGATGTGGTGTTCATTTTGAACTTCGAAATTTCTCTCTAAACAATAAAAGTTGAGGAGCCAATTTTACCTCATATGAAAGAGCGCGCATTTAATTAACAATAGTTGTATTTGACAGTGGTGTTATTAGATGGTTTGTATTAGTTTATCCACTATAACCTACAAGTAGAGCATTTCCAAATTCTAGACTAAAAAATGTTCTTTTCAATGTGGAATATATACAAATGTTGATCATGTACAGATCCAGGCCAACATGCAACAATATATAGTATTTTTAAATCAACTAAAAACACTTCCTGAACATTAATTGAAAAATGTCCCTTTCTAATTCTGAAAATTTCAGCATTAGGTCCTCCTGAAATTCAAGTACCTATGCAGGGTCCTGCAACTGCGCTCCGGTGGTCCATAGCTTCTAAACGGCGCAACTTAAAAATTTCTTTCGAATGCGAGCATGTTTCCTCTTGAGAGAGTATCTTTGGAAAATATTCCGAAGTATACAAGGTGACCCAGAGAAATGCACCAAACCAAACTTATATTTTTTGTAATGGAACACCCTATATTTCATCACATAGTTGAATAGAGCTTACTTTGACCATTAAAAAAGTCATGTCTGTTCAACAACGTTATATCCGGAGATATATCGATATTACTTCAAAAAACATAAGGTATTCAACACTCTGTAACTCCTCGTGGAAAAATAATTCTAAAAACTTATGAGAGGCGAAATGACTCCAATATAGTTTCTGTAACATGACACACAGTTGAAATTTCAATACTTTTTGTGTACCGGACAGGTCGAAACGCAAATAGAAAGATATCTTGTTTTTTTTTTCAAATGGAAACCCATATATTCAATTTCAGAATTGGAAAGGCCATAAAATTTCCTTTCGAATGATATATCAAACTTGGTATTTACTTCATCTTGAAAATAACGTAAATTTCCAATTGAAAAATCCAAGATATTGTCGTATTTTTAAACTCTAATTCACTCTAAAATAATTTATTTAACGAAATACAATGATTCACAATACTCTAATTTATATAACAATCACTCTACTATTTATATTCGACTTTCACTTATCTGACTCTCCGACTGTCTGCTGCGTAGTTCTTTTTATATTCAACGCTCACTTCTCCGAATGCTAATGAAATTTCTCGAAGCCTCGAATCGTCCAGATTCTTCTCGGTGCATAGCGTATCGACAGTCAACCGCGGCCGGCCACGCGAGAGTTCTGGTCCGGCATCGCCCGCAGCCTTGGAGTGTGTCGATATTTGCAGGATTCCCCATATCTGCATCGTGAAGTTCGATGGAAATAACACTCCACAGTCTTCATGTTAGGTCGTGGAATAGAATTACAGCAAACCAAAATCTGGATGCCGCTGGATCGGAATATCGTCTCCAACATACTTCTTATAACTCTCCAATCCAGCCCATCAATACGACAGGATAATTTTGGGATTGCCAAGTCCACCAGATTCTGGTCCACCATCGTATCTCTCCGTTGGGTGAGGCTACTCCAGACATCTTCATAGGACGGTTTGTCTTGGGAATGCTTCTTGGTCACCAAGTAGTAGATGTTCCTCTGGCCCTTCTTCAGCTGTAGCACACCTCCAATTTCTGGATTCTGTTTCCGTAGTGTTTGGAGTTGGCCAAATTTCTTGGAGAACACCACAGCGATGCCTCTGGATATTCGAAGATCTTCTGCGACGCAGTATGCTAGGGCGTAATCGACTGGCACTTTGAAAAGGTCCCGTGGATCCTTTCGAGTTACCCTGTGTGACACTTTCTGTCCATTTGAGTATAAGGACATGAATTTCTGGAACGTCATCGCATCCTCTGGTGGTCTGAGGGTGCGGACTTGGTCATGGTAAGGGACCAACCTGTTGAAATGAACGACCCTAGGTTTACCTCTAGGTGGCTTGTGGATTCGGTAAAGCATGTCATTTATCCACTTGACGATCTTGTACGGACCTTCCCATGAATTCCGTAGTTTCGGTGACAGGCCCCGGCAACGGATCGGGTTGTACAGCCAAACTAGATCACCAACCTGAAATCCTCCAGCATCGGCATTGATGTCATAAGCCGCTTTCATTCGGTTGCTGGCACTCTGGATATTTAAACGGACTCGTTCGTGAATGTCTTCCATTCGCTGACGGAGTTTGCTGATAAAGTCCTCTCCCGCAGTATCCTGTCCTGGTGGCTCCAAAACTTTAGGTCACAGGGAAGTCGCAGCTCTTGGCCCATTATGATACTAGCAGGGGTTTGGCCGGTCGACTCGTGTACTGCGGAACGGTAGGCCATCAGAAACAAATGGAGATACTGATCCCAGTCTCTTTGATGGTCAGAGACTACCTTGGACAAGTGGCGATTGATAGTCCTGTTCATCCGCTTAACCATTCTATCGGACTGTGGATGTAGAGCTGTGGTTCTCGTCTTGCGGATATTCAGCAGTTGGCAGATTTCTTGGAACAGGTTGGATTCGAAATTTCTGCCATGGTCCGAGTGCAGCTCCAAGGGGACACCGAATCGACATATCCACTCTTTCACCAAGACGTCCGCGACGGTGATGGCTTCCTGGTTGGGCAGGGCATAGGCTTCGGCCTACTTGCTGAAATAGTCCATTGCCACAAGGATGTATTTATTTCCGTGATCTGATACGGGGAACGGGCCGGCGATGCCAATGGCGATTCTCTCGAATGGACTACCTACGTTATACTGGCGCATCGGGGCCTTGGGTCGTGTCCGAGGTCCATTGCTGGCAGCACAAACAGCACACTTTCTGCGCCAGTCATTGACATCACCTTGACAATTGAACCAGTAGAAGCATTGCCTTACTTTCTGCAGGGTCTTCGTCACACCCACATGTTCTCCAGCAACTCCATCATGGATCTCTCGGAGTACTTCATGTCTTCTGTTCTTGGGTACCACTATCTGACGTCTGTCCTCCCCACCAATTTCGGTCTCCAATACACGATTCAGGACCCCATTTTCCAAGGTAAGGGAGTTCCATTGGGCCCAGTAGGATTTGACTGCTGGGGAATATCTTGCGATTTCCTACCATGTCGGTTTTTGATTACCCTTTTTCCAACCGATGACTAAACCAAGATCTGGATCTCTTTCTTGGTCTTTCTGGACCTCGTTGTCATTCTGGTTTTTGTCAACTGTCGTGGTTCTACAAATTGCGGCTTCCTTCTCTTCTGATCGTCGGCAGTGTGAGCAGTCGTCTGGGCATGGTCTCCTTGACAGGGCATCTGCGTTCTTGTGGCCACTTCCTGCTTGATGTTCGAATTCTTGGAGTCTTTCGATCCATCGTGCTACTTGACCCTCGGGATTTTTGAACTGTAGAAGCCATTTAAGGGCTGCGTGGTCGGTCCTTAACAGGAATCTTCTCCCGTACAGGTATTTGTAAAAGTGTTCTACTCCCTTGACAACAGCCAACAGTTCTCGCCTGGTGACGCAGTAGTTACGATCCGGTTTACTGAGAGTTTTACTAAAATAACCGATGACCTTCTCTTGCCCATCCTGGATCTGGGACAAGACAGCTCCAAGTCCCACGTTGCTGGCGTCCGTGTCCAAAATGAATTTTCCACTCGGAAGGGGATAACTCAGAATCGGTGCGTTGATCAATGCCCCCTTCAGCTTCCTGAATGAGTCTTGGCATTCTTCGGGCCACTGAAACTTTGTTTGTCCTTCCGTGAGCCTGGTCAGTGGTTTAGCGATGTTGGCTAACCCCAGCACATATCAGCGATAGTATGTGCATAAACCAAGAAAACAACGTAGTTGGTGTATGTCTCTCGGAATAGGCCACTCCTTCACTGATCTGATCTTCTCGTCATCCACTGCTACTCCGTGCCCAGAGACAACATGGCCAAGGTAACGTACTTCTTTTTGGAACAGATGGCATTTCTTGGGGCTCAGCTTCAATCCAGAATTTCTCAGTCGCAGGAATACCTCCTCCAGGTTTTCAACGTGGTCTTCGAACGATTTGCCAACTACAATAATGTCATCGAGATATACCAGACACGTCCTCCATGAAAGCCCTTTCAGAACCGTCTCCATTATTCTCTCAAATGTGGCTGGAGCATTACAAAGCCCGAATGGCATAACGGTGAAATGCCACAGTCCTGAGCCGATGGTGAAGGCTGTCTTTTCTCTATCTTCTGGAGCCAGTTCTACCTGCCAGTATCCATTCTTCAGATCAACGGTCGAGAAAATCGTGGAGCTGGCCAACGTGTCTAGGGTGTCGTCTATTCTCGGAAGAGGGTAACTGTCTTTCTTCGTCACGTTGTTCAGTTGACGATAGTCTACGCAAAAGCGTGTTGATCCATCTTTCTTCTTCACCAGCACGACTGGAGAGGACCAAGGATTGTCGGATGGTTCAATAACTCCATCTTTTCTCATATCACTGACTATTTTGTCAGCCTAATCCTTCTTTTCAAGAGGAAGTCTTCTGGCTGATTGTCGGATTGGTCGAGCATCCTCAGTATCAATTTTATGTTGAACTACATTCGTTCGACCCCCTTTTCCTTGTCCGGTATCGAAGATGTCTTGGTACTTCTTGACTAATTCTCTCAATCTGGGCTGTTGGGCTGGTTTAATGCCCTTGGAGGAGAGGGTAACCAATTTTTCCAGTTTCGCTGTCAGGTTGTTGTCTTGACTAATAGTACTGTGTACACTCCTGATCACCCTTACTGGCACAATTTTATCAGCACGCAACAAAGTCTTGCCTAGTGCAATCCCTCGTCCAATTTTCTCATCATGAAGCTTGGGCTCGAACATAACCACGCTTCCATTGCTCGCACCTCCATCCAAGCGAGCCTCCAGTATGGTCTCAGCCCTCTCGGGTACACTTACATCTTCAGCCAGCAGAACACGAATCATCTCCTCACTTCTTCCATGTAGCACCAGCTCTTCTCCGTTCACACGTAGGACGCCATCTTTGAAGTTCAATTCAAACCCTCTAGAATTCATGATGTCCATTCCAATAATTGCATCGTCCTCAATGTCCGCTACTAATGCCCGATGTTTCACTTTCGTGCTGCCTAGAATCAGTTCAATCTCCTTCACGACCTTTCTTATGGCAGCTTCCAGGTGAGTAGGCTCCTGTGGGTTTTCTTCAATAACTCGGACTTTACTCTGGCTTCTGCAGGATTGCTTCGCCACAATTCCAGCATATCATCTGTCTTCTTTCAGACAACATTTCCTTTACCACCTTTCTTATAGCAGCTTCCAGGTCAGCAGGCTCCTGTGGGTCTTCCTCAATAAATCAGACTTTACTTTGACTTCTGCAGGATTGCTCGAATTCCAAAGCGCGTGCCAGTGCATCCACGAGATGTGTTGGACGAGCTAGTGTCAATGCTTGTCTGGTTTCCTGATCACGAAGTCCATCTAAGAATGCATGAACTGCTAGTCGCTCCATTACCTTTTCCGGTATGGCTGGGTATGCAAGGCGAACCAAGCGTGAAATGTATGCGTCAAATTCTTGTAGGGATTCGCTTGATTTCTGGCAGCGGTTTTTCAGCTGCGAGTGGTACACATGTTCTAGATGGGTCTGTCCATACCGTAATTCTAGATGTTTGATAAGCTGCTCATAGTCCTCTTGTTCTTGAGCCGTGAGGGTTTGTAAGATATTCGTTGCTTCTCCACGCAACGCCAGTGTTAGTGCCACAGCTCTATCTCCTGCATTCCATCTATTCGCCTTTGCTGCAGCTTCAAATTGTCGGCGGTAGTTTGCCCATGGTGTTTTTCGATCAAACTGAGGTGGTTTCATAGAGAGTTTTCCTGTTTCCGAACTGGTCTTCACATCTTTCATCCAAGTTCAAACTCAGTTCCAGCATTGAATTTTCATTTACAGATTCTGTGGTGTGGGTAGTATCATTCTGGTTTTCCAACTTACTGATTTTCTCCTTCAATTTGTTGATTTCTTCCTCTTTGAATTTTCTAGAAGCTTTTCTTCTAAATTCTCCGAACTTGCTTGAAATTCTTCCTTCAGACTATTGGAATTTTCTAGCAGCTTTTCTTCCAGATTTTTCGAATTTTCTTGGAGTTTTTCTTCTAAACTCACCGAATTCTGTTGCATTTTGTCTTCCATTCCATCGAGTTTACTCATTATGGAACTCATATCTATTCCAGAAACTTCGAATAGAAATGTTTCTGGGCCCTCGCCCTCCTGAACTAATCCCTCGGCAAGTCTTGTTTCAAGCACGGCCTTTTTACCTCTCCTCCCTCTCCTCCAGTTCTTGCTTCAGTTCTGCAACCTTCAAATCGACAAGGCGAACTTTCCTCGAACACATTTTGTCTTAGTCTATGTCTCACAGTCTATTTCACGGGTCACCAGTCTATTATTATTATTATTATTGTCTATTTCACACAGTCTATTTTCCGGACACCAGTCTGTTACTATTATTGTCTATTTCACACGCGAGAAGTGTATCAGTTCATACTCCGTTAATGCACACAACTGTCAGCTTCACGAAAAAAATGTTTATCAGTCACTGTCTATTTTTCGCGAAAACAATTGTCCGAAATACACAAAACACAAACTGTGTACTAACACGAACACTCTGTATTTATATATTTAAATCCACTTCTGATCACCACTGTCGTATATTTAAACTCTAATTCACTCTAAAATAATTTATTTAACGAAATACAATGATTCACAATACTCTAATTTATATAACAATCACTCTACTATTTATATTCGACTTTCACTTATCTGACTCTCCGACTGTCTGCTGCGTAGTTCTTTTTATATCCAACGCTCACTTCTCCGAATGCTCATGAAATTTCTCGAAGCCTCGAATCGTCCAGATTCTTATCGGTGCATAGCGTATCGACAGACACCCGCGGCCGGCCACGCGAGAGTTCAGGTCCGGCATCGCCCGCAGCTTCGCCACAATATCTTTCAATTTGCGTTTCGATCTACCCGGTACACAAAAAGTGATGAAATTTCAACTGTGTGTCATGTTACAGAAACTAGACCATATTCAAGTCATTTCGCCTTCCATAAGTTTTTAGAATTATTTTTCCACGTGGAGTTATAGAGTGTTGAATAACTTATGTTTTTTGAAGTAATATCGATATATCTCCGGAAATAATGTCGATGAACATGCATGATCCTATATTTTTTTAATGGTCAAAGTAATCTCTATTCAACTATGTAATGATATATAGGGTGTTCCATTACAAAAAATATAAGTTTGGTTTGGTGCACTTCTCTGGGTCACCTTGTATACTTCGGAATATTTTCCAAAGATACTCTCTCAAGAAGGAAACATGCTTGCATTCGAAAGAAATTTTTAAGTTGCGCCGTCTAGAAGCTATGGACCACCGGAGCGCAGTTGCAGGAACCTGTATAATGACAAAATGGTTAAGGCTTTCGCGGCCGGAGTTTTCAGTGTCTCAATTTTCGGGTTTGAAGGCCGTCGTTTTTTGGAATTTTTTTCCTAACGTTTCGCTAGCGCGAGTCGGTAGCTTCTTCAGAAGCTTATACATCATGAATAAGCTCAAATGACTGGAGATTCCGTCTGCGAAGATTGTATTTATTCTGATTTAGGTATCCTTGTGCGTTAATTACCGTATCTGGATTTGGTACATTCTCACTAAACCTAATTGACACCTTTCTACCTGCCGGCTTAATGTCGTTGATATCCTTTGTTATTTCAGAATTGCTTATTACCGTAACTGGGTTAAGCATATTTTCGATAACATTAATTGACACCTTTTTGCCTGCTGTCTTAATGCCGTAGTTTTCATTTGTTATTTTGGAATTTCTAAGAATGGGATTCCATATTCGGTTGATGTTTACAGCTTCTTCTTTTCTGTTGAAACTCTCCGTGTGTTTGTGGATCTCTATTGCCTCCCGTACAAGTCGGCTATGGTATCCCTGGTTGGGGGCAAGAAGTTTTACGTCCTCAAACAAAATCTTGTGGTTTCCTTCACTGAGCGCGTGTTCTGCCACTGCCGACTTGTCCGTTTGGCCTAATCTGCAGTTCCTCTGATGTTCCTTCAGCCTTGTTCCCATCGGTCTTTTTGTGGTTTCGATGAATACCTTTCCGCAAGTGCGATATACCCCCGCTGCAGATAGTGGGTCTCTTTTGTCTTTTGCCGACCTAAGGCTTTGTTGTATTTTCTTGGTGGGTTTGAATACCGTTTTTATGTAGTGTTGTCCCAAGAGTTTTCCAATTCTGTCTGTGACTTTAGGAATATATGGAAGATACGCACGTGCAACTATCTGAGCCTCCTCCCTACTTTCTCTCGTGGAAGTCCTCGGTTTCAGGTATACATCAGGTACATATTTATTTTCTGGATACTTATGTTACAGATTAATTCTGCATTGAAACACCGACCCTCAGTGTTCAAAAGATCCAAAAGAGCATGAACAGAATACCATATTTTTGACGATACCCATTACTCAAATCAATATTAATGGAAGAAGAGTAAAAATTATTTTATACAGTTTTATTCAGCTAGTTGAGTACCTATGGCAGTTTGTTATTACTAATTCCTAAACTCATTGTTGTAAAGTATTTTTTTTTTCAAATGACAGGCATTTTTTAGATTATAATTTTCACGACGAATCTGTTGATGGTTTCAAATCGAAAATCGGATGAATAACAATCCTAATACACTAATCATTTGTTGAAAAATCCTTAAATTGGAGTGTATCACTCGTCAAGTATGCTGTGGAAATCAAATTGAATGACACCGAATTCAAAAACAGAAGTGTAATGCATTCAGACAAAGAAAAAACACTTTTTCCACCATGATTAGTTGAAGGGAAGTAAATGTTCGAAGTGCATTGTATATAATTTTTGTATATAATTAGGTATAATGATATTCTGGTATATGTATTATAATAATAATAGTCTACGACTAATATATAATATACGCATTATAGATGTGACATTTACAATATAAAGTCATTCATTATTTCGTAGCGGATGAACGAATAATCGTATTTGAAACGAAATATCTATGAAAACAGCCAAAACAATTGTTTGACGCAAACTGTCAGTGTTAATAAATAATTGTTAAAAGCGTGATTATTTGTGATTCAATAACGTAGAGCGTAGGAAATGTGATGGAAAGTGATATGGAAGAAAAATTTTCCTATCAGAATTTTATTGACTAATAAAGTTGTTTACTAAAAATATAAAAAAAAATAAATTAGTCGTAAATGAAGTAGAGTATACTACTCGCAATAATGGTTATTATTCTGTCGGAATGTCACTCCCTCGCCGCTAACGCGGCTCGGTTCGTAAATATTCCTCGAGAATAATTATTATTGACTCGTTGTATAATCTACTATTATTCACTTTTTAACTCAAATCAATAAAAAATATCGATAAAAGACAAAAAGATAAAAGGGAATAATTGTTGTCGCTACAATAGATAAAATCTGTACATGGGATAGGGAATAGGTGCAGGTAATCCAGAATACTTAAAGTGATAACACATTTAAAAAGACACATAATCAATTACAGTACACTGAAGTACACAGTGAATTAGTTAAACTGAATATTCTTTATAATTTCAACTTGAATAGAAAAAAAGTAGTAGAATGTTCATATCTCAGAATAGGCAGTATATGACAGCAGATTGCTAATGGTCTTGAAATTGATGTCACGTATACATTTTTTCAATTTCTTTTTGTACATACTGTGCGAGGTTATTTCATATAAGTACTCCGTTTTTATGTTTTTCGGGTAGAGAAAGTTGAACGCTTTAACCAGAAGGTAAGTGAAACTTCTCTGTTCAAGTTTTTGGTCCACGGTTGTATTATCATAAAGATTCCAGTATTTTGTCTGGTGGACATCTATGATACACGTTTTCCAGAAGAGCTTTATGAGAGTAGAGGTACGGAGAATCAGAAAATAATTTGACGAATACTAAGGACTTCAGATTCAGCAAAGAGAGATTCGATAGAATAACCGGGGTTTTCACTGAGAATAATTTTCAAGAGGAGTTTTTGTAAATTTTCCAATTTTATTATATGAACGTTATAGCTGCTCCGTCCCAGGATAAAATTCCACATTGCAGTCTAAATTCAACAAGTGCCGAGTATATGATGTCCAATATTATTTTGTAACATTTGAATTTGTATAAAAAGCGCCCTACAGTTTTTGTCACGTTATTGATATGTATGTCCCATCTGAGATTCAATTGATATGTTACCTACTATTTTCAATACTCAAGAGTGGATATAATGGCAGATTACATTTATATGATGTAAAAGGAATAGAATTGGTGTTATAAGTATTAATCGGTAAAATAATTTATTATCAAATAATGACAGAGTTTGAAATAAGTCACTTGTGCTTTTATTTCCAGATCATCCCCGTTATCATTCTGATAAAATAAAGCAGTGTCATCTGCAAAACTAATTTTGAGAATGTTATTGATATAAATCATGAATAGTATAGGTCCTATAAATTGTGAAAGGCTTTCGCGGCCATCGTCACTTACATGGTGGTTCTTCGGGTAGTAAGGCCGACGTATGTTGAGAGAAGATCTCGACGTTTCGCCAACACGAGTGGTTAACATTTTCAAGAGAAAGTTTCTGGTTTTTTATGTCGCTGTCAAATGCTTGACATTTGTTATACGTTGTCTCAATAAATACCTGTGATTTGACGTTCTTGCATCTGATTGGTCCATAGCGCTAGCTGACATCATAGAATCGTTCGTACCGTTATTTTGTGGATAGGGAGCTAATTGAGAATTTTTGAGAACTGGAAGCCAAACCTTGTTTAATTGTAGTCCTTCTTCGGTTCTATTGAAGTTGTTCTGGTGTTTCTGAATTTCAATTGCTTCCCGGAAGAGTCTTGGGTAATAGGCAGATGTTGAAGAGATGACTTGGGTTTCTTCAAATTTCACTCTATGGTTATAGTTGTTGAGAGTATGTTCTGCGACAGCGGATTTCTGTGTGTGCCCTAACCGACAGCAAGCCTTGTGTTCTTTGATTCTTGTTTTAACGGAGCATTTCGATATAAACGCTGCCACAGGAACATGGAATGCGATAAACCCTAGAAAAAAGAAAAGCATTCTTACCATATGTTCCCAGAGTTACAGATCGTATTGGGCGTATTCTACGAAAATATGGGATTAAAACCGTTTATAAACATTCAAAAAAACTGAAAGACCACTTTAGATCAGCGAAGGACAAACGAGACGTACTATGCTCTTCTGGGGTTTATCTCATTCCATGTTCCTGTGGCAGCGTTTATATCGGAACCACGAAACGCTCCGTTAAAACAAGAATCAAAGAACACAAGGCTTGCTGTCGGTTAGGGCACACACAGAAATCCGCTGTCGCAGAACATATTCTCAACAACGATAACCATAGAGTGAAATTTGAAGAAACCCAAGTCATATCTTCAACATCTGCCTATTACCCAAGACTCTTCCGGAAAGCAATTGAAATTCAGAAACACCAGAACAACTTCAACAGAACCGAAGAACTACAATTAAACAAGGTTTGGCTTCCAGTTCTCAAAAATTCTCAATTAGCTCCCTATCCACAAAATAACGGTACGAACGATTCTATGATGTCAGCTAGCGCTATGGACCAATCAGATGCAAGAACGTCAAATCACAGGTATTTATTGAGACAACGTATAACAAATGTCAAGCATTTGACAGCGACATAAAAAACCAGAAACTTTCTGTTGAAAATGCTAACCACTCGTGTTGGCGAAACGTCGAGATCTTCTCTCAACATACGTCGGCCTTACTACCCGAAGAACCACCATGTAAGTATAGGTCCTAACACAGTTCCTTGTGGGACTCCATATTCGACTTCTTTTTCGTCACTTCTAGTTGTTTTCATTTCTACATATTGTTCTTTATTTTATAGTTAGATTTCCATAAGTTTATGCGGGGTACCGCGAATTCCCATATTTTCCATCGCTTCAAGTAATTGTATATAACTTACAGTGTCTCAAGCTTTCGATAAGTCGAGAAAGACACAAAGGGAGGCTTTACATTTATTAAATGCTTTTCTGTAGTCGAATGTAATATATCATTTTGTGTTGATTTGCCCTTCCTAAAGCTGAATTGACGTTCAGAGAGTAGTTGGTTTCTTTCCAGAAAGTTTTACATTAGAATTTAACTAGTTTTCCTAAAACCCTCTGAATTCAAAATGGCTTTAGTCAAATCAATTTATAAAAAAGGCAATAGACACGAATTGCAAAATTAAAGACCTGTCTTTCTTCAATAATAATAAAGTTCAGTACTTATAAATCATAAGTCTTTCTGGGTCTCAATTTTTGACGGCGATAGAATGGAAAACTCCCTGGGGAGCGGTCACAGATTTGTTTCTAATTCTTCTGCTTCAGGTTTTTCCTCATCCTTCCATTTATTGAAAAAAATTCTTCAGTCAAGCCATAGTCTTCAGAGTTCCATGACTATCTGATTCAAACTTGACAGGGGTAGTGGATTCAAGAATTGTAAAATTTCACAGTATTTCTTATCCTCCATCACTTCCGGTTTTACCGGAAACGACCCCAACTTGTTAATTCCATAATCTGTATATTTTCAGTTTTTTGTATTCTAGGGACGATTCTGATTACGATCACATAGTGTTGAGACAAAAAGTATACACACTGTGCACTGAGATATAAACATTCTACCACTTTATTTCTATTCAAGTTGAGATTAGGAACATGAGGGTTTAGTTTAAATAATTCACGTATACTTTTGTTTACTGCTGTGACAGAAGGGGCCGAATACTTGAACTGAGTAGTTGATGAATAGTACGGTTTGATGAATACTTTTATTAAACATGAAAATATAGGAGATGCTTGACATGCGTGACTGACAACAACATGTCATGTACTGAAGTGACTCAAAATGAAATAATAAATGAACAAAATACCGGGTGGCTACGGAAGTATTGCCTACGGAATATTTCAGTTATTGTATGAAGTAGGTTTGTGAAATTTGGAGCGTCGATATAATGAGATAGGAGCTAGAATTTGAGCATATTGACATGTCGAAGTTAACTTCCGGTCTGACCGGAAGTAACATCAACTTTCTTATTTTAAAATGGAAACCCTATTTTTTTTCTTTTCGCTTTATTCAGCATTCAATTCCCTTTCTAATGACATATCACAAGTTGGTATCTAACCAGAAACTAGATCAGAAAAAAATTATTATTGAAATTCACCGAGTAGGCCGTGGAAGCAAAATGAAAGCCAAAAATTGAAAAGTTAGCTATGGAAACCATACGTCACTTGATAACAGTTGCTACTACTGTGATATTTTATTTTCATTCGTCGGCGTTATAAAAAGCCCCCAAAAAAAATATTGGAAAAATTGGGGAAAAAACAATACTCTGTAGGTCCATAACTTAAATAGGAACATACAACTTTTTCTTGCCTGTACTATTCAGCATAACCATTCCTTTCTAATGATATAATAGAAAATAATTTTTCGAACTGAGATACCGAAAAATCCAATTACTATTCTTCAAATAACAAAACAGATTATCGCCATACGCAAAAATAAAATTAAAAATAATGTGTAATGATAAATTATATCCTGTAGGATCTAGGTTAAATAGGACATAAACGTTCTTGGTCTGTGCCATCGTCCATAGATATTCTAATATTATGGACGATGTTTGTGCTATTCAGAATAATCATTCCATTGCAATAATCATTCGAACCAAAATATTAACAAGTAGGCTGATTAAGATGTATTTTGGAATGAAACAAAAAAGAAATGAGAGCTGTCACGAACGCTGCTATCCATATTATTTTGACGTTCAAAGTAGTGTTTTTGATTCTGCCATTTTAAAAGGGTTTGGAAATCGAAATCAGTTAGTGGAATATTCAAAAAATGCCCCGTTATTCACGAACCGAACAAATTGACATGCTTCTCATTTATGGTGAATGTTTAAAAAATTCTTATGCCGCTGAACGATTGTATTTAGAGCGATATAGGGAGGCAGCAACCGTCAAGGTATTTCCAGTGGCTTGAAGAAAAATTAAGAACTGAGCCTGATGTTCACGAAGACCAAGAAGCATTTGTTATTAATGAGGAAACTGAAATTAATGTATTAGCTTTAGTACAATATGATAGCATAATTTCCTCAAGGCAGATTGGCGCCGAATTAGCTATAAGTAAGGACTCTGCTAGGAAAATTTTGAATAAACATCGATTGAAATCCTTCAAGTATCAGTTGCATCAACATTTGTATGAAAATGACGGTGAAAGGCGCCTGGAAAATTGTAATTGGTTTCTTCAACAAAATGCTGAGAATCACCTATTTAACTATTATATCTTGTTTACGGACGAGTCAAGATTTACCAACAATGGATTATTTAACAGGAATAATACAAGGTACGTACTGTACTTTATATGGATTATTGTCGATAGTCGAAGTGTAAAGTGCTAAAAGTGTGAACGGTCTTTTGTTCCAGGTACTGGGCGATAGCAAACGAGCACCGGTTTCGACAAGGCGGCTTCCAGGAGAGATTTGGTGTGAATGTTTGGGCAGGAATAGTTGGAACTCATATTGTTGGCCCCATTCTTTTTCAAGGCCAACTAACCGGAGAGAGATACTTTCATTTTTTAACGAATGAAATTTCGGAATTCATTAACAACCTACCAGCGGAAATAACTGAGAGAATGTACTTCCAGCAAGATGGCGCCCCTCCACATAATTCAAGAATAGCGAGAAATTATCTTCAAAATCGCTTTCAAGAGAGACTTATAACAACCCATGGTCCAGTCAGGTGGCCACCAAGGTCACCTGATCTTACTCCGTGCGACCTTTTTTCTATGGGGGCATCTTAAAAATAGGGTGTATTCCACACAGTCTACAACTCTACATGAGCTAGAAGTAAAAATTCGTAGAGCTTTCCAAGATATCACGCCCCAAATGTTGAGAAACGTTTTACATGAAAATATCACCAGAGTCAATAAATGTATTGACGCTGAGGGAATGCATTTCGGACATTTGTTTTGAATTTATTTTATCTTTAATCCTATCAATTTGAATTTTTTTTTGATAAATCTGTTTTTTCGTTATTTGAAGAATAATAATTGGATTTTTTGGTATTTCATTTCAAAAAATTACTTTCTATTATATCATTAGAAAGGAATGGTTATGCTGAATAGTACAGGCAAGAAAAAGTTGTATGTTCCTATTTAAGTTATGGACCTACAGAGTATTGTTTTTTTCCCAATTTTTCCAATATTTTTTTATAACGCCGACGAATGAAAATAAAATATCAACTGTTATCAAGTGACGTATGGTTTCCATAGCCAACTTTTCAATTTTTGGCTTTCATTTTGCTTCCACGGCCTACTCGGTGAATTTCAATAATAATTTTTTTCTGATCTAGTTTCTGGTTAGATACCAACTTGTGATATGTCATTAGAAAGGGAATTGAATACTGAATAAAGCGAAAAGAAAAAAAAAGGGTTTCCATTCAAAATAAGAAAGTTGATGTTACTTCCGGTCAGACCGGAAGTTAAATTCGACATGTCAATATGCTCAAATTCTAGCTCTTATGTCGTTATATCGACGCTCCAAATTTCACAAACCTACTTCATACAATAACTGATATATTCCGTAGGCAATACTTCCGTAGCCACCCGGTATAAAGAGTGAACTATAACAAATTGTACTGAATGGAAATTTCACTAAATTCTTCCCCACTTGATGAAAAACTCTGCGAACATGCTAGAGAATGTAGTCTCTTAGGTAGGATGGCATCCTGTGCTGTCTGGATGGCCTGCTGTCCGGAGGAATTGGCTGACCGGACTGGTTCATTGGTGGTTCACTAGATGAACTGTCATTTGGCGATGGAGTGGATTCAGATGACGACCTGGTAGCAATTCGAGGGTGATCGGCCTCAACTGGGATTCCATCTCCCCGATATCGAACCCTCAGGAAGAGCAAAAGTTAATCGCTTCTTTGGTACCAGAGTAGCGATGATTTGGTTGATGTGGCGCTTCAAGCTACGCCCCGAGTCCAATTCAACAATATAATGACATTGGCCAAGCTTACTCGTTACGGTACTAAACTGCCAGACATCATGGTTTCCCTGGTGTACTTTAACTTGGACTCTTTCTTCCACTTGAATAGTTCTGTGTTGTTTGGGGTTGATGGAACCAGCGCCTTGCTGTTACGAAGGAGAGCATCGAGACGAATTCGAATCCTTCTCTTCAAGTATAGCTCTGCAGGAGACTGACCCGATGCTAAAGGTGTTGACCGGTAGCGAAACATTATGTTCTGTACTATGGCAGACAAAGGAGCTGTATCGTTTTCAGCAGCTTTGAGTCGTCTCTTCATGGTTTGAATGCTGCGCTCCACAAGGCCATTTGTGGCAGGGTGGTTTGGTGCACTGAATTTCTGAAAAATTCCTCGCTCCTTGCAATTGTTCTGAAATTCTTCGCTCTTGAAGATAGTGGCGTTGTCCGAAACCAGAACGGAGGGATACCCATGGACTGAAAAAATGTTTTCCAGCAGGGATATGGTTGTAGCAGAGGACGGGGCATCACGCAGTATGCGAACTCCTGCCCACTTGGATTTAGCATCCACACACATGAGAAAAAATTGGCTGTCGAAAGGACCGGCATAATCAATATGCACTCTCTCCCAGATCTCTTCAGGCTGATCCCACGGATGGATTGGTGCTTTCGGAGGACTGTGACGACCTTCGCACAGGGTTCACAGCTTCTGACTAGTTGCTCTATGTTCTATGTTTGTTGATTATGGTTCTGTTTTGATGTGTTATCGTAGGTAATACCACAAGTGTATCGGTGATTATCGAAATAGCAATTCCTTTGAATTTGAGAATCAAATTATGTTGCTTGGCAACCACACGAGCGCTTGCGCGAGTGTGGTTGCCTAAAGCAACATAATTTGATTCGAAACCAAGAAGGAATTAACGATAATCGCCGATAACACGAGTTGTATTTGTTAAGATTATTTCATGAATAAAATCGAAACCATTTTTATTTATTTACTATTCAATTTAACTAGGAACATTAATCCCGCATTTAGTTCTGAAATTATGCAACTAACGAAACATTTACTTGATATTTCAAACATCCCTCTATTTCAGTTACCAATGACAGAGCGCGTCATTGCATGTCTAGTGTACTGCTTCTCGTTCGAGGTTATGTTTTGATAACATTTTAATTTAGTGATTTGATTAATCAACGAGTATGCAAAATTTGTCGAAAATTGTGAAGTTGATATGAATTAATAGTGAGTGCTCATTTAGTTTTGGTCAAAGTTTGGTGTTGTGTCATTATAGCAGCTTGCTAGTGGTAAGTTTTTGTTTTGATAATAACCAATCAGGAATCGAACTACAAAATCGAAAATACATCATATACATATCCTGTAGCCAATCAAGAGCCGAACTACAAAATCGAAAACATGATGTTTTCATTTATCAACACAAAAATTTCAACCAATCATAATACGCTATTTTAGCATAAGTGAAATAATCAGTAGTAATACCACAAGTGATTGAATTTTCGCAATAAGTCTGTCGATTCATTTCTGAACGAAACTGGAATGCTTAGAGAAAACACCACGAGTCCGCAGGACAATTCAGTTGAGTTCAGAAATAGAAGACAGACTTATGAGATAAATTCAATCACGAGTGGAATTTTATTAGACTATTTCACGAAGCATTAAAAGTATCATTATAAACATGAACAATCAATTCATCGTAACCATAATCAATTAACTATAATCACAAAAAATTTATTATAACTATCAATAATTTATTATATAGTTACAATGCGACTCATTTTAACATTTTCGACTACAATTATGATCTGTCAAAATGTCAAACATTGCTTTGTCAGTTTGGGGATAGAATATGCTTTTTTGCGATTTGCGGCGAAACGTGACCTTCTGTCGAAATATCGATTTTCAGTATTTAATTTTTTTCTCAAGTATAAATAATTTAATTTACATGAACATTTGTTGAAATATGTCTTCCTTGCTATCGAATTAGCATGATTCAACAACAATTGTCTTGATATATTTTTGTATTTCGAAGGTCTTTAAGTGATCATTTTAATTGAAAATGTTTGCTTTAAAATGGTCTATTTTCAATGATTTTCCATAGTTGTAAAAAAGAATGGAAACGATATTGATTGATTGTGTAGTGTGATTATGTATTCAAATATTTTATTATAAATAATTTAATATAAACTACTTTTTGTTATATAATAATGAAAACGAAATGAATGAATAATGAAATGAAATAAGCGGTTTAACGATCAATAAACCACCAAGTGAAGTAGATATTTCAACAATTGAAATGATCAATTATAGACCTTCTAAAAATAAAAAAATATCAAGGCAATTGTTCGTGGAAGATGAGGGTTTTATTTCGAAAAATGTATATAACTCAAAAATTAGTATTCTTTTGAATATCATGCTTATTCGACACCAAAAAAGACATAGTTCTACAAATTTTTATGAGAATTAAATTATTGATTAGCGAGAAAAAAAATTTAAGCACTGAAAAACCGGGTTTTCGCCATTTTGACAGGTTAATTTGGAATTATGATTTTCATGTGAATTAAATTATTGATACGAGAGAAAAAATTAAATACTGAAAAATCGGTTTTTCGCCATTTTGGCAGGATAAATTGGAATTATGTCAAAACGTTTTGAGTACAAAAGATTTCGATTTTTCGCCAAATGGTCACGTTTCGCCTCTAATCGCAAAAAACCGTTTTCAACCCCTGAACTGCATCCTCATTTCACCATTTTGAATGTTTTCGTCTTTAAGTTTTGTTCCTCAAAGGTGGAATCCCAACAAAATTTTCCACCTGGTCCTCGCCTGTTACGTTATTCATTATTTTAAGCGTTTGAAATTCATTTTGGCACCAGCCTATAGCTACATTATGGCGAAACATCGTCCAGTAGTTCAGAATATAACCGAAGAGGGAGCCACTTTACTCGTTTCTGTCGCCAGCACTCGTTTACGTTGCAGAAATCGCGGAATCAGTAATTAATTCCGCAGCTCAGTACTCA
Organism: Chrysolina oricalcia; assembly: GCA_944452925.2. Taxonomy (NCBI): domain Eukaryota; kingdom Metazoa; phylum Arthropoda; class Insecta; order Coleoptera; family Chrysomelidae; genus Chrysolina; species Chrysolina oricalcia. Next base: position 36,937,717 of record OX101808.2, on the reverse strand, counting down.
GTAATAATATTCCCAACCTTTTCAAAGACCTCATTTCTTACTGTGTAATTTATCACGATGTCTCGTCTTCCTGCAGAAGTGAAGTTATAAACGAGCAAATTACATAGATACACGATATCTGCATTCCCATGTCCGCGGGAAATAAAACGATGCTCTTTTTGCATAACGTTTGTTTACATCAAGCTCGGCAATCAAAAGATTTATCCCGACCCGGCCTTACATAATTGTGCTTCGAAACTTTTAAATACGAAGTGGAACGCCGTAATACCGTTGGTTGGTAACACTGCAACACTGGTCATTTTATTATCGGAGCCACTTATCGCCAGATGATATAATGGGCATTTCGAATTCTTAAGCTCTTGTGGTTACTTTCAGCGCATGATGATTGTTATTGATGAACAATTTACGGCCACGAACCACGAATCTATCAATCAAACAAACTGTCTTCGAACTGAACAGCTAACTGTAGCTTTTGTTTTTATCTGGTCCCATCTTCAGGCATTCCAGTCCAATGAAGGTATTTGAATAATTTATGCCACGGATAGCCTCAGTTCTTCGTTTTGTTGTTTGTTGATTATCGTTTTGTTTTTGTCGCATGACTTGGGTTTCATCAAGAAACAACAAAAATGTTATAATTATCGTTATTTTACCTTTGGAGGGCCTCTTTGGCTGTTCCGAAGCTTCTAACCATTCAGAGAGTGTGCTGATATTACTTTCCCAAACCACCATCCATGAGGTAAGCAATTGATAACATTTATAAAAATAATATGATAATAGAAGTATGCTAACATACATTTTGCAGTGTTACTTTATACAGGGGGTCCCTCCAGGAACTGCATCGATCAATATATAGAAAACCATAGGTGGGCCGAATTTGAAAATTTGGGAGTTTACTATTATCAGGCTAAAATATTTTGAAGATTGTGGCACTTCTGGTTGTACCGGAAGTGGACCCCAACTCCGTTATTTTGAATGGGACACCCTGTATATTGTCAAGGTTTTTAGATTTTTCGCATGATTCTGAACATGTTTCATGTATAATATCCTATACCCAAGTCTAACCGTTTTCGAAATATTTCAAAATTTAAGTTGAAAATTGCGTTTGTAGAACGAATTTTTTTTTTTATTTCTGGACATGATCATTTATTTTCAATTGTGTATCGATTTATTCGTAGGAGAGGACCCAGTTCAGTAGAATTTCGATATCAATTCGATTAGAGTTATACAGGGCGTTTACCAGAAAATGATATAGATCCGGTTGAAAAAATTATTGTAAGTACATTTTTTCAAATGGAAACCCCCCCAATTTTATATTTTCATTCGATTTGGCATCGAAAATGAAGCTAACATTGAAAAAGGTTATCTATGCCTACACTCAACAGTTTTTGAAATATTGGCGAATTAACATGTCTCAGTTCCAGAAAATCTCGTATTCTTGAGTTTACTTATTCTTAGTTGGCCATGGCGCCCGCAGTTGCGTTGGAAACAATCAAAATGTCATTGTAATCAATCATGCCGGCTCGTTTGAATTATTCGAATGAAGATTACTTAAATCTATTTATTATTTATGGCGAATGTAATAGGGTTATCTCAAGAGCATGTGATATATATGCTATTCGGTATCCGCAGAAGCAGAAGCCTCCACAAAACACAGTCAAACAAATTATAGAAAACTTCAAAAACATTCCGTCTCTGCCAATACAAAAATGTAGATAAAGAAATTCGAAAACAATTCGAATAAAAGAGAACAATTAACGATATTGAGAGGTATACAAAAATTATTTGGTCAGTAAATGTTCGAATTGGCGCCCTCAACTTCCAAACATTTATTGGGTTTGTAGATGGAAAGATTCTAATGAAGATTTCCTGAATTTGATAAATATTTATGACGAAGTGCTTTAAAAATTACCGATAATTCTGAGAAAAAATTGTTTTTTGAAAACTACATAAGTTTATTTTTTTCGTTGTTTCAAAACATTTATTTTTTGCAACAACGAAAAAAATAACCGAGTGCAGTTTTTCCGAAAAAAAACACGTTTTTTTCAGAATTATTTGCTTAATTTTTAAAGCACGAATGGTATTCGGAATGGACCTTTACATTTACGGAAAATAAATTACAGAACTCGTTTAAATCGATAGTTGTTAGTCTGAAAAGTTCATTTAACAAAAAGTTCCATTATTTTTCTTTCATTTTAAAAAAATATCACATTTGAAAGTGTGCCGCTGACGTCACGTTCATCGGAAATACCTTCCACCATAATCCACGTTCCGAAACAGGCAATACCGTTCTCTTTAAAAATACAGCTTCTAGGTTGATATAAGCCATTGAGAAATAATTAAAACATTGTCACTTGATCAACTCAGAGAAAAAATTCACATATTAGCTAATTTTTATTGTATTTGTAACTTTCAAATATTCTGAACGGACCATCCTTTCGATGAAGAACGAGCATTGACAACACAGCAAATCGTAATGACAGTTCTCACTCAATTGTCGAAAGTTATATGGAGATGTGAGGTTAATGTTTATTTTATTTATATTCAACAATCAACATTCATTTTGATAGTTCAAGGTCTTTTTTGCAATGACTAATATTTTAAATCTTTCCTTGAACTCTGCTTTGAATACAATAATAACATAAAGTACTCACTTGGAAATGTTCTTCACAAAAACATATATTTCCGCTTTTCACAAAAGGTTTATTCAGTGTTTCGAACCATATTTTCCGACGCGCTACATCTTTAGGTGCAATAAAAAATTGTTTATTGGAATTGGCACTGGTGTTCAGACAACCGGGTACAAAGCACCTTTTCGACATGTTCAGTTATTGCAGGGATACAGGTACTGGAGATACAGGAATTAATAACAAATTTTAGAACACAAACAACAAAAGCTCTCAAAACTTAGAAAACCGCAATAACCTCAAAAAATAAATCAAGGTAGTGTTCGTTGAAGTTTAGATCTGATGGAACTGCTTCACTTGTATCAAATGGGTAGGCAAATGAGTTAGACAGAGACAAACTATTCTTATTGATCGCACCGTGAAACAGACGAAAGAACCCATCTGGTATCAAATGACAGCTGTAATATGACACATTTGAATGAGACTTTGATGCACAACTTTAACAACGTTGCCAAGTTTAGTTTTGATGAACGTGACGTCATGAAACCACTTTTCTTCTGATTATAGATAAACCAGCGGTCAGAAAAAATTAATAAAAAATCCCGAGTGATATTAGCGTATTTACTTTCTAATTTCAGTGTTACCTCATATCTCTTGGAAAGGTCCATTATATATGCATTGACATCAAAACAATTAGGTGCTAAACTAATGAACTATTCTTGAATATTTTGAAGACTAGTATAATTAGTTTCCGATACGATCTAGACATACATCTGAATGAAAATATGATAATCAAACATCAGTTACAAGTTTCTCGGGATGATGATTGTAAGCTGAGATTCAAGGATCACATAAAAAAATCTCAATATGAAATTATCGTCTGGATATTATGTAGTTGGGGTCACATCGAAAGAACTGGGGATGAGTGCTACCAAAAAAACAGTATACCATGCACTGGTTAGTAGAATCAATCTTACGATATGGAATTCTATTCTGGAGAGTATGAAGTGAAACCCAACTTCAGGCAGATTTTTTTCTGCAAAAGAGAGCTATTCGATACCTATGTAAAGCAAATCGGCTACATCTGGAAACTGTTTGCCTGATCAACAAATATAAACATAAATGCATAAAACGCTCCTCAATATATTCAAAGCATCAGTCTAATGAACTCGTAAGCCCATCCCCACCTTCACACTTGTCAAAGACTCTTTTATATACAATGGCTGCAAAATATATAATGACTTACCAAGTCACATAACAAAATCAAGCGATCATAGGTATACATTTTAGAAAAATATTGAAAGACTTTCTTATTGTTGAAACCTATTATAGCCAGGAAGAATTTGATGAGGATAACTTTTAATATTCTACAGTGTTATATTAAATATTGACGATTATTTATTGACATGTATTTCATGTTTGTGAAATATTTTGTTTTGTTTTATTGTGCGTGATTATATGTATTTTTGAGAAGACTGTTATACTTATGTATGGCTTGATCACAGATAAGATGTGACTGTTGAGATGGGTACCTACTCAGTAGTTGGTATTAGTCTCAATCACAGACATGTTGTGACTATTGGAAAGGGTACCTGCTTCATAGTTCAGGCTAAATCACAGAAACATTGTGACTGTTGAGATGGGTACCTACTTAGTAGTTGGTATCAGGCTTAATCACAGAAATGTTGTGACTGTTGGGATGGGTACTTACTTAGTAGTTGGTATCAGGCACAATCACAGCAAAAAGTTAATGTTGAAAAAAAAATACTGATTACGGTTCTTTTTCAGCTAACGCTAGTTGTTACCCTCCTGAGGTCCGGCGTCATAGCAGGATGACTGCCTCTAGCAGGATGATTTACTCTTCATGTGTCTGAAATAATAAACAAATGCGGACATCGACGACTGAGGCGATATGGAACGGGGCCACTAGATATATTGATGAATAGACAGATTCACCGAGAGCACCAATTTATCTGTCGAAAGCGTTGGTCGTCTGAATATTTGGTTATACATGTCTACTGCTAATTAAAGTGTCATTATTTTAGAATCAATATACTAGTTGTGTATGAGTGTTTGTCTTACACTCGGAGCCATCTCTTCCGTTTTCAATGAACCACTCTGTATCCGACTGATGTTGTTTCTGAAACATCCGAAACGACTTTTTCGTCACGCGACAAAACCACCTCAAAATTCGTCGCACGTCAATGCTACGAGACGCGAGGATCATCGACCCCTCCTCTACCATCGCAAGAACAGAAGAAGTGGTTGTTGCTCAAGTCAAGTCGGCTGGCCTGCTGCTGGTACCACAAACGTTGGATCTCGCGAACTGCAGGCAAGTACTCGCTCTGGTGGTACGACTTGCTGTTGCTCGATGAAACCGGTCTTTCGGTGTACGTGATCAACTAAATAACGTCCTGCTACTGTATTTTGGGTTCTGACGGACGTTCTGCAGGAAATGAGACAGTTGTTGATGGTTTAGCATTTCTTCGACACTCGATTGTTGTTGCTCTAGTGGTGTAATTACAGTGCTGTGAGATGAACTTAATTGTTGTTTTTTCTTTCGTTCTGGGCATAGCGCTCGCTGATGTCACAGGTGAGTTGAATCGGCGACAAGTTGAAGGGTTCGTTGATGAATTGACGTATACGAGGTGATGCAAGTAGTTGTATTCAGTTGTAACGAGTTTTTATGACCAATATTTTATAGAAACGTATTGAAATATTGGGTAAAACTTCGGTTAGAGTAACTCATTGAATTTCCAAAAAAACCTTCGTATTTCGGTCTCCACTACAAAGAATCCAGATGAAATTTTTGGCAGTCGCAATTATTTTCGAAGATACTGGTCCATTTTGTTATCAAACTTCACAATTTTTTCACAGATAAAATTTCTGTTATTGAAATCTCACAAATTTTGTCCCTTTTCCATTAAAAACACCACACACCCGCTCATTTATTTCTTTTCCTCGCTGTAACTACACCTATTTTTTCAAAAAAATCATCTTTCTTCAAAAGCAGACGAGAAACGAAATTTAACAATTTAAAATAACGTTTTAACGTTTTGAAAAAGAGTGGATTTTTTTGAAAAATAATAGCTTTTTTCCTCTAAACAGTGCTGAAAATAGGGATGTGTATGGTGTTCTCATTAAAAGTAGAACAAATTTTGTTTGTTATCAATAACAGAATTTTGATATTCACTTTGGTGAAGTTTCGAAAATAGCAGTGACCGCCAAAAATTTCATTTGGATTTTTTGCAGAAAAGACCGAAATCTAATATATACCTGTACGAGGGCAAAAGAATGAATTTTCCCTGATAGTTGCTGCTTTTACAAAGCTTGTTTTCTCAAAACAATTATTTAATTTCGTCTGTAAATTATCGTACACAGAATTTGCCGATGAAAAAATAACTTCAAAAGAACCATAAGTGTGTCCCATCTAAAACTTGTCACCCTTCTTGTCCCCGAAGTCGAAGAAAATATTGAAAATCGTACGGAACCGTCGATTTCCATTTCTACGGGAAACTCTTCCACCAAATACGTCATCATTGAGCAGTCAAACCCCTCATCCCCAACACCCCTCACTTCAGAATTTTAAATAGGACTAATATACTTGTGATACACCATTTTGAAGGGAATTCAATCACAAATACATCGGTGTAATCATTTGTGGTGGAAATTTAAATGAAAAATAATAGGCTGGTGCCAAAACGAATTCTAAACGCTTAAAATAAAAAAAAAGTAACAGGCAACGACCAGGTGGAGAATGTTGTTGAGGTTCCAACTTTGAGGAAAAACCAAAATTAAACACGAAAACACACAAAATGATGACATGGAGATGCAGTTTAGGGGTTGAAAACGGTTTTTTGAGATTTGCGGCGAAATCAGACGTCTTAGTGGAAATTGTTTCATAAAAAAGTTGTAGGTAGTGAAAAAATAAAAAAAAATTGTGTTCAACACTTTTCGACATAACCTCAAATTAAATGTCAAAATGACGAAATACCGATTCTTCAGTATTTAATTTTTTCTCGCTTATGAATGATTTAATTTAGATGAAAATTTGTAAAAATTTGTCTTTTTTTGGTGTTGACTAAGCATGATTTTTTCGCAATTCAGAAGACGGCTAGTTTTCGAGTACGGTACATTTTTCGAAAAAAATACCCTTATCTTCCACGAACAATTGTTCTGGTGTTTTCTTGTATTTCGAAGGTCTATAAGTGATCATTTCAATTTTTGAAATGTCTACTTTCGAACGGTGTATGTAACTTGAACCAGGTGAAGAATGATGTTGAGGTTTCAACTTTGAGGAAAAAAATATTTAAACATGAAAACACTCAAAATGGTGAAATGGGGATGCAGTGAAAACGTTTTTTTTGCGATTTGCGGCGAAACGTAACCTCCTAGCGAAATATGTTAGGAGAAAAAGTTGTAGATAATAAAAAAATCAAAAACTTCTTTCTCCAACACTTTTTGACATAATCTCAAATTAACCGTCAAAATGACAAAAAAATTATTTTACAGTATTTTTTTTCTCGCCTATAAATGATTTAGTTCAGATGAAATTTTGTAGATGTATGTCTTTTTTTGTGTCGAATGAGCTTGATTTTTTCTTCTCACTCTAGTTTTCGAGTTATTTACATTTTTCGAAAAAATACCCTTATTTTCCACGAACAATTGTCTTCATATTTTTTTGTATTTCGAAGGTCTATAAGTGACCATTTCAACTATTAAAATGTCTACTTTGAAATGGTATTATGTAACCTTAGGTGGTTTTTGATCGTTAAACCGCTCAAAATTGAGAAAAAGGTATCTCTGTATCATAATTTTCTCAATATTTTCAATTATTTTCGATTTTCTTCATTATTTTTATAGTTAAAAGTAGTTTATATTAATTTATTCATAAGAAAATATTGGAAAACATAATCACACCACAAAATTAATTTTATAATATCATTTTTATTCTTTTCTACAACTATTGAAAATCATTGAAAAAATTGAGAAAATAAAGATTCAGAGAGACTTGTTGTCGGTTTGTCTCAATTTCAAGCGGTTCAACGAAAAATAAACAACCATTTGAAAGTAGACATTTCAACAATTAAAATTATCAGTTATACACCTTCGGAATACAAAAAAACTCAAGAACAATTGTACGTGGAAGATAACGGTATTTTTTTTCGAAAAATGTACCTTACTCGAAAACTATTCGTCTTCTGAATTGCAAAAAAATCATGCTCATTCGACACCAAAAAAGACATATTTCTACAAATTGTCATCCGAATTAAATAATTTATAAGCAGAAAAAAAATTTAATACCGAAAAATCGGTTATTCACCATCTGACATTAAATTTGAGATTATGTCGAAAAGTGTTGGATACAAATTTCCACCGAACATTTTCCGCTAAGAGATCACGTTTAGCCGCAAATTGCAGAAATCCGTATTTTACCCCCGAAACTGCATCCCCATTTCACCATTTGAGTATTTTCGTGTTCAATATTTTTTTTCTTAAAAGAACCTCAACATCATTTTCCACGTGGTCTTTGCCTGTTACTTTTCTCTCAGACAAATTAAAGGCACCAGTCTATAAGTGTAAATTAAAATGTTTCTTTTTTCATCACCTGAGATGATATCATCATTTGAAAAATTCAACCATTCAGTACCATAAAGAAGTACCTATAAGAGATTTTCGAAATGCATTCACACATTTCTCAACATTTGTGGAATCACTGCACGATATGCGCATCTACTTACAATTGATATAAACTTTGGGTTTCAAAAACCTCTACAAAAGACGTTTAACAGTGACAAATCAGGAGATCTAGTAGGCCAAATACGTTCCTCGCATTCCAATCCATCTCACATAAAAATGTTCATCTGAATCTTGAGTACCGCTCCAACAAAATGTGGAGGACCTCTATTTCGTTAAAAAGTGAGATGATTACAAGAACATATATTCTGAGTAGCTGAGTGATTTCATGGTTCAGAGTTGTATCGAGAAGGTCAAGATACTTTTATCCGTTGTTGTCATAAAAATAATTGCAGGTTTTGATAAACAAACGATTTTCATGGTATTCCGAAATTATTACATTTGCTGAAAATAATAATTCCTAGGCTATTTGTTGGTTCCCAAATCATTGTGGCAACGTTGTACTAAATAAATAATAATTTGGAAGGTAAGGCAGACGTTCTCTGTTACGAGAACAAATCTGTCGATTTCAATTTTTTGATCAAGCTTAGATCAGAAATTAGAAGACTTTCAGAACGGAGATATTAAACTAAATAAAAGTTGATTATTATTATTATTAACAGAAGATATGGAAAGTAAGTTCAAATTTTAAATTTGAGGTAGCTGGGGATGATGGGGTGAAACCTACAACACAATGGACACTGGGTAAAAACTTCCCCCTCGGTATCTTCATTGATATGTGTTTGTTCCATATCTACTTCAGTTCATTGTGAGAAATAATAAAAGTGAGATTCTATCTATTTCTTGGAACTGGATGATCTACCTAATAGGAATTGTCACTGTATTTCATGTCTAAACTTTTTATTTGAAATTAATATGGAAGCTTGTATAGTTGCGGAGGATGTTATGTGGTTGAGTTTGACCTTTCGTATGTTGACTACGTTGTTTTTGTGTCGGGGAAATCGCGATTCATCATCACAGCGTATACAGCGTGTATAAATTTCAAGAGTGAAAAATTTATAAATTGTGAATCGGAAAAATGCTGAATCAGGTTATTTTTCTTCTTGTTTGAAATACCTACAAGAAATATATATTTATATGAATACTGGGTGATTCAAATTTGGCTGAACGCCATAAAGATGAGTGAAATTGCGCAAGCGACAAACCAATATAATAAAAAGATAAAAAAGGGTTCCTGTCTTTCTTTAATAGTTATGATAGAAAGATCCATAGAGCGCTTTCACGTAGAAACGTTCCATGTACTATTACCATGGTATTTCGTTTATTCGTAACCATCATAAAATTTTTAATTTTTTGAATTGCAGCGATATTTCATTCTCATTTATATCAATTGATATGTTTCTCTGTACTTTCCTGAAATATCGCAAGTTGAGGTTGGATCGTGTTTCGGGTTATGAAAAATCGTCAGTGTAACAAACAAATGATCAGGAGAAAACATTTATTGCTTTTTTGCAGGATTTTAGGATAATTTCACGTCAATTTTCTAACAGGAATTTTATCAATCCACCACAATATTCTTGTCCAGAACATTTATTGAAAATTCTCAAATACAAGCAAATACAAGTTGGGTGACGATCGACTGTATTTGTCTCCACCTTTTATTTTCATCTTTTTTTTCTTTCTCGCTTGTGTTAATCGTATCCCTTCATTCTACTGAAAACAATATAGTCTTTCGGAATACCATTATTATTATCCAGTGCGGCTTTTTTTTAGTCCTCCTTTAGGCGGGGGGGGGGGGGCATCGATTAAAAATATCAAATGGCATAAGGGGTCAAGTGACACATCGTTGAATAGAGAATTGAATTTTGTTTTCAGCAATCTGAATTTTTTCGATTGTATTGAATTAGTATTTTCACAATTTCGATCTCTTTCAAGTAGATGTGCTCACAGCGCCATTTGTCAAGTAACTGTAATGTACCTTCACTCAAAAAATAGTATCGGTTATACCAATCAAAATAGTGTCTATACCATTGATCCACATCAAACCATTCAAATTTATCGAGGTAAGATTCAGATCTGCACTTATACTTGATATTTCGAGTTCATATTGTGAAAGAAGTATTACCGTGATCCAAAATTTTATTCTCTTTTCGAAGATGTGTCACTTGACCTCCCATGCATTTGCAAATATCAAATTGCTGTTCCACTTCGCGCCCTCTATGGAGCAATCACAATAGACCATTCCAGAACACGTGACATTTGTTTACAATGCAGTTGCGTTGTTATTTTTCATTGAATAAAATCAATTTTGTATCTCCTTTGCTCTAGTTTTTGAGAAAAGTTTATACATTAGTTGTTATAGTATTCAATGATAACAGAAAGAGACTGCTCAGTGGATTAATGCAATAATGTCGCTGTTGCGGAGTTCATATTTTGCAACACTATCGGGAGATGTTCTTGCACGATATTTGAAGAGAATTGAAGTGATGAATAACATTGATCCGTACACTCTTACAATTAGTGAATGTTTGACGCCCCAAACTGATTTACCCACTGTGACCATACTGGATTCAGTAGCTTATTTAGTGGAGACGCATAGCTACTACACAACGAAGCAGTTGAAAGCTATAAAAAGCTTGAAGGCCCATGAAAATTACAGCTCGGTGGCAATTCTGAAATTCATGGCGAAGAAAGTCAATGACGCTTTCGTTATTTTAAACAAGGTAAGCAATTTCTCAGATGATAAATTGTAATAGTGTTCGATCAACAATCTCTATCAGAGTTGAAGAACTATTCATAATTATTTATTGCAGGTTTTTCATTCACTGTGTTATTTGTCCTGCATGCTGAAACTAATACTATTGCGAATGGAAGCTCCATATTTTGCACAGATAAGTTATCGACGTGGATAGTTCCTCCTACAAAAAATTTTCAGATAATGAGGGTTCGTGATATGGATTGGGGTAGAAAAGTTAAGCCGATATCCAGCAGTGGGACTCTGTGTCATATAGAATTCTACCCCTCGTTTTATACAGTAGATTACTACTATCGCAAGCGACAGTCACATTATTTGGCACTCTGTGCTTCAGTCGCCTGCACATCGGGTTTGTTCGGCAACGTACTATCCGATTTAAAAGCATTTGCCAAATTTTGGTGATATTCTAGTGACATTTCATATTCTTGTGTCCAAAATTACTGTCATTGTCACGCATTTTTATTTTTAACGGCTGGTAGTTTCATGTGCTTTTCAATTTTATTCATTTTGAATAAATTGTGATATTATTGTTGCCTATGAACGGATTGAATTTATTAGCTCTGATGTAAGAAGAAAATATTGTGAGAAGACTCATGAGAGAAGCAACCATTTTTAATAGAAGACACGAAGTTTAAGAGGCCATGAGCGCGATCATATTTGGGACGGTTCTTTTGGTAAAAGAGTCGATAACTCAAAAACCATTCGTCGTATCGATTTCAAACAAGGTCAGGCTTCTAGAGGACTTTCGATACTATTTACCTACGTCTGCGGAAGCACCTCATGATGCTCTTCACAGATAATCGAGGTACCTGCAATTTCTCTTCTATCAAAATTTGAAGCAATCTTCATCCAATCGAAATGAATTTGGTATCAAATGAAAGGTAAAACGTTGATCGATGTACATGTTTTAATGGTTTTCTGAAATTATCTGTTCATCTACCCAAAAAAATTGCTTCAAAGTAAATGGAAATTTCAGTTTCCATTAGGTACAGCACGTACCTAGAATCTATCGTCCTTAGAATCCTGTCCTTGTTTGAAATCGATACGTCGAACCGTTTTCTAGTTATCAATTATTGACTCTTTTATCCTGAAAAGCGCCCCAAATATGATCGCTCTCATGGCCTCTCAAAGAACTCTTTAGAGTAAATAAGGATATTGCTCAATATATTTATAACAGTATCCTGCCTCAGATGAATCAATTGAATAACCCTATGGCCATACTCCCAAAAATTTTATTTTGTAGTGTCCTAAGTTTTTGTGCAACAGGAACATATCAAAGAGTAATAGGTAGAAGCCATGCTCTTTTTATAGCTCAGCAATGTTTATCGAGGCCCATATAAGAGGTGACCATTGCTATTGTAAATACTTTGTCAGAACAGTGGGTAAGCTTTCCACTTTAGCTGATCTTTCTGCAATTTTGCAGCTTTTGTCTTAGTTTTTGACTAAGTTTTCCAATATAATAGGTACCTAAATTTTAAATAAAGAAGTTAGTATAAATAAACACTAGGGCTAATCGATTGAGGCTCAGCACTATTACTGTACTTTTATGAATACTTATCTTTCTCCATTCTTCGACAGATTTTTCTTCAAAACCTAAGCTGTTAAGCTTGTAGCTCACAGTTTGCTACAGAGCGTGACCTTGTGCTTTGCCCTCTATTCACTTCACATCCTCATTATTTATTAGTTTTTACTATTTGCTTTCGAAATTGAAATAAATATATTTGACAACACTGACAGAATTGAATCGAAAGAAAAAAGTTGGGTTAAACATAGAAAACGACATGTCTCGACGTCTTGCTTTCTGGCTACTGGGATAGTCGAGTTTAGGCGATAATTTGTGTACACAGAGCACCAGTCATATGGAATTCAGTCGATAAGTGGAATTCAATATGACACAGAGTCCCGCTGCAGTTCCCAGTAATCCCATATACCATCAATGAATGAAGAAGAAAGAAAGGTACTCCTCACAAAACTTGCCAATATTGGAATTTATTCAGCAAAGAACCGTTTAACAGAACCGCTAGCTTCTGAGATAGCGAATAAAAGGAAATAGAGTTTCCAACTAGCTTCAAATAAAATAATAATTCTAATTTCCCCTTAATTATAAAGTTTTTATAAGGTCTGATTTGTATTTAGTTTTTCTAACATCTACAACAAATGAGAAATGTTCGAACCATCAGTATTGTTATCAAAAATGATAATATTCAGCTGCTTAGGTAATACATTAAAAAATATTAAAATTCAATGATAATAAAAATGTAGGTACAGAAGAATAAAAGTCAAAATATACTTCATTGATATATACTGGTTGGTGTACAATACATTTGTAGATGTAATTATATTACAATATTACAGGAATACAAATTTCAGAAGTCAAAAAGTATTTTGTGTGTGAATATTCAGAATAATTCAAGATTACAAAGACAAATTGCACATTAACATTTCCCAATAAAGGGGTATTTGTGATGGGACACATATTCATTATCGCACTACAAACAACTACAATTTTTTCCAAGGCACTCATATTATCTTTACTAGTGTATGATACCATCGATATACTCGGGAATACTTCAAGGAAGTGTACTCGGCCCCTTGATTTTTTTATTGTTCATTAATGATTTACTTGACCACATAAGCGACGGTGAAGTCTTCATGTATGCAGACGACACCTCCATAATTGTATCCAGCATAGACGAAGATGAAGCAATATCAAAAACAAAAAATGTCCTCCACGAGTTTGATGAATGGTGTCACAAAAATCGCCTGATGATGAACCACTCAAAGACTACGTTACTCAGATTCCATAGGCCTTCTGTAGAATTAGTAAATATCCAAAATTTAATATTTAAAGAACATATATTGCTATTCAGTACTAAAGGCAATTTTTTGAGCACGGCACTAGACGAAACTCTCAATTGGGACGAATGCATCAACAGTATTTGCTCGAAATTAAATAAACAGTACTTTGCAATAAACAACCTGAGAAGCTGCTTGAACGAAGATGGGTTAATCACCGTCTACTATGCCCTCGTCTACTCAGCAATCAGTTACAATATATTAGTGTATGGACTGGCATCTTCCAGTAGCAGAGTTTTTTTTTGGCACAAAAAAGAATAATCCGTTCCATGTTCAGACTAGACTATCGCGAGTCCTGCCGAAATGTGTTCAGAAAAAAGCAATTATTAACTTTCACGGGTATTTATTTATATAAACTGTTGCCATATATTTTCAAAAATAAAAACAACTTCAAGCTCAATAGTGATATCCATGACTACCCAACAAGACAAAAAAATCAATTCAGATTACAAAATGTGAGATACTTAAGCTATAAAAAATCGCCAAACTACGCTGGTGTGCAGTACTTTAACATTTTACCTAACAATTTGAAAAATTCAACAAGCCTGGTCAGATTCAAAAACAGACTAAAGTCGTTTTTGATTACGAATTCATTTTATAATATTCAGGAATGTATATCTCACTGTCAAATGAACTAAAAACGTGCTAATAAATGTGTGTTATTATGTAAAAACTCTAGTACTTTAAACCACTATTACTTATTTTAAATATGATGTGATATTGACTTATATACCTCTATACTATATGTGATATTTTATTCTTGTAGATATGTAACACTTCTCAACAGTAATTTCTATTTTTATGACTTGTCAATCCGATGAAAATTGGAAATTTTATGATCAATAAAACTGTCTGTCTGTCTGTCTGTCTATAGGAAGGGTTTCATGGAGGATCATGAATTTTTTCTTCAAATAGTCCATGACTCTCTCAACATTAACTATAATAATAATGTTTATTCATCATCAATCAATCAATCAATCAATAAGACATATATAGTTATGAGAACAAACAACGGATCCACTAAGGCAAAGCCAGGGCGTGGATTGTAAACATGTAGGTAAACAAACTTGTACTGTTACATTATAGATAGGATGAATAGCTCATTATATTTATAAAAAGTATAGATAAGTTTGATGTTACAACAATAATGTGAAGGCAATAAAATACAATATAATTCAATAATGAAATTAGTAATAAAGATGGGAAATATTATAAATGAATCAATTAAGTGAGAAAATTGAGATACAGGGACTATCCAAATATTGGATCAATTAATCTGTGAATAGCAAATCTATCCAGACTAAAGAGAAACTACTAATGAAATGTCTGAAACATACACGACCATTTCTCAGCTGCGTTTCTGTCCTTATCCATATCCATATCAAAGTCCTTATCCATGCATTACGACTGTCACTACATAGGTACTGCATTCAAATAGTCTCCTCGATTTGTTACAACGGCAGGAAATCTGTAGAATGATACCTCGTCCCTTTCAGCTCGCACAGAGCACTTCAGAACCGAAAAAAACGCTGGCATTTTCAATGATAAAGACAGTTTATTTGAGTTGGACTAGAAAACTTCCCGGTGAGTTTGCAATCACAAATACAATCTAAACGAATATTGCACTCTATTTCTGTAATCACTAGATACTGTCAATCACGTAAGTCAAAACTATTCTCAAATTTTGATATTAACACCTCAGCAATTACAAATATTACAATGAACTTGAAACGTAAACAAACTTTGTGTGCCCCTCAGTAAACATGGCTGACGTATCTGTTACGTCATTCTGGAATGGTCTATGTTTTTTATTTCAGAAGGCAAGTGGTACCATTTGAAACGGTCTTCGTCCAATAATTGTTTATAGAACCGTTCAAAACTTAACAGGAGGAGGGGGGGAACTATTATGAAAATCCGCACTGTGTGTCACCTTTTTGTACGTTACTCAAGTTATCATTTTTATATGTGTTCATTATGTATGCTATTCCGATGAATTTAACTCAGTTTGTAAATAAAGAATCAGCATTCCAGATTTGGTATTGGCATGAAATGGAGTGTTTTATTGTTATTTGTAGAAATCAGACCTGGTATTGTTATTACTGCATCAAAGTGCAATTAAGGTAGAAACTGTGGTTACTTTCGTATAACCTACTTTCAGTTTGGAATCGTTCAATATTCTCCATTTAAAATTATGTTCATGTAGTCGTATTTTACTTTCTAATGATGATTCACGAACATTATTGTCTCATTAGGTTTGTTTTCTTGAAGAATGCTCAACAACTGATATGTTTTCAAATGGTCGGAATTTGAGAGCAGATGCAACAGATTCTTCCATATAACACGCAAAATATCGATATCACAAATCATACAAGCGATATTTTGCATGGGGTCATATACAGGGTGTTCAGTAAAGAGACGGCCAAAATACAAGGGGTTTTTGGGATTTTTGAAAACCAGCTTTGTTTCGACGAAACAGGGCGAACAAAATTTTTGACAGTAACATATTATTACACTACATGTTATTATAAATGATGTCATCATTATGTATGAAATTGACGGGTCCATATTTTATTGATGGTAACCTCAACGTACAAACGTACATTAAGTTTCTTGATACAACTGTGAACCCCAGAATCACTCAACTACTTGAAGACGATGATTATCTACTCAGGTCACCTTTCAACTAGATGGAACTCCTCCACATTTTGTTGTACCTGTACGTCAAATTTTAGATGATAATTTCCCAAGGAGATGGATTGGAAGGCGAGGGCCAATACAATGGCATGCTGGATCTCCAGAACTATCACCGTTAGACTCCTTTGGGGGATATTTGAAATCCAAAACCCAGTTCTCTTGATGATCTACACAGAAAAGTTGGAGATGAGAGTCGTACTGACAACAGAAACGTACGAAGATATTTCGAAAATCGCTTATACTTCTGTATGGGAAGGTTCACATTTCGAACCTTTCATTTGATGATAACATTTCAGCTGGATAAAAACTAAAAATATCTAGATCAGTTTTTATTAAAACTTCTACAACATTTTATCGGCGCATCTTGCAAGATGTGCCCTTAAATTGTTTATAACGAGATTGTGCAAAAACTACACATCAGACAGAAAACATTTTGCGCAAAATTGTACCACATATTATTATCTATCAGTTTCCGCAATATTGTATGTCCAGCTTCAGATTTATAAAAATTATAAATTTTTGAAGAATGGTCTCTTTTTCGAGGTTTTCCCGAATTTTCTCAGTATGAAAATCCATTTTGTAGATTTTATAAATCTCTACAAAAATTCCCTTGACTGTAAAACGATTCATATTTAGTCATATTTAGAACAGTCATTGCCGACCGATGATGAACCATTTACTCCCATATACACCTACTACGTAGGCTTATTACGGCAAGTACCTTTCATGAAAACAACTACTTCCCTGGCTAAGACTACGACGGGTATTGAATGAAATCTAACAGATACTTAACCCGGAGATTCGGAGTGTTCTTCTTCTGCTCGCTTGGAGCGGCCTAGAAACCGCTTCATCGCGTGAACCAGAAGTGACCAAACAGCGGAGTGTGTAATGATTTGGACGGGGAACAGATGGCTTCGGAGCTGTCTGTGTTGACATACCCTTGCACTGATGAGAGGCAACAACCTCGGAACTAGTCTGCAGGTGGTCACCCTCTCCAAATCAAAACATAATTGTGCTGGTTGGTCACATAGGGCACTTGCAAATGCGTCCTATGATGCTTTGAGGAACGTTGCACAAGTATCTGTTAGATTTAATTCAATACCCGTCGCGGTCTTAGCCAGGGGAGTAGTTGTTTTCTGACAGGTACTTACCATAAATAGCCTACGTAGTAGGTGTTTATGGAAGGAAAGGGTTCATCATCGGTCGGCAACGACTGTTCGTTACTAAACGATCTCCCAAATGACTCTTTTCTCACAATCTTTGAGATATTTCTAAAAAACAAAAAAAAATTTTCACAATTGCTGGTTTAAAAAATTCCACGAAGCGATTTTGCTGGAGCGAAACCTGGGGTTTTTATTAACGACCTATCTTATAAGAATTAGTAATGACCATTTGTGTCTTTTATTTTGAGTAGGAAAAAACCTCTATAGCTTGGTCTACGTAAATAATCGACCAATTAAAGGATCAGAGGTGGAAATCGAAAAGCGTGCTTGATAACAGCAGTTCAAATGCATGTTTGCACTATTGACTTTGGAATCATCCTATGACTAAAAATATATCGTCATTAGGAAGACACATTACACCCATCAAGACTTCCGTTAATGATTCCTCTATCGAAATCTCTATCACAGAATTGGACTGCCGTTAATGCTTTTGATAAGCTGGTACCGTTAATGTCCTATCCGTTACATTTAACGACATAATTTCTTCAATGCTGTAAACTGATTTCGAATAAGGTTAATACAATCTAAGATTGAGTGAGGTAACACCGCAACAAATTCAACTTGACCTTCTGCATTCGAAGTGCATAATGTGAAAGAAGTGTGAGGTGAATTGTTAATTATCCGCTGGGAGGTATTCCGAGAAACGTGATATCTAGCAAGAACCCGTTGATTAAGTGGAGATTAATTAAAGTCAATTGTTTCTAATTGTTTGGAAGTCTTCGATATAAGTGCATCTTGCAACTTTGCAAGTGCGCCGATTTAAGGGAAATCGTCGTATTCAAATTCTGTAAACGGCACCTGGAACTAGAGATCAACATCTACAATTTGTTTTTTTTTAGATTTTCACTTCAGAAGTGAGAAATGTGTTGAAAATGTTACTGAAAGTTGATCAATACGCTTCAAAGTGCGTCCGAAGTCACCCGAAGTCGCACTAAAGTTAACTCGAGTTGAGTTCGGGCGACTTCAGGAGCACTTCGAAGCATTTAGAGTAACTTCCAGTGACATTTTCAAGACATTTTTATATCTACTTCAAATCGCCGTTTACAGAATTTGAATAAGATCATTTCCCTTAAATGTTGAAAGATTTGCTCTTAAATTTTTTTTTTTTCATTGGTGTTTTTGGCATCGACTGCTATGGTCATAAGCTACGTGTTCTGGATAGGCCTTGTTACTAACTCCATGCGCCACCTCAGGAGCAGCAATGTTAATTGGAACGCAACAGTGAATCGTGCAGGACTCACCCCAGTTCAGCCACGAGATTTGAATAATTTAATCGGTCAAATTAAATCAAAAAATCCCAGCCGTAACTGGGGCTCGAACTCCGAACCTTTCGACCCAGAGACGGACGCTCTAACCACTGCGCCACGCCCCGGCCCTTAAATTATTAATAACGCAATTGTGCAAAAAATACACATCGGACAGAAACCATCTATCAGTTTCCGCAAATTGTTTGTCCATCAGCTTCAGATTTATAAAAATTATGAATTCTTGAAAAATGGTCTCTTTCCGAGTTTTTCCCAGATATCTCAGTAAAAAATGCACCGATCTAGTCGTATAAAAAACCATTTTGTAGGTTTTATAATTCTCTAGAAAAGTTCGGTCGACTATAAAACGATTTCTACAATACTTTTTGATATATTCGCTAAAAATTTTATTTTTTTTTCACTATTTCTTCTTTAAAAATTCCACAAAACGATTTTGCTAGGTCCAAAACCGGGGTTTTCATTCACGAACTATCTTATCAAAAGTTTGCGTCTTTTATTTTGTGTCTCATTTTTATCTACAGCTTGGCATAAAGTGTATCCATGATTTTGCCTTGGTGGCCGTGCTGGTAGAGCCTTTGGAGCGAATCCCCGCATGGTCATCGGTCTCGTGCATGGCATCACACGTTAAAAGTTAAGGGCTGCGTCTTCCCTAGCTCACACAAGTCTCTCGAAGACTTCCGAGGGTTGCGCGTAGGGGTGCAATCAGTTGACGGAAATAACAATTTTAAAACAACAACAATTTTTGAAATCCTTCGATTTTGAGAAACAAATTATGTTGCTTGAAAACTAGACGACATAATTTGTTTGGAAAAAGTGAATGCGTTACCAAAAATCAATGAGTCGCTTCAGAGCGATAAATAATAATAATAAGAGTACTTACTCTACTTTCTGATGGCCTTCGCTGAATATTTGGGATCATAAATATGTAAATAGTAGGTATACGTACATTGAGTTTTCCAATACTTTATTCCCCGAGATTCAGAATTAACAACGTTATTTGTTAATTTTCACCAGTACCATAATATTTTTCTAAAACCGGGACAAAAAACAGTAATGCGCATTACGGACTAGTCTGAACTTTTTACAACAATTTTGGCATATGAGATTAGCATTCTAGAATAAGTAGTATAATATATATTTCTATGGACATGAGTGCGTTTGTCGATATGTCCAAAATCAAACTAAGTCAAAATTTTCTATCATTTTGTGAGTATAGTACTACAAGTGAATAAAATTGTCGCATTTTGGAAGTGAAAATCAAGAGAATATTAGAAAAAAAGTTAAAAAGTTAGTTCCACAACACACAAAGAGTAGAGGGTATGTGGAGACAATTTTTGAAGTTTTGCTCTGAAAATTTTTATGATATTATCTATCAATCTGTTTCGATTCAAGTCTGTGCATTTAACATGAAGAAAAAGAGCTCAGGTGACTATGAGGAGGGTGTTGTAAAAGTTATGTGGAATAGTACAGCAAAACAGTTCGAAGAGATGTTTTTCAATAATTATACTATTAAATTGTATCCCTAATTTGCACCTGCCAGAGCAGCTCGTGATTTTGCAATGCGAAGAAAATTGCAGAGGGATGCTTTAAAAATAATCAATTTCACTGGCACTAACTAACGAAGAATTTAGTAAAATTATAGAAACTGGCAATGAAGATTGTCCAGATGGTCTGCAACTGAAAAAAATTTATGTCACGGACCTTGAAGAAGTAACCACTATTTTATAGAGAAAATTAATAACGAGGGTATTTTGAGTGAAAGGATAGAATACAAAACAGTTTTTTCGAAAACAGCTCAAGGGGGTTCAAGAAAATCAAGTGACTAGTTACAAAATATAACAACCAAGAAATTTGTTTCGTTCTCCCGTTCGCTTATTCAAAAATCTATTAGAAAAAAGAGGTAACAACATAAAAACTGAAAGATTATTTCAAACCTCTAATCCAACTTGGATCAACCTGACTCTAAAGGTACAAACATTATTTGGAGGCATCTCAATTTAAAAATTTCAAATAGAATGGGGGGTCAAATTACACATCGTTGAAAAGAGAAAACAAACAAATGCATTTTTTTGATTTTCGTTAATACGTTTTTTCACAATTTCGAATTCTTTGCCTTTTGAAATATACAAGATGATGGGCCACCAGCGTCATCTGTTTAGTAATTGCAATGTATCTTCTCTCAAAAAGTAGTTTCGGTTATACCATTCAAAATATTTTTTGTCCCAGTTTTCCACACCAAATGGTTCAAATTTATCGAAGTAAGGGTACCATTATTCAATCTGGGTTTGTTGGTAAGATACCAGGAAACAGTCTTATATCCAGCTATGTTTGAATTCATTATTGAGTCAACAGCAAGCTGTACGTTTTCCAATGAGCGCATAAAAATATGAATACAGCGGCCCAGGTATTGAACCTTGAGGTACGCAGTGTTTCACAATTTCAAGGAGGGTTATTGCTATTGTCAAGGACGACTTGTTTCTTTCACAGAAATAACTTCGGGAAAGCGCTCTGGCAATTCCTCCCAATTCAGAGAATTCTTATTTATAGAAAAATATAGTGAGACACGCAATATCCTACCTTATAGAAATACCATCCAATTCATATAGATATATCAAGGTGATATTCAAGTTCATTTCTAATTTGAAAACAAAGAGGGCTGTCACAGAAGGCCAGGGCGTAAACTCGGGAATAAAAATTCCATTCCATTGGTAGATTTCAAATAAAACATGTACCTAAAGAGCAACATTTCTTTAATGTCATTAAAAAAATCGTAAATCTACCTTCTTGAACAGCAAGCAATGAGTAATAATGATTCTCCTTTGACAGATAAATATAAAGATAAAACATTATAAAAACAATTCTCTGTGACCGTGTTTTTATCAAATTGTATATCTCTCAAGAAAGTGTGACTCATGGTGATGAAAGTTCTTGAGTCGAGTAGGACAAAGAAAGAGAAACCGATTATTTATGAGATGAGTAATATTTGTAATCGGGACTTCTGAAGAAAAATATTTTAATGGAAAAGTGATATTTTCGAAAAGTTTCCTTTAGATTTCGGTCATTGATTATTGTGTACAGGGGCGTTTTATCCATAAGGCTGGTTAGGCTAAAACCTCAGGCGCCGCAGATTTTAGGGGCGCCAGCAGATCCTCGGAAAATGCAAAAAGTTGGCAGCGATGGGAACGAAATCGGAGGATTCAACCAGTCATGTTCGTTTACTGAACAACATCAACTTTTCCAAATATTGATGTGGCTTTGAGAACTTTTTTGTGTATTGCTGCAACAAACTGTTCAGGCGAAAGGTCGTTTTCAACTTTTCTAGTTTTCTTCGGATATGTTTCTTAGGGCCAGTCTTTTCAGTTCCAGTTAAACTCCAGATTAATTAACTAATGGTTAGAATATTATCCTTCAAACCTCTTTTGAAGAATGTCATTCACCATCTAAACTATTAGTTAGTTATCTGGAGTTTAACTGGAACTGAAAAGACTGGCCCTTAGTCTGTTCATTTCAATTAATGCGTCATTGTTGTACGTCGCTTTCCCGTTAATTTTCTACAATCTAGTTCTTCAATGAGGAGATCTTCCAGTGACTTGACCCTACTCAAAGCCACATATGTTTGGCCAGCAGCGAAGAGTATTGTGCCTAGATACAATACTACCCTACATTTTGTGTACTGTGCAAGCCCAACATAATATAATTGGCAACAAACAATATTTTCTTTCGTTTTAATCTTCATCGTCCGAAAAATCAGGAATTTTTACAGTTTTCTACGCATTCTCAATATAGATAGGAGGGTAAATTTTTTTAAAACTGTATTATTCGTTGGTTAGATATTTTTCACTATTTTTACTACAATTTTGCTTTCGCAAGTTTTCGCAACTTTGTTAAAAAGAGGAGAGGGAGCGAGCCCACCGGCAGACATATTTTTTGTCGTAATTTTCCATGTATGAAACCGTTAGATATTTTTCGAATTTCTAAGCATACTCTATCTAGCTTTCGAGGGGAAAGAGGGGTGAATTTTTCTTAAACCGTATTATTCAATGGTCAGATAATTTTTACTATTTTCACGGATTTTTTCGATTCCTTAGCGAGTTTTCTCTATTTTTTTCCTGTCAGAAGAAAAGGGGGCGAGCTCCCCAATCGATTTTTTTTCATCATTATTTTCCAAGTCCAAAACTGTTGAAACATTTTCCGAATTCCTTCGTGTTCTCTATCTAGCATTTGAGTGGAGACAGGGAGGGTGACACTTTTTAAAAACCATATTATTCGACGGTCAGACATTTTTCACTATTTTTACGGATTTTTCCGATTTTAATTTCTCGAGATTTTCAACTTTTTTCGAGAAAAGGGGGAGGAGTGAGCCCCCTACCTAATTCTTTCTTTCGCTGTAATTTTTGACGTCCAAAACGTCAAGAAAACTTCCGAAACCCTACGCGTTCTCTATGTAGCTTTCGGGGGCAGAGGGGGCAATTTTTTCGAAATTAATATATTGTCATCGGAACTGAACCAACATGTAAAATTTTAATTCCATAGGATGAGACGAAGTGGATCTTATTCAGCTTGCAAGATTTGTGTCTATCTAACACACACACAGAGCAAGCTTTTAAATTTTAATTAAAAAGGGTGAAAATTATTTGAGGAGCTCATTAGAAAATTCCAAAAATAACAATCTCTGTCTGTTCTCAATTGAGTCAGAGATTTTAGATGAAATCGATTTTTCACATATTGTGAAGTTTGATGCGAGTTAGTCAAGAAAAATGTCTTTTTGAATCCAATGCTACTAACCAAAGAATTTGTTTGATTTCCTTTGTTTTTTTTTCTGTTCTGCGCGTACCTTTATCGTTTTGTTTCAGATTATGTTGTTGTATGTTTGTGGTATAAAGGTGGAGTTTGAAGCTAGTAAATAAAATTAAAAAAATTGAGTACAATTAATCAACCAGCCAAAATGCTACTAACCAAAGAATTTCTTAATTTATTTTGTTATTCTTGTTCTGTTCCGTTCTGTATGTACCTGTTTATACAGGGTGGGGCAACGAAAACGAAACAGATCGAATATCTTCAAAACGCATGTGTTGTGAATAAAATGCAAAAACTGGTCGATTTTTAATGCAAGGGGGACATCTTCCTATCATAACATCAACTGTCATACCTCTCCCCCCACCCCTTGGGCACCATCACCCAAACAATTTGAATAGGGAAAGTAGTAAGTGTGACACATCATTGAAAAGGTAATTTCATAAGGAATTCAGCCATGTCAATTTTTGCTACCTAACTTTTTATTTTGGCGCCCTGTTGCGAGAAAAATAACTGTTCCGTATTCCAAATTATAATACTGCATTTGCAAGCTATTTTGACATAAATTCGGTGACAGTGCATTATGGAATTTTTCTAAGAGAAGAAACAAAATGGCGGCTCCAAAATGGCGGAGATGATGCAATTTAGGTCCTATTCGATTCAAAATTGATATGTGGTGGTTTTCAAGATCGGAAATTATGATTTGTTCGTCATTGCAAAAAAACAAGATGGTGGCTCCAAGATGGCGGACAAAATTTGTAATTCTGGTTCGATTCGAATCAAAATTGATATGTGAGGATTTTCAATTATGATATTTTTGTCAATGCAAAAAACCAATATGGCGGACGAAATTGGTAATTGTGGTTCGATTCGATTCAAAATTGGCATATGAAGGTTTTACAAGTTTCCAGTATGACTACAGTGAATTAATTGAATTGATGAAAAAAAGATTTTATACAAATTAGGAAATAATATTTTATTCAAATGTGTGACGTAGGTTATTCTGTGCGTAACAGAATCAGAATTTTACAACGCCTGAAAATTCCTAAAAATCTTCACATACTAATTTTGATTCAAATCGGACCAGAATTACAAATTTCGTCCGTCATCTTTGAGCCACCATCTTGTTTTTTTTGCTTTGATGAACAAATCATAATTTCCGACCTTGAAAACCACCACATATCAATTTTGAATCGAATCGGACCGTAATTGCCATTTTGTTTTTTCTCTTAGAAAAATTCCATAATGCACTGTCACCGAATTTATCTCAAAATAGCTTGCAAATGCTATATTATATATAATTTGGAATACGGAACAGTTATTTTTCCCGCAAAAGGGCGCCAAAATAAAAAGTTAGGTGGCAAAAATTGACATGGCTGAATTCCTTATGAAATTTCCTTTTTAATGATGAGTCACACTTACTACTTTCCCTATTCAAATTGTTTGAGTGATAGTGCCCAAGGGGTGGGAGGAGAGGTATGACAGTTGAGATTAAGATAGGAAGATGCCCCCCTTCACAACACATGCGTTTTGAAGGTATTCGATCTGTTTCGTTTTCGGTGCCCCGCCCGGTATGTTATTTATGTTTATGTTTGCCAACTCAAGGATATGTGGTTATGAGAATTTTTTTTTTTTTGGAATCATGTTATATGTTTTTGATCTTCAATCTGTATATACCCTATGAACATATTTCTTCTGTGTTTCTATTTATGAGTATCAATAAGATATACAGTGCGACGCTAAATTGTGGAACAAATTCATCATTTCTGAATATAAAGATATTTCGGAAAAATCCTTGGAGAGGTCGATTTTCATTTTCGATGGGCCGATTTTTGAACCCCACCCAAAATATATAGGGTTATCCGCAATTGAGTAAAAATGACTTTGGTGATATTTTTAAATTGGACACCCAGTATATTTTTCCATATTTGGTTAGGGATCGTCATTACGAATCCAGTTTTACCAAGTTTGATGGGATTATGTCAAACGGCTGCGGAGATATGGCCAAAAAACTTCCTTGTATGTCTAATGAGTATGACTGCGAGACTCCACACGATTCAGAAGGTTAAAAGTCTCTGTCGCACTCATTGGGTATATGGAGAAGTTTTTTGGCCATATCTCCGCAGCCGTTTGACATAATCCCATCAAACTTGGTATCACTGGATTTGTAATGACGATCCCTAACCAAATATGGACAAATATACTGGGTGTCCCATTTAAAAATATCACCAAAGTCGCTTTTCCTCAAATGCGGATAACCCTATATATTTTGGGTGAGGTTCAAAAATTGGCCAATCGGAAAAGAAAATCCACCTGTCCGAGGATTTTTCCGATATATCTTTATATTCAGAAATAATGAATTTGTTCCATAATTTAGCGTCGCACTGTAGCTACCATTGCATTTGCTCCATTTGCTCGTATTAACCTAGTAATCTTATATGCCCTTTTTTAATAATATTTTTTCAATTCTGTGACACAAGAATTTCACTTGCTACAGGCCCCGATTAATTTTTAGCCTCAGGCGCCTGTAACCCTTAAAACGCCCCTGATTGTGTACAGGAGTACAGGAGAAGTATATGTTTGAATGTTTTCATTTGCACTTTATTGTAGACAGAAACTGTAATGTAGGTGCTTAAGAAATACACAGATCATTCATGTGGCAAAATGGTATGCGGAAAGAGTCAGTAGAAGTTATTACGCGTGTGGAGTTTAGCCACAGTATATTCTGCTATTGTTAAACCATTGCAATTCAATTTTTATTGTATATTTGCTATTAGTCGGAGTACAGGGTGACGGGTGAGTTGTTGTAATCAAATAACGGACACAGCATCTAATAAGTAACCATAACCATATATTTACACATGTTACATAAAAACACTTAAACTTCATGTAAACCCATGAAAAAATTAACGGCAAGTTTAAACATTCTGAAAAAAATTCGAGTTATTCCGGCATTCAAATTGAATAATTAGTTAGATGTAGAAGAA
The DNA here is from genome assembly GCA_944452925.2 of Chrysolina oricalcia. Lineage (NCBI taxonomy): Eukaryota > Metazoa > Arthropoda > Insecta > Coleoptera > Chrysomelidae > Chrysolina > Chrysolina oricalcia. The sequence goes on along the minus strand of OX101808.2, from coordinate 36,910,882 downwards.
AATCTGATGAACAGTTTTTGAGAAAAAAAATAAAAACCTAATTTTTAGAGGTTTTTTTGAGTTTTCCCAAAAACCATTCATCAGATTTCATTTAAAATATCATGACATATCAATGTCAAGATAAAAGATAATCACGATTTTTTTCAGAATCTTTAACAACAACGTTCTCTCACAATTAAAAAAAATTCTGAAAATCTTGTTATAAAATCGAAGACAGTTGAGAAGAATCGCTTTTGCAAGTGATATTTATATGAAATTTAGAAGACTGAACATTGAGGACCTATTCATACTATTTTCAGACATAAAATCAAACGATTTATATTTTTAATAGTAATTTTTAAAATCTCAAACGGTGAATCGCTCCTGTAAGTGATTCCTCTGTATTACATGAACGGAAATACAAAAATAGTTCTGCTACTGTCCACAAGGTATTGCACAGAATTATTGTACTGTCATATTTACTGTACAGCGTTGCCAATAGTTCTATACAGCGGTAACCAATGTAATTTGTTTAACTTTTCGAAAATGAAAGTAACGTCGATAGGGGTTTGTCAGTTCATCAGTTGGGTGTTGGATTGGTCCGCCTAAAGCCTAGGAGTCCTTGGACACAATTGAAGAAGTATGTAAGTAAGTTTTTTGTTTTGGGATTTGAAATATCAGTTCTGGAAATGAAACAGAAAGCAAAATAGAATTGAATAATAATAATAATAATCGTAATAGCGTCTTTATTGTCCATTCCAATTGTTTTTGAGTAACATTATTTAATATACATGAAAAATAACGGCATAATCAGGGTTATTCAGGTGACCATTGAAAACGGAACAACATTGACTGTCAATCAATTATTGCCAACTTTTCAACGTTGACTAAAATTTCCTATTCGGGTGACCATTGAAAACAAAACAACGTTCACTGGAAATCAAAATTGTTTATTTTTCAACGTTGTTTTAATTTTCCTATTCAGGTGACCAACATTATTGAATTTTTATCAACCTCTTGTACAAACACTGTTGGTTATTTGGCAAGTAGATTTGGTACTTGCTATCAGCTATTCAACGTTGTTTGTCAGTAAAATGGCGAATAATGGTTTTATTCTGCTAAATGAATGTTGCCAATGATGATGAAGAAAGGTAAAGAAAAAGTTTTCACAAAAAGAATTCCTATTTTTAGAATAAATCAAATAATAATAATAAATGGCTTTATATTTATCTTAGGGATGTCTAGCTAAGTTATCCTTCCATATTCACATTACAGAACAGAGTTTTGAGGAAGGAATTGAGGGATCAAAGCGATCCTTTAAATATGAATGAGAATCAATTTTGTGTATCGCCTATCAAGGGACATGGTGAGTCAGTTGATCGAGACTCTGGAACCTCACTTACCTCAAGGAGTGAGGGAGGAATTATTGATCTCTAACAAATTGAAAGTAAATATTCTTGTTTAACAGAATTTATTTTTGTCATTCCTGTATAAAAAAGTTATATGTAAATTAAATAAACTTATATGATACTTTACTTTTCCACTTCACTGTTTCCCTATATTTTGGTCCTATAACAAAAGTTGATTTCTGCTTTCTTTCTGGCTTGTGTAGACCAAGATCAGTAATTTTCATGCCAACAATTATCAACTTATTCAGAATACTTAGTAGCCAATTTTCCAAGTTAGGTATTCCTATTATATATTATACCTATTTCTTGTAGGTACCTGAATATTTCTCTAGCTTTTTTATGGTTTCACTAGTCCATTCCAGAAAAGTCTATTGAAGAGACAAACCAAAATGACCAAAATTCTCCTGCCTTATGCCATTCTTTTTGATTTCTCATTGGTCCCTTCAAAGTGTTTAATTCATTACACATTTTAGCAAATTCGTCATCCAGAATTTTTCCCCCCACTTTGAATTTTTCTAAGTATTGGAGGTATACTTTGTATTGCTCTGCACTGGTTTTTTTAGATTTCGCTTCAAAAATGAAACATGTTCATTGATTTTCAAAAACATGTATTGAAATCAAATTCTGGTACAAACTAGTCGTTATTCCTGTGAATAATTTTAAAACAAATTCCGATATAAATAATAAAGTCTCTATTCTCCTTATGATATACAACAAACACATTTCAGGTATTGATCCTCACAGAGCTTCATTTAAATTGAAAGTTAGTTTAGATGAACCCTCTCGTAAATATCACAAAATCTATGAATACTACTGGCCACATTATCAAGTGCTCTGGCAATATTTTCCAGTCCTTTTCTCTCCATCTCCTGTCCATCTTGATATGCAGTGAGCAGAGGATTTTGGGGCGATTTTTCTGTTTTTGTGGAACTGTTGGTGCCTCCACTTGAATCACCGAAATATCCTCATTTTCAGATAGTCTTTCCTCAGTTTCACACATTGTTGCCTCATCTGCAAGTACAAATTCAGCAGCAGCTGCAGTTACTCCTTCAGTATCTGATACACCAGCTTCCCTAATTTCTTCCAGCTTCAGGCAGTTCAAAACCTGCCACAGCCACTGATCCCGTTAGCTATAAGATCTTTTTCTCCAGGCTAGTCAGTTCTTTTTTCTCCCTAGCCCTTTTACTGACAGCACTTTTCCACTCACGAAATACCTGTAATATGAGAGTAATAAAAATATATTCTCTTCATACCACACAGATCATTATAATTCACTCACCTTTTTCCAGTCATGACTGCTAAAGTGGGGCCATCGCCAGTGGCGTTTAATTCCTCAGTCATTTTCCCGTATTTCTGATTTTCTTTTGGGGTCATCCCAAGGGTTTAATTTACCCATTCTCAAAATGTATTTTTTTTCCAAGTAGTTCACGTATATTTTTAAAACGAAACGAATCGTAAATTCGTAAACAAAAACAAATTCCAAAAAAAGTCAACATGAAGTTAGCGCCAAAGCATAATTTTGGTGTTCCGTGAATAAAATAGCCAACATCAACCCCATTGTTATTTCAACGTTGAAAAAGAGTCATCGTTGGGAATGAGTGGTCACCTGAATAGGTTACTTTGCTCAACGTTGAAAACATGCATTGAAAAGTAGTTGGCAATTAATCAATGTTGCCTCGTTTTCAATGGTCACCTGAATAACCCTGAATAGGCAGAGTTCAGCTTACAAGGATGAAAAATATTGATAAAAATAAATTATAGTGAGTTGTCCATATTAGCTGCTCTTTGTGAATTTCACCAACAATATTGTTGTTTGTGCTAAAAGTAAATCTAATCTAAGCAAGATCAAGGACGGACTGACTATATCTATAACAAACCCATGGGCACTGCAACCCCGAATATCAGAAAAACCAACGAAATGAATACAATAAATAATATACAGGTGAACCGGAAAAAAGCGGCAATAACAAAGATTCTTAAGATCTCCTCCCACAGGAAAACCGACGGCACAAGAATCATCAATAAACCAAAATCTAAGAAAAAGAATGAACCAGCTTTAAAGAAAATGGTCGCCATCTTTGGAAACACTAAAAACGATTGAAAAGATAACCCCTTTTAGAACAAAAGGAGGTCTCTATCCATGTTAAACCTGTATGTTCTGCAAATCAACCGAAATTTGCAAACAAGGTAAATACATCACTGTTTCTGAAAAATGTGGTGTACGCACCTATTTCAAAACTGAAGACTCCGCAAATTTTCCGAAACTTGCAGACATGATTCGGCAAGGGGGTTAAGTTCGAAAAACGAGGTCTCCTCCCAATACAAATATGAGGGCGCTGCAAATTTCCTGAAATTTTCAGACAGGACACAGCAAGGAACGCTGAATTCGAATAATGAAGTCTCCGAGGTCTCCACCCAACAAAAACCAGAGGCACCGTAACTCTCACCAAATTCACCAGACGGTGCGATCTTTTTTCATTTTCAGATGTGCAAGTCTGAATGATTGAGGCTCGTGTCGGATGGGAATAATCCTTCACGATTCACTGTTGCATTAAAAATTAACAGTGCTGCTCCTAAAGTGGCGTATAGAGTTGGTAACAGTAACAAGGTCTACCAGAACACATGGCTAAACCATAGCAGTCGATGCCAAAACACCAAGAATCCGTGAGCTATTTCGCAGTACTCCGAATAATGTTGAGATTTGGCAATATTGCATTAGCAGTAGGGTTGACCGTTGCAGAAAACTGTAATTTATATGGAAATATTATAAAAGATCGCTGTAACTATGGTATGAAAAACATATCTTGTCAGTGCCATCTTGCAGTTCAGAAACGCGAAATATTTGACTTTACATGAACCTTAACGATAAAAGTATATACAATTGGTAAAGAATTACTATCAAGCTAGACCAGATAAATTTTAGTCGAGGTGCTCGAAAAACGGAGAACATCCCGGATTGAGAACTGAAGGACAACTCCATCTTCTCTCATCTTTCAAACCCCTGTTTTCATTGCAGGTCAGAAATAAAGAAAAACCCAGCCTACATCATTCCAAATTTCCCAAATTGTCCGTCCGGCTTACGGAAGGGTCCTATAAAACTAATAGCTGGTTTCGCATCGTAGGTAATCCGATTACTCGAAATATAACTATGAAATTACCCATATTCCCATATTTCTCCATAATAAACATTTATAGTCGGACAAAGGCCCCATTTCTATTATGTTTGAATTTAAGAAAGAAAAAGAAATAAATATGAAAAATTAAGATAAAGATTATTTTCTTTGCAAATAAAAATTTATTGTTGGTAAAACCGCTACAGTTACAATAGATAAGACGTGTCAGAAAAAGTACAAACATACAAGTATACATACAGAAATACACACAAGTTTGTAGCATTTGCAATTACAATTACAACAAATGTTTTCAACACTAATTTACTCCACCATCAAAGTTGAGAGAATAATAATTTGAAGAAATGTTCCTATAAAATATTTGAAAGATACCTTACAAACTCGGTAAGAAGATTATAAAAATATTGATATACGAGTTTGCTCTGAACTTTTTTTTTAAACATGTCACTAGCTATACTTTCCTTGAGAGACACTGGTAGCTTGTTAAAAAAACGAATTGAGAGTATCTATAAATTACGAATATTTCACCACTTTGCCCATCTCCAAGAAATGATCTCCGAAACACCATTTCAAAATACATACACTGCTGGTCAATCCTATCTTGGCCACAGTGTTTAATAAACAAGTAAACGCAAACAGTCTCCATTGGCAACTTCGAACCACAAGTTAGGATTCTTGTTGTTTTTTACTAATAGATTTGGATTATTCAAGAGTGTGTTTTCATTTGATATCATTCAGAATTTGAAAAAAATATATTTTCATATTGGCAGCTACATAAAAAAATATCTGGTCATAGAAAGTGGATAAAAACTCCAGCATCAAAGTTGAGAGAATAATTTTGAAGAAATGTTCCTATATAAAATATTTGAAAGATACCTTACAAACTGGGTAAGATTATAAAAACATTGATCTACGAGCATTGCTCTGAAGCTTTTTTTTGAACATGTCACTAGATGTACTTTCCTTGAGAGACAGTGGTAGCTGTGTCAGTCTGATCAGTCCAAACAGGTTACTATCGGACAGGGTTCCTAAAAATTGAACATGATTTGAAAACTCAAACACCGAGTTATTGAAAGAAAAATAAGATGGTGGTTTGTAAATAGTGTGATATTCAATACATAACGTTTTCTTAATATTTACTAATACCCTGTTCCTAGAAGACCAATTATTGAATTTCATGAATGTGGTATGTATTTTTTGTGATAGAGTACTTTCCGAATGATCATTGATAAGCAAACAGGTGTCATCTCCATACATTAGTACATTTGCTCGAGTAATGTAGTAGGATAGATCATTTATAAATAATAAAAAATTAATGGACCGAGGACACTTGAGGTGTTCCCAAATCAGCGTCTCATTTAACCCTTTCGCTCACCGTGTCCCCAAATAAGGACAACCTATTCAAACATTATTTATGTTGAACTCTGTTTGTTTTCACTGCAATCTTCTATCGCACTCTGGTCAGGATAGTATATTATTTCGAAAGAACACATATGCAGCCATCTGTAGAATATAGTAAGAAGGTAAAATTCAAATGAAATAAGCGTTTCTAGAAGTCTGCATATATGACCGTGTAGAGCTTTGTTCTGTAATTCTTCTTGGTGACATTCGAATAGTGAGAACTGTCAAATAAAGTCTATTGTGGAGAAAACTTGTTGAATTTGGATTAATAATTAGTGTACCATTCGTTTTTCGTATATTTTGAACTCTAAGATTGTTATAGTATGGTGTACTGTTTTGTGGACATTGTGAGTCAACGGTAAAATCAACGTAACCTTTTTATATATCACTATGATATATTTCAGTGCATAAAAAATGGCCAGGAGACCAGTCCTCTCACTGACGAGGAGCTATTGCAAATAATTTAACGAAGTTTATCAGATAAAGTTTCTGTTGTCCAGAAAACAGGTAAACCACTTATTAAGGCAACCACATATACCTAAGCAGTCCAGCTCTAGTTAAATCGAATAGTATAGACACGACAGAGCTTCCATCATCCAATATATCATGACTATATTGTGTTTTCTGTTGCTACAAAAGCCATGTTGGCAATTTGTTATTTTCGGAAAGGTGTTTAAAAAAAGCAAAACCCTATTTGAAACTACTTTTTCAATTATCTTTGAGAAAATACTTAATAAAGATATAGGTTGATCATCTTTTTTGTGTAATAAAATGCCGTTACTCGTCTTAAGGCTAGTTGGAAATATACCTTATGCAATAGAGATATTTATTACCTATATGTGGCAAAATAGGAGCAATTATTGTCTTATTGTTGTTGTCCTATTGTTATTTCCGTTATCCGATTGCACCCCTTCGCACAACCCTCAGAAGTCTTCGAGAGACTTGTGTGAGCTAGGGAAGATGCAGCCCTCACTTTTTAACGTGTGATGCCATGCACGAGACCGGTGAATCGGTGGATCGAACCCACGACCCCACGCATGCGTAGCGAACGCACTACCAGCCGAATACCACGGCAATTATATGTTTACATTCTTCTATTACAGTAATGGGGATTTCATCCATACTAGTACATTGTTAATTAGGTAATTTGGTAATTACGTCTATAATGTGTCTTTCCTATATTTACTACAGATATACAAAAGAAAATTGATAATAATCATCATTATCATAATAACACAACTAGAGATGCTGACCACTTGTATGACCTCCAAGGTACAGGCTTGCAATATCGTAATTCTCTGAACTTGCATCTACTTATTTAACAAAATACCACGTAAATACAAAAACCTTGATTTGAATTCTTTTAAAAGAAAGGCAAAATATAACTAAGAAAGTTTCAATTATTACTAGGTGGATGAATACTTTTCAAGCAGTTCTTAACGAACTACCTATAGAGTCTTAGAAAGTGTGTATTTTACTTCTTTATATGTTTTACCTTTCATATTTTCGTGTTTTTAATTAGTTTTACCAATCAAGAGTGTGATCTCACACTTGACTTACCTGAACTGCTACAAATGTCTGTATTTTACATAACTTATTTGATTTGATAGTACGTTATTTCAAGATGTAATTTTTAAAAGAGATAACCGACCTGCACTTCTGTTACAACTCAACCCGTACCCACCTTTCTCATCAACTTCACAACCACATTTCAGAATATTTGACGATTGATCTTTATTTTTTTTTACTGATAGTCCATATTAATTTTTTGAATTAATCATACAACAAAGTAAAGACTAAAGTATTTCCCAGACAACTTTCATCAAGGAAGCGATAAGACAATAAAACACCCGCATAAATTATCTCCATTGTGGTTACCTAACCCAATGGAAAAGTATGCTCCGATGCGCTCTGCTCACGTTATCATATGCCGAATCAGGTCAACAAATATGACCAACGTTCCATGAAAATTTCACTGTACACTATTGTCGGGTGTGCTCACTGACCTTGATGAAGAGTGAAATAAAATATATTTATTCATAACTTCGTGAAAGTACTCAGTAGTTTTAGTGGAAATGAAAGCTTCTAAAGATCGCGGACACGTTACGTCACACGTCAGCTGTCAAACAGCATTATTTCGAAACCATTTCAAAAAGTTCAAATTTTTGACGGCACCATCAATTTGCATCTACAAAATTATAACATATATTCTGACTATCATGATTATCCTACGAGATATAGTGATTTATTTAGAGTTACAAATCATCAAACTTTACGAAAGCAGCCATAATTATAATGGAGTGCGATTGTTTTTATAAATTGAAGTAAAAATTGAGAAAACATATTTAGTGAAATAATGCTTTTACGACATTAGCGAATTTTTTTTAACATTATTTGTGTACTACTTATACACAATTTTTCAAAGATTAATATTATTATTATTGCCATAAATGGTTATTATTAGATATTTATGATTGGCTGTAACTGGGATTACACTTTTTCTCAACCATTTTGCTGTCATAAACTAGAAACACGACTGAAATCTACAGCTATTTTTTTATTTTGCAAAAAATAACATTGAAAGTAGTGGCAGACGTTCCCTCAATCTACTCTCGTAATGGATGGTTTGTCAAGTATCAAGTATTGATACTTTATTCTCTGTACATTTACTAAATATGCACTTATATCACTTATATTTTCAAAAACAAAACTAAATTTACTCTGAATAAAATCTACCATGAAGTGAATACTCGACAGAAAGATAATGTTTACATTCCACATTATAAATACAGGGTATCACAAAACTTACCTGCATATAAGGTTTTGATGATCTACAACAAATTGCCTCAAGAAATTAAAAATATTAATGAAAGTAGGAAGTTCAACACAGCCCCAAAAAAGTTCCTATAGAAACTTGTTTTTATTCTTTCGGTGCATACGTTACCGGCGAAGTGTTAAATCAGGCATTATGTAGAATACCTAGGCATTCTATATAATGTCTAAATTCAGCCAGGCAAAGTATGAAATCGTAAGTATTCCATACTTTGCCTAGGTATTCTATAGAATGCCCGCCTACACTTCAGGTAGAGTTTGGAATATTTTGTCAATAAACCACAATAATTTTCTGTTAAAATGCGTACATTACTCACTTTGCCTAACAGCTCCGTGGGCATTCTATAAAATGCCTAGGGATCATACACGATGCCTAGGCAGAGTGATTAGGAATTCAACATAATGATTCTATTTCATACTTTGCCCAAAACGCTTAGGTATTGTATAGAATGCCTAGCTATTCTGAATTTCACTTTGCCGGTAACACATATACTAATTTAATAATTAATAAAACTCGAATACATCAGCAGTTTGGGGATGAAAATCTGATTGTGATGAGTCGTTGGAAAGGTAGTTTTATACTAAATCGTAATTTACCAAGTATATGAACATTTGGAAAACATGGAAAAGTTTGTGTAGTGTGAATCTCACAGTTGTTAAACCTGTTGAATGAATTGGATCGTTCCCAATATTTTCCCTGGTGTTCCGCCCCTGTTGAGCCGCAATTGATACTTCCGAAGTCTATTAAATAAACACACAACATGTTGTTTCGAATGTCTATTTCTGTTTACTCGTGAGATTTGTAAATAGATAACTGGCTTTATATTATAATCTTAATTTTGAATAAACGTCCCCTCGTTCGACTTATTAAAAAAAATGTTGGAATGTTTAGTCAGCTTGACGGTATTAAACACGCTTTGATGACAAGACAAATGCTGGATTGCGTTATTTTGATGACGTTTATTTATTGATTTTGCGTAGCACAACCAAAACCTGACGACTCAGAAATTGTTTATTTATAGAACGAGCAGTCGACTTGATTGTGACGATATCAATGTGATTATTTGATGATATATGTCACATAAATATAAATTTATACAAATTTACAGCAATCATCGACCTACCACAAACTGAGGGTGGAATTTGTTTATTTGTTTTTGGTAATTGATATTCTGTTGGTGTAAACATTCAAGTATTTGATTAGGGTTTCACTCAATTGAGATGAGACTAGTCGAGTCAAAAATATGCATTTTGTTCAACATTCATATCTTATTGATAAAGTATTTATACATGGTGCCCTACTTTGAGCAGCAACACCATAATTCAATTTTTTTCACACACTTTCTGGTACTGAACACCCTAAATCCCCCATGCCCTCAGTGCTTGATTCATTAAAATATACAGGGTGTCATCTGAAACTACCAACTTAATTAATTTTATTCTAGCAAAATATTTGGTTGATGTCTTTCGTCACAAAGTACATAAAAATGTTCAATCAATGCTATAGAAAATAACTACATATTACTTTTTTATGGCCTAGCTAAAACATTGAACACTAAATGTTATCAATTAAAATCTCTGAAATCCATTTTCGATGTTCATGGATACTCTTCTGCTTTGGTGAAATTCAATGTAGAATTCGGTACTTATAGAATAATCATTTGGGGAAACTCGTGTAGCGTTCAGAATGTTTTTGTAGCCCAAAAGGGATATGTGCGATGTTTAGCAAATGTCCCAAATGGAATCTCTCATGAAGAGAATTATTTAATCGTTATAGAATACTCCCATTTTATGGATTTTATATTACCCACGAATAAATCAATTCAAATAGATGACCAGAAAAAGACGTTCCTCTCACATTATCCCAAAAATCAATAGATATCTTGGGACTTCAACATTATAATGTTCTCCCAAAAGAAATAAAAAAGATCGATAGCCTGCCACTTTTCAAAAATAAAATACAAACACTTCTCCTCAATCACTGTCCCTACAGCTTGGAGGATTGCTTTGACAATTTTATACTGTGATATACAGTGTGTCCCACTTACCATGCTCACCATGGGTATCTTTTTAATGGTGAAAGATACGAGGTCGGTTAAATGACACCAAATGTGGAGTTTATCAAGGCCAACTATAATGTGAAAAAATATTTTGATAAAATCTATTCGTTTTTGTTTTATACGCAAAAAACAGATTTTGATCATTTTCATGTCTCGTCCGTAACTTCTTTATTTATGAAAATATTTGAATTTCACATTCTTATGGCAGTTTTTTAATGAGATTTCGAAAAAAAATATGAAATTCATACCAGCTCTTCTAGAATTTGAGATATCAGCACCAACTTTTATTTTTCAAATGTAGGTCATAGCTCACTATGACTTAGTTATGAATAACTTTTTTTCTCTTACAGATGATGTGTTACAGTAGTAGCTTTTTGTTGATAACAACGGAGTTATCATCATTTATACAAAAACAAGAACTATTTTGAAGTCGCCATCTTGAATTTATAAATTTTAACAGAAAAATCATGATCTCCGACCTCAAAAACCAATTTTGAATGGAATTGGACCATAATCACAAATCTCGTCCGCCATATTGGAGGAGCCGCCATTTTTTATTTCAATAAAAATTCCATAGTGCATTGTCACCGGAATTATGAACATCTGCCAAATTTCAAGTTATTAGGAACGCCAGAAGTGGGTCAAAATTCACGTGCAAGAGATATGGAAGTGATCAAAATCTGTTATTTGTGTATAAAACAAAAACGAATAGATTTTATCAAAATATTTTTTCACATTATAGTTGGCCTTGATAAACTCCACATTTGGTGTCATTTAACCGACCTCGTATCTCTTACCATTAAAAAGATACCCATGGTGAGCATGATAAGTGGGGCACACTGTATAATATGTGACGGTTTGCTGTGTTGTCAATTTTATGTAATTTTATTACTGAATTTTATCTGTACAACCTGACTGGTCAAATAGCTTTCAGCTCGATGAATAAAAAATAAATTGAATTGAAATTAATAAAATTTTCAAGCGCACAGGGTCATTACGGATGCTTAGACTGACACAAAAATTACCAACCATTGAAATCTCTACTCCTACTCTTTTAAAGGACCCCGCACAAATCAAATGAGAAATGGATCCCTGTCGAATTTTCTGAAATTTGGATATTTTGTAGTTTATACCCTTCTGATCAAAAGTCTTCATGGGCCCGAGACATAAAAATGGACAGTTTTTCAGTTATCGAAGGTCAAAAAGTTGCGACTAGTACAAATCTCTCACGCGATCGAAAAAGAATTTGCATCTCTTCCTTTGCTCTCGTCTGCGTATGGCGATTTCACATTTGTCGGCATTTTCTTCTAAAAGCCATATTATTCAAAATAATGCGAGTATAGAATCTTCAAAACACTACCTTTTGTAGAAACTTGACATTTATTGACAATTCAGAAATAGTTATTATTCCTGCCAAAACTGGATAAAGTCATTTATTTATTTATTGAAAGAAATTCAAACAGGTTCCTAAGAACCTAGTGACATGAATTCTTTAAATTTGTATCATAAGTAACTATAACAAAAAAAATTAAATGTCATGTAATTTTGTACCTAATCCTATTTACACCTAGAACTAAATTGTCGAACTTCACCTGATTATCGATGAAACACAATGGGAGAGCGAGATGAGACTGAAGGCATACTAAAAGTGAAATCAAGATTCAAAGAAAATCTATACTTTTTATGTGCGATTTAAATTCAATATAAGTAGCATTGAATATATCTACTATCAAGCTTATTTGGCGACCTGGGAATGTGGAAAAAGGTATTTCTGGGGCGCAACATATGTGATGGTAAATATATTTTTAATTCAGGAAGTAAATATGAATCAGATATATTCTCACTCAACAGCTTGAAAATGAACATGATTTTTTGCATGACCCTTCTATTTTCCAATTTCGCTACCGAAAATTATTTTCTGTGTGGTTCATATGATGAGTGATCTGGACCAATACGGTATTTTTTGAAATGAAGGTAAGCAATGTATTTATTTTGAATGGTTTCTAATGATTTTATGTAGTTCAAAGTAGACGGGTCCCAAACTATGGATGCGTATTCCAAACGAGAGCGCACCATTGAATTATATAAAAATTGTATGGTTTTTAAATTCCTGAATTCTTGTGTAAACCGTTTAAGGAATCCAAGTAACTTCCGAGTATTGCAAATTATTGCTGAAATATGCTTATCAAACTTCAAATTGCTCCGAAATATTACTCGAAGGCCCCTAATCTGTGATAATCTGGGTATTTTCTCATTAACTATGAGATAATCGTAATTCTGGATATTTCTAGATTTACTAAAACTCATCACAGATGATTTGCGCAAGTTCAGAGGTAATTTATTCTCAACGGTCCAATTTTGAAGAAATTTAAATCTGATTGCAGCTGGTTAAACTGATTTGTATCATTTACCCTACTAAACATTTTGCAATCATCAGCATACATTAGACAACTTGAAACTAGTGTGTCAGGAAGGTCATTTATAAATAATATAAACAGGAGAGGGCCAAGATTTGAACCCTGCGGAATTCCAGATTTGGCCAGAAACCAGTCAGATTTTCCATCACGGAATTTTACAATCTGATTTCTACCCTTGAGGTAGCTGGTCATCAATTCGAGAAGAGGGTCACTCAGGCCATAACTACATAATTTTCAGATGATGAGGTCATGGTTAACTTTGTCAAACGCTTTCGCGAAATCTAAATATAGGCAGTCCACTTGTCCCCCACCTTTCATCATTTCAGCAATCTGACAAGTGAAAGAAACTAAGTTTGAATCTACTGATTTATTTCTGCAGAAATCATGTTGAGAATCTGTAATACAATTTTTCGAGTGACAGCAAATTTTCTCGAATAAAACATATTCGAACAATTTTGCCGTCGCATTCAGGATTGCAATTGGACGATAATTAGTTATATTGTTTCTTTCGTCATTTTTGTGTATTGGAGTGAGTTTAGTGTGTTTGAAGTGGTCCGGAAAAACTCCAACTTGTAACGATTTTTGAAATATTACCATGAGTGGATAAAGTAAATAGTCTTTACAAGCTTTGATAACATACGAAGGAATGTTGTCCGGCCCTGCAGAACGCTTTGGCTTGAGCTTTTTGAATGCCATTTCCATATCTGAAACTGTAATATGAGTGAAGTGTAATATTTCCGTATTTCTGTAGTCAATATTTTCCAATATTATTTTATTATCGTATAACGATTCCTCACTGTAAACCAAGGCGAAATAATCGGCGAAGGCATTCGAAATTGTAAACGGGTTATTTGTATTTTCTCCCGCAATAATGAAGTTATCATCCGATTCATTCCTCTTTCTTGAAGAATTAACATAATTCCAAAACGTATTCGGTGAATGTATGATAGAGTCCTCAATATCCCGAATATATTGAAAATGGGCTTTTTTAATATCTCTTTTTAATTCTGCCCTCAACCTTTTAAAATTGATCATTTATACATGGTCGTTTTGCAGAAGTTGCAACTTTTGACTTTCGATACCTAAATAACTGTCCATTTTCAGTTATCGGGCCAATGGAGACTTTTGATCGGTAGGGTATAAACTACACCATATCCAAATTTCAGCCAATTCGACAGGGATCCATTTCCCATTTGATTTGTGTGGGGTCCTTTGGAAACCTGAAAAATATTCTGAACAGAGAAATTTTTGGGGTCTATTCAGTTCTTCTCATGTTGTTTTCATTGCTCAGAAACGCGTTATTCGTTCCCTGGTGGTCGTGTCCAACACAACATCATGTGACATGATCATAGACCTGAAAATACTCAAATCTTTTTTCCAGGGCCCCCACATCATTCTGCTAGAAGTCATGATGGGCCCTCTCTTAGAACCAAAGATTAAACAAAATTGTTGGCCTATTATGTATATTGTTTTAGTATTATTAATTTTAATCCATATCCCTATTATTTTTCAAATACATATTAACCCTAGTTTTAAGTCAGTGTTTAGATTATCAACGAAAATTCATTTTGAATAATGGCAAATAAATAATTTAATTAACTTTAATTATGAATATCTTTGCTTATTTTTAATATCCACACAGGTAATAATAACTACCATAGTAATTTATTACATTGTAGAACTAGCAGTGGATAGTGCATAATAGTAATGACTACTACATATTAATGCATTTATAATAATATTATACCTATTCTGATACGTTCAGAACACATCCTATATGTTTCCTATGTTTATTATCATTGAAAAACAGCACTCTATTAAATAAGACATTTAGGTAAAAAATTAAGTAAACAAACTAAATGTATGTTCATTAATTAACAATTTCAATGAAGGAAAATCAAATTAGTATTTCAGTGTTCTGCACTGTCAACAAGGTGTCAAGTCAGCTGGTGATGTATTTTTTTATTTTTTTCTTTCCTTCGCGGGCCCCCTAAACCCACGGGCCCCGTTGCCGTAGCAACGGTGGCACCAGCCATGTGGGGACCCTGCTTATTTCATAATCATTTCTTCAAGTGTTCCATAACAACCATAACGAAGATACATTTGTTACTAATATTTTTTGTCATGGACATAACACAAGACGCAAAGATGACTTTCACATCACTTTTATATCATAAGATGAATATAACTATACACTTGCCGATTATCATAGTACTCAGGCTTTATGACGCCCCACTGATAAAATTAGGCAATGTTGAACCTCTAGTTGTTTAAAAAAATCCTTGAAATGGCAGTTGCAAAGAAAATGTTATTATTCGGTGGAAGAGTATTTTTCTCAAAAATTTTGACTACAGTTATGTCAGTGTAGACATGATGTTTATTAAGTTCTTGTACAAACTTTATAGGAAAAATCATTAACTAATTTTAGGATATAAGGTTCATATGAACATGTGTCCGCAAATGTTTTGTTTCGGAGATACAGGGTGTTGAAGTTGAAATTTTATTTTCAATAACTTCCGTAAAAACTTAATTTTTCTCACAAAATTTGGTGGGCGCATTTTTTGGGGTGAGAAATGAAAATTTGGTGTCAATTTGTATGTAGCACTCAGAGGGCGCTGCTTACGATATCATTATTTATTTTAATTTGCACTAACTATTTTGACGGTGAACTTTTGGGATTTTTTATATTAAAATCTTATTCCTACACCTTTTCTTTGCTCAACAACGCTAGTAGCAACCCTTTTTGAGAAATTTGTAAATTTCTGCATCGATGCAGCTAGGACCCAGATTTTTTTATCAGAAATTTCCAAAAACTGAGTATGTGATAGATCTCGCTAAAATAAATGACTTTTTTTCTATAAAGATGCATCGAAAAATGATTCGTTCTCAAAATACAGGGTGTTGAATTAAAAAAATATCGGTTTGTTCGACATTTTGTATCTTGAGAATGAATGATTTCTCGATACATCTTCGTTGAAAAAAAGTTGTTTATTATAGCGAGATCTATCACAAACTCAGTTTTTGTATAGAGTTCTGAACAACTTCATCTGGTGACTTTGGCGTCCAAGTGATAACCTGCATCGAAGCAGAAATTTGCAAATTGTTAAGCAGGTATGCCTTTTTTGCTTAGAAACGGTGTAGGAATAAGGTTCTGTAATAGTTATTTGCCAATTAAATGGTAAATTCAAACTGTATAACTTTATTCAAAGTAATTGACAAATATGTTTTTCAACTTGACTTGTTATACATCGTAATTTTTCAACTGTTTTTTGTAACATAGGATAAAAAATAATATAATGAGGGTTGAAACAAAATAAAGGAATTCAAAGAAAATAAACTGTCTTCCAACTGTCTTGGCATTCTTCAAACCGTCCTCAACATTCTCCACCCCAACCAGAAATGAAACATCTAGTGGTAGTTGGTGACAGGAAGAATGCACAACTTGGCGACAGGTCTCATGTAACTTCCTTTTTTATTCTTAATTCGGACCACCCGAATCACACCATCTTTGCCTGGGTAGGTTTCTTCGACTCGTGCTATCGCCCATTGATTTCTAGGAGCCTTCTCATCGACAACCAATACAATATCTCCCACTTTGATAGGAATACTCTTATCATGCCACTTTTGCCTTTGCATAAGAGTTGGTCTGTATTCCTTAACCCAACGCTTCCAATAAGAATCCACCAGGGCTTGAGCAATTCGCCACTGTTTTCTGCTGGAAAGTTCAACATCACCATACGATTTTACATCACCAGGTCTTAGCAGCAAAAAATGGTTTGGGGTTATTGCTTCCGGCTCAATTGGATCCACAGAAATATGTGTAAGTGGTCTCGAGTTGACGATATATTCAATTTCAGTCAACAAGGTTACTAATACCTCTTCTTTTGGGTTAATGGCTTTCAAAGTAATCTTCAGAGCAGTTTTGACGGAACGTATCATCCGCTCCCATATTCCACCCATATGTGGAGCACCTGCTGGGTTGAATTTCCATACAATTCCTCTTGAAGACAGTTCTTGGGAAATTGTATTGTGATCCAAACCGTGAATCCACTCCTTCAATTCTCGCTCTGCGCCGACAAAGTTGGTGCCATTATCCGTTCTGATTTCTTTTGGCTGTCCTCTTCTGCACATGAATCTTCGAATTGAATTGATTGCAGAACTTGTATCCAAAGAGGAAGCCAACTCGATATGTATTGCTCGAAGTGTCAAGCAGGTGAACAGTACTCCATATCTTTTTTCTATTCTTCGTCCCACTGAAACAGTCATAGGCCCAAAAAAATCGATACCAACGAAACTGAATGGAAATGTGAATGCGCTCAAACGTTCTGGTGGTAACATTCCCATTTCAGGTGGTTGAGGCTTGCATTTTCTGATCTTGCAGGCCTGACAGTTTCTGAAACATCTTTTTACTGCTGCTCGGATATTAAGAACCCAAAATTTCAATCGGACATTGTTGATGACTGTTTCCAAACCTATGTGACCAGCTTCGTGATGATACCAGTCTATCAACAATATTGTGAACCTGTGATTTGGATCTAACAACATGGGATTTCTGGATTCAAACGGAATGTTCAACTCTTGACTTTCTGGGATTCTTCCTCCCAATCGTACCACTTCACCTTCATCCAAAAATACAGAAAGTTTATAAAGGCGACTTGATTTTGGCACACATTTTCCTCTCTTCAAAAGGGAAATTTCCTCTTCAAAACTTTCTCGCTGACTCATTCTGATCCACATCTTTTTAGCTTCTTCTACTTCTTCAAACCCCAAACTGATTTCCTGTGGTCGAGATTGTTTAGGAATTTTGATCATCCTTTTGTAATAGAGAATCCAAGCAGTGGAGCGGATGAGTCGACTAAATTTGGAGAATCGGGAAATATCTGGAAATTGCATTTGTAAAGGTTCAGTATCGGCCAATCTTATCATCAAACTTTGATCAGGATCACTGGAACAATTCGGTTCTACTGGCCAGTCAGCTTCAGGTAAACTTAGAAAATCTGGTCCGGAAAACCATTTACCATCTAGAGAAAGATCAATATTTTTCATTTCCTTCGTAGCTTGGTCGGCGACATTCATTTCTGAGGGTACCCAGAGCCATTGTGAAATGTCAGTGTCCTCGTGAATTTCTCCCAGTCTACATGCTACGAAAATTGGAAATCTTCTAGATTCGGACCTGATTTGTTGTAGAACTACCATCGAATCTGTCCAGAAATGTATTTGTCCAATTTCATACTCGATTTCACTTCGTACAGTTTTTGCAATCCTATTTGCAAGTACTGCTCCTTGTAGTTCTAATTTGGGAATGGTCTGCTGATTCATAGGAGCCACTTTATATTTTGCCATTACAAATGCAGTATATATATCATTATTTTCCACTATCCTCAAAAAAGCAACTGAAGAGTACGCCTTATCACCAGCATCACAAAACACATGCAGATCTACTTTTTTGACTTGTGAGAGACTTGGAAAATAATACCTATGAATCAGTATTGGAGTGACTTCTTTCAATTGTTTTAACCATTTCAACCAGACCTCAAATATGGTTTCTGTTATTTCTTGGTCCCAGTGGATATTATTCCTCCAGATATTTTGCATCAATATCCTGGCATTGATCATTAGTGGAGCAAGAAAACCTAGTGGATCGAATATTGACATTACCATCCGTAAAACTTCTCTTTTTGTTGGTACTTTCAATCCACTGGTAATTTCAGATGGAATCTTCTTCAGGTTGAGGGTGAATACAAAATAATCTTTCTCTGGAGACCAAGAGAGTCCCAAAACTCGTTCCAACATCTGTGAATCTATTTTAACATCGGCTTGGGAATCAGCTCGTAGATTTTCTGGGATAGACTGTGTAACTGTGTCCGAATTGCTCATCCACTTCACCATTTCGAAGCCTGCTTGCCTATGAACGTGAGTTACAGTTCGAATTCGATGGATAGCTTCAATTTCAGTATCACAGGAGTCTAAATAGTCGTCAACATAGTGCTGCTTTTCCATAGCTCTTACAACACCTGGGAATTGATGTTCGAATGATGCAGCATTTCTGTTCTTCACAAACTGAGCTACAGAAGGCGAAGATATGGCCCCAAAAATCATAGCCTTCATACAATAGACGTCAGGGTTCGTATTCCTCTCCATACCACGCCAAAGAAACAGCTGGGCACACCTGTCTTCCTCAATTATATGGACCTGATGGAACATTTCCCTGATATCTCCTACAAAAGCATATTTATATTGTCTAAATCGACACAATACCGATATCAAGGATGGTACGTAATCTGGACCTTGATAAAGAAAATCATTCAGACTGAATCCCTGAGATTTTGCTGCAGCGTCAAAAACCATTCTGATTTTTCCAGGCTTGTTGATGTTCCAAACGGCGAAGTGCGGGAGATACCAAGTTTTTTTGTTGTTTGGTATTTCTGATGGAAGCAGCTTCTTCGCATAACCCTTTTGGATGTATTCATTGATTTTGGTGGTGTATTGTGCAGCAAATTTTGGATCATGATCCATTTTACGTTCCATGCAGTACAACCTCTTCAAAGCATTGTTTTTGCTGTGTGGTAATGAACAATCTTCCGACTTCCATAGATGGCCAACTTCATAATGATGTCCAACTTTCTTCAGAGTTTTCTCCATGATTTCCACAGCTCTCTTATCTTGCATCGATGTAATGACGTGATCCTGCATCTTAACACCAAAAGCTTCTAGACGAAAACTATCTTTCACTAGTTGATGCAGTTCTTCATCTCCAACGTGACGACAGCAAAGACTTGCGTGAGTGAGGAAGATCTCTGAGTTGGTCACAGCAATGGGCCCGTGGATTGTCCAACCTAATTTTGATTGGGACATAATAGGCTGACTAAATTTGGGTTGAATGATGTGTCTCGGTATAATAAGATCACAATTGTCTTGCCCAATCAAGAGCTCAGGTTTTGTGAATTCAATAGACTTTAAAATTTGATGGTCCAGATGGGGAAACCTTTGAGATAAATCACTGACATTTATTCGCTGTTCTGGTAATCTCAGGTTTCTTACAGTTCGTACTTGCTTAAGTTTGTAGAAAACAGGTGCACTTTTGTCAGCCGAGACATCTAGGGAAACCATTTGAGATTTATCTTCATAGTGTGTGATTTCATTCGTCCACTGGAAGCAAAGTGGCACAAGAGGACCAGGAAGTTGAAGTTTTTGGACAAATCTTCTTCAATCATACTGCATGTGGATCCTTCGTCAAACAGAGCATACGTTTTGACTTCTCCTGCAGGTCCACGTAAAATCACAGGTGCTATTCTTAACAATACGACTTTGGCGTCCCTTGATGAAGACTTACTGGTCAAATTAGCGCATATATCAGTAGCTGCAGTGTCATCTTTGATACTCTTGATTCTTTCAGCACCTTCCTGGTTTTGCTCATCTCGTGGGACATGAAGAAGCGAATGGTGTCTGCCTTTGCAGCCATCTTTGCCACACCTAGTCTTCAAGAAGCATCTGTTTGAAATGTGTCCTATTTTAAGACAAAGGAAACACAATTTCAAACTAAGAACATTTTCTCTCCTTTTCAGTACTGGGAGATCTATAAACTTCGTGCATTTTGATATGGCATGGTCAAAACTTTTGCAGAAAATGCACTGATTAGGCTCTGATTTCCGTTCCTGATTCTTGTTCGAGATCATGACGGTTTCTCTCCTTGATGAATTCTTCCCAAAACTACTTCTCTGGAATGGATTACTGAATGCGGCCATCGAACTGAGTTCGTCCTCAAACCAATCCGCAAAATCTTCCAACGACGTTTGGAGACCTTGTTCATCGCGAAGGTGCTTGAACTTTCCCCATGAGAATTTTTGGATTGTGGGAAGTTTTTCCAATAAACTGCCTAGCAGTTCTGGGTTGAAGAGATAAAGAGAAGAATTTACATTTTTCATGGTGGTTACCATATTGTTAACTGCATTTGAGAACTGAATCCACGAATCTAGTTTGTCTTCTCTGACGTTGCTCACCTTCCTAACTTTATCAACGAGGGATAAGACGATCCACTCTGTTCTCCCAAAATTCATCTGTAGCATTTTAATGATTTTAGGAACATTACTAGGGAAGGTGAGAAGGGCTTTGACAGAATCTCTTGCTCTTCCTTTGAGTGCTTTGTCCAATCGTAACAGATTGTCTTCTTCTGATAACTCGAGTTGTTCTGAGGATCTTCGGTACTCATTTATAAAAATAGGCCACTCTGAGAGGTCTCCGGAAAAAGGCGGGAGGTCTCTCATTTTATTTCGCAGGAGAATTTTGTTGGTGGTGTTTGTATTTTCGATACACCTTTTAGCTATATCCATGAGTACACTGTCTCCTCCACCCCCAACACACTTTGGATGATCAAAATCAGATGGATACATCACACAACTAACTGATTTTTCGTGTGAATCTGTTTGGCTCGCATCCATTTCATTCTTATAATGCCTTGATTCATCTATCCATTTATTCATGAAGAATGGACTCTGGTAAAGATATTCAGAACTTACTGCAGGAGGCATCTGATTGGCTTCAATAATACTAGTTGCTTCGCTTCTTTCCGCCAATTTCCTTTCAATTTCGGCTTCCTTCATAAGATATTGGCGTTCTCTTTCCAAAGCTTTCAATCTTTCTTTGGATTCTCTCTCATCAAGCTCTTTTTGTTTCTTCATGAGAGTCAACTCAAGGTTCAAACGAGAAATGCTTGAGTTCTTAGACTTCGTAGATACTCCAGTTTTAGATTTTATACAGGAAACATCTACAACTGCAGGAACAACTACAGACTTCATACTTTCATGGGAAATGCTCGCAGGAACCACTTTCCTAGCCATATTTTCACCAGATATGACTTTTTCTGCAGGCCTTGTATAATCACTTACATCTGAATGGGAGCCATTCGTAACTATACTTGAACTAAGAGCTGCCGTGTCGAAATCTGATGCATATTTCAGTGGGGGAACACCTTTGTTACATCTCTCACTTCTTCGTACTTTCTGAAGTTCTGCCGGTTTCACTGCTTCAATATTTTGTTCCATAGCGGTTCAAAATTACCTCAGAAGGACCAATGTAATAGTTATTTGCCAATTAAATGGTAAATTCAAACTGTATAACTTTATTCAAAGTAATTGACAAATATGTTTTTCAACTTGACTTGTTATACATCGTAATTTTTCAACTGTTTTTTGTAACATAGGATAAAAAATAATATAATGAGGGTTGAAACAAAATAAAGGAATTCAAAGAAAATAAACTGTCTTCCAACTGTCTTGGCATTCTTCAAACCGTCCTCAACAGGTTCGATTACAAAAAATCCCAAAAATTCACTATCAAAGAAGTTTGGGCTAAGTACAATAAATAATGATAGCGTTCGCAGTGCCCTCTAAGTGCTTCATAAAAATTAATACCAAATTTTGATAGCTCACCTCAAAAATGACCTGTTCACTAAATTTTGTGCAATAAATAAATTTTTTGCAAAAGTTATTGAAAATAACTGGAAATAACAATTCAACTTCAACACCCTGTATCTCCGAAACGAAACATTTGCAGACACATGTTCGTATGAACTTTTACTCTTAGAATTAGACAAAGATTCACCGTTTGCAATTTGTACCAGTACCTATTAAACACCCTCTAAATGCGATTGTTCTATGTCACAGCTCTCCTTTTTTCTTTTCATGTAAATAGCCTGTATAATATTTTTATGTATATTTTGTATTCTACCTGCATGTACCCGTCTGAGACTATACCTATACAATTCTGCAAATTGAATAAATAAATAAAGTAATGGCTGATCCCACCAATTCTACGTTTCTAATAGACAAGTAACATTTATGATGTCTAGGAGTCTAATTCCGCGCCGCCTATGGATTTCCATAGAGAGCCATCGAATTTCGATTTCTACAACTGGACGGTTGCAAATTGAAATAATTAGATCCGGTTTTTCACGTTCTGTGATCGACTTACTAATGGTTAGAATGTTAACCCTTATAGCATCTTTCAATTAGTTTAGTACATCCACAATCTAAACCAATGGTAAGTCCAACCGCAGTTTAACTAGACTTGAACAACTGGGGCCCTAAATGAAGCCAAGATATTGATTTAATTCTATTTGGTTACAAATATTTTACAAAAACAATAGTAAGAGATGCTCGTACGAATTCGGACAATTCATCCTCCACAGTAGATTCAAGGATGGACTATGTGAAAAAAGTGTATCTACCAGTGCAATCGTGGATATGTAATTATTTATCATCAACTGAATGTGGATGGATGCTGAAAATCACTTCAGCTCCTACCCCATGGACCAGCCATGTGATCCAGAGCATATATTAAAATATTATTCTGCAGATGAAAGAAAGAAAGGAATTGGAGAAAAGAGTTAGTAGGAGTTTAAATGTTTTTTTTTCTTCCTAATTTAATTCGATACCTACATTTTTTTCAGCATCAATTAAAGTAATTATCTCGATTTCAAAACACTCATTGGTGACATTTTTAAAATATATTTCATATTTGGTTTGATTATTTCTACAGAAATATTAAGAATTTTTTTTTATTTTTAATCATTTACAATTTTGTAATTTTGACAAATTTCACGACTGAAGCGTAAATTTTTAATCTATAAAGGTAGAATAAAATCATCAAGATCGTAATTTTGACCGATTTTGTAATAACACGCTTTTTTTCTCTAAAGTTCCTCCACTACTAAGTTTGTTGGACAAATTCGCGATGAGAGAATTCAAAGCAGATTTATTTGCTTTTGTAATTTTAGAGCGGTAGCAGTTTTTTAACGTTTTGTAAATTTTGTTGTCGTTTTTGATTTTTGTGACATCATATTATCTCGTATCATATTTACACTTATTTTATGAAACATTGTTTTCAGCTATCTGATAGCCAACTGCGATTCTGTTCAATGATTCCTTGACTGAAATAGCAAATGAAATGGATCTAGAATCGATTGATTTAATTTGTTCTGGGCTGTGAAGTCGAGTGGCAAATGGCGGAATTAAGTTGTTTAATTGCTAGTTTTGATAAAAACGGCCTGCCAGCCAGCCAACTAGGAAACCAACTCGAGAGGTAGCAAAAACGCCCGTTATTGTAACCAAAGAGACGAGGACACACGTTTTGTTTGTTTAGAGGCTGTAAACCACATTAGGTATGCAGCATACCGAAACAAAATTGTTCTTAACCACACGACATTGACAAATTTGCTTTTACAGTACTTGTCCAATCATTCGGAGCTCAAAATGGTGGTTACCTGGAAAGTTTTCCGCGAGTATTGAAAATTGGGGATTTTTTAGATTTCGACGGGCTCTTTTCTAATCTTCAGTTTGCCACCTCGTATCTTTACCGCTCGCTCGAAAAAATGGTGTCCAAATAAAGTTTTTTGTCAATATCTCCTTTGCGACTCATTTTACGATGAAAATAGTTCAGTAACAAAATAATCTAGAGAACATTTCCTTCGTGAGAATCAAAACATTAAAAAAATTCGCAGTTGAAAGGAATATGTCCAATATAACATTCAACAACAAATAGTTACATTTGTATGAGATATGTTTTGAAAATCAGGAAACCTTTCGCAGCCTTCATTCCTTATACGCTCCCATAACTCTTAAAGAATTCACCAGTCCATCAAATGAAGAATTATGACATTTATATTGCTCTTTTTTGCTTCGTTCACCTTCAGTTGTAGGTAATCCATCAACGAGTAACAGGTATAAAAATTCCAGTTTTTCTAGATTGGTAACTGTGAGGAACATGCATTTTCCATTAAGGTCATCCTTAATTGTGCATGGTCGGTTCTTGAATAGGTACTTCCGGTCCAATTTTCGAACAGTGACGTGAAGTATTAGTTGACGCTTCCAAGTGGTCAAACAGAAAGTGAATTACGGCCACTTTTTTTATTCAATCAATTATTGCATTGAATTAACAAGCAATATCATTCATGGGCCAAGCTGGTAGAGCGTTCGCCTTTGAAGCGGAGGGACGAGGGTTCAAATCCCCGAATGGTCATCGGTCTCGTGCATGGTATCACACGTTAAAGGGTAAGGGCTGCATTCTTCCCTAGCTCACTCACACAAGTCTCTCGAAGACTTCTGAGGGATTACAAATCAAATTAACCAACGGAATATATACACATACTTACACAAATATCTTTCCTATATAATTCAATTACCAGCTGTGGCATTAGCCAAGGAAGTAGTTGTTTTCTAACAGGTAGTTGCCCCATACTTTTGGGAAGGGTTTTTGTTTACAGTATCCAATTTAGAAGGCCATTGGTTATCGTTTTCCAAATGTAATACCGAGGAATAGAGAGGAAATGAAAACTTCTAAATTACACACAAAATGTTTACACAAATCTTCTGACAGTTGTCTCAAGACACATAAAACGAATAAAATCAGATCTTAGTAAGGCGTTCGCAGTTCACCTTTCCAACTGATGAAATCTCACAGAAACAACTCAGTTTGATAATGAACAGCGCTCTGAATCTCGGAAAATCAAATATGATGTGCCCCAAGGGTCAGTCCTAGGGCCCCTGTTGTTCATTGTTTATATCAGAGATATCTTTTACTGCCTTGTCCGAGCAGTACTAACTGACATGTGTGCCGATAATGAGACAATAATTAACAAAACTCAGATTTGTGCGCTCTCAAATATATTGAAGCCCAGGTAGCAAAGCTTACTCAAATAACGTCGTGATAACGTGTTATTCGAGTCACTATTGGTCCATAACGCCCACAACCAAAATGAGACCTACAAATGACGTCATATTGCCGATTATTACTGTATGTCAAAACGACGGCTCTACAATGTCAAATTTGTTATTGATAAATTTATGTCATTAGGAAATTTTGTTTCAGAATTACTGTTTCTAAATAATATCCCCTTCCCTTATCATAGTCTCACCAACATTATCTCAAAAGTGAAACTGATATATTTCGTTGTACTCTTTATTTTTAAACTTTACATGAATATAGAATTTTAAAAAAAAGGCTTCCATGAATCATACGACTAACTTGTTCTGATGAACTTGTAGGGCTTTAAAATTAGGTCTTATTTTGGTCATTCTCCAGAGGTCAAAGAGACGTCCTGTAAATGACGTCTTTTGGCTGTGACATTTTGACGACTTCACATAGTCTTCACGTCAGTTTGGTTACTCTTTGACGAAATTAGGACGCCACTATGCTACCTGGGAGATGAGGTGGGAAATATAGCAGATCACTGGTATATGATTTAAAAAATCAGAACTTGACTGCACAGAGAGTGCGTCAATTTGAAGAGGTACCACTCCTATTATTTCAGCCCATATGGAAAAATTTTTGCAATTAAACACAACAATGTTATAAAGAGTACTACCATATTCTATTAAAGATTCGGAATTTTGTCTATTATTGTATACAGTGATACAGTTTGCTTTCAAACTCTCTCTAACTCACCGAAAAACATCTGAATTTCTCTACACGCAGCTTTTCAAATCTTCCGAATATCGAGACTGGGTTTTATAAACAACCAACGTAATAGGCGTCAAGTCAGGTGATCGTAGTGGCTATTAAATTGCTCTTCTTGAACCAATTCATCTACCAGGTACCAGGACTCATTTAGCCACTATCTAATTGGAAGAAAGTGATGTGGTCGTACTCTTTCTTGTTTGTTATGTGAATTAGTCTCTTATTTTTCCTAACAGATTCAAATTGAGCCCACCCGTTAGATTATTCTGAATTAATAAATGTCCAATAATAGCAATTCCAAGAATACCAGCCCAAACGTTAACTTTCTGTGGGTACCTCTAAAAAGTTTCTGATTTTCGTCGCTCCAGTAGGAACAATTTTGTTTGTTAACATGCCCATAAAAAAAGATGTATACTCATCAGTAAAGGTGATATTAACAATTTAGTTTAAAAATGTTGATCCTTGAACGTCCAGACACATGTAGACTTGTCTCCTCTGTTACCTCATGTTCGATAATATAAGAACCAAATAAAAAATCATCATTGTTCAAGCGTTCCTTCGATCATACAAGATTTGACTATTCTGTTTGATGACAGTAGCGAAACATCCAATAGTCTTTTTTTGATTAGTTTCTCTGGACTCGATATTATCTGAATCATCAAATCAAATTATTGTATTTCATGCTTTCAATTTTTTGTATCAGATTCGATTTATTCTCTTCGGTGGTATCCGCGGAAAAACAATGGAACGAATTTCTGCGGTGACTGCATAGAAAACAATATTGTTTTGTTACCTGATAAACAAAAATTTCAATTTTATCCGCGGTGATCAGATCTATTTTCTGTGTTTGGCATGAATCTCGTGATTGAATTCGAGTATGGGCTGGCAAAAAAATTGTTCAAAATTAAAGTAATTCTAAAAACGTTCAACAAGATATTAATTTGTTTTTCTTTCGAATTTGCAACGCACTCTCTAAAATATTTGGAATAGTGGAAAAACGGTATTTAGCTTTGGGCATGTTTCTTGACCTGTCAAAAGCAAACGACTGTCTGGATCACAATATTTTGTTATTTAAATTAGAAAAATATGGAATAAGAGGAAATGCTCTGAAATGGTTTCATTCATATTTAGCAAACAGACAACAGAGAGTAAGTATCACTAAAGACTAGAAAAATTTTAAATCTGATATTATAACAACATCTACAGGTATACCGCAAGGAAGTGTAACGGGCCCACTGTTGTTCGTTATATTTATGAATGATTTATGTAAATCTAAATTAGCAGAGAATCAATTTATAACAATATATGCTGATGATACAAGCCTACTGGCAGGGGGAGATGATGGCAAACTGTAATAACATTTTTCAGAAAACTAAAGATTGGTTGAAAACAAATAAGTTAGTATTGAATGAGTCTAAAACTAAAACGATAATGTTTGCAAACTATCTAACAGCAGATGAAAAACCAAAAGATATATCATTTACTAATATAACTTTTCAGTTATCGCATGAAACCTAGTTTCTGGGTGTTCATATCGATGAATGGCTGAACTGGTCACAACACATAGAGGAAATCTCTTCGAATCTTGGAAAAGTGTCCTATGGACTACGAATAATCAGCAAACATTTAGAAAAACAAGCAGCTTTGTCTCTTTATTTTGCAAATTTTGAATCTGTCATAAGATATGGAATAATTTTTTGGGGCTCTAATAAGAATACAGAAAGGGTATTTGTTATTCAAAAAAGAGTAATGAGAAAAATCAATGGCTTACGTTATAAGGACTCTTGTCGAACAGTTTTTAAGAAAAATAACATAATGACTGTTTATGCTCTGTACATTTTCGAATGTTTGATGTACTTGTTTAAAAATCGTGAACTTTTTAATCTAAATGCCACAGATCACGAATATAACACAAGGAGGCACGACCTCACGTACCCATGTCATACATTAAGACTTACTGAAAAATCTCCCTATTATATGGCAATCAAATTTTACAATAAATTACCAGTACTCGTAAGACATTTTGCTAGTAACAACCAATTTGAAAGAAAAATAAAAAAAATACTTGTAGATTTAGAACCCTATTGTATTGATGATTTTTTAAAACATTAGTTTTGAAATATCATTGTGTGTGACGTCATTTTATTATATGTTGTAATTGTTTTTATACAAATAATTGTAGCATTTTTTAAAATAAACTTTATTATTATTATTATTTCATTGTGAACGATTACTTCAAAAAATCTTGGTAGGGGAGAAGAATGTTGAGTTGCGTAATACAATTATGATAATTTACAATTTTGTACTTATAGAGTGGAAGTTTGGATCTGCTAAATCTCAAGCACAAAAATGAAACGAATAATTGCGATGAAGTCGACATACTATTTTCTCCAATTATTTCCTCAAAGTGGCAAATATGAAACAACTATTTCCCCTTACGGACATTGAATTAAATCTGAAATCTGAGGACACCATTGCAAGTGATAATTGTAATCAATCATTGAATATTATCCTTCATTCGAATGAAGGCTAATATCCCATGATTGATTACAATTAGCCATTGCAGTAGTGCCCTCCTTGGGAAACATTTGCACTTCACTCAAGTGAATGTTCGATTACAATTAGCATTGTAATAGTGTTATCCGTGAAGAGCGTTGCATAAATACATATAATATTCAATATCTGTAAGAAGAAGTAGTTGGTTTTTGTCAGATATAGGTATAGGGTCGTACTAAGAATAGCCCCATGGTAAATCATGTCTTTCGTAAAAGGCAACTAAATGGATAACCGTAGGTAGTAGATGTTATCGACCATGGCCCGATGAAAAACCACTATATCGACTATATGTGCTGTGAAATGAATTATTCCATGTTTCAGTATTTGGTCTATAATTTCTGGACACCTTTTTCCATTTCTCTACCAGATCTAATTCTGAGAGAAATGATGATGAGTAAAATAAGGAATGAGAAGAATCTAAATATTCAAATCTAAAATGTATTATGCTCATATTGTCTCGCATATTAGCTATTCAATAATGTAATAAAAACGAAAAAGGTGTACCATTTTATCGTTTAATGAATAAAGTAGTAGTTAAATAGATGTGGGAAACACCTTCTTCAGAATTATATAAGGATACAAACCTTTTTCCATTAGATAAACTAATAAGATTTGAAAGAGCAAATTTTGCATACAAACTGACAAAAAAATTACAAAAAAAAAATCAAAACAACATGACTATAATATCAGAAATGCAAATGACTTCCATTTAAATGTCATTCATTCAAATGAAGACAAAAACAATCCTGTATCTAGTTCTGAAGAAACTTACAACAAACTTTCGGACGATACGAAAAAATCAAAGTCAATGAATATTTTCTTGAAAAAATTCTAACAAAATTTGCTATCATCTGATGTTTATCAATCTATAAATATCCAAAGTTGTTAAGTTTGTTATTTTTTATTCATTTTGAATTTTAATAAATAAATAAATGAATATCATAGGGAAATACTCTTTCATAACTGGATAATGAAATCACTCAAGTACACGAAATCCAATTTTTCACACTAATTTGAATATGACAACACAATATTCTATTTAAGAATAAATCACATTTTCCACCTTCCTCGTATTAACATGTCTGTTTAATGTTCTTTAATGCAAATTAAATTGAACATTGAAGACCCCTTTTAATGAACGATTTGTTTTCAATGAATGATTTCAAGAAATCGTTCATTAATGACCCCTAATAATGGTCGATTTGTCATTAAAGGTCGATTTCTATATAAATACATGATTGCTGCATATGCAACCAAACAAGAACGAATTCAAATGTTATGGACGCTAAAATGGACATTGACGATAAATTCATGTTGCCAGATATTGCGGAAACTGCTGAAGCAGAATCTTTAAATTTATTGCCAGAGAAAAATTTGATTTCCTTTATTTCAAAAAGAGTGAGGTTGGCGGCAAAAAAATGTAATCAACCCTTATATTAAAATGCGATTAATTATCTCGAAAATATCTCTATCATTAATCGCCTTCATTAATACACTAATGAATAAATAACTATTTATGATTAATGACCTTCGTTACGCAGTCATACTTGAGAAGAGGAAACAAATTATAATTTTATTGATGCCTTATTGTAATATGAATTAACACTGCCTGTATAAAATTGACTAGTTTGGCGTTTTTTTTAAGATGTCATCTGAATCAGCATCTTTCAATTCTTATAGTTCGATTTTTGAATAGTTTTTTCGGGGTCGGAAAAGCCCAGAAAAATCTTGAAATATACCTGTGACATTAGTTGGGCTATTTTCTCTCCCTTCTACATATGGGTTTATATACCCATCTTTCTCTTTAGGCGTTAATTGCATTTAGATGGATTATATCATTTAAAGGAATAAATTATCAAGACATAGTTTTTAAATGCCAGAAAATGATTTACGGGAAACGACCCAATTGGGTTCTTTTCGCATCCATACTATTCTGACATTTCACTATTTGATGACTCTTTAATCCATCGAGTAGGCTTTGGTATGTTCATCTCAATATAGTATTTTACTTGAATTATCAAATCAACACTCGATGTCTCTGATTCTCATATACCTAACATTAGCGATATTGTCTTTGAGTCGTGTTTTCATAGAATTCCTAGTTTGACCAACATACTTAGTTTCACAAACCTTATAAATCCCCAACTATTCATATTCTTTCGTTTTATCGTTGGGGTTACCAAATCTGTATAACAACTCTGAAAATTACGACAATCTAAAAAAAGAATTGTTCTTTTCATCACACAGTTGCATCCTCACGAGGAACCCACCGTATTCGGGAGAGTTGTGCGGGCTATGAATGACGATTTTTTTTTTTCAGTTGTCCGAAACCTCATGGGAGAACCCGACTACCGACAAATCCGCCTTCACTGGGAAACCAACTCTTCGGCGGTGCCGAAAAACGGGTTCAGCGTACGGTATTGCGAGTTGCAGACTTGGGGCGCCCAACGATGCCGCATCCACAACACGACAGACGCGCTGGACCGCAACACCATCGACGCCGACGAGGACTTCAAATCTTTCGAGGCGGACATCAAGGGCTTGAGGATGGCCACCACGTACTCCTTCGAGGTGAAGGGCGTCAAGGAAGAGAAAGGCGAGAGGGAGGATAGAGCCGAGGGGGACGATAAGAACCAGAACATTATTGTGATACCTACCAAAGGATGTAAGTTTCACTTATAGTTAGTGATAGCTTGGAAATGTACAGTTGGCTATACAGGGGGTCAATCATAATTTTTGAAAACTTGCTCAAGCATATCAGTTTTGTCTGCAAGGGAGGTATACAGCGAGTCCCAAAATAGCTATTTATATAACAAGTTGCAAAATGAGCGTGTTTTTTGCATCAGACGTGAACATTGGAACACGAGCGTAGCGAGTGGTCCAACACGTCGTGTGCAAAAAACCCGCTATTTTGCAATGTGTTATATACATGGCTTTTTGTAATTTCGTTGGAATATTTATTCATATACAATCATGGATTACACTGAATACGGGCATCGGTCAATAACTATTTTAATATTGCTTAGTACTTTACATAGCACGAGTCTAGAATGATGGTTGCGATTCGGTTGCCGGGAAGTCGGTAGCGGAGACACTGCCGGATATATAGCCGTCAGTTGACAGTTGTCATGGATAGATACAAACATATTGAATTACCTGACGGACTGTCTGATTAAATTCAAACGAAAATGAGTGATTCTGATACAGAAAATAATGTGCTAAGTAATATTGAAGCTGCCGCGGAGGAGGCATTTACCTATATTGTTGATAATCGAATAAAGAATGAATCTACTGAGTTGACTGAATTTACTGAAATTATGAACATCCCATTCATACTTCCAAATGAACATCAAAACTGATTTCCATATTCACACTAGTGTGAATATGAACTCTCATATTCGCACTTGTGCAAATATGACCGTCATTTTGACATTCAAATTGTAAACAAAAAGTCGCCATATTGAAACGAAATTACAAAAAACTTTTTTATTATTGATTTTACAAAAAAGTAGTGCTAATCAAGAATCAAGAATGGGTGATCAAAAAAGTCTTTGGTGAAAAAAAAATCAAAAAGTCAGTACTTCTATTTTTCAAATTATAAAAAAAATAATAGGACCATTTAATTTCCATCATATGACCCATTAAAATTTAAATGTACATCAATATGTTGCAGTGTCTAGATTAAAAACATAAACAATCCCCTCCTACCTCAAAATTTACCGGGTGCTTTGCGCCAGGATTTTTGTTACTTTCCTTTTCTCCCTAAATTTTTCCGGGCACGTGGAGCCCGGATTTTTGACTATTTATAACAAACAAAAAATTATGGTTTCGAAAACGCCCGGATTTTTTATCATTTCCAGCCCCACCAAAACAGCAAACAGGTCTAAGAGAAGTTCCCATCACTATAATGGCAGGAAGATGGATTTGAAAATTTGTAGTTTATTAGCCAATATAACGTGACCTGACTGACCAAAATAACCCTCAAAAATTGGTCTTTTTCGCTTTGGCCTCCTGCGGCGAATTTACACTCAAACCTAACCTGAGCAAGCTAACCTGGTACAGAACATAGTCCCGTGTTCGGGACTCTAGACACTTTCTAATAATAATGATAGTATAACGTTTTTTTTGCGAGGTACAAATTCAGCAATCGATTCTAAACTAACTTCAAACATAGCTCAGTAATGGACGACAATGCAATATTATTGCATGATATGATAATACAATAATAATAATGATTTTCTGACTTCAGGTACTTGCCTACTTAGTAGGTGTATATGGTTGTAAAGGGTTCATCATCAGTCGGTAACGACTTTTCGTTACTAAACGATCTCCCAAAGAATTCTGTTTTCTTCACATAAATCTCTTAACCCGGAGATTCGGAGTGTTCTCCCCCTGCTCGCTAGGTGGAGCGACCTAGAAACCGCTTTACTGCGTGAACCAGAGTTGACCAAGCTGCGAAGCGTGTAATGGTTTGGACGGGAAACATATGGCTTCAGTGCTGTCTGTGTTGACCTACCCTTGCACTGATGAGAGGCAACAACCTCGAAACTAGTCTGCAGGTGGTCACCCTCTCCAAATCAAAACATAATTCTGCTGGTTGGTCACAGAGGGCACTTGCAACTGCGTCCTCTGATGCTTTGAGGAACGTTGCACAATAATCTGATTGATTCAATTCAATACCCGTGGTCTTAGCCAGGACAGTAGTTGTTTTCTGTCAGGTACTTGCCCTAATAAGCCTACTTAGTAGGTCTATATGGGAGTAAATGGTTTATCATCGGTCGGCAACGACTGTTCGTTACTAAACGATCTCCCAAAGAATTCTGTTTTCTTCACAATGATTGTCTGTTCGGTATAGATATTGAAATTGGTCTAAACCCAGGTGTCCAGGAATAATAAAAACACATTCTTTGAATTATTTGGGAGTTATGATAGACTATCAAATGAGATGGGCTAAACAGGTTTCATTTAGAGGCTTAGACTTATAATCAATGAGCTAAGGAATATATTGCACGAAAAACAAATGTTCTACTGGTTTACTTTACGAGTCATATTAGTAAAATCATTACTACTATATTGCATTACTTTATTTAATAACATAAACAAAAAATTTTCAAGCAACCCAAAATTCTATTCTGAAAATAATACTGAAGAAAAATCCACAGATCAAATTTGCACAGATATAAGTATTCAATGCACGCATCTAATATATCCATTCGTCTCCTATCAAATGTTAAAGAAATGTAGAGTATTTCAATGAGAAAATTTAAAATTATATAAACTAAGAAAACTCACACAAAGAATGTTTTTCACTATGGCCCAACATTTTATTATCTGCTAAAACTTTTCCAGCGAGAATTGTTTAACGAAAAAAAAATCGAAAACTTTTATAATGTAACACTTTCTGACATAACCTCAAATTAACCGTCAAAATGGCGAAAAACAGATTTTTTAGTATTTAATTTTTTTTCTCGCGTATAAATGATTTAATTTAAATGAAAATTTGTTGAAATATGTCTTTTTTGGTGTCGAATTCATGGAAGATAAGGATATTTTATTCGAAAAATAGTAGTCTTCTGAATGTCGGAAAAATCATGATTATTCGACACAAAAGAAGACATATTTTTACAAATTTTCGTGTGAATTAATAATAATAATAGATTTTATTGAAAGGAAATTACAAAGTTACATTCATAACCCCGTCAAATGGCAGGATTCAATTTCTGACCATACCACAAGTGTTACAGTCAGACCTTGCTCTTCCATCCAACCAAAAAAAGTATGCACGCATAAATATATGCATTTATGAGTACACACTATTAAATAAATATATTCACAACTATACTAAAACGTGCAACGACTTATATCAATTGAGCACATACACCAAATTCAAACTTTTTGTTTAATCTAAGTAAATATTAAATAAAAAATAAATGGTAATAACAACTATTAGCGTAGAAGGAATTGTGGAGAAAAAATTTATTTCAGCTTTTGAAGCCCAGAATATTTGGAATTTTGTTCGTGAGAAGCAAATTTTAGGTTAGGTGGCGAGGGGGCATATTTCTGAATCTTAAGTTTAAATTATGGATATCTGTACGGAATTTAATTATTTATACGCGAGAAAAAATTAAATAATGAAAAATTGGCTTTTCGGCATTTTGACGGTTAATCTGAGGATAAGTCTAAAAAGACACAAAAGTTTTTGTATTAACTACAACTTTTCACATTTTCTGCTAGAAGGTCACGTTTCGCCGCAAATCGCAAAAAACCGTATTCTGAGTTCTGTGGTCCACTCTACTGCTTCGCTAACGGTTTTACGATTGTATGCCCTTTTTTAGTTTTAAGGTGTTTCCACTGACTTCCTTCAGCCTGTACAAGGTCAGGCGGAGAAGGTAGAAAGATAGAAACCTTGCAATGTCAGTCAACAAATCGCTAACTGCCGCACTTTCCGTCCACAGTTTCAGCCAAAGCCACCCAATGTCTGCCGCACGCCAGCGAGATAGAAGTATCGACCGGTCCGTTCTTTGGCGGCAGAATCGCCGTGGAGGCGGCGGACGGCGAAAGATGCGCCATTGACGGCGAACCGGACAGCCCCAGAGACATCTACACGTTGCGCATTAATCACACCGAATGCGGTAGTCAAGTCAACGATACCACTGTCGCTACTTTCGTTTTGGTGCAGGAGAATCTGCCGATTTTGACGCACAGTACGAGAAGGTAGGTCTCATACAGACTATTCTATTTTTACTACCTATCTTTCTTACGTTTTTACATTTTTATATTTTTACATTTCCACATTTTTACATTTTCACACTTTTACATTTATATTTTGACATTTTTACACTTTTACATTTTTACATTTCTACATTTTTATATTTTCACCTATTCTCATTTTTGCAATTTTGCATTTTTACATTTTTATATTTTTATGTTCTTACATTTTTACATCTTTACATTTGACATTTGACATTTTTACAATTTTTCAATTTTACATTTCTACATTAATTCATCCTTACATTTGACATTTTTACAATTTTACATTTTTCTAGTTTTAAATTTTAGTATTTTCACATTTTTTACATTTTTTACATTTTCACATTCCTACATTTTTACATTTCTACATCTTTACATTTTTATATTTTCAAATTATATCATACCGAATTATGTTTGTTCATTCAATAATGAAGTTTACTTACTTATTGATGATGGAACGTACACAACGTGAAGCCACGTACAAGCGATAGTTTCTTTGAAGCCAAACAAGCGATAGTTTCTTTGAAGCCAAAGGTTCTTCGGTACCTACCACTTGTTTATTGGCTTTAATCATACAGGGTCCTGCAACAAGGTCGAGGTCTTCCATATCTCCATTACGGTAAAGGATACAAAATTAAAATAATGGACATTACACGGGGTGTTCATTTTTTCTAGACGGGTCCCAACTTTCTTTTTTTTTAATGGCAAACTGTATTTTTTCGGTTTCTACATGGAAAATTAAAGGTACTTCATGGAAGTCTTTCTTTCGAAAATATTGACAGTTTTCGAGATTTTTAGCATGACAGCTTTTTTTCCAAAATTGGTCACTCATCATATTTGAAATTATAAAGTTGTTAAAATTCGATGTTGGTTAAATAATGTATGTTGGTGATTCTCTCAAACGATACATCTAAAATCGACCTGTGGCATACAGGGTGCAAAAAACAGCTTGTCAAACATTGTAAATAAAAATGTGCAAAACCTTCTTTATTTTAAATGGAACACCCGGTATATTATCGATCCGTAAGAAGCGCCAAGAAAGGCTCTACAAATTTCATTGAATATTCCATATGGTTAAAATCAATAATTTTTCTTCAAAATTTCTTTTTTTAGAAAAATGGAAATTCTTCCTATTCCTTCGCCACGTGCGGAATTTCGAAATTATTCAAAAAAGATCTTTTTAAATTAAATTATCCAAACCAATCAGATACTCATCAGACCTAACATTTACAGTAACGAAAGTCCTACATTTATGTCAGCATTATTACCGTAAAATTATGATGAGGCAGGTGTAAAATATCTTCGCCATGTCTACCAAACCCGTCTGAAATCGAATAACGCTCTTGAAATAGTATCACTCAGAACGAGAATAGGACAGAGAAGGCATACCTTTTTAGCTAGTAGATTTTATCATTTTCTCCCGACTGACATCAAAACAGTTTAAAAAATGTTGATTTTATTGAAAATATGAACAGGATATTCATAAAGTCAGTTGTGAATTATCTGCGACTGAAAGCCAAACTAGTCGCTATTTTCCATCGTACAAGATAACCTCTCTTGGAAGGGATTCATTTTGTAAAGAGAAACATTCTCAATTGAAAATTGAACCAAAACATGACTCCTTTGGAAATGGAAAAACTTACGATAAATTGAATTTACTTTTTTGTAATAACTGACAGAAAACAACTACTTCCCCGGCAAAAGCCACGCTGGATATTGAACTACATCTGATAGATATTGTGAAAAGGTCCTATATAACCTGAGACAAAAAATCTGAAAGTGAAAATTTACATTCTGAATGAAAATTACGTATGCATGTATTTAAGGAAAAAGAGTATTATTATTATTATGTTCCACCGGCAAGCACTAATTTTGCTTGTTCATTGATCATTATATTTATAACTACCAAAACGTCCAAAACCCTAATGGGCATACGTTATAAAATCATTACACATTTTGGCAGCGGGCTGACGGACTATCACGGCATAAGAATTAGAAAGAGTATTTCTTCTGCTTCTTCTTCTTCTTCTTCTTCTAGTTGGTTTCTTGGATTTCTGACTTCATACGAAGTCAATTTCTCCAGATTGGGTAAATAAATATATATTTCAAGAGGATTACACAATTTCACATAACACTCATAGACAATACACAATACTGCTAATTTTCAATATAGTTTAACATTCACACACATTTACTTGACTTCCAACTGAGGACGCCTTCTGTCCTCCACCATTGCCGGAAGTCGAATTCAGAGTATTTCTTACAAGTGACATGAATCCAGTTGGCTGAATATGTCAAATCGGCAATTATTTCATACCGTGTTTCAATATCACGGAATTGTAGTTTAGAAAGGACCCTGCACTTTTTATAGGTAAAATGGTTCTCGGTGAAATTGTCTGAATTTTTAGTATATTGTAGTATTCAATGTACTGACTGAACGTGCAGAATCGCAAGTTCGTTGATGGATAGATTTTGAAATAAATGAATAAATAAAAATAATAAATAAGTAATTTTTATTTAATTATTTTCTCGGGATTTGAAAGTGACAACTGCATTTTTTTTTTGTTGTTATCATCAACGTACCTTCATATTACTAAATATCATTCAGATGGTGCACATTATATCATTATGTACAGAGTGAAAAATAAAAACATTTTAGTAATGTCTGAAAATTCGATGTAATAATGAAATATTGATAAAATTATTTTGGCATGCAATATACTATTCTTATTCCATCATTAATCACAATTTATACATTTCGTACAGGGTGATTTAAAAAATTGGTAGAATATATGGCCGGTTCTTTCGTACATATCCTGTATATTCAAGTGAATTATCATCCTCCGAAGATAGCTGATACCGTATAAACATGATTTCGTTAGGATATATAGGGTGATCATGCAAATGTTCGATGATAAAAATGACAAAATATCAACGTTTCAGAAATCACCCTGTAATTCACGATTGCCTCGGTGAAATTCCTTTATTATTATTTAATGTATT
This sequence comes from Chrysolina oricalcia, assembly GCA_944452925.2. NCBI lineage: Eukaryota > Metazoa > Arthropoda > Insecta > Coleoptera > Chrysomelidae > Chrysolina > Chrysolina oricalcia. The sequence goes on along the minus strand of OX101808.2, from coordinate 36,871,892 downwards.
CATCATTCTCTCCTCAACACTGTACCATAAATTTAAGTATCCTACTATGACTAGTTTCATAGTTATTAATTGAGAAACTTATTACCAATTGCATTACGAGTTGAAGGAACTTGTTCACGCGTACATTCTAATAGTGGCCAAGATTTTTCAAAAATAGTGAAAGGTGAGAATGTGGAGTTCAAAATAAATGTAAAAGAGGGTGAAGATTAGAGATAACAATCACATCAGATATATGAATTTAATAATGTAAGGTACAAATAGATAAGTGATTTTTTTTTGTTTTAAGCTTTGTCGGAATAAAAAACAAACTATATGGGAAAAATGAAAATGATTGATAGAACGCTTTTATTTCTAATAGGAGAATTTGAATCTGGGCAGCGACGGTTTTTGCCAATGCGAGTTCCACTCGGATAGAGGTTTCCATGATTTTTATATTTGCTGGCTATCAGTAGAAACATATAGACATCTATTATATTTCATCAATATAGGTAATTCAATATGTAAAGGTAATAATAATTATCACTGACGGAACTAATTGATTTTTCTATTTCATTCACTTTCCGTCAAAATGTACACGATAGCTGATAGGGTTTTCTTGTTGTATGGGGACCGTAGCGCTGCTACGGGGGAGGTGGATTTGGTTAAGGCTGTTCCTTGCCATCTTCAGTGACAAGTGATTTCCCGTACCGGGGCCTCATACACGATTGGGCGAGTCAAACTATCCAAACATTAGGAATTTTATCTGGCTCGGAGTTGTAAGTCGTAACTATGTGTCGTATATTCAGTCAGTTCCTAAATGGTGGATGGAATTGGATGGACCGCCATTGGTCATGACCCTGCATATAATAATATATTTATTTTGATCTCCAAATTTCCACGTTTCACTATTTGTGAAAAATCTTGGCCACTAGTAGAATGTACGTGTGAACAAGTTCCTTCAACTCGTCATGTAAATGGTAATAAGTTTCTCAATTGATAACTATGAAACTAGTAACAGTAGGAAACTGAATTTTTCAGACAGTGTTGAGGAGAGAATTATGAATATATTGAATAATAATAAAGGAATTTCACCGAGTTAATCGTGAATTACAGGGTGATTTCTGAAACGTTGATATTTTGTCATTTTTATCATCGAAAATTTTCATGATCACCCTATATATCCCAACGGAATCATGTTTATACGGTATTAGCTATCTTCGGAGGATGATAATTCACTTGAATATACAGGATATGTACCAAATATCCGGCCATATATTTCACCAATTTTTTAAGTCACCCTGTACGAAATGTATAAATTGTAATTAATAATGGAATAAGTAAAGTATATTGCACGTCAAATTAATTTTATCAATATTTCATTATTACATCGAATTTTCAGATATTACTAAAATGTTTTTATTTTTCACTCTGTACATAATGATATAATCTGCACCATCTGAATGATATTTAGTAATATGAAGGTTCGTTGATGATAAGAACGAAAAAATGCAGTTGTCACTTTCAAATCCCGAGAAAATAATTAAATGAAAATTACTGATTTTTAACTTGATTTCAAAATCTATCCATCAACGAACTTTGCGATTCTGCACATTCAATCAGTACAGCGAATACTACGATAAACTAAAAATTCAGACAATTTCACCGAGAACCATTTTACCTATAAAAAGTGCGGGGTCCTTTCCTCGATATCTGTACAAAAAAATATCTCATCGTTCGGATGTTCATACCATTAATATTCGTTGTAAATGAAGAAAAAATTCCCGGTGAAACAACTTTTGGGGATATAATTAATGACTAGCAAGATTTTTTCTTCGCAAGAAGTATATGGATTAGTCATCATTTCTTAATCAGTATTCATTATTATTAACAATAATACTATTAGTTCCAACATATTTTTAATATTTTGTTTTTAAATTATTTCTATTGTCAGAGATTTTGAAAATTAGTTCTTCATTATTTTTGTTAGTACTTGAAGATAGTAATGGCTTCCACGTTTTTCTCATATGTACCGGTACAATTGGAAAATGGAGTCCCATTATCATTATTATTAAATGTAAAAAGTTTTGTTAGCTTTCTCCATTGATTGTAATTTTTTTAAGTTTATTGAAGTTTTTTGGTTTCTTCCACCATCATTAATCACAATTTATACATTTCGTACAGGGTGATTTAAAAAATTGGTAGAATATATGGCCGGTTCTTTCGTACATATCCTGTATATTCAAGTGAATTATCATCCTCCGAAGATAGCTGATACCGTATAAACATGATTTCGTTAGGATATATAGGGTGATCATGCAAATGTTCGATGATAAAAATGACAAAATATCAACGTTTCAGAAATCACCCTGTAATTCACGATTGCCTCGGTGAAATTCCTTTATTATTATTTAATGTATTCATCATTCTCTCCTCAACACTGTACCATAAATTTAAGTATCCTACTATGACTAGTTTCATAGTTATTAATTGAGAAACTTATTACCAATTGCATTACGAGTTGAAGGAACTTGTTCACGCGTACATTCTAATAGTGGCCAAGATTTTTCAAAAATAGTGAAAGGTGAGAATGTGGAGTTCAAAATAAATGTAAAAGAGGGTGAAGATTAGAGATAACAATCACATCAGATATATGAATTTAATAATGTAAGGTACAAATAGATAAGTGATTTTTTTTTGTTTTAAGCTTTGTCGGAATAAAAAACAAACTATATGGGAAAAATGAAAATGATTGATAGAACGCTTTTATTTCTAATAGGAGAATTTTAATCTGGGCAGCGACGGTTTTTGCCAATGCGAGTTCCACTCGGATAGAGGTTTCCATGATTTTTATATTTGCTGGCTATCAGTAGAAACATATAGACATCTATTATATTTCATCAATATAGGTAATTCAATATGTAAAGGTAATAATAATTATCACTGACGGAACTAATTGATTTTTCTATTTCATTCACTTTCCGTCAAAATGTACACGATAGCTGATAGGGTTTTCTTGTTGTATGGGGACCGTAGCGCTGCTACGGGGGAGGTGGATTTGGTTAAGGCTGTTCCTTGCCATCTTCAGTGACAAGTGATTTCCCGTACCGGGGCCTCATACACGATTGGGCGAGTCAAACTATCCAAACATTAGGAATTTTATCTGGCTCGGAGTTGTAAGTCGTAACTATGTGTCGTATATTCAGTCAGTTCCTAAATGGTGGATGGAATTGGATGGACCGCCATTGGTCATGACCCTGCATATAATAATATATTTATTTTGATCTCCAAATTTCCACGTTTCACTATTTGTGAAAAATCTTGGCCACTAGTAGAATGTACGTGTGAACAAGTTCCTTCAACTCGTCATGTAAATGGTAATAAGTTTCTCAATTGATAACTATGAAACTAGTAACAGTAGGAAACTGAATTTTTCAGACAGTGTTGAGGAGAGAATTATGAATATATTGAATAATAATAAAGGAATTTCACCGAGTTAATCGTGAATTACAGGGTGATTTCTGAAACGTTGATATTTTGTCATTTTTATCATCGAAAATTTTCATGATCACCCTATATATCCCAACGGAATCATGTTTATACGGTATTAGCTATCTTCGGAGGATGATAATTCACTTGAATATACAGGATATGTACCAAATATCCGGCCATATATTTCACCAATTTTTTAAGTCACCCTGTACGAAATGTATAAATTGTAATTAATAATGGAATAAGTAAAGTATATTGCACGTCAAATTAATTTTATCAATATTTCATTATTACATCGAATTTTCAGATATTACTAAAATGTTTTTATTTTTCACTCTGTACATAATGATATAATCTGCACCATCTGAATGATATTTAGTAATATGAAGGTTCGTTGATGATAAGAACGAAAAAATGCAGTTGTCACTTTCAAATCCCGAGAAAATAATTAAATGAAAATTACTGATTTTTAACTTGATTTCAAAATCTATCCATCAACGAACTTTGCGATTCTGCACATTCAATCAGTACAGCGAATACTACGATAAACTAAAAATTCAGACAATTTCACCGAGAACCATTTTACCTATAAAAAGTGCGGGGTCCTTTCCTCGATATCTGTACAAAAAAATATCTCATCGTTCGGATGTTCATACCATTAATATTCGTTGTAAATGAAGAAAAAATTCCCGGTGAAACAACTTTTGGGGATATAATTAATGACTAGCAAGATTTTTTCTTCGCAAGAAGTATATGGATTAGTCATCATTTCTTAATCAGTATTCATTATTATTAACAATAATACTATTAGTTCCAACATATTTTTAATATTTTGTTTTTAAATTATTTCTATTGTCAGAGATTTTGAAAATTAGTTCTTCATTATTTTTGTTAGTACTTGAAGATAGTAATGGCTTCCACGTTTTTCTCATATGTACCGGTACAATTGGAAAATGGAGTCCCATTATCATTATTATTAAATGTAAAAAGTTTTGTTAGCTTTCTCCATTGATTGTAATTTTTTTAAGTTTATTGAAGTTTTTTGGTTTCTTCCACCATCATTAATCACAATTTATACATTTCGTACAGGGTGATTTAAAAAATTGGTAGAATATATGGCCGGTTCTTTCGTACATATCCTGTATATTCAAGTGAATTATCATCCTCCGAAGATAGCTGATACCGTATAAACATGATTTCGTTAGGATATATAGGGTGATCATGCAAATGTTCGATGATAAAAATGACAAAATATCAACGTTTCAGAAATCACCCTGTAATTCACGATTGCCTCGGTGAAATTCCTTTATTATTATTTAATGTATTCATCATTCTCTCCTCAACACTGTACCATAAATTTAAGTATCCTACTATGACTAGTTTCATAGTTATTAATTGAGAAACTTATTACCAATTGCATTACGAGTTGAAGGAACTTGTTCACGCGTACATTCTAATAGTGGCCAAGATTTTTCAAAAATAGTGAAAGGTGAGAATGTGGAGTTCAAAATAAATGTAAAAGAGGGTGAAGATTAGAGATAACAATCACATCAGATATATGAATTTAATAATGTAAGGTACAAATAGATAAGTGATTTTTTTTTGTTTTAAGCTTTGTCGGAATAAAAAACAAACTATATGGGAAAAATGAAAATGATTGATAGAACGCTTTTATTTCTAATAGGAGAATTTGAATCTGGGCAGCGACGGTTTTTGCCAATGCGAGTTCCACTCGGATAGAGGTTTCCATGATTTTTATATTTGCTGGCTATCAGTAGAAACATATAGACATCTATTATATTTCATCAATATAGGTAATTCAATATGTAAAGGTAATAATAATTATCACTGACGGAACTAATTGATTTTTCTATTTCATTCACTTTCCGTCAAAATGTACACGATAGCTGATAGGGTTTTCTTGTTGTATGGGGACCGTAGCGCTGCTACGGGGGAGGTGGATTTGGTTAAGGCTGTTCCTTGCCATCTTCAGTGACAAGTGATTTCCCGTACCGGGGCCTCATACACGATTGGGCGAGTCAAACTATCCAAACATTAGGAATTTTATCTGGCTCGGAGTTGTAAGTCGTAACTATGTGTCGTATATTCAGTCAGTTCCTAAATGGTGGATGGAATTGGATGGACCGCCATTGGTCATGACCCTGCATATAATAATATATTTATTTTGATCTCCAAATTTCCACGTTTCACTATTTGTGAAAAATCTTGGCCACTAGTAGAATGTACGTGTGAACAAGTTCCTTCAACTCGTCATGTAAATGGCAATAAGTTTCTCAATTGATAACTATGAAACTAGTAACAGTAGGAAACTGAATTTTTCAGACAGTGTTGAGGAGAGAATTATGAATATATTGAATAATAATAAAGGAATTTCACCGAGTTAATCGTGAATTACAGGGTGATTTCTGAAACGTTGATATTTTGTCATTTTTATCATCGAAAATTTTCATGATCACCCTATATATCCCAACGGAATCATGTTTATACGGTATTAGCTATCTTCGGAGGATGATAATTCACTTGAATATACAGGATATGTACCAAATATCCGGCCATATATTTCACCAATTTTTTAAGTCACCCTGTACGAAATGTATAAATTGTAATTAATAATGGAATAAGTAAAGTATATTGCACGTCAAATTAATTTTATCAATATTTCATTATTACATCGAATTTTCAGATATTACTAAAATGTTTTTATTTTTCACTCTGTACATAATGATATAATCTGCACCATCTGAATGATATTTAGTAATATGAAGGTTCGTTGATGATAAGAACGAAAAAATGCAGTTGTCACTTTCAAATCCCGAGAAAATAATTAAATGAAAATTACTGATTTTTAACTTGATTTCAAAATCTATCCATCAACGAACTTTGCGATTCTGCACATTCAATCAGTACAGCGAATACTACGATAAACTAAAAATTCAGACAATTTCACCGAGAACCATTTTACCTATAAAAAGTGCGGGGTCCTTTCCTCGATATCTGTACAAAAAAATATCTCATCGTTCGGATGTTCATACCATTAATATTCGTTGTAAATGAAGAAAAAATTCCCGGTGAAACAACTTTTGGGGATATAATTAATGACTAGCAAGATTTTTTCTTCGCAAGAAGTATATGGATTAGTCATCATTTCTTAATCAGTATTCATTATTATTAACAATAATACTATTAGTTCCAACATATTTTTAATATTTTGTTTTTAAATTATTTCTATTGTCAGAGATTTTGAAAATTAGTTCTTCATTATTTTTGTTAGTACTTGAAGATAGTAATGGCTTCCACGTTTTTCTCATATGTACCGGTACAATTGGAAAATGGAGTCCCATTATCATTATTATTAAATGTAAAAAGTTTTGTTAGCTTTCTCCATTGATTGTAATTTTTTTAAGTTTATTGAAGTTTTTTGGTTTCTTCCACCATCATTAATCACAATTTATACATTTCGTACAGGGTGATTTAAAAAATTGGTAGAATATATGGCCGGTTCTTTCGTACATATCCTGTATATTCAAGTGAATTATCATCCTCCGAAGATAGCTGATACCGTATAAACATGATTTCGTTAGGATATATAGGGTGATCATGCAAATGTTCGATGATAAAAATGACAAAATATCAACGTTTCAGAAATCACCCTGTAATTCACGATTGCCTCGGTGAAATTCCTTTATTATTATTTAATGTATTCATCATTCTCTCCTCAACACTGTACCATAAATTTAAGTATCCTACTATGACTAGTTTCATAGTTATTAATTGAGAAACTTATTACCAATTGCATTACGAGTTGAAGGAACTTGTTCACGCGTACATTCTAATAGTGGCCAAGATTTTTCAAAAATAGTGAAAGGTGAGAATGTGGAGTTCAAAATAAATGTAAAAGAGGGTGAAGATTAGAGATAACAATCACATCAGATATATGAATTTAATAATGTAAGGTACAAATAGATAAGTGATTTTTTTTTGTTTTAAGCTTTGTCGGAATAAAAAACAAACTATATGGGAAAAATGAAAATGATTGATAGAACGCTTTTATTTCTAATAGGAGAATTTGAATCTGGGCAGCGACGGTTTTTGCCAATGCGAGTTCCACTCGGATAGAGGTTTCCATGATTTTTATATTTGCTGGCTATCAGTAGAAACATATAGACATCTATTATATTTCATCAATATAGGTAATTCAATATGTAAAGGTAATAATAATTATCACTGACGGAACTAATTGATTTTTCTATTTCATTCACTTTCCGTCAAAATGTACACGATAGCTGATAGGGTTTTCTTGTTGTATGGGGACCGTAGCGCTGCTACGGGGGAGGTGGATTTGGTTAAGGCTGTTCCTTTCCATCTTCAGTGACAAGTGATTTCCCGTACCGGGGCCTCATACACGATTGGGCGAGTCAAACTATCCAAACATTAGGAATTTTATCTGGCTCGGAGTTGTAAGTCGTAACTATGTGTCGTATATTCAGTCAGTTCCTAAATGGTGGATGGAATTGGATGGACCGCCATTGGTCATGACCCTGCATATAATAATATATTTATTTTGATCTCCAAATTTCCACGTTTCACTATTTGTGAAAAATCTTGGCCACTAGTAGAATGTACGTGTGAACAAGTTCCTTCAACTCGTCATGTAAATGGTAATAAGTTTCTCAATTGATAACTATGAAACTAGTAACAGTAGGAAACTGAATTTTTCAGACAGTGTTGAGGAGAGAATTATGAATATATTGAATAATAATAAAGGAATTTCACCGAGTTAATCGTGAATTACAGGGTGATTTCTGAAACGTTGATATTTTGTCATTTTTATCATCGAAAATTTTCATGATCACCCTATATATCCCAACGGAATCATGTTTATACGGTATTAGCTATCTTCGGAGGATGATAATTCACTTGAATATACAGGATATGTACCAAATATCCGGCCATATATTTCACCAATTTTTTAAGTCACCCTGTACGAAATGTATAAATTGTAATTAATAATGGAATAAGTAAAGTATATTGCACGTCAAATTAATTTTATCAATATTTCATTATTACATCGAATTTTCAGATATTACTAAAATGTTTTTATTTTTCACTCTGTACATAATGATATAATCTGCACCATCTGAATGATATTTAGTAATATGAAGGTTCGTTGATGATAAGAACGAAAAAATGCAGTTGTCACTTTCAAATCCCGAGAAAATAATTAAATGAAAATTACTGATTTTTAACTTGATTTCAAAATCTATCCATCAACGAACTTTGCGATTCTGCACATTCAATCAGTACAGCGAATACTACGATAAACTAAAAATTCAGACAATTTCACCGAGAACCATTTTACCTATAAAAAGTGCGGGGTCCTTTCCTCGATATCTGTACAAAAAAATATCTCATCGTTCGGATGTTCATACCATTAATATTCGTTGTAAATGAAGAAAAAATTCCCGGTGAAACAACTTTTGGGGATATAATTAATGACTAGCAAGATTTTTTCTTCGCAAGAAGTATATGGATTAGTCATCATTTCTTAATCAGTATTCATTATTATTAACAATAATACTATTAGTTCCAACATATTTTTAATATTTTGTTTTTAAATTATTTCTATTGTCAGAGATTTTGAAAATTAGTTCTTCATTATTTTTGTTAGTACTTGAAGATAGTAATGGCTTCCACGTTTTTCTCATATGTACCGGTACAATTGGAAAATGGAGTCCCATTATCATTATTATTAAATGTAAAAAGTTTTGTTAGCTTTCTCCATTGATTGTAATTTTTTTAAGTTTATTGAAGTTTTTTGGTTTCTTCCACCATCATTAATCACAATTTATACATTTCGTACAGGGTGATTTAAAAAATTGGTAGAATATATGGCCGGTTCTTTCGTACATATCCTGTATATTCAAGTGAATTATCATCCTCCGAAGATAGCTGATACCGTATAAACATGATTTCGTTAGGATATATAGGGTGATCATGCAAATGTTCGATGATAAAAATGACAAAATATCAACGTTTCAGAAATCACCCTGTAATTCACGATTGCCTCGGTGAAATTCCTTTATTATTATTTAATGTATTCATCATTCTCTCCTCAACACTGTACCATAAATTTAAGTATCCTACTATGACTAGTTTCATAGTTATTAATTGAGAAACTTATTACCAATTGCATTACGAGTTGAAGGAACTTGTTCACGCGTACATTCTAATAGTGGCCAAGATTTTTCAAAAATAGTGAAAGGTGAGAATGTGGAGTTCAAAATAAATGTAAAAGAGGGTGAAGATTAGAGATAACAATCACATCAGATATATGAATTTAATAATGTAAGGTACAAATAGATAAGTGATTTTTTTTTGTTTTAAGCTTTGTCGGAATAAAAAACAAACTATATGGGAAAAATGAAAATGATTGATAGAACGCTTTTATTTCTAATAGGAGAATTTGAATCTGGGCAGCGACGGTTTTTGCCAATGCGAGTTCCACTCGGATAGAGGTTTCCATGATTTTTATATTTGCTGGCTATCAGTAGAAACATATAGACATCTATTATATTTCATCAATATAGGTAATTCAATATGTAAAGGTAATAATAATTATCACTGACGGAACTAATTGATTTTTCTATTTCATTCACTTTCCGTCAAAATGTACACGATAGCTGATAGGGTTTTCTTGTTGTATGGGGACCGTAGCGCTGCTACGGGGGAGGTGGATTTGGTTAAGGCTGTTCCTTGCCATCTTCAGTGACAAGTGATTTCCCGTACCGGGGCCTCATACACGATTGGGCGAGTCAAACTATCCAAACATTAGGAATTTTATCTGGCTCGGAGTTGTAAGTCGTAACTATGTGTCGTATATTCAGTCAGTTCCTAAATGGTGGATGGAATTGGATGGACCGCCATTGGTCATGACCCTGCATATAATAATATATTTATTTTGATCTCCAAATTTCCACGTTTCACTATTTGTGAAAAATCTTGGCCACTAGTAGAATGTACGTGTGAACAAGTTCCTTCAACTCGTCATGTAAATGGTAATAAGTTTCTCAATTGATAACTATGAAACTAGTAACAGTAGGAAACTGAATTTTTCAGACAGTGTTGAGGAGAGAATTATGAATATATTGAATAATAATAAAGGAATTTCACCGAGTTAATCGTGAATTACAGGGTGATTTCTGAAACGTTGATATTTTGTCATTTTTATCATCGAAAATTTTCATGATCACCCTATATATCCCAACGGAATCATGTTTATACGGTATTAGCTATCTTCGGAGGATGATAATTCACTTGAATATACAGGATATGTACCAAATATCCGGCCATATATTTCACCAATTTTTTAAGTCACCCTGTACGAAATGTATAAATTGTAATTAATAATGGAATAAGTAAAGTATATTGCACGTCAAATTAATTTTATCAATATTTCATTATTACATCGAATTTTCAGATATTACTAAAATGTTTTTATTTTTCACTCTGTACATAATGATATAATCTGCACCATCTGAATGATATTTAGTAATATGAAGGTTCGTTGATGATAAGAACGAAAAAATGCAGTTGTCACTTTCAAATCCCGAGAAAATAATTAAATGAAAATTACTGATTTTTAACTTGATTTCAAAATCTATCCATCAACGAACTTTGCGATTCTGCACATTCAATCAGTACAGCGAATACTACGATAAACTAAAAATTCAGACAATTTCACCGAGAACCATTTTACCTATAAAAAGTGCGGGGTCCTTTCCTCGATATCTGTACAAAAAAATATCTCATCGTTCGGATGTTCATACCATTAATATTCGTTGTAAATGAAGAAAAAATTCCCGGTGAAACAACTTTTGGGGATATAATTAATGACTAGCAAGATTTTTTCTTCGCAAGAAGTATATGGATTAGTCATCATTTCTTAATCAGTATTCATTATTATTAACAATAATACTATTAGTTCCAACATATTTTTAATATTTTGTTTTTAAATTATTTCTATTGTCAGAGATTTTGAAAATTAGTTCTTCATTATTTTTGTTAGTACTTGAAGATAGTAATGGCTTCCACGTTTTTCTCATATGTACCGGTACAATTGGAAAATGGAGTCCCATTATCATTATTATTAAATGTAAAAAGTTTTGTTAGCTTTCTCCATTGATTGTAATTTTTTTAAGTTTATTGAAGTTTTTTGGTTTCTTCCACCAAGAGAAGTATGCGAAAGAGGATATTTATTTTAGAATTCATTCGCCCCAGCTCAGTTGTTATTTTTTCAATATTGTTGACAATATCACCCCCACTCCCAAAAAAATTAGTAACACTGAAAGGCATTTTCAAAGAGCCATCTAATGAAGTATCACACACGTGTGGGGTTGCCGTTTAAAATGTGTATGCTGTTTTGTACGAAGCTCTGAATGGGATATCTAAAATTTAAAAAATCTCGTTTCCTAAAACTCTGAGTTACAGCTCGGAATTTTGAAATTTCAATTTGTGAGTTGGAATTTTGAAATAAAAAATTCCGAGTTCTAAGTCGGAATTTCCTCTTTTTTGGTTTCCTCTACATTGCCTCGAAACGTGCTTTGACATTTCTTGCTATCTCTTTTTATTTCCGATATTTCACACTGGCAACTTTTAAATTTGACACACTGTATAATTGACACGTTCATTTCAGATTTCTAGTCCTCTGCTCCTATCAACCGGAAACACTGACCGTTAGGGCAGGCATTAACCTGCCTAATGGTGCCCATCATCAAGCAGGCAAAGGCCAAGCTCATATCGCAGCTGCTTACGAGGACGGAGACAACAACAATCTGGGAAGAAGAACTAGGACCGGTCGAGTTCTGCAGAAACCAGAAGCGCTAGGTGAGATATAATCCATTGATTCATATCAAGTGTACAGGGTGATTTACCGTGCGTAAGAGGTATTTCAACTAGCAGTTGTAGCAAAAACTTGAAATTCGGTCTACTATACTGCCAAATGGATACCTAATTTTTTTTGCACATGTTTCAATTGGCCTTTTGATTCTGAAATGAGTTAGGACAACCTAAGTTATGTTAACTCATCTATTATATTTTTTGAGAAAAATTTCCGGCGTAGTAGTTACCGAAAAAATGTATACCACACACTGTTCTAAATTAGAAAACTAAATTTAGTGAACAGTTAGGTGGAAGTTGAAGGTAACTTCTGATGTCGAGTTTTTAGAAAAGGGATATCTGGAGATGTATGGGAGTCTTCTGGATTTTGTCGAAAGTCTTCGTCAGTCATAGAGTAATACTCCAAAATCTACAACATTATGGATTCAGGGAAACAATCTACACCTTGGTCAGCCTTCTCTTACAGGAAGCAACTTGTAAAGACGAAGAGACCACCTCCAAATTATGTACTATCAGAAGTGGCGTTCCACAAGCAGGTTCAGTCATTGGCCAGTGTTATTCCTAATATATAAATCTCTCTGTAAGCATGGATATCTGGTGAAAATTTACTGGGTATACAAATGAGTAAGCTGACATATTTCGCTTTAATTGAATTATACCAAAAATATTGAATTTGGTTATACGAGCAGTCAGATTTTCTCTCCGGAACTAATTATCCCGATCGTTGTATACCTTTGTTACTTCGATATTTCAATCCTTCAAACGAAACGTTAAATAACACAAAATATTCCCTCATTTGCAAAGCTTTAGAACTCACTGCCTCGGGAAGTGTTCCCTGCAGCATACAGCCTGCAGAAATCCAAGAGGAATAACAATTCCTTTCGACTTTGCCTCTGTTCTAACGATGTTCTTTGAACATTGCAGGATCAGAACAAAAAGAAAGCGCTGCAAATTCACCCGTTGTGTCTAGACATTTAGAGCTCAAGATCTGGGTGAATGCACATCTAGACATGTCAAAAGCTTTTTATTCTATCAACTCCTAATTGTTACCATACAAACTATATTACTATAATTATGATAAAATCTTCGAAAACTTGTTTATAGATTATTTGATTGGACGAATCCAGCTAGTGAGGATAACAAATATGGATGGTAACATTGGTTACTGTGATATCTCGAATATAAAACCAATAAAATTTGGAGTACTCCAATGATCAATACTTGGTCCGTTGCTGTTTTCGATTTGTTTGGCTTATATAACTAAAATAATACAAAATTGCCAACTACACAGGTACGCTGATGACTTGATGAAATTGAAACGTTATAATAAATACTGATTTGGAAAATATAAATAAATGGGCAGGTAATAGCTCCCTTATGATTACTGCTGATTAAACTCAACCATCACTGATTATTTCATTATTGAACCGAAATATACTAAACTGATGTGGGTTAATGATGCTAAATGTCTAGATTTACAAATTGACAGTAGCCTTAACTACAATAAACACATCTATTTTGCCCTCAAAAACTTAAAAACACATCTATTTTGCCCTCAAAAACATCCCAAGACTACTAACATATTCTTCCCAGCGATATTAAGCTATTAATGGCAGAATCTGTAGTCTTATCTATACCATAAACTCTTAGGAATGTGTTTACGGTCCATTTTTAACAATATTCAACAAGTATTGCAGATAGAAAATACAAAATGTTTACATAAGATATGAATTCAACTTGAAAAGGTAAATTACTCCTCATCTACGAGGTGCATGTTTATTGAAAATGTAAGAAGGACGATTTCTCTATATGAGTTGCTTGCGATGTCTGATGTTGTTCATAAAAATAGTTTTTAAACCATATCAGAACTACTAACGACACACGGTGGCATCCATAGTATGAATACAAGAAATAATAATCATTTTTCTTACCAAAACACCATACAGATTTTTTCAAGAATTGCTTCAGTTACCAAGCTCTGCTCACTTGTACAATATTGTATCAGTGAAACAGTACTCAAGTCATTCAAAACTAAATTAAGAAAAATGATTTTTGATCAGAATTTTGGAGTCTTTGAAATTAAAATTGTTATTTATACTTAACTGTTGTGCTAATTGTGTTGATCCTAGTCATGGTACATATAAAAAAATATATGCTTTGCAGTACTATGTACCTTTTGTTTCCTACTTTACGTTATTATTATTATTAAATGTACTCTCGCATGTTTTGTAATCGAAACATATTCTATTATATTTTACTTGATCTTGTTTCAGTGAAGGAAGACGTGGGAAACACCAGAGCTCCTGTCTCGCATAGAAACAACATAGTGCCAATTTTCGTAATCACAATGCTAGTCATTGCGGGAGTCATAGGCATAGTAGCGCTGGTCTTGAAGCTAGCGGGAAAAAAATTGATAGAGGAATTCGACAACATCTCCATCGCATCTGACCTTTCCACCAGCAGTTGCAGTACCGTAACAGAAATCGAAGTCTCCGGTGCGAAGACGGAAAAAAGTAAAAGCCAGTCGCCAATTATATGAACGTCAACCTCGACTGTGTTGAGGTTTGGTCGAAAAACTTAATTCCAGTTTGCTCCCGTAAATTATCGAAATACACAGTATCCAATGTCCATTGGGTATGCCATGCCCAAATAATGCTGGATCTAATGCCTTTTGGGGATACAGGTAATATCCTTTCCAGTGAGTTCGCCAAAGTGCTTTCTTCTCCAAAGTTCAACGCGATAGAGCTTCGGTATAGCTCGCAAACTGATGAAACCAGGTGAAAGCTTTCGGACACAAATTATCCCGAACGACACGAACGGCATCTTGCACAATTACTCTATTATTTTTTCAAAAGATTTACGTGATAGATAGTCGTTATATCGTAACAAATTTGTATGGTTATTCTGTTCACGAAAGCTTAGTCGGGTTAGGTTGGCTAGTAATCAACGCATTTTCGTTTGCATGCAGCTGTCTTGTCATTTAAACTTCCCGCAAGTACCCGAAGTTTACCGAACGACTCGGGATCATTTGTTACCGAAAGCTTTTATCTGCTAGTAACCTGACCCAAGGCGTGGAATTAAACTCTAAAGGGGATATTATAATGGTATTTGACGCAGATTAAAGTCAGAGTGTTATAAAAATTGCATCGAATTCAAATGATTATGATGAACATTAACATTTTACTTTCAAATGCCACGCCCCGGCAAAAGCTGACGTCAATGCCTTTACTATTTATTCGATCAAAAGTCAGGTAAAGCTTGGAAAATTTTAGGTTTAGCTTGACTAAGGCTTATGTTGTCCTTTGGTTGTCCTTGAATAGTAGTGCAAAACAAAATCGTACTTGAGTATTACCGGCACAAGTAGCTTCGTCACTTTCCTTACAAGGCGCGACTTAAATTTAAATTCCACAAAGTAATAAAATTTCAGATGAGCCTACCTGTGATGTTTACAGTTGTTGTACGTAAACCAAGTCAAAATTGTTTTAGGCATTGAATCGTGCGTATTCAAGGATTCAAAAAACAAATTCTGCGTCAAGATATATTCTTAGAATAATGTCATAAACGTGTAATCGGTGTAATTACTTCCCTCACAACCACTATGACTGCCTTAGTGTAACTAGAATTGAACTTTTCAAAACGTATATGAAACAATTATAGTAAATAATATGCCAAAAAGTGCAATACCCCCCACACCCCAACCCCCATGAAATGACCTTAGGCACGCGTCTGACAAGAAGTAAATAACTCCTATAATATGTGTTTGAACAATTTCGAAGAGTATTCCGAAAATGTACGGGACTGAAACTATGTTTGAAGATGTGATTAATTTCGAAGGTAAATTTACAACTTCCGTATGGAAACGTTTGTGATAAACATTAATATAGATATTTATTGTAACAGGAAAGCTGACACATTAGTCCGTTTTCTTTTTTTGTTTGTTTGTTGTACTTATTCAACGCTAAGTTAACTTAAGACAATTGCGTATTGCTGTGATATACCAGGTGTTGAACTTTTGTAGTCGAACGGATTTTTGGATCGAACGAGAGACGAAACACCCGGTATAGTATGCAATTGGTATGTCTGTATTCGTTCGACGATTTCAGTGATATATTTCATAGAGTAGATCATGTAGTAGACACAAATAAATATTATTTTAATTCGAAATGAGTCTTTTTTTTGTCTATGGAACCTTTACCGATATGAAACTGCTACAAAGAACCTACTATAGTCCGTGCAGTTGTACAAGTCACTATTGTAATATCAAGAATATTTGCCGTCGGTGTCATCAAAGGAACATACATGGTCGTAACAAGAACCTGTGATCAAAGCTCATTAATAAAATTGATATTTTATTCTCAGTGCCCCTCCAGGACGCTACTGCCAAATAACAAAAAACAGGTGTAGTATTTCCCATAAAATAATCTTCAAATGGATTAGCTGATTCCAGAGAACGCAGGATGAACATATGCACACTAATATAGTCCTCTGTGTTGGGGTTATTCTTTACCGAGTTAAAAAAGAAATGTTTTAAATTTGTTTTTCAGCTAACCAGCTGTCGTCCCCTTACGAACGGCAGCACTCAGAAGTCGAGACTTGTGTGAGCCATGGATTAACGAGGTCTTACCTTTTTACGTGCGATTCCTAGCACGATCCGAGTAAAATCTCACCCATCCAAAGCCTGACGTCGCCTAGCGTTGCTTGACTTCAGATATTGGTGAACCGGCGTTCACCGTTCGAGCCATCCTCTCGGAGTGAAATTCCATCCTGTTACAAAAAACCGTTTCAGTACCACAAAAACTTGTGAAAACTCTGTGAAAAGCTATTACTCTGTAAAAATTAAGAGATTTTTCATTTCTAGTCTGGACCTATAGATCCACAACAGTCACAAATTTAGGTAAATTTGCTGTTAATGTTCCAAAATTACGGTTTTGAAAATGTATAGGATTACTTCACAGTAAGTTTGACGTCCTGAACATGAATTAGTATATATTATTTGATAAGATTTTTAATTTCAAGCAAGAACTTGATTGAATCTGGTTATTGGAATGTTGGTATAAAAATCAATCTAAAATTCACGTGGATGTGCATGGCACCGCACGTCAGAACTTATGGGCTGCGTCTTCCCTAGCTCGCAAGCTCGCACAAACTTCTGTGAGTTGCGCGTAGGGGTTGACGGAAATAATAATTTTAACAAGAAAATAAATATGATGATTTCGTCTACTCCATGTAATGCTGTATTCATAATAATTATGTGTAGTGAATTTTAATAAAAAAATAACAACTCAAAAATATCCTTACACTGTAGAGAGGTGGCTGGATTCTGAAATTAAATTCGAACAGCTCGTGTTCGACTGCATACACAATACCTTTTGAAAAATTCACCATTTCAAGTTTGGGAAAGATAGACCGATAACAGAAAAATTGAAAATATCGACAGACAGGAGCGAGATAAATGGGATTTGAAGATTGATTCAAATATTCCGATTTCTGCTTCATCCAAAGAAATTTTGCTTCCCACTGCTTTCATTGGAAAGGAGGAATAGTTCCGAGAACAGAAGGTTAGATAGAATTTCGTCTACAACTGAACAAAATACGAGTTTGGAAAGTGTAGTGAACACATTGTTTTCTTAAACTGACACTAATTCACTTGGTTGCACTCCACAGCACTTCTGCTACTTCGTCAGATACGTCAGTACACTGTAACAGCTGTTAATCGAATGACGGAGAAAACCCGGAAACAATCATAACCAATTTTGTCTTTCAGAAAATATTAATTTGCGATTTCATGTTGGCAAAATCTTCCAATGAAAATTGATTCAACTCAAGGACCACGCACGTTTCTTATGGAAAATGGCTTTCCGTGAATTTGTCCGAATTTTGGTATGGTGTAGATCTGGATGCACTGATCAAAAGTGTCCATTGCCAGAAACTCCAAAAAATGGACAGTTTTCGAGATATGGCTCTATCAATGTAATTTTTTTTGCATTTTTTGGATTTTGACACATAATCAGTTCACTCTCATACTTAGGATATACCGAGTTTCAATGATTTCACTGCAGGAATCGATTGAAAAATAATTGTTTCTTCGTTTCAGATACTGCCATTTGAAGAAATTGTTATACACTGCTCGTCACTGGCGATGTAACTGGACTATTATTTTCAATTTCTATAGTCCAGTTTTTGTAGAAACAAATACTTCTGAATTGAAGGTATCACAAAAATAATATTCGATACACACTATAGGAACTGAATCTGAGATACTTTTTTTTAAAATAGTTTCCTAGTCGTCAAAGAAATAGTGGTAAATGCAAAATGAGCATATAGAAAATCGTTCATAATGTAGGCTGACGACATAAATACTCGTATCGAATGCAGTTTGTTTGTACCGAGTGTTAAATATCAATAGAAACAAGGGAATACATACCCAATAATCATTTCTAATCGCTAATCGAACCGTTAAGGCAAACGGATCCGTGTAAATGTCTGAATATTTGATATGATGTGGATTTCGATGCACTGATCAAGTGTATATTGCTACAGACTACAAAAATGTACAGTTTTCAAGATATGGCCGTATCAATATCTGTTAACGGTTAACGGGGCAATTATGGATGCATACGAATCCAGCTGCCCCATAAAAGGAAAGAAATCACACAGTGGTACCATTTGGTGGAATGAACATCTGTCAAATCTGAGATCCGAAGTCCGCTGGCTATTTACAAAGCCAAGCGGGACGGAGATTGGCAGGGATACACCGAAAGGCTGACAAAATATAAGGAAAGCCAAGAGGAACAGCTTCAGGAGCTATTGTGAGACAATCACATCAAGCCCCGCAGCAGCCAGATTGCACAATACTATGGCGAGGGGCAGAGAGCAAGGACCAATGTCCCTCAGAAGAACAGATGGCAGCTACACAGAGGATGAAGAGCAACGAGCTCTCCTCTTACTGGAGACGCACTTTCCAGGTTGCTTACCATTTAAACCCGGAAGATCACTGGAAGAACCAGGTAGAGCCAGACGAGAAGACTGGGAGGTAGCAAAAACCATATGCACTCCCCAAAGAGTGAAATGGGCAATTGACTCCTTCCAACCATTCAATTCACCCGGAATTGATGGTATATTTCCGGCCCTTTTACAAAAAGGGCAAACGGAACTAATGCCATTCATTATCAAAGCAGCCAGATTCAGTTTGGCGCTCGGGTACATACCGAGCGACTGGAGGAGAGCACGGGTAACCTTCATTCCCAAAGTAGGAAAGAAGGGCCCAGCCCTCCCGAAGTCATTCAGACCAATCTGTCTCTCATCTTTCTTATTGAAGACAGTGGAGAAGACGGTAGATAACTACATCAGAACCGAGATACTGGAGAGGGTGACATTGCACCCCGGGCAGCATGCATACAGGGCGGGCAGATCAACGGAAACCGCTCTGTACGTGCTTACCGAAAGCATCCAGAGATCTCTCGAGTATAAAGAAATGGCCATATGCGCTTTCTTAGACATAGAGGGGGCATTCGACAACACCTCTCACGAAGCAATAAATAGGGCCCTAACGAACAAGGGAGTAGACAAAACCACATCCAGATGGGTGTGCCAAATGCTGGCTACAAGAACTGCTGAAACGAAAGTGGGCGATACCAGCTTTCGGATCAGCACAAGCAGGGGATGCCCACAAGGAGGGGTACTATCACCTCTGATGTGGAGTCTCGTAGTAGACGAACTACTCGGAACACTTACCGAGAACGGAGTCACTTGCCTTGGATATGCTGACGACATAGTCATTATGGCCAAAGGCAAATTCGAAGGAACCCTCTGCGATCTCATAGAAAGGGAGCTAGAGACTACCAGAAGATGGTGCCTCTCTGTGGGATTGAGAATTAACTCATCAAAAACCACAATGGTAACATTCACTAGAAGAACAAAGATTCAGCACCTAAGGACTGTTCGCCTCGACGGATCAGATTTAGGATGGCAGCAAGAGGTGAAGTATCTAGGACTAACCCTAGACTCAAAACTACTCTGGAACAGACACGTAGAAAAGATCGCTAACAAGACAAAATCATCACTGATGGTGTGCAGGAACATTGCAGGAAAAACATGGGGCTGTAACCCATCAATACTGCGATGGATGTACACCATGATAGTGAGACCTATGATCACCTACGGAGCAGTAGTGTGGCACGGTAGAACCGAACTCACCACAACTAAGAAAATCCCGGAGAAAGTACAAAGACTAGCATGTCTTTGCATAACAGGAGCAATGAGGTCAACTCCAACAGCAGCAATAGAGGTCATTCTGGACCTCACTCCTCTCCATGTCATGGTGAGGAGAACTGCTTGGGGAGCAAACCTGAGGTTGGCCAAAGTCGGACTCAAAGGGACAGCACACAGTGTAAGGGGCTCAACCCCCACCGGAAGTGCACACCTTGCCGATCTCCCAACTAACGAAATTACCAGGAAATTTAGTTTCGAGAATTTTTTTCGAACGGAACTAAATACCAAGAAACAATGGAGCACAGAATCCATTCGAGCACTTGGTATTTCATTTCAGATACATTCATTTGGAGAAATTAGCATACACTGCTCGTCACTGGCGATGTAGCTGGGCTAATATTTTCAACTTTTGTATTTCCGTGTTCGTAGAAACAAAAACTCTTGAATTGTTCTAGTTCTAACAAACATACTTATATCCAACACAACTCAATTGTGACATTTGAAAAAATAATATGCGATACACACTCTAAATATGATTTGAATTTTTTTTGAAATATTCTCCTGGCCATCAGGAAAATAGTGGAAAATGCAAAATAAGAAACTAGAAAATCGTATTTATAATGTACGCTGACGAGATGAATTAATACTCGTATCGAATGCAGATTTTTTAAACTCGAATCTCTAGTGAACAGCAAAAAAATATTCATTTCTTCAACTTACCTCTAACAAATAGAATAAGATCACAACAGCAACCACATCATTGTATAGTACCCTACCCGATTTTGTTCAAACTATACATTTTTCGTTCAATAGTTCTTCATTTAGTAAATGCACCTACATTTCACTTCTGTAAAGATGACCACTGCCAGATTTTTGTGCCTTGACTCTGTCTGTACTCAAAAATTTTTTTCGTCGTTTTGGTGTTTCAGCTACTGCGAAGACAGACATAGAACTGAGATTGAATAACGTTATCTTATTTGCCCCATGTATAATTTTGCAATAGTTCGAGTGAATACAATAATATTTGGTTTGTTGAACAATTGACCCTCATTAAATGTTACGCATAGATGATTTGATGAACGTTTGGACCAACTTTCTTTTACGTACTATTATTCTTACTACTATCATCATCACTTTGGTGGAGAATTGATATTTTCCATGAGATAAATATTGTTACTGTTTTACAATTTTCCCATTATTAGTTGTATATTCTTCCCATGAAAACTCATTTATTTCAAAATTCAATGTTGTCTAGAGTGATGGCCGTGAACGTTAAACATCTGAAACCACAGCACACTCCGGTGCATATAGGCTTTCGGCTGAGAAAAATCTGGCCGCCAGGCCCAGACAACATTGAATATATTGACTTCGGCCGTGAAAGCCTACATTCTGTCATCAGTTATCGGTTCAATTAACAATTAGAAATGATTTTTCATTATGTATATTTAACACTCGGTATAAAAAATCTGCATTCGATAAGAGTATTCATCTCGTCAGCGTACATTTTCAGCGTACTATTTTCCTGATGGCCAGGAGAATATTTCAAAAAAATATCAAATCATATTTAGAGTGTGTATCGCATATTATTTTTTCAAATGCCACGATTGAATTGTGTTGATTATAAGTATGTTTGTTAGAACTAGAACAATTCAAGAGTTTTTGTTTCTACGAACACGGAAATACAAAAGTTGAAAATAATAGCCCTGCTACATCGCCATTGACGAGAAGTGTATGCTAATTTCTCCAAATGAATGTATCTGAAATGAAATACAACTGTTCAACTGTACAATCGATAGATTTCCATTTTTGTTGGGTATAAGAGCTAAGCGATTATGGGCCACAATCCAGAAAACGAAAAAATCAGATAATGATACGGACATATCTTGAAAACTGTCCATTTTTGTAGTCTGTAGCAATAGACACTTGATCAGTGCATCGAAATCCACATCATATCAAATATTCTGACATTTTCACGGATCCGTTTGCCTTAACGATTCGATTAGCGATTAGAAATGATTATTGGGTATGTATTCCCTTGTTTCTATTGATATTTAATACTCGGTATAAACAAACTGCATTCGATACGAGTATTTATGTCGTCAGCCTACATTATGAACGATTTTCTATATGCATTTACCACTATTTCTTTGACGACTAGGAAACTATTTTTAAAAAAAGTATTTCAGATTCAGTTCCTATAGTGTGTATCGAATATTATTTTTCTAGTGCCCCTATCGAAAGGTGTTGAATATATGTGACTCTGTGATACCTTGAGCAATTCAGAAGTTTTTGTTTCTACAAAAACTGGACTATAGAAATTGAAAATAATAGTCCAGTTACATCGTCAGTGACGAGCAGTGTATAATAATTTCTTCAACTGGCAGTATCTGAAACGAAGAAACAATTATTTTTCAATCGATTCCTGCAGTAAAATCATTGAAACTCGGTTTTTCCTAAGTATAAGAGTGAACTGATTATGTGTCAAAATCCAAAAAATACAAAAAAAAATTACATTATTAGAGCCATATCTCGAAAACTGTCCATTTTTAGAGTTTTTGGCAATGGACACTTTTGATCAGTGCATCTAGATCTACACCATACCAAAAATTCGGACAAATTCACGGAAAGCCATTTTTCATAAGAAACGTACGTGGTCCTTTCAACGCCTTTTTCAATTGGTTCAATTGGTTCCAAGCATCGGAATAAGTGAAATAGGTCTAAATTTTCCCGGTCGGATGTGTCTCTACCCTCACTACCCTCACAAAGAGGGATAACGATATTATTTTCCAGAAAAGGAGAATAGATATCTATACCCTTGCCATAATGACTATTTATGAGGTGAACCATCAGTTCTAGGTTGTGTTTTTTGAAGTATAATAATTGTATCCATAAATAAACTCATATGAATTTGTTTTGTGGAAGACAAAAGTATCAGCAAAAACTCTCCTTTCAATTAACCTAAAGCTTCTAAATTGTTAACAATCCATCCATCATCTGTCATTAATCTATGATCTTCCGTTAAATAGCATCGTACCATTTCATTATGAAATAAATGAAACGAAGAATTCTCTAATTATTCCACAGAATAAGCTGGTAACAAAATACTAACGGAATATTGTAATCATTTCAATAATAATTACTGCCAAAGTGCCAAATGGGCATTATTTGATAAATTGAAACAGCTACCTGATGCGAAAGTTTGAACAATAATAAGACTCAGTGAGAAAAATGTAAAAATTCTTTACAAATCGTCTGTAGGAATCGTTTCTACAAATGCACCGCCCATTTGTAGACAGAATAATTGCTCCTCACTCTTTCAAATAACTCTTTCTGAATACGCTTGAGAAAAAATGTTTATGTCTTGTTTGACACGACAATGAAACTAAATCATATTATTGCTGGTTAATTCGACATTTGAATAGTATAGTTTATATCATTGTTATGTTGATAATGTGAAGCGGAAATAATTTGCGTTACATCAGGGAATTTTTTAGATATGATGGCTGAATTATTTATACTTGTAAAAAGTAAACCAAGCACAGAACTTTTTTTTTAAGGAAATGATCCCGGCTCACTTTTGGCGTATTTCAAATCTATTTCAAAATATACTGGTTGTGTATTTAATATGGGGTAACTGAAAGGAAAAAAATGAGATAGATCCACCACTACTTCTTCGAATATTGAAATGAGCGAAAAATGGCTTGTTTACTACCAGGAAGTATTGATATCTAGTTAGCCTAGACCAATTCCCTGCATAAACAAAATATTGCGTTACGATAGCAAGGAACAATAACTTATTAGAAGTGTCAGTGAGAAGTTTGACGTCAAAAAAGTAAACCAGAGTTACGCAATACATTAAAAGAAAAAATATGTACACCGAAATTGTGAAAATCGAAAAATTGGAGTATCGAGCCATCATCAAGTACTATGGATGAGACTTGGGTACATTTCTACGATTCAGAAACAAAGCAACAATCGATGGAATGGCGACACTCTGGTTCTCCAAGACCCTAGAAGTTTCATGTCCAAAAATCTGCTGGAAAAGTTCTTGCTTCAGTTTTTTGGGATTGCCATGGAGTAATCATGATTGATGTTTTGGATAAGGGTAGAACAATAACTGGAGATTACTAATTCGACATTACTGACCACTCTACGGGAAAAAATTAAAGAGAAAAGACGCGGAAAGCTATCCAAAGGTGTTTTGTATTTTGCAGGACAACGCCCCTGCACACAAATCTCATGTTGCCATGCAAAAAATTCGTGATTTAGGGTTTGAATTACTAGAACATCCCCCTTATTCACCAGATTTGACTGCATCCGACTATTATCTCTTTCCTCAACTGAAAAAAAGTTTAAAGGATCGTTAATTTTCTTCCAACGAAGAGGTAATAAAAGCTGTGGAGGTCTGGTTTGCAGAGTAAGAAGAAACATTTTTTGAAAGGTCTAGAGACGTTGCAGGTTCGCTGTAATAAATGTATCCAATTAAGAAGAGAATATGTTGAGTAATAAAATATTTTTACATTGAAATTTTGTTTGGTTCTATAGTAGGCTAAGCATTCTTTAATATATCCTCGTATAAGTAAGTACTTGATATATTTGCTTGATTGTCATATGCTATTGCAGGAAGGACATAAAGCTTCGCAAAAAATATCTTTTTCGGCAACCATCCAGGAAGTGTTCACTTCCCGGACAATTTTTTTTTTGGGAAAGTAGTCCTAGTCCGGGAAGTGCTCGAATTTTAATATAAATAAGAATTAGAATGTTTCTGTTGGTACCTATCTTCTGTTCGAATTTCAATATTATATAATACAAATAAGAACTGAAATGTTCGAAATATTCAAATTTGGAATCGTTTCATCCGGTAAACAGATGGGTGAAAGTCGACCTCTCTTCGTCTCTTAGACTAAATGCGTCTCATTGATTTGTTATTCTACATGGTTGCCGAAAAAATAGTGTACGCAACAAGTCCGAAAACAGTTTTTTTGGACTCGCAGACTTCCAGGACTCGCTAACGCTCGTCCTAGAATTTGATCTACTCGTCCAAAAAAACAGTATTTTCCGGACTTGTTACGTAAATTACTATTACAAATGTAGTGAAATGTATTCTTAGAATGAAAAAATATTTGGGAATTTCGGAATTAGATCAAATCTCGCTATGGACTGAAAGTTATATTTGACAGGGGGTTTTAAACGTTAACTTTCAAATATTAATAAACTGTTTTTCATGAAATACCTGGTATGTTGTTTCACCTTTTTCAATAACTATTGTATCTTTACAAATTTTCTCATAACCGACATTTTTTGAGAAAGGTCCTCGCATCGTTTCAATGGGAAATTGGCTTCTGGTAAATTTGCTAAAAAAATTTATATATTGTTGAACTCATCATGCTGATCAAATGTTTTAATTGCGCCAAAGCTCTTAATTCAACGGTGTAGATTGTACAGAGTGCTGAAGTGAACTTTTCCATAATTTCGAATGGCCATGGTGAAGAAATGTATAAACCAAATCAACTACGCATTGTTTATGCATATGGCCGATACAAATCCACCATAGAGTATAATAATATCTGTACATATCCACGATATACAGGGTGAGAATAAATCTAGCAAGACTTTTAGTGATTTTTTTTTTAATAGAAAAGTGTGATTTCATTTATTTCCAGATATTTCGAAGGGAACAAAGATCAAATTCAATTGATGATGTATCAAATTGTATCAAATGTATCAAGTACGTATTCAAATAAATTTCCTCACAATGGCCATTTGAAATTTTGGAAAAGTCAACTTCAGCATCCTGTATAATATAAACCGTTGAATTCAGAGCTTTGGTGGAATGGAGACATTTCATCAGCATCAAGAGTTCTACAATATATGAAAAATTTGAGCAAATTTACCGAAAGCCAAGGTCCTTTAGTTTTTTGACAATTATTGCTTTTTTAGGGCGTAAACCAAAGCAGCAAACTTTCTGGGGGTTCTTTTCTGAGTAGCCTTCTATTGGAATATTTTCTAGTATGAATTCCGATAGCTACTGAACAATTTTTGACACTTTCCCCATCAGTACGAAAATAATTCTTGCCAATTCTTCAGTGAATACGCAATATTTTGTATTAATTGTATACAAAATAGTGTGACAGTTATTCTTCGTTTGTGGAAAACAATTTAGGTCCAAAGAGGAGTTGAATTATAATTTTTCAAACTGTCAGTTTTAGGAACTATACAAGGTAATTTACGTTAGCCGTTCATTAGAAGTTTTTCGACTGGCAGTTGGATTAGAAACTTGACATTTGGTATAATGTCATAATCGATCATGTCTGTTTTACCTGAAACATTTTTAGTCCTACAGCTATACAGGGTATGCCAAAAGTCGGGACCAACTTTCTTACTTTAAATGGAAACATATTTTTTCACAAGGTTCGATTGGCCTTCTGATTATGAGTTCAGACAACCTAAGTTATGTTGAATTATCTATTACAGTTTCTGTAATATTTCCATTTTTCTGAAAAAAATAACCGCCGTAGTAGTTTAGAAAAAAATGTGTAGCTCGCAAACCTTTCAAAACTAGGGAACAAAATAATTTCTAAGTATGTCTCGCTATTAAAATTTTCTTCGTACATGAACTAGCGTACCTCTTGATTTATCACCAAACAGAACAAATTTATTTAAAATCCCAGTTAACACAAACATCTAGGAGATGTTGCTTTCTTGATTATTATGGAAACAAAATGAGTTACATTTATACATCACTGTTGCCACGGTGATGCCAAATGTTATGAATAGTTCACAATTTTCTTCTCGTTAGTGTTGCTTTGAGGAATAAAATGAGAAGAAAATTGCAAAGCACATCAACATGAATTTTGGCTTCATTGCGATTTTGTCGGTATAGAAGGAATTAGGTTGTTAACAAAATTGAGCATAACATCACCATCACGACACAAAATGGCCAGAGTTGTTTGTAGAGTCGAGAGTCAAATAGTATTTGTATTTGGTTGACGCCATTCTTTAAATATTCTATAGGACTTCTGATAGAGTGTAATGTTCTGTTTGATTCTTTTCAGTTCAATAGTTAAATCAAATGTGTTCATTAACATTGCCCAATTATTACTTCCTTCAAGGACCGGAACAGTGAGGTAAATTCAGTGATTGACAGAATTTGGCATTTTCAGGATAGGTACTGATTTCGCCGAGAAGAAAATGCTGTTCAGATGATTGGAGATGAATTATAGATTTTTCTACATTTCTGTATATTGGTTTTTTTTCATGATTTAGACAGAGTTTGAAATTTTTTTTTTGTTCGTGAAACGGAATCAGCTCACTCCATCACGGAAAAAAATGGTCCAAGTTAAACGTTTTCCTGATTTTTTTTTCGATTGTGGTAAGAAAATTGATACCTATATTAAAAAAAATAACGTTTTGTCTCTTAAAAAATGAGTATTCTAAACGCATGAACTTGTAGCTATAATATTGTTTACATACAGCAAGTGCTTCGAACATTAGATAATTCACTTTGTATAATGTCAGGTCAACATTTTACTAGCGCTGGAAAAGTGTATATTCATATTTATCTACTTTGTGTTTCTGAAAATTATATCATAACAACAGAGACTCGTGTTACAGGCATAATACAACAGTTTATTATTTTGCAGTAGAGCTACGTGTTCCTACTTGTTGATATGCGACCAGTTCGGGATCAATTGGTATTAACCGTTGCACTGATCATCAACGTTTTCGCAAAACTGGCCTCATTCCAATTCCAGCATTTGAGTTAGTGAACGTGTTACATCGTGTGCCGGAATTATACTATTATTACTGTTGTGAGTTGTGTGAATAGTGTTAGTTTGATTTATGAATTTTACTTTTTGGTATGTATAATGTGGATTTTGACCTAACATTTCTAGAGTATTGACATTTTATGTATAATAGAATCAGGAGAATTTTTCAAAAGACTGATCAACACTTCAATAAAATAAAAATATTAAAAATTTACATATGTTTATTTCATTTCTCCATTATCTTTTATTATCAATTTTCAGAACGTTCTAATTCTATATTATGTTATGCATAACTTGGATTTATTTTGTTATGATCATAATGAGGAAAGACATTAGCTTGGCTGCTTGTTCATTCATTCATACTGATGAATACAAACAGATTTAACAAAGTTCCGAAATTTTTAATTATGAAACAGGTTGTACTGGGTGATCCAGTAAGGGTATAGCCAGAGGCGATGATTTGTTTGAAAGAACCGTCAAACCGAAAAAATATTGTTCATAAAACTCTTCAAATCTCTTTCTCCAGTTTTTCTTGAGTAGTGTATTTTGCTAGCCTATATATGCCATGCAAGTACGTTTTCTTATAGTATAAACCGAATCATTGCTCCTTGGTGCAACCGAACTTTTCATATCATTTTAAATTCAAGAATGGAATGAATGTATTGAAAATAAGGCTTTATAAAAAACGAATGACCCTTCTTTGAAGAATGAATAACTCTATACTGAGGGCAAGTGGATCTTTCAATTGAGTCCGTGTATCCTGATACCATAGATGGAATGAAATGTATTAAAGATAAGACAATAATAAACTACCCAAATGTGAGACATTTGATAAGGTCAAGTAAACTAAAATTACTATAATAATCTAAAAATGTTGCTGCAGTAGAATACTGTATAGTAGCAATTAAAATATTTTTTAGTAAATTTAAGTATATGAGTTATTTGGGAGTAAATCATTCTTCATGAATGGTATATTTACTTGTCACTAGTAGTTATCAAACTGAGCACCTACTGCAAATAAAACGTAGATTGAGGCTCATAAAAAATAAAATGTTTGCTTCTAGTAAAGAGTTTAATATCGTTAGGTTACATTGCGTTCCTGAAATTACATCAATGACAGCAAGTGATCAAATTCAGTAATCTAATTTTTCTTGTGGCTAATAAAGCGTGTACTTGTCCCACATAGTATGCAAATTTTCACTTGGTGGTATGCAAATTTTACTTGCTACTATTAAATTTTTTTCCGTGTATGAACCGTAATTCATTAGTATGAATAATATTATTGATGTATAATTTCTATTTATGTTGAAACAAGGTTAGCTTTGTTTTATTCCTGACATACAGGAGAATCAGAAAGTGAAGCGCATTTTTAGATGAGTTCCAGTTCATTCAATTTGACATTGTTACATCGAAAGGGTCAATGTGCATTCGATTCCGAAGTTTAAATGGAATGTCACATATTGGGCTAATTTCGACTCACATTTTGCATCACATTTTGATGTCTCTAACTGACCAAAGAGGCACCTAATAGATGTTTATGCTTTTTTAGTCACTGATTCACTGGTGTGATCTGAAACATGAATGTGAATCCCTCTACCATCTCTGGGACCATTCTGTGTTGACTGGGATTAAACTTGATTTTCAACTTCGAGCACCATATGTGGATTTTCAGAAACCCAAAAATGTTGATTTCCCCCTGCTGACAAAACTTTGTCTCATCAGTCCTAATTATGTTTTCTAAGAATACGGCGTGGTCTCGTATTTTGAGTAACAAGTCCTCGCAAAAGTTAATTCTACGGGGAAAATCATCTTGGTGTAATTTTTGCAATCTTCTGAATTTAAAAAGATGCAGCTTATGGCGGTGTAAAATGGTTTGTATTGCAGAGGATGAAAATTCCGATTTCAAAGACGCCGTTTGTAAAGTTCCAAATTCAACAAGTTGAAAATCCTCCAATGCACGGTCTACGTAAATCACCCTGTATATGTTGATAATATTTGTAACGTTGAAATATTTCTGTGAGGTAGTAATATTTCACCACATCTTCCTTTAAAAAAAGGTTTAAGTTTGATAAGTTAATGCCTCTGTATAGAAAGAACCCCTTGTACATGAAATGTAACCCATTGTGTCAGTTTTACTCACTCTTGTTGTTGCACTTCTCAAATGCATTTATGATTAAATTCTATCAATGCATCTTTTATAATGCAATTTGTAATGGTCTACATTTTCTAAGATTATCGTACTATCTACAATAATTCGACAAAAAAAATTTGTACTCTCATACGTTAAATTATTTGCCTAGTTCACTGCTGAAAAAATTCACAGGACGGTTCATTTTGATTAAACACTATTCATATTTTCAAATATTATAAAAAAGGCATAAAAGTATGGGTTACTTTCAATCAAAACCATCATACTAATAGGCCACTCTCTATTTGAAAAATGCCGATGGCGGCAATACTCCACCAAGAGAACTATCTGGAACAACTGTTTTCATCAATGACATGATATATGTTCTTTGAATTTTAGTTTTGTGTTAATGCAAACACCTGAGCATTTTGTATAGGTTTTGCTCTCAATATTATCTCAATTTAGCGTTATATTGTCAAATATTCACATTTGAATGTTGATGAATTTGTTTTACTTATGTTGAAGGAGAGACCCTATTTGGAATCAGACCAGTTCTCAAATTAGGTAGGTTAGGTTAGGTTTGAACGTGAGTGGGCCCGTATCAGGCCCTCCACTGCGGCCAATGGCCTATTGTGGCTCATCCTATGGTTATATTTCTCCCAGTATATCCAATGTCTTGACGAAATTGAGGAATGCATTGGGAAAACAATTTACCAGGTTTTCTGGCCTTACTGTCGTATCGCCAAATATTGAGAATCTGGTTCTGGCCGCTGCAGGGCATGTACACAGAATGTGTTTAGCCGTTTCATCATCCTCCATGCATCTTGAGCAAGTCCGATTTTGTGCATGTGATGTTTGAGTTTGCAGTGGCCAGTAAGCAAACCTACTATAACTCTGAGATGCGCTCTACTGAGTTCTATCAGTTTGTCAGAGTCCTGTTTTTTCCTTGTACAAGCAATAAATGCTTTTTGGAATGGGCTAGGCCCGGTAGACTACGCCAGTACTCGAGTCTTTTATTGTCTGTTATGACATTCTTGGCAGTGCTATATGCTAAACCAATTACCGGTTCTGGTCCAGTGAACGTTGTTTCGCCCCCCCCCCTTTTGCTAGGGCGTCCGCTACTTCGTTTCCTTCTAGGCCTGTGTGACCTGGTATCCAGACTAGGGTAACGTTGTTGCGTTGCGCCAGTCGGTTTAAGGTGTCTCTGCAGTTCCATACTGCCATAAATTTAAAGCAGTTGGATTCAAGCGCTTTAAGTGCTGCTTGACTATCTGAAAATATTTTTATTGTTTTTCGTGTGTGGTGTCGATTTTCCAGCTCCCTGGCACACATTTCAATGGCATATACCTCTGCCTGAAATATCGTAGCTAGTTTGCCCATACTGAACGAGCGTTTCACTACTGGGTTCATCCCATATATACCGGCTCCGACGCCTTCCTGAGTTTTGGAACCATCGGTGAACCAACGTTCATTTGCCCTACATAGGTTGGTTTCATTCCGGACCCAGTCTTCTCTTTCGGGAAAGACCACAGTGTAGGACGTGTGAAGGTTGATTGTTTTAGGCATGATGTCTGAGGGCATTCCTAGAATGTTGTGAGCTATTATGCCCTCCAGCATGCCGCTGCCTCTCATGACACATGCCTGCGGTATACTAATAGCCGCTTGATAAAGTCTGTATGTTGCCCATCTTGCCTCTCTCTCCAGAACTATGTGGAGAGGAAGTAATCCAAGGAGGACTTCTGTTGCTGCCGTTGGCGTGGAGCGAATGCTTTCAGCAATCGCCAGGCACGCTTGTCTCTGTAGTCCGTTAAGTTTAGCAATGGCCATTTTTTATGTCCCTTGCTCCACCAGACTATATAGAGCTATACGTTATCATTGGACGTATGACGGTCGCGTACAACCAGTATACGTGTTTTGGTGACATGCCCCATGTTTTGCCACATATTCTGCGGCATGTCCATAATGAAAGGCTAGCCTTCCGGATAGTCTTTTCCAAGTGCGAGTTCCAATTAAATTTTTTATCCAGGGTTATTCCCAGATATTTTGCTTCACTCGCAAAAAGAATTGTTACACCATTGATGGAAGGAGGTAATAAATGTTCCAGCTTCCTTTTCCTGGTGAATGGTACTATGACCATTTTGTGGGGGTTAATGGACATTTCCTCCCTCTCACACCATTTATATATGGTATCCAATATATCCTGAAGGACGTAGGAGATCGTCTCTTCGGATTTATCGTTTATTACTAGGACCAGATCGTCAGCATATGCTTGCAGATCAACCTCCCAAAGCAAGAGAATGGCCAGCAGATCATCCACCAGCAGTGACCATAACAGTGGGGAGAGGACCCCCCCCCCCCCTGGGGACAGCCCCTGGCTGGCTTGAAGCTGACACTTTCCCCCTGTAGAGAGGTCGTTATAGTTCTGTTGTGAAGCATAGTTCTTATCCAGTCACATAGTATCGGTTCAATCCCTCTAGAGACAGTGGCCTCATATAGGGAGTGAGGTAGTGCATTGTTAAATGCTCCTTTTATTTCCAAGAATGCAGCGACTGCTATCTCCTGGAGATCCAGGGCGTCGCTTATTCCTGAGACAAGGTTATTGAGGGCAAGTTCTGTTGATTTGCCAGCCTGGTAGGCATACTGGTGAACATTGAGGGGGTGCTTTGTTAGTGCCCCACACCTTATGTGCCCATCCAGTATTTTCTCCATGCTTTTCAACAGAAAGGATGTCAGACTAATGGGTCTGAGCGATTTTAGGTGTGGGTCATTCCGACCCACCTTAGGAATATAGATCACCCTAGTCGCGGTCCAGTTAGACGGAATATGGTTCCATGCTAAACTGGCTCTAAAGAGTCTTATATGTTCCAGTCCGATTTGTAACAGAACTGGAGCTATGCCATCCTCTCCTGGCGATTTGTATGGGTGGAATGAGTTAACTGCCCATCTTATCGCCTGTGGTGTAATTATTTTGTTGGCAACCACCCAGTCATCTCTGTGAGGTCGTTTTATCCGGCCTATATTTGTGACTAGAGGTTGATTGTTCAGAATCAGGCTGCCTGGGAAGTGGTTATTAGCCAAGATACATAGAAACCCTGGTGTGATCTCTTATAGCTGTGAAACCGACATACAAAAGTGTTAAGGTACGGCCTACTTGATTCGTGATATTTTTACTGCGTTGATACCGTTTCACCTCTTCAGCACACAGATGGCGGCAAAATTACAGATTCATGATGACGCTTGGACAAGTGTCATGTTATGTCATTTTCAACATTGAATTTTATTTGTTGTCATATTCATTAACCATAATTTGTAAATATTCAAATTTCAATCAAATAATTATGACTCAGTACTTTGTAATGTTGGAAACTCGGTTATTTTAGACTTATACGCCTTCCATCGACGAATGAAGCCAACGGTATCAGTGCAATTACAATCTCAACAACTTTGTTGAAACAATTAATATCATTAATAACACCTTGGTTCCTATACATCTTGTTATTAGCTAATAGCTCTAGTGTTTCTTTTCTGGAGGCCGTAAAGGAGCCGTCTGGACGCTTTAACGACCCCAGCTCCTGTGTCGGCTCTCTAGATAGAATCTTGTGGATACGGGTTCCGCTTGATGTGTTGGACACATTTTCGCAGAATCGTTCCAATGATTCTCGTTTTGCTTTCCGGATATCTTTGTTGTAAGTGGTTAGAGCAGACCCGTAATTTTCCCATTCACCTGATACCTTAGCTCGGTTAAATAACCTTCGAACTTCTTTTCGTGTTTTATCCAGATTTTTGTTCCACCAGGAAGCATTTCGGTTATCCCTTTTCTCCCTCAGTGGACAGTTTTCGTGATAAGCTGAGTGCAGTTTGTAGATGTTCCGCAGCAATATCTATTTGATCACGACTATTTATTGTGGACAATCCGTTTTGGAGATGGTTCTTCAGGGAGGTCTTGTATCCTTCCCTGTCCATGCTCCGTATGTTTCGGTATTGTACCACTGGTCTGGGGTCTATTTCAATGTTGAATTGAATATGCCTGTAGTCTGAGCATGATGGCTCAGAGGACACCCTCCAGTTGGATATCTTGTTGCTTAGAAATTCTGAGCTGATCGTAAGATCTAGTACCTCTTTCCTAATACTAGTGACAAAGGATGGCTCAGAGCCGACATTGTTATTTGTAAGCTCCTCCCCTATCAGGTAATTGAAAAGAGACTCACCACTCATGTTGATGTTTGTGCTGCCCCACGCTTCATGGTGCGCATTGGCGTCACATCCTATCAGTAGATGGGTGTTGTCCCTCCTGCAGAAGGCAATTAGTTCTCGCACGGCCGCTGGAGGAGGCTGTTCCGCACCCACTTCTTTTCAATTAGGTAATGTCGTTTTTTAAAACAATCGGACCAGAATTACAAATTTCCTCCGCCATCTTGGAGCCACCATCTTGTTTTTTTGCATTGACGAACAAATCATAATTTCCGACCTTAAAAACCACCACATATCAATTTTGAATCGAATCGGACCATAATTGCAAATCATGTCCGCCATTTCGGAGCCGCCATTTCGTTTTTTCTCTTAGAAAAATTCCATAATGCATTGTCACCGAATTTATGTCAAAATAGCTTGCAACTGCAGTATTATAATTTGGAATACAGTTATTTTTCCCGCAAGAGGGCGCCAAAATAAAAAGTAAGGTGGCAAAAATTGACATGGCTGAATTCCTTATCAAATTACCTTTTCAATGATGTGTCACACTTACTACTTTCCCTATTCAAATTGTTTGGGTGATAGTGCCCAAGGGGTGGGGGGAGAGGTATGCCAGTTGAGGTTATGATAGGAAGATGTCCCCCTTGGATTAAAAATCGACCTGTTTTTGCATTTTATTCATAACATATGCGTTTTGAGGATACCTATTCGATCTGTTTCGTTTTCGGTGCCCCACCCTGTATATTGTGGAGACGACTTCGAGTTTTACTTAACGTTATTACATTGCAACTCCTCCACTTTGAGTATGGACTCCTTCATAAGATATATTTTTATTGCTTCGATATCAAAATTGACTATTATCAGTAATATTTTCTTTAACAAAAACTAATCAGTCAACTTTACTAATTTTTCCATCAACTTGGCAAAAGTGGGGACAAGTGCAATAGGATGATAGTTGGGAGGTTAATAAGTTCGCCCACCTTTATGCAGAGGTTATTATACCTACTCATATTGGTGGATTGTTCAGAGCATAATAATAATCGACAGCAGTTTCAAATAATGGACAGGTGTAAAGTACATAACGGGTTTCCAGAAGAAAAAGTGCAATGAAGAGTATAATAAAATCATAACTTTGCGGGAACGAAATCAACGATAAAAAAGTTACAGTTGCAGAGTCGCTCGTACATGGACAATCACCATCATAAAGCGTTAGTGTCAAAACGTTTATATGAATCATAAAATGCTCTCGCAAATCCGTTATGTACTTCAGGAAAATTAGGCAAAAACTTAACAGTTCTGTTTCCCCATACACACACATAACAGTTTTTGGACTATTTACGTAATTGCGGTATTACTGTATTTCCGTACAGGTCTGATTCTGTTCCATCATAATATATACAGGGTGAGTAAACGGTGTATTGTATTGTAATACAGGGTCTTTCACGGAGAGCGTTGGTTGGGAATATATGGAAAAAATTTCAAAATAAAAACTTGAAATTTTGTAGTAGTGGGTATCACAATATGACCTTATTCTCAATATTTTCAACTTCTGGACTTTTTCGGTTATACCGGAAGTAGAGGGCAACTTCCTTATTTGAAATGGAACATCCCGTAATTCAATACATTTTTGAATTTCCCAGCAGATTTTATGCCCACTTTGTGAAACAATGCCTATACCCAAATTTGTTAGTTCCCGAAAAATTAATTTTATTCTGAAAAATTTTACAGTTACAACACTACTACCGAAAAAAACATAACTCATATACAGTAACAGTTAGAAATGTGAAATTTCTTCCTGAAGCATCAAGTCATGAACAGGTTCACCGAATTTTCAAAAATAATTTTCAGGGTGGTCAAAATTTCCACCTAATAGATATCGAGAAGACTGATGAAACACGATTGTTTGAAATTGAAACCATACACTATTCTATTATTTTGGGATAGTAAGGAAAAAATATATCATATTCAGGAAGAATAACGTATACTTACCTCAAATACACTTCTGGCAAAATATATCCGATTTTGGGCCATATTTGAAATGTAAATCATTTGAAGCGTTACCAAACCGATAAATTTTTAAAAACAAATGAAGTTACAACAAATATGTCGGAATTTGATGTGATGTCACCAGCGTCGGTAAGGGAGGGGTACTGGGGGACAGTACCCCTCCGTATCAACTCTCTCCATATGAACCGTAATTCATTAGTATGAATAATATTATTGATGTATAATTTCTATTTATGTTGAAACAAGGTGAGCTTTGTTTTATTCCTGACATATAGGAGAATCAGAAAGTGAAGCGCATTTTTAGATGAGTTCCAGTTCATTCAATTTCACATTGTTACATCGAAAGGGTCAATGTGCATTCGATTCCGAAGTTTAAATGGAATGTCACATATTGGGCTAATTTCGAGTCACATTTTGCATCACATTTTGATGTCTCGAACTGAAAGTTTTGAAAACAAATGAAGTTACAACAAATATGTCGAAATTTGATGTGATGTCACCAGCGTCGATAAGGGAGGGGTACTGGGGGACAGTACCCTCCCCTAGGAGAAGCATTGAAAGCAGAAAAATTGGAAGAGACAATAGTCCAACTCCAACAGTCGCATGCCAGTGTACGCAAAGTCGGGCAGGAAATGGTCACTGTTTGATTCAATAGGTGTACCTTAATTATTTGTGTGCGCTATTAGTGTGACGTCACGACGCTTGATTTGGTTGGTTTAAGTCAGGGTTCATTGTATAAATATTGTTTTTGTTTTCGGCATTTTCAGTGTAATATTTGATTTGGTACTGATTTTGATAGCTGTTTACTATTGAGAATACTGATGATTATTATTGACACGTATACTAGTGAAGTAATAATCATACTTTTTGATATAAAATTTGAATTTTAATAACTTCCACCCATAACTTCAATACATTTTCACAGTACCTTCATAAATTTTCGAGCTTCTCAGAAACACACGCAAAATTGCTTAAAATTTGTATACAGTTCTCAAAATCACCACCAAAAAACGTGTAAAACGCAATAAGCAAACACTTTGAATACTATAACCTGACTAACAACAACCACAATTGGAGCCGTGACGTCATGGCTAATAAAGCGTATTGACCATATTGTCCATATTCACCGACGCCACATTATCATGCGACAATAGACGAGGAAAGTGATGACGTCACAAATGTCATTCTTGTCAAAAACTGATTCCAAACAAACCTCCGTCGAAGTTAAATCAGCTTGTTCGATAACTCCGATATTGTTTACGCTAAGGTTTTTCAACTTATTTTGCCTGAGAAAACAAAATCCAGACAACCAAACAAACTAATAAGCAAAGCAGCAAATAATCAACAGAGAATGTCACCTAAAATTCTTTGTTTGAAATCAGTTTTTGACAAGTATGACATTTGTGACGACACACTTTTCTCGTCTATACCATTTATCCATTGTCACCAACGGTTAAAAATATAATGTATCTGTAAAAAAACCGCAAAAATAAAAAATGTTCTATTTGGTGCATAGTTCATGTTTCATGTGCGTATTTTGTGAGTTTCAGAAAAATTTTACTGGAAAGAAAATCTGGGATAAATGGGTAGATATCACTATCGGTATCAGCTTTCACCTGAGCTTCAATAATAACAACATTGGCACTACAACTTAGTTAAATATTTTCAACTTTATTTGCCTCATACATGTGGAAACGAAGAAGGTGAATTTTATCACTGCCTTCTGTAGACTTCTTTTTGTATTTCAAAGTATTATTTTCTTTAGATGTTTTTGGAAATTCCGAAACGTTTTTCCACGGTCGCTTAGCTTTCATCAAAAAATGAAAGTAACTCGATGCTAAACTCACTCCCACTCTACTAAACATTTTTTTGAGAAATGCGCTGTCCAAATAAATATTACTATTTTAAACTTTCACTGACGCATGGAATTAGTAAATGTCGTCATTCTTTGAGTTGTCTTGTCCCTGCCAAATGAATTATAACTTATTGTTTCTCTGATAGTTCCCTACGGATGAAGCAGCGACTTACAGTAAAGTCAGTCGCAGCGCCACCCGCCAGGAAAATCAATAAGCACTCCTCGGGACAGCAAAAGACTCCGAGAAAAGTAAATGCGAAAATTCGAACAAGTTCGGATGTTTTACCGGAGAGTACAAATAAATAATAAGAATAAAATCGACGAAGTCGAAGTACCCTTCTCTCCAAATATTTCCACTAAGTGGAAAATACTTCCCTGGCTAATTCCACGACGGATATTGAACTACATGTGATAGATATTTGTGCAACGTTCTTCAAAGAAGACTCAATTGCATGATATGGAAAGATGAAGCCTTTGCCAAGAATGGTATGTACAACCGTCATAAAGTTTTTGCCGTAGAGAAAAAAAGTATAAATACACCCCACAATTTCTTTACTGCTACAGCAGCTGCGTCTCAAACTTAAGTAGCTATAAGTCATATGTACACAATAAGTGCGTTTTAAAGTTGAAATGATCAATAAATATTATTATTTAATTTAAACTAAAAGTAGTCCGACGAAATTGCTTAATTTGTGATTTCAGTTTTTCCGGAACGAAATATACAATTAATATCCATCAAATTTACTACTTGCAATGAGTTGATGAATAAAGGGTTACCTACTCCGTTATTTCATCAAAATTACCAATTTAACTGGAGCAATACTGCTATTTTGGAATCAGGAGTGTTGAATAAAATTGTTCGTATGACGTTGGTGAGCAATGAACCCAGTCGTTTTACAGTTTCAAAAGCCCAATCAGGTGATATGCATGTACAGGATGACAATTCTAAAGGGGCCATTGGCTGTAACTTTAGTTCCAGATTTCTTTTTTTATAAAAACCTAAACTCTTTTTAATAACTTCATTGGATGCGTATGTGAAACCGGGTAAATCAGAACACTTTTCAACTTTCAATGTAAAAATCGGGTATAATAAGATCGTTTATGAATATATTTTTGACTTGAAACTTGGATCTTACCTTCTTGTTTAAGGATAAACCCCAAAAATATTGAAAAAAGAATAGTTCGCGTTTTTTCACGGTATTGCAATTCACCCCACCTACGTTTACAAGGTGAATAGAAACACTGGATTATCATCAAAAGAAAATTATTGTAACAGAAAAATTTCCAAATTTCCAAAAGAATTGTCAAAACACATCATATGTTTGGAAGTTGCTCTTAACTAATGTAAACCAAGATTATCCAAATCGTTTTCAAATGTGATCATTTGAACCTATTTGTTGTTTGCGCACCACAAATTGACAACTCCCTTATACCTAATATATCTTGAGTGAAAAAAAAATTTGTTTCGGAATGTCTCTTCATTTCTGGGAGCTTTTTGTAAAACACGCCTATTTACGTAACCATAATCTTGTGGGTGTAAATTCTCAAAATCATGACATGGCATAACATAAAAATTCGTAAAATGGAAAGTTTCAAAATCATGTATGCCAGGCTGTTATGGATGCATATGTAAAAATAATAATAAGTCTATAAGTACATGCCAATACTTACGAGATAGGTTTTGGAGAAGTCAAAATCCACTCGATTGTAGGTTTACCTATACATACATGAAATTTTAGAATTTGTAAACAAACGGAAAATGTGGAAGAAAACCTGAGAATTTGTAAACAACCGGAAAGTGTGGCAGAAAACCTGCATGAATGCAGGACATTTATGGCCGCAGGACCTTTATGGCCGCCTGACTGTCGGAGATAATGACTAAAGGTTGGTTTCTAAAGCCCCTCCTTAGAATATCTCTCGTGCAAACGGAAATGTCCATTACCTCAGCTTGGAATATAGAGGCTTTTGAGTACGAGGCATAGTCTCTCTATACAGTCCGTATTTTTTATGACGTAGGTACCAGTATTGACATCTTGAAAACGGTAAATGATACGAAGTTGGTTGAATAAGACAAAATTTGCCTATTTTAGTGAACAGTGAAATTATGTTTCCAAATCCGAAGTATTACGAAACGTTTTCAAAATATACGGGGAAAACCGAAATTACCCATTATCTTTTCTTCGCGCTGGCGCCTCTATTTTTAGGAATAGGGAAATGTGTCCAGGAAACTTTCTTCTTTGTTTTGAATTTGCTTCCATGTGCTGTACTTCAATTTCCAAGACGACGTTTCGTTCATCGGGGCCACCTTCAACTCTATTTTTTCGAATACGGACCTGCATTTTTTTATGAATTTAAGTAGTCATTATCTTGCCGACTTCAGATATGTATCTTATCTGGTATTTGTTTCTACATTTCTGCCCCTGAATGCCATCACCAAGGTCCGAACCATAAAAATTCGAGAAAAAAAAATTCCACTGATTTTGCTCTTACTTTTGCAAGCAAAAGGCGATATTCCACTTTGAATTACACATTAAATTCGAAACTATTCAAAATTTAGATAAAAAACGTAATTCTTTCTTCAATTTTTTTTTTGTTGATGAATGTGATATTTACTCATTCTGATTTTTCTTGTATTCCACGAATCCTGATTCCAATTATCATTTTACCATATGTATAACATGAAACTTAAAAACTTACCTTAAACGTCGATATCATTATCACCATTTCTAGTAATAGGGCAAATTCAATATTTCGATTTCACAAATGAACCATACTCTTGTAAACTTCTTTCAATACGTTGAAAAATTCTGGCATTGGGCTGACGACGTTCAGGATACATTTCTTAAAACATAGCCAGAGGTCTGGTGCTATTTCTTAAATACCTCGAATACACGAATAACATATCAACTTTCTCATCATTAGATAACTCCATAGTTTCTCGTTCAACGTGTAAATAATTCACCCTTCAGATAAGGATTCATTAATTTGTAATTTGACAATCACTTGCTTTTATTCCATGGCTCACTACATACTTCATGATGTTTCAAACTTTCCGTTTTCATTTGAAAAAGGTTCGTTTGGGAATACGCATTGGACTCAAAGACTAACAAAAGAATTGCCTATTGCCTACGAATAGATACCTAAGCAAAATGCCTTTCGGATCTTTGAATTAAAAAAATGTATGAAGTAAATGTATCAATCGTTGTTCCTTGTTATTCCTCCGCTTTCACATTTTCATCACAATATCACATTGTTTTTGATCTCGATTTGATTTCGCAATTGAGTATTCATTCGAGGTAGATTTATTTTGAAATTTTTTCTCGCAACTTAAGTCAAATACCCTTTCGAATGCGAACAAAAATAAAATCAGGACCGTATTCTGGAGGGAAGGATTTTCATTGTTCGGACCTTGATGGAATTTATGGGCAAAAATGTAGAAACACATACCAAGTGAGATACATATCTGAACTCGGTAAGATAAGGACTACTTGAATTCATGAAAAAAAGTACAGGTCCGTATTCGAAAAAACAGAGTTGAGGTTGGCCCACGAAAAACGAAAAGTTGTATTGAAAATCAAAGTACAGCACATAGAAGCGAATTTAAAACAAAGAAGAAAGTTTTCTGAACACATTTCCATATTCCTAAAAATACAGGCGCCATGCGCCAGCGCAAAGAAAAGAAAACGGGTAAATTCGGTAAAACGGTTCGTAATACT
Organism: Chrysolina oricalcia; assembly: GCA_944452925.2. Lineage (NCBI taxonomy): Eukaryota > Metazoa > Arthropoda > Insecta > Coleoptera > Chrysomelidae > Chrysolina > Chrysolina oricalcia. Next base: position 36,829,631 of record OX101808.2, on the reverse strand, counting down.
TCCGATTTGTAAAAATCGTTTCATTGTTCACTAAAATAGGCAACTTTTGTCTAATTCAACCAACTTCGTATCATTTACAGTTTTCGAGATGCCAATAGTGGTACGACATAAAAAATACGACCTGTATATTCCAGCCCCTACCCCATTGCTGGTCTAAGAGCCATCCGTGTACCAGATTTGCGCCCTTGACAACATTGGTATTGCCTTTGATGTGACTTCCCATCCTGTTTTGTGGTGGTATAATATGTTACAACAAAGTAGTAGGTTGGAGTCATCCTGTCCTCGCCTCCTCTAAAATATACAAATGCAGAAATTTGAAATTTATGAGTTGATGTGCCCCCGCACCCCCTGTCGAGCAAGCACCATGTAGTTGATTCCAAAAAGTAGTATCAGTGATACCATTCAAATCGGTTTGTGTCCCATATTTGTACGTCGAACAGAGCAAAAGATGGTGGGGGGGGGGGGATATAAAAGGCCGCATTATATAACTAAAAACTTCAACAGCACGTAACTTTAGAGCTGTTACATTCTCCACTTTCTTTCAACAATACGATGACTCAAGACAATTACGTATTGCTGTAATATACCAGGTGTTGAACTTTCATGGTCGGACAAATTTTTGTATCACACGATTCGACGATTTCTGTGATACATTTGCTAGTGTAGGTCATAAAAGAGACAAAAATAAAAACAGTTATATTCAAAATAAGTCTTTTTATTTTCTTACGAATCCTAGGTCGATATGGAACTGCCATGACCAGAGAGAGTATCAAGTATATTTCTCTTTTTCACAAACTGCTAGACGCGCATTTCCTTAGGAATAGGTTACCATATTTCACTGCTAGAAACAGCAAATAATCTGTGAAACCATACAGTATATCCAGTACTATCAGGGACGAAAAAAAGGAATTCTAAAAGTCCATATATTCGAACTAATTCAACATCACGATCTTCTTTTCGTCGTGCAACTTCGGTGTGGCGAAAACAAAACTCTTCATATTCTCATTGAGTTCTTCCAAAGCTAGTTGAGATTGCAGCCTCATGACATCATCGTCATCGTTATTATAGACATCCTTCAGCGTCCTGTAAATTGTCAGGATATCGTCCTTGAGGAAGGCGATTATTTCCTTGTCGAGACCAACGAACAACTGTCTTATGACAGACACTGCAGCACGTCTCGCTTGGGGTGACTTATCTGTGGCAATTATGGCGTGGACGCAGGCCAGAACCTATGAAAATAATAATGATGATATTAAGAGCATTCTCAGGTTCAATTTCTAGAAGACTTATTCACTGACGAATCCAACTTTTCAAAGCAAATGGTATTGCAAATTTTCATAACTATGAGCCGAAGAGAACCCAAGTGCAATCCAAAAAAATCGGGACCTTATATTATATATTGGACCATTTTTTTTAGCGTTAAGGCTAAATGGTTCCTATACAAATTTTCAACAAATCCAAATCCAAATCGTTGGATAGGCTTCCTAGATCTCCAGACTTGAACCCCTTGGACTTTTGCATCTGGGGTCACCTAAAGTCTTAGGTTTGTATGACCCCCATTGAATGTTCATCATTACATGATGAGAAATAATCTAAAACACTCCCGGAATATTTCAACATTTGCGCTAATATGCATGAGACGAAGACTTGATTGCTTTTTTCTTTCATGTCCTACACAAAATTTTACTTACATAGTTTGTATTTTTAATTTGATCCACACATGAAAATTTGCACTATTGACTAAGATTTCAAAACCATTTGAGATTTACTAGCATCTCAGCTTAGTTTTTTTTCTAGATTTATCTCTATTGGTATTTCAATCATAAACAGATATTTTCTCAACAAATAATCGAAAAATCTTAATTGAAGAGTTCTTACTTCCGTGACTATTGTTCCCAGTTTGTAGCCAAGTACTCTGCAAATCTCGCCCAGATTCGACAAACTAGATGCTCTAATAAGATCGTCATCTTCCTTTGCTCCAACTAAAAATGTATTCAGTAACAGTGGTTTGTATTTGGGCGCCATTTCACCTGAAACATAAATGAAAAAATAACACCTAGTATTTACTAGTTTTGTACCTCAAAACAATAAAAGATACGGAGATGCCTTCTCTACATGCAAGACATTCATATTGTTGTGAAAGCAACATAACGCTTTCCTTCATCAGAGTGTCAACAAGCCGAACAGGATTCACAAGTAGAGAGTGAATAATGGAAAGTTCAATCTCATCTCAAGTAACAACGATAATTACCGACAATGCCCCTTTTTAGCATGATTCGGGTTAAGATGTAAATAAATAAAGACTGGTTCGCAATATTCAAGAAAAGGGCAGAAAAGTCATCTGTATATCTTTTACTGCTCTGAGTTTTGGACACACCAACATTTTCAGAAAACTAGCTGTATTTGTTTCAAACCTGTAAGTCATAACGATGTTTACAAATTACATGCTTCTTCAAGTAGAAGCATACATTATACTTCCACTTAAAAAAGTCATTGCGTATGGCAAAACAATACGAATAGTTCCTCACCTAACGTTTTTGTTGTCCGTACCAAACATTCTCCAAGTTTCATCCTTACTTCGTGACCGTCGTCAGTGGTTTTTCTGGAAAAGTCTGAATATTCTTCACACAGAATGTGCAGAACACTATCGGGAAATACATCAGCTAGTACGGCTAGGCCTCCTATGGCACTGAGATAAATGAAGGAATCTTCGTTTTTTAAATTTTGCTGTAGACATAAATAATATTCAAGCATATTCCCTATTCGTTCTTTTAAAATAGTATACAAGTGCCATTTCTGTACAAGCAAATCAAATCCTGAGCGGAGGACGTAAATCTTCTTTTTATTTTCTACATTTTTCGATATATCTATGAGTAAAATGAAATTATATCAATTTTTTTAAATGCATTCAACAGAATGATGCCAAGATCGACCTTTACCGGACAATTTTCAGATTCGAACATTTCTCTAAAGGACTTTTCGCGCCCTCTATTAACTATTTTCAAACATAACTTTTCTTTTTCGGGTATATAAACCTACACATAAAACAAAAATTGACAAAAAGTTGAAGGTCGCCACACACAAAACAAAAGGCAGAGATGTTCTGGTTCTAGTTAGAAGGTTATACCGTCTCTCTTTCTTGGGCCTTTCTTTATAAGAGCTTCTTTCTTTGAAGGTGCTAGATTAACTATGAGTTCCTTCATCCAGTCCTGTATAGTTCTTAGAGATCCATTTGCCTTCTTCAAACCATTCGTCCTATTTTCTTCTTGCCAAAAAAATCAGTTCTTCCCCAATATCTCTGAAACCGCTTTGGCTTTTTTTTCAATTTTGGTACATGCCAAGTATGCATAAAATACATTTTTTCCATGATGAAGGATTTCTTAATTTTCATCAGTGGCGTCCCTGTTAACATACCCTGTCATATTTTTCATCAAAATAATGATACGCCACTGTCTCTCTTCCAAATAAATGTTATTTTTGCAATTGTCCTTTATCTTTTCATAAAAATGGTCTCTCGTCTTTTTTTCGTCTGGAGGACGGTTTTCGATTTAGAAAATAAAATACATTCATTTGCTTGTCTTTCTCTTAGACTTAATTTCACAATTGTGGTACCCAAAAGATCTAAGCAATATTTTTATAATTTTATGGTAACTATTATTAGGTTTTTGTAATGAGTATGCATACATAAAAATACATTTTTATTTTTAAAAACATAACTAATTATGAACAAAAAATACCAACATCAAAATGTCCGCCTCCTGCAAGTATGCACGTTTCAGCCCTCCTTCTCATGGACTCGCGTACTCTTTGGAAGATCCCTGGATTATTCATTATGGCTTCACAGGAAACTATTACGCGGTTTCGCAATTCTTCCTCCGTTTGAATTGGTTGACTGTACACCAAAGTTTTAAGATGTCCTCAAAGAAAATAATCGAGACTGTTTAAGTCTGGGAATCTAGCTGGCCATGACTTTGTTCCCCCACGACCAATCAAGAAATCGGCGATAATTATGTCCATTTAATCTCCGTGGTAAAAAAAGGTCCAATTAGGTAATCTCCAATAATTCCAGCCCAGACATTCAATGAGAACTGCTCCTGGTGATGAGATTCCACGATTACATGCGGATTTTCCTCGGCCTAAAAATGATTATTATGAAAATTTCTGATCCTGTTTTTGGTAAAACTAGCTTCGTCCGTGAATAAAATTTCTCTGTCAAATAAAGGATTTTCAGTAACTTTTTGCAGAAACCATTGGCATAAATTCACTCGTAATGGAAAATCTCGAGGAAGTAGAGCCTGAACCCGTTGAATGTGATTGGGATATAATAAATAATCATGAAGAATCCTCCATACCAGACTATGGGCAATATTCAAATTATTGGCAACTTGCCTCGTACTTACTTCAGGATTTTCGTCAACTGAATTTAAAACAGCTACCTCAGTTGCTGGAGTTCTTGCAGTCCGATGTGCTCCTTTCAAGTGATGCATTGGCTCAAAACTTCCTGTTTCACATAACCTTCTGTGGGTGTTTGAAATCGTTCGAGCATCAGGAACCATTCTATTTGGGAAATTTGGGAAGCGCTCTTGATACAGTCGCCTGATTTCATATGCGTTCCCGTCAGCAAGCCCATACAGATAATGCATGTCTGCTAATTCGGTATTTGTAAAATTTACCATGTTTTTTTAATAAACAAGTTTTTATAAAGTGAATAATATCACGTACCTTGCTAAAGAAGTGTCAAAATTGTTTATGTTGAAAACAACGAAAGGTATTCTTAGCATACTAGATGTTTTTAGCCCACAAGATAATCCTAATACTCTTCAACGTCTGATTTCGCCTAGTGACAAGCAAATGGATGCATTTCATTTTCTAACTCAAAAACGGTTCGCCGGACGAAAAAAAGGCAGGAGAACATTTTTATGGGAAGTGGCGTATTTTGATAAAAAATATGACAGGGTATGTTAACAGGGACGCCACTGATAAAAATTAAGAAATCCTTCATCATGGAAAAAATGTATTTTTATGCATACTTGGCATGTACCAATATTGAAATAAAAAGCCAAAGCGGTTTCAGAGATATTGGGGAAGAACTGATTTTTTTGTTAAATTTCAACATCCTGTATCTCAGAAATGACGCTGTTACGGACCTATGTTCATATGAAGAATGTTTCCTAAAATCGTCTAAGAATTATCGCCCTTCAGGATCAGCATTCAATTATGAAACACCCTGTATATAGATCCCTAAAATAACATTGTACTTTCAGAAGAAAACAATAGGGTCTGAGTAAATTCAAGTTTTAGAGCTATAATGAGAATATAAGTAACGGGACGAATACCTACAGCACACCTTGAAACAATTCAAATCGAACAAATAAAATAGTATATTTCTCACCTTAAAGACGTTGAGAACGTAGTTCTTCCTATTCATTACATGCTCGTCCTTCCTCTCGACGAGTTTCGTGAGAGTCATCAAACCATGTCCTCTCACAGGCAGAATAGGATCACAAATATCGTCGATAGCTTTATCTAATTCCGTTTTCTCCTTTTCCAAATTGTCAGCTCTCTGGTATTTTCTCCTTTCCAGAATTTCCAGAATTCCTTTGATGAGATCTCTAGTTTCAACATTCGCGGCTTCTTTGGAAATCTCACCAAGAGGTTGCAACAACGTGCAATAATATTTATTGCTGGGTTCGTTAGAACATTCTACCAAACTTTGCAGAATCATGAGTGTAGTAAAAAGAGACTGATATTCATCTGAGTCTGTATCGACAGTCTTATGGGTGCCTATTTCCAAAGTTTTCTCCAAAACGAGTTTAATGTACGTTACAACATCTTGAGGATTTTCACTCAACTCTTTCTGAATAGTTTTGTCTTCAGCCAGATCCGATAATAATCTATAAACAGTCATTTTCCTTTCGAAGAACTGGTTCATCATTTCATCTTCCAGCTCAAGAAGTTCCGCATTTCCTCTCTTGAAGTACTTGTCTTTGTTCGTAAGACAGTTTAGTAGGAAACCAAAGAGCTTCTGGGTAAGATCTGAGTCTGATCTCACCAGCTCAAGCAAGCAGACTGAGTTTTCTGCTGAAGAATAGATGACTGAATGTTCAGAAATCCTGAGAATAACCCTCTCTTTCTCTAATTGAACAGAAATATTATTCCTGAAGGAGAGTATTTCTGCAGTGTTTATACCAAATAAGAAACTGTCGAACAAGATGAACAAATCTTCTGGATATCGTCGAAAATACCCTATCAGAATAGCCCTCAAATCGTTGTTGGTAGCCTTCAGCGTAGAACTAGAACTTATAACATAGAACCGGAAAATGACGTTAATGACGGGCTTCATTATTTTGTACGGAAGTGTCGGATTTTCTACCCTGTTCGGAACGAAAAGGGCATGTAATAATCGAGAATTTTGCTTCAACTTCCCAGTCAGATCAGCGCCATCTTCGAATTTGTGTCCATACGTGAAATGAATGAAGAAACTGATGACTACCCTGACGAAATTGATTTTTGCGGATTCCTGATCCTCCTTGTATAAAGCTTTGGTGCAGTGAGCAAAAGCTCTTTCGTAAATCGATGATTCTTCTGATGTCTTATCCAGAAGCCCTACCAGTTGCTTGCAAGTATTTTCTTGGAAGTCTGGGAAACCCCTACAACTGAGAATTAATCTGGAGAATACGTCAAGAATCGTCCAGGTTTGGGCACTGTCATTTTCACATTCGGCAAACAAGGCAGAGGCGATGTTTTCAACGCCATTTTCAGATCGAATAATGGCAGTCAGTGTTTTAGAAATGGACCTTTTGAACCAGGTTGGTGAATTTTCTCGAAAAATAATCATAAGTTCTCTTACGAAAATGTTAGGATGGATCGTCTGTTTCAAATTATCCAAAATCCTCACGAACATTTCCTTTTCTTTAGTGAGCTTGCAGTAAATTTCTTCAGTCATGACACTGTTTTGGTTGTCTGAATTCTTTATGGGTTTTTTCAGGGGGCAAAAGGATATTTGTAGAATAGCGACTAGGACTTCCTTCAAGCATTCTGGTAGCAACAGCAGTCTCAAATTGGGGGCCTTGAAGAACTCGCATAGTCCAAATGTGACACACTTCATCACGTTGTAGTTCCAGAAAATATCATTGCTCTCGACTTCAACGTCAGGTTTGATGGAAAGTGGCAAGTTATGCTGCAGTTTTGTGGATATTCCCAGTTCCACGAGATTCCTGAGGCATTTTTTCACGTCTTTGGTTTGTTGAACGCTCAACAGCACGTCTGATTTTTCCAGTTCTAAGTTCAATAATTTGATAATGTAGAAGGACAGGCAGATACACTTCCAGTCATCTGTGATTTCTTTGGAAAAATTCAAGCTTGTTATAGTCGACAAATTTTCTGCAATCAATTCATAGTTGATGCCTAGGGCACTGATAATTTCCGCGAAGATTTTTCCATGCGCATTTTCGTTGAACTGCTCTGAAAAACAATATTGATGAAGAATTATTTCTACATCATCATGGCTGGAATGAATAGGATATCCTATAATTTCAAGTAAATTTTGCAATATAATAATGGCAGATATGTCAACCCAAAAGTTGGCATTCTAGCACATACTTCAAACATTAAGTGTGTGTACGAGTACCTAATTAGCCGAATTCATCACATATTTCAAAGGTTAGGCATTTTCATTGGTGCCCTGCTTCTTTCTGATTTATCGTTTATAATATGCAAAAACAACAAACTGATAGCACGGAGACATTTAGAATAAGCGCTGCTTTTTACCATATTTCTATATTTTTGAATGTTTATTTTTCACCTAAATTAAAGAGTTAATTATTATAACTACCTACTATTTTTTCCATATTTCGTTCGTTTATGGAAAGAATCCATCACAGAATCTTTCATCTAATTCATGATGACATTTACCAACTCAATTGTCTTGGTGTTTTTTTTGTATTTCGGAGGTCTGTAAATGATCATTTTGATTGTTGAAATGTCTACTTCCAAATGGTCTATGTATAACTTACATTAGACCGCTTAAAATTGAGAGAAAAAGTATCAATGAATCATGATTTTTCTCAACATTTTCAATGATTTTCGACTTTCTTCATTATTTTTATAGCAAAAAGTAGTTTATATTAAATTATTTATGATGAAATATTTGAATACACTCAATTACATTACAAAATTAATTTATTAGGTACCTAATATAATTTTTATTCTTTATACAACTACTGAAAATCAATGAAAATATTGAGAAAATCATGATTCAGAGAAAATTGTTGACGGTTTTTCTCAATTTTAAGCGGTGTAACGATCAATAAACCACCAAGTCACATTTTAACAATTATAATAATCACTTAACAACTTCGCTCTTATAAGAATATAAGGACGAAGCAGGTGGATTGGTGGATATAACCAGTGAATATAAAAACATGCCCAATTGTTCGTGGAAGATGAGGGTATTTTTTTTCTAAAAATGTACAAAACTCGAAAACTAGTCGTCTTCTGAATTGCAAAAAAATAATGCTTGTTCGACACCAAAAACGAAATATTTCTACATAAATAAATACTGAAAAATCGGTTTTTCGCCATTTTGACGGTTAATTTGAGGTTATGTCGAAAAGTGTTGAATACAAAAGTTTTTGATTTTTTTATTATCTACAAGTTTTCGATTGAACATTTTCCTGTAGGAGGTCACGTTTCGCCGCAAATCTAAAAAATCATTTTCAACACCTAGGTAACTGCATTCTCAATTCACCATTTCGAGTGTTTTCGTGTTTAAATATTTTTTTATTGAAGTTGAACCCTCAACAACGTTTTCCACCTGGTTCTTGCCTGTTATTTTTTCTCTTTTTCACAAAAATTATAGGCACCAGTCTAATTTTCTTTTGAGTTTGTTGGTGAGGAGAGACTAGTTATTGTTATGATGAAATCCCGGAAGCTGCGGCGTGATCGTTTTTATACAGTGTCCGCCAAAATGTTGGAACCATATGGGAAACTGTTTCATTAATAGTTTCTCATTCTTCATAAAAGTTGGTGCATTCAATTGAACTCAATACGCGCATATCGGATATTGCCAGTGGCGTGCGGCGCGGGAAACGGTCGATATTCTAAATTCACCAAAGAGTAAAGTGACATTAATATGCAAAATATCGAAAAACGTTATCGAAAAAAGTTGTTAGCAAATAAATGATACCAACCAAACTTGACTCAGAAAAACCAAAATTGAAAAAAATCAAGGGAAAAACGTTTTTTTCAAGATATGGAAATTTCACAGGATCATTTTGTAGATTTATTTGAGCACACTAAGATTGTTTAAATAGTACTTTTTGATGTCTAATTTCGTTTTTGAGTTTTTGGCATTTTTAGTCTAATTATTTCGTAACATTTCCCGGACTATCGATATAAAGCGGTCTACCAGTTACTGATTTTGATAACTTCTTAAAGGTTGGCCCCAATTTTTAATGGTAATTATCCACAATAATTTTTGAGTAGTAAAAGATTCTGAATTAGCATAAATTATCTGTCGAAGCAATTATCTGATCTAACAAAATCTTGAATATGAATAAAAAAAACAGTAAAGGAAAGATAATGAAATAAAGCCAGGATCCTCAAAAAAATTTGAATTGGTTATTAATAATAATCTTTATTGACCCCAAGAAACATAAATGTTTATAATAGGGACCTAAATCTATAACTAATACAATAAACAAAAAAATTTCAAGTTGAAAATGTTTGCATCAGTTTTTTTTTAAGTATCATTGGTACACTAAACTGAATAACTGGGAATATCATTCAATTTCATACAACTTTTTTCGATATATTTTGCATATATATAATAAAGGAAGCTAGGTTTGCGGAGAAAATGAAAGACTTTTGTCATTATCATCAAAATACAAAAAAATGTTTCACTATAGTCAAGCCATTCAGAAAAAAAACTTTGATTTTTGTAAAGAGATCGAAAAATATTCCAAAAAAATTGCATTTTCAAATTTTTCCGATTTATTTTTTTTCTTTGGTGTTTTGGCATCGACTGCTATGATCATTAGCCATGTGTTATGGGTAGGCCTTGTTACTAACTCCATACGCCACATTAGGAGCAGCACTGTTAATTGGAACGCAACAGTGAATCGTGCAGGACTCACCCCAGTCCAGCCACGAGATTTTAATAATTTAATAGGTCAAATTAAATTAAAATATCCCAGCCGCAACTAGGGCTCGAACTCCGGACCATTCGACTCAGAGTCGGATACTCTAACCACTGTGCCACGCCCCGACAGTTTTCCGATGTATTGCTTGAAACTCTGAATGTGGGTATAAAATTAAATTCCAAGCAACTTTTTCAAATTACTTTTTTTCGATATCTTGCCATCTTACCCCACTTTTGGACTCCGCATAGTATTTTTTTTCCAATTTGCCACCATACACGTGACATGTTTCAAAATCGATTTTTAGGTTATCGGACATGCACAAGATTTTCCAATACTCAAACAAGAAACTTTTTTCCCATATGGTACTTACTTTTTGGCGGTCGCTGTATATATACCCCAGATAACACACGATATCCTATGGATATCCATTTTATGTCCAATTCTGGTCGGGATATCCTTGGATCTGAAATGGATATTCATTGGATATCCATCGAAGGATTTGGAATGGATATCCTTCAACAAATATCCTATGGATATCCATAAAATATCCACAGTTATTATGGATGTGATTGAATTGCAAGACTTATTTTGATATTATCAATTTCTGAGTTTCTTCCATGCTCGTACACGAATAGAAGCATTTCAAGAATACTCTCATCTTTCGTTTTCCGACTGGATCTGAAATGGATATCCATAAGATATCCGTAGAGATTATCCATAAGATATATTATATGGATATCCTATGGATATAGTTCAGGAATATCTTATGGATATCCTTGAAGGATATCTTATGGATGTACAGGTTGGTACCCCCCGAACATCCATTGGACGTCCATAGTATATGCTTTGGATATTTCCTGACGTCCATAGTACATCCAGCATATCCATAACAGATGTCCAGTGGATATCCATTGGATGTCCATGTGTTATCTGGGAAATGTCGAGCTGAATTTTGGATATCGATGTTTTTTTCTCTCTTCAACGTACACAATTTGTATCTTTATGAAAATAATCATTTTCCTGAACCGTTGGAAGATATTCTACAGATGGCTATAAAATATCTAAAGCAAATATAAAATTATGAATGTTTTGCACTCTTAAGTTCTGTACTGAAATGCACTATATGAGAGCTCCGACCAACGCTGCTTTTATTAACAATTTTGGAAGAATATTCGATAAATCGCTATATGTACGTAAGATTAGTCAGGTTAGGTTAGGTTGACTGGTGATTCACTCATATTTAACTCAGTTTTTCTTCTTTCTTGTCTTGTCATTTAAACTTACCGCCATGACAGTGACCAATCGCAGAGCGCGTATATCATATCATGCACGTCATGCAGTTTATTTGTCATGTTCTGTGATTGCTGGCTGTGCGATTTGTGCAAAAGAGAAACTTAACCTTACTTGCTTACTTTTGTGGTTTTACTGGTTTTCCATTACATAGTTATGTCTCTGATTCCTGGTTTAATTCACGTGGATTTTGAGGATTTTGGTTTTGTGCAATTGCATTTTTTCATTCCTTCAAATACATTTTGATGGTAAGTGGTAGAAATATAATATTTAAACTATTTTCAATCAATGCATTTGTGCCAAAATTAGGTGAGAGAAAATGGATAACATCAAAAGAAATGGCTCATATGTACTTATAAAAAATAAAAATTGGAACCCGAACGAGTATTATAAAGTCTACAAACTTCACTAAATGACGCCTGTTCCATTTCGTCAATGGTCGACTTCAACATCATGCATTCCTGATAATGAAATAATGTCTATTGAAAATAATGGACGTCCATGAGATATCCTTCTGGGATATCCATGAGATATTTTTCTGGGATATCTCATGGACGTCCAGCTTGTTCCACTCGGAACATACATCGGACGTCCATAAAATATCCACCGGATGTCAACTGGATGTCCTCTGGATATCCCAAATGTCCAAAATGAATGTCCAGTGGATATCCATCGAATGTCCGTGTGTTGACTGGGACAGTGTGTCTCACTTTTCATGGAAACAACCCCGTATCTTCCGTAATAATTGAGATAGAATGATGAAACTCTCAGGACTGATGGAAATGCTGAAAATGCCTCTACCACCTGAATGGGGTTGGCCTAAGTGATAAACACTGCCCGCCACTCGCGATGGAACAACCCATTATCCCGAAAAGTTATATTAGGGAGCAAAATTGACCCAAAATTCTTTGGGATTCGTGTTCAGGATCCCCAAATGACTAATAATACACCTGTTTCCTAAACAATTTTCAGTCCTGAAAAAATCGAATTTGTTTCACCACCGTATATCTTCCGTAATTTTTCACCTAGAACCATGAAATTTCCAGGATCGATAGATACACTAGGAATGAACTCACTGCACGGACATGGCCATTCTACGTAATATACACTGCACGCCAGCAGCGAAGGAACCACCCATTTTTCCATCGCTTCGGGCTTGCAGTGCATATCATGAAGGATGACCCCTTTTATGCAGTAAGTTCATTTTCAGTGTATCTATCGATCCTGAAAATTTCATGGTTCTACGTAGAAAATTACAGAAAATACGGGGATGATCCATGAGAAGTGAAACAAATTCAATTTTTTCAGGACTGAAAATTGTTCAGAAAACAGGTGTATTATTAGTAATTTGGGGATCCTGAACAGGAATCCGAAGGAATTTTGGGCTAATTTTGTCCCCTAGTATAACTTTCCGGGATAATGGGTTGTTCGTTCCATCGCGAGTGACAGGCAGTGTATTTCTCTTAGGCCAACCTTATTCAGGTGGTAGGTGCACTTAGAGCATTACCATCAGTCCTGAGTTTCATCATTCTACCTCAATTATTACGGAAGATACAGGGGTGTTTCCATGAGAAGTGAGACAAATTCGGATTTTTAAAGACTGACATTTTTTGGGGGAAAAAGTGTATCTGTAGTAAGTTGGTAGTCCTGATCACGAATCTGAACGAATTTTAAGCCTATTATGCCCCCTGGTATGTTTTACCGTAAAAATGCGTTGTTTCATTGCGAGTGGCGGGCAGTGTAGATATATAAAAACACACGGAAGGTATCGCGGTGACGTCAAATGAGTGTTCAGTGTCCTTGGGAGTAACCGACGTGCGACGAAATTAAATTGGCAAAACTGGTCAATATTTTTTAGGTTATTAATCATTGAAAACGTCAAATTTGATATTTTAGTGGAAACAATGTGAATACTGAACTTACCTGATTGTTGATTGGTATTTAACTGACACAAAAACACCACTAATTGACTCTTCATATTCCTATCTTATGTTCGAGCCTATGGTACATAACATTGCGAAAATAATACACATATCTCATACACCAATTACACCATGCACTATTCTATATAAGGAATGTAAGAATAGGAGAGGGGTGGGGGTGAAAATTATAGTAAGGGGTTATTTGCAATTAGTTGGGTTGTATCCATATACAGATCAAATTTTCAGTTATTGTAGTCTGAAAAATTGAGTTTGAATGAAAAATAAAAAAATGTATTTGGAGTTACATATTTTAACTTAAATATTACATTGGTGATATATAATTTAAAAAAGCCTAGAGAAGAGCTCAACCTATACAAATTTGCCCCCACGAAGCGCCAAAACTAAATGCAAAACAGATCCTCCTTGCACTTTGTAATCTTGTGCTGTTTTCTCATCGTTCCTAAAACATAAAAATAATGATTAATCTGAAAGAAGCCCTTCATCAATATGTATTTGAGTCCTTTCAGTAATAGGAAGTACGTGATGTCTCCTGTGAGAAAATCAAGTGCAGCACAATGACCAGAAATGCAATATGATAATGATTTTGTCAATATCAATACAAAAATGGACATTTTCAATAAATTGTAGCAACAAGAATGATCTCTTCCATAATGAATAAAAGAAATGAGATTGTTTCAACACCAAGTTTGTTAAATGCAATTTTAGGTAGATAATTTTGTACCCAAAGCCTTTAGGGAGTTATGACTATTATTATTTGCCCCAGCAATTAACAGTGCTGCTCCTAAGGTGGCGTATGGAGTTAGTAACAAGGCCTACCCATTTCACATGGCTAATGACCATAGCAGTCGATGCCAAAACACCAAAGAAAAAAAACAGGAGACAATGAAAGTTGGATAGTGCAGAAGCTTGTGCTTTTATGGATGCTTTTTGAAAAATCCAAATGAAGTGTTTCCCATTTATGTCAAAATCTGCTGGTCACTGACTGATAAACACTAAATTGGGTGGAAGTGGACAAGAAGTCACAGAACCTTTGTAAACATGTGTATGACACAAATAATAAATATGAACTGTAGATTACAAATAACAGAATCAAATGAAATTTTCTTTTGCTGGTAAATTTACATGCTGTTTGCTAGCTTTAAATGAGATTTATATAAAGTGTACACAATTCAATTATGGTTAGCAATTATGGTACTATGCATTTCCTTCATGGTGTTAGAGCGTTTGCCTTCCACCCAGGCGGCCGGGGTGCAATCCCCAGACGCCTGTCACGTAGATGAAGTGGTTCGGATTCCACTTTTATTTAAACTCTAGGTCACGGATCTTCCCTTGCTCGCACAAGCTCTGCTTTTGGGGGGTTTTCTATGAAAACCTGGGAGTTTCATAAAAACAAATTTTACAAAAAAATTTGTCGATTCAACTTATACTGAGTTCATCATTCTTATTGATGAAACATATTTTGCTAATTTTCATTGAGATGAATACCAAAATAGGGAATATCCAAATGTCTGCACCTAAAAATCTCCAGAAAACAAATAGATTTTATCCCTAACAACTTCAACAGAAAACTTGCTGTCCGTTTTTAAATGATCAACAGAGATTAGGTAGTTATCATGTCAATGCTAGAAGAATGAATGAGAACCTAAGGACCTGATAAAAACAAAATAGAAAAATGTAGGATTACTCTTTTAGAACCGTTACCTACATTTGTTTCCCAGAAAAAATCAACCGCTGTTGTTGAGGTGGTATTCCTTCTTTTTCTTCAACTCGTTCCTTTATTCGCTCCACTTTGTCTGTTGGTTCTATGTCTATTTCGATTTCTTTTCCGGTGAGTGTCTGAAATAAGTTGTACATGAATCGTGCGAATGGTATGAAGACAAAATATTACCTTAACTTTGATGAGCATTTTATTGAATTATGTAGGTACTCTGTGGTAGGTACTGAGTAGTTGATCAATTTCAGTTCTTCGGTGATTTCTAGAGATTCCCCAACTTGGATGTATCAAAAAGATAGTTATCACGGCCAGGGTCAAAAATAAAATATATTTTCAGAAAGAAATGGTCAGAAATAATCAGGTATCTATCCGTGAAGTTATGAAGTGAAATAAGTGAAATTGTAAAATGAAAGATGAAAGAGAACAGATGACAGATACTCAACCACACTAGGTTCATTCGTTTGAAACGAGGTGTAGTGTGATCAGTGTTGCCACCAGCTGGCAGCTGATGAAGAAATTATCGTGCAGCGCTGCCAAAATTATCGATTTTTCTTGAAAATTATGTTACAATTTTATTTATTTTGTTGTTTTGTAAAAAAAAACGTCATACTCATTTTAATTTATATATTATCACATAAAAAACACAGACAACAAAAAAATAACACAAAAACTTTAATCTTGTCCAAAATTATTTGGTATCAAAATGAAAATCAACATCAAATTTCCATCTTTATTGTGTTTACACACAAGGTAATTGAACTTATTATCATGCCCTCTGTAACATTAAAATTGTAGCATTCGCCGTTTACGCTTTGAGAGTCCAATACTAGGGAATTTACAGTATCACACTGTACATTTGATTTCTCACGTTTGTTTTTATTAAATTCACCTTCGAAAATATCCTCTCACAGGCGGCAGAATGGTAAATTACTCGTAAATACAATACAAAATTTCCCAATTCCTAGACTACAAAATTATGTTACAATTATCGATTATGTTACACACAATTCGATAATTATGTTAGAAGTGGCAACACTGAGTGTGATGCACAATTTACACTACATTCTGAATCGACTGTAGGAGAGTATAGTTTAAACAAAGAAACATGTCAATCTGACAAACGAATACAAAAATCGAGTGTGAATAACAACAAGTGGAAAGTGCTACACAACGATGCAAACGAATGAACCATAGGTGCGTTCGATTAATAAAAAACCAAGGAGCCGAGCGAGGATATGTCTGTTTATCCCTGTGTCAAGTCACCGGTCGGACCAGGCACGCGCGTTCAGTATGAAGTATGACCATGAGTCGGACCGACCAGATGATTGAAAATATTGGTCACATACATACAGTTCTAATGAGGTCGTCAAGTCAACCAAATGACCGCGCTGGTCGAATCATATTGGTCAGACCGTAGACTTGACTCAGCCTTTATCAAAGAAATATATTATGATTTCAATGGTTTATATCACGTGATCACAGAGCTAATCAAGCAACAAGTAATTAACGAACGATAGATGTATAAGATCTGTCACCTGTCACATCCGATTTTCGTAATGGCAATAGATTGGTACTTGAATATTTATGGAGCACAATCTCGATGATGTAATGTAATTGGTTATCAGAAAGACTAAATTCTTCATTTACCACAATCAAAACAATCAGGAAGTGCTGACAACAAATCAAATCCGTACACACACTGCTTCTCTACCTTTGCTCACTCCCTCGGTAATTAACGAACGCAGAGGTAATATAACCGAGCTTTCAAAGGAAATTGAGCAAACAGATATGTAAAAACCGAACGCACCAACTATACAGTAAAATGATCTCTGTGATTGGTCATTATAGTGGAGGGAAGAATAAAGTAGCACACAGCTGCATGCAAACTGATTTGAAAATACGTAGATTATCAGCTATCCCTACCTGACTTGACTTATTTTAGGTGAACAGAATAAAGGCTGAGACACAATCGAAGTTTTATGTTCTCAACACTAAGTTTTCTAATTTTAGATTTCCTTTTGACACGAAACCTTCACTGCCATTATTATTCTCG
Source organism: Chrysolina oricalcia (assembly GCA_944452925.2). Lineage (NCBI taxonomy): Eukaryota > Metazoa > Arthropoda > Insecta > Coleoptera > Chrysomelidae > Chrysolina > Chrysolina oricalcia. The sequence continues at coordinate 36,812,489 of OX101808.2, read as the reverse complement.
TCACTCCTTATGTTGTTATGTTATGTTGTTGGTAAAATTCAGTTTTATTTTTAAATTCTGTTTTGCATCCTGTTTCATTTCAAAAACTGATGTCCTAAACGGCAAAACTTTTAAACTTATTATATAAATCTTCGATTATGCCTGAGACTTGACCATTCAAAATTGTTACGATATTACGCGCCTAATAATTCAAAATTCAGAGAGCACATCTCATATACATTATTTATGAACCTATCAAAGAGCGCTTCTCCATTGGATTATACAGGGGTGGGATTACGTGAGCCACATAATTCAACTTTTCATCGAATAAGTGAGGTGTCATTATGGTTGAATTCACGGGAGAGACAGGAGACATAACTGTCTACTATAGAATTCAATGGCCCACGTAATCCCACCGCAGTATCATCATCCGCTCACAGGTCACGTGCACTTTTTCCCACCGTAACTGATGTATAGAATATGGGCCATGGTGGCCGTGCTGGTAGAGCGTTTGCCTTTGGAGCGAAGGGTCGAGGGTTCAGATCCCCTCATGGTCATCGGTCTCGTGCATGGCACCAAACGTTGAAAGGCGAGGGATGCGTCTTCCCTAGCTTACACAAGTATCTCGAACGCTTCCGAGGGTTGCGCGTAGGGGTGTGCAATCGGTTGACGGAAATGAAATAGCGAACACATCGTTCATAGTACGCGGGGATAGCTCGAACGGAGAGCGCCGGTTCACCAATATCTGAAGCCAAGCAACGCTAGGCGAGGCCATGGTTTGGATGGTACGTTGACCAACGGACCTCCTTTCGATATTCTCCTCGGATCGTGCTAGGAATCGCACGTTAAAAGGTAAGACCTCGTTAATCCTTGGCTCGCACAAGTTTCGACTTTTGAAGGCTGCTGTTCGTAAGGGGACGACAGCTGGTTAGCGGAAAAAACAATTTTAAAACAATTTTTTTTTAAACAATATCCTTGCGAATATTTGCAAACTTTTGCGATTCGACTCGTACGGCGAAAAATTTGCAGTGAATCGTATCATTTTTCGGTACTGAACAGGGTTCTTGTACTGTAGTAATATCAAATACTGAAAAATGACATGTGATTCATCCTTCACCGCAATTTTTTCGCATTCTGTATCGAATCCATAGAAATGTAATTACAATAATATTATAATTACATTTCGAAATGCAAAAAAAATTGGGAACATTCGCAAGGGTATGAACGAGCCTTAAGGACCCGGGAGGAAATATATTCCAAAGCTGACCTAAAAACCCCAAAAAGGACTGATAATAATAAGAGTGAATAAGTGGAATTTATAAACTCGAACTGCATAAGTCGATGGACCTCTTTTAGAACTATTTATTCTATGTATTCCAACACTTCAGATGATGTGGTGTTGCAGGTGATTGACCATATTTCACCTGGAAATGATGAGGGATTTGTCGTTATGCTGTTGGCACCACTTGTTGTCAATTTCAAGTCACTAGTCAATGTCACTTGTCAAATATTTGAAAATGGAGTAATTCTCAACGAGTATGAAATCGTTGGTAATTCTTAATTATTCAATCAAGGTATATTTTTGTTAGATTTGAGCTGTTTGATAGTCTATGAGCATCGTTCCGTTACTTTTATTGTTTATTTGTGGTTTTCAACTTTATTGATTTATAAAATTATTGATGCTTCCCAAATGGTCCCTAAGACATCCAGGGGCAAAGTGTTCTGTGCCCCATTGCAGAAATAGGATAGGTGTTGGCACAAACAGGTAGCAAAACACTATCAAAATTAACAAAAAGTAACGGAGCACTAATTATTCAGTACAAAACAGCCAAACTGATGAATGTCAAAAAATCAAAAATCAAAAAAATATTTATTAAATTACGTAATGCATAAAAATAAAAAAGCAGACGTTACTACATATAAATAAATAAAACATGCTAATACTATCACAGTACTGCAGAGTGGGCAAAGGGAGAGAGTATAGACTGCACGTGTTAGGTCTATTCCTGAATGTTTGGGATCTCCAAAGGTCTGGCAGACCTCTCACTACTGCCCCAGGGCAGCCCTACGATGTTTGTAGGTTTATGCTAATAGGTGGCTTTAGTTGTAGGCTGTTGGACTAACCTGTCTCCTCCATGTTATACAAGTGGATTTAATATATTCTCTGTACAACATCAAATTTTCCTTATCAGTTTTCAGTTGATTCCCGGAAAAGCGGCGAAAAAACCGGATCAGACATTATGCCTTAGTGTTACTGTCCTTAGGTATAAGGAGTCATCTCATTGGAAAAGATCCAATGCCTGGTATATAAACCCACCGTGCTTCCATCACACATTATGGTAGGCTCTTACTGCCGTAATGTTCCTGGCCAAAGGACTTCCAAGAATGAAGTACCGATAGAATTTGTCAGCAAGATTTTTTATGTGATCTTCTACGGTGTTAATATCGGCCAGTTCGCGCAATGCGTCTAGCCGACTGTATCTTTCACTGTTTGTGACGAAACGAAGCACTTTATTTTGCATCCTCTCCAGTCTCAACATTTGAGTTTTGGGGAAGCTGCAGAACACTGGACAGGCTTAGGTCATTGCTGGCCTAATAACCTGTTTATATAAGAGTAAGCTTACTCTCCATTGGCAGCTTGGAATCCCTTGCTGCCAGAGGATAGGTCTTTTTAACCGCTGCTGCAGCTCCCTGAATTGCCAAGCTGACATGTTTATGGAGAGTAAGCCAGCTGTACTCCCAGGTACCGCACTAAGTCGGACTCATCTATCCGCTTTCCCAGAGCACTAAAACCCCCAATATTCACGTTGGTATGTTTCTTTGAGAAATTTATAAGCTCTGTTTTATCAAGATTCAACACTATCTTGTTAATAGATACGGCACGACTAGCCTTTCAAGATGTACTTTTACCATCCTAGCGGCTGCAATGCTGGAGTGTGAATAATCATAGATTGCACTGATTGCAGTGTCATCAACTTAGACAGCCGTGTTGGTGGCACCATACATTGGGAAGTCATGCGTATATAGAGAATACAAGAGTGGAGACAAGCTCGACCCCTGTAGCACACCTGCTCCGGCCGGCCTTATTGCGGAGCTGATTCTATTGATCCTAACCCTGTTGACCAGGTACAAGTCAAGTAATTTTACCATGTGTAAAGGCATGCCTGCCCTTTGCATCTTCATGACAAAACCATCTATCCAGAGTTGAATGCTTTCTGAATATCCAGCAGGACTTGATGAATGTGAATTACTTTAATTTAAATACTTTATTTATTTTCAAATTTATAACATTTGACATAATAACAATTGACAGGTGACTTGAAATCGACAGCAAGTGCTGCCAACCGCATAACGACAAATCCCTCACCTTTTTCAGGTGAAATATGGTCAATTCCTGGTTTCCCTCTAGCTGTAAATGCGAATTAACCACCAAATCAATTCGAGCCAACCCGGAGCGCCACCTGCTTTTTTTCTCGGCCAATCGATTGCGTTATTTGCATAGGAAAAATTTGCATTACATTGGTTCGATTTGTTCTTCCTCTCTCCTATCTTGCGGTAGGACCACCGACATAATATTTATGTCAGTTGGTAACAAAGAGACTAAACTAACAAGGATGGTTTAATAAGTTCTAGCCAATCAGAATCTTGTAGCATCAACGCGTCATAGTTATGTACTTGGATATGAGTACAGAGTCGAACTCGAACCAAGTAACAAAACTGTCAGCAGTAACTCTCATATACCAAGAGCTAGTCCGTCACTGTCTATAGAGAACGGCGGCCATGACATGTCCAACTACGTCACATTTCGTCACAAATGTTCTTTCATCTCTTTCTACTAGTGTCCCCATTGTCTTATGGGAATCAAACACTCCCACTGAAATGAAATTATAATTTCATTTCAGTGAACACTCCTTGTTAAATTTTAATCTCCTTGAGTGGCCATGACACGTCCACTACGTCACATTTCGTCACAAATTTTCTTTCATCTCTTTCTATCAGTGCCCCCATTGTCTTATGGGGATTAGACTCTCCTGAGTCTCCTGTTAAATAATGTTTAGTCTCCTTCCTACTGCAAAATCAATCGGAAGCGTTTTACCCACTGAAATGAAATTATAATTTCATTTCAGTGGTGTTACTCTACCAATCAACCATACCAAATTTGAACACGCAGAGTGGGGGTTGCGTTTTAATTTTTTCATGTTCTGTTCCATTATGTTTGTTCCGTGTCATTCTTTACTTGAATTTTGACTTTTGAGTTACAATTTATTTGGCATTTGACATTCGTGCACGGTGCCACCTGATGAAATAGTCGAATGTAGGACGATGTAAAATTCTTTATACGAATCCAAATAAATACATTCAAAAATGGATTGGGTGATATCAGACGAATTGTCCCTAACAGTAGGTACAGTTGTGGGGTGGGTGAGTGCCGCTGCTATGATTGTAGGAGGTGTCATCCCTTACATTCCACAATATAGGCAGATAAGGAAAACCAAGGATCCTGAAGGGTTCTCGTTATTAGTATGTTTAGCTCTTTTGGTGGCTAACACGTTGAGGATTATGTTTTGGTAAGTGTTTTCAGCACGGAGGTGTAACTTGATGGATTTTGTCAAACCTTTGCAGGTTTGGAAGACACTTTGAATATCCTCTCTTAGTTCAGAGCATGATCATGAATATCACCATGTTCTTGATGATCCACTTGTGTGTTACTGTGAGAAATAGAAATCAGTTGCATCAGGCAAGGCAAAGGATTTTTCTAGGTGAGATTTTTTGGTTATTTTTAGATGGTAATCAATAATCAATAGTTTGTCAGTGATTTTCAAATGCAGATAAATCTAATACTGATATACAAGTGCTCAGGTTCAGGTAGTGATGTTTGTACATAGCCCTTTATTAAAAACAACTGCTCTCTTGCCCAAACAATAAGTTGGGTGTGCTTCAAAACTGGTATACTTTAAAATTCAATTTAAAAATTTTAAATCACTCTGTGATTACTGTTTGAATTCTTTAGTGTTTTCTTTCTTTCACATGCCTACTGGATTGGACATGAATATTATTCAATTATTGATAAAAATTAATTAGAAAATGATTTCATCAAAATTTATTTCTTGTCTTATCACTGATTAAAATGCCCTATAACTTTTTTCATAGAAAAATGTACCAGAAAATAGAATATTTCAAGTGTTGGTGAAACATACAGGGCCAATACATAATTCAAGTTTCATTAATATGCAGTTTGTTTTGTGTATAACCATAGAATTTTTAATTTGTGCAGTGTTAAATTTCAGCACTTGTGAAAAAAAGGCAAATGTCATTGAAAGCAGATGTTCTAAATATATACAGTGTCTGCCATAAAGTATTGATATTTCTGAAAAACACTAATGGCGGTTTGTTGTGTTTGGAATCCAATGAGGATTCCATGTACCAATTTTGAACCAGATTGAAAAAAAAATCGAAATACCATTTCAATTAATCAATAGAAATGGCTCCAAAACTGAGTATATACTTAGGAAAAAATAGAAATAGTATTGCTACCTATATGGCGAAAATTGTCATAGCACAAGAGAAGTAGCTGACATTTTCAATGGAAGGCATCAAGACAAAAATTAGCATTTTAAAACGGTGGGAAAGATATTGCGAAAATTCAAAGAATCTGGTACAGTTTTTTTACAAATTTATAAAAGGGTTCACGAAAATTATGGCAGAAAAGGCAGAAATATCTCAAACCAGACAAATTTCAAGTCAAAATCACTTTCACCCATACAAGCCAAAATTTGTGGAAGTACTGCGAGACAAAGTTCCGAATGCCTCTTTTTTTCTTCTTTCTTGGGGAGGTAAAAGTAAGCTTATCGGGCTAATTCTCGAAACAAAACGAAAAGTGGTGTTACTTACGTAGTTTTATCTCCTGAACACGAATCCGAAAGAATTTCGTGGGGGTCTCTTATACTTTTCGAGTTATGACCTTTTGAATCTTGAAAATCGACCATTTTCAAACACGATTTTTTCGATCAAAAATCAAAGAAAATGCCTCCTTCTTTTTGTTGACTCTTTTTTTAGACCCTAATCAACTCATATTTCACAATTACAAGCACTAAAATCAAACGTTTTATACAAAAAATCAACCTTCTTATAAAGTATACATAACCCTTCCCACATGTCTAGAACGAACGCCAATGGATAATGAGGTTAAAAATAGTGTAATATAAGAAGGTTAATTTTTTCCGTAAAACGTTTAGTTTTGGTGCTTGTAATTGTGATATAAGAGTTGATTAGGGAATGAAAAAAGTGTCGACAAAAAGAATGAGGCATTTTCTGCCATTTTGACCGAAAAAATCGTGTTTGAAAATGGTCGATTTTCAAGATTCAAATGGTCATAACTCGAAAAGTATAAGAGACCGCCACGAAATTATTTTGGATTCGTGTTCAGGAGATAAAACTAAGTAAGTAACACCACTTTTCTTTTTGTTTCGAGAATGAGCCCGATAACCTTACCTTTACCCTTGGGGATTATGATGTGATTTTATTTTTGTGCATGGTTCCAGCGAATGTAGGAAGACAATCCTGATTGCTATTTTCTGACAAAGTAACTTTTACCTCAAATGGTGTCGTCAGTTCTCAAAATTGTAGTTGGTTGGCAGATCATAATCCTAATTTTATTATTGAAGCCAAGGACCAACATAGTTTCAAAGTAAATGTATGGTGTGAAATTTTAAATGAGCGTATTGTAGGTCCCTTTTTTTAGACAAAATTTAAATGGTCATTGTTATTTGAACTTTTTACGGACCGAGAAATCTACATTTATCTACAACCTACCATTTCAAGAGCTGATTTGTTTATTCTTTCAACAATGTGAGGCTTCTATTCATTCTACAAATAAAGTGCGGAAGTGGTTGAATAATGAGTTTGGGGAACAGTGAATAGGTCGATATTTAGGTAATCCTTGGCCTGCTAGGTCTCCAGGCCCAACGCCAGCTGATTTTTGTTTACAGGGTTGCCTGAAAAGCAATGTTTATAAACAACGCCCATTTTTAAATTTAGAACATTTAGAAATTTGTGTAAGGAATTGTGCAGCACTGATCAACAGAACTATGTTGACAAATGTTCGCCGCATGCTTTCCAGAACAACTCTATGTATGGAGCTCAAAGGTGGTCATGCAGAATATTGAAAATTTGTATATTGTTTGTTTAGTGAGTTTTTTATGTTTCCCAATCCACCTGAACAATACTAAATTCATTTAGGATAAATAATTTATCATTAAGTTTTAATAACAAATATTAGTTGGTTAAAATTTTATTTACGGGTTGAGAATATTGAATAAGCTAAATTCAATTAGGATAAATAATTTATCATTAAGTTTTAATAACAAATATTAGTTGGTTAAAATTTTATTTACAGGTTGAGAATATTGAATAAGCTCATGTGCTTCAATATAGATGGCATGACTTCACATAGTGACTAAATCGTGATTTTATTATTAATCTCCCTCAAAATGTCTATTCTACAAATACTTTTAGTTTTGACCCAAAATTATGTGATATACTTAGGTTATTAAAGCTGTTTCCAGATAAAAAAGAATGTATAATTTCAATTTGCTTCAATATTGATGGGGTCCTCGTTGAATTCCAATCACATTTTTCGATATTCTGGTATTTGACTCATTTTTCGTCAGCAGAGTAATTTTTTCGAATTCTCGCCAAATCTGAGTTCACGTGATAGAGTTGCGACTATTAAAATAAAATGATTCAAATCATGATTTAAATCAACTGATTTTTTTTCAATTTTAATCGTGATTTTAATAATAATAAATGCTTTTATTGACAAATATTCTCGTACAAACTACAATGAACTACAGGATGTATGAAGATTTGTAGAATCTTGTCAAAAGGCAGAGTTCAAATCACCTATGGGCACAAGTGTTTGCTCTTTCACTCAATCAAATTATAAATTGCTGCAAAAACAATTAAGTCGCCGAAGCAGATAACTAATCAGATAATTCAAAAAAAAGGAACATAGTTTTTTTAAAACTAAGTTTATATATATTATGTAAGTGTAAAAACATAAAGCAGGATTTATAGACTGAGTCGCAGCCGCTTACGCTGCTGTAGCCGCAGGCCAAATTATGACCAATTTATAGTTTTATTTTGTGTTCATTGAGCGCATGCGCATTTAACCAACTGAAATTCAAGAATTTGACATTTGAATTTTGGATGAAAATTTGTTTTTGTGGAGGAATACGCCTACATTTATACTTTCCTCATATTCTGACTTTTCTGAATGAAATTAATTCTCACTTGCTAATTAGATAAACAAATACCCCCATAACCCAAATTATGTGACGTTTCGTTCATTTTTGACACAGAAATTTTGAGTTTCATGTCATTTTCCGCTGCCGCTGCCGTACCAGATAAAAGTTGGTTAAGAAAGAGCAAACACTACGGGAATCGGTTTTACGCCTACAGTTTTTATTTAAGAATTTTTTTTTCTTTAGCAAATGACTCAATGTTTTTGTGTAAATTCGGGAACATGGCAAGATGCAGTTGGTTTACTTCAAAAGAGTTAATCTGCTTTGCATAACTCATTGCCTACATCTATGTCAACATCATTTCCTCAGAATTCACATATGTTATCAATGAAAATAATTATGAATCATTCGGTACGCCCCACCCGCCGTACAATAACGACGTAAAATGGCATGCAGTGGCGGACGGCACGTACAATATTCCAAAATCCAGTAAATCTTTTGGAATACCTACCTGTTTTTATGCCTGTTCTTCTTGGTACTAGAACAGTTGTTAACACGAAAAATTAAATTCATCCGTTCAGTTCCAGGTAATATAAAAAACAAAAAAATTAAATGAATGCCAACGATGGAGATGTTCAAAAGGCTCGCCTCGACGTCTTGGCAACATCCTAATCTCAAATAAAACATCTGTAGTGTGACCGACCTAATAGCAAGCGTTAGTCTTCTTAAGAGCGAACACTACCTTGGTAAAACGGAAATTCGTTTTAAGCCCACAGTTTTTGTTTGAAAATTTTTTAATTTTTTTTGCATTACTCAATGTTTTTGTGTAAATTCCGAAACCTCAGCGATTTTTGGTTATGATAATGTTTAAGAAAAAAATTGAAGTGACAAGATGAATTAAAAAAAATGAGAAATTCCCGAATTCTTATGGGACCACCTATCCCATACAAAAAATATCTCTTTCATGAAATCAATGGTTTTAACAAAAAACCGATTCTACGATTCCGAAATTTGTACCTGATTAGCGCTGCCCCCTTGAGCTTTGACGCAACCGGCAACGTTGTAGAATCTCCGTACCGTGAACATCGTTAATACATTGCCACCCTTTTCTTGTAGCCTATTACGGTAATTCCCTCGGTCCGTCATATGTGGTATAGTTCAAGTAAAAGATATTGTGCGTTCGCGGCACCTCAAAGGCACTGTTTGAATGAATAGACATAGACGTACGCACACATAATTATTTCATGGCATCCCTTGGTAATTGAAGTGTTGATTGTTCACATTTCTTCTTGTTTTGAGATTATTATAAGTGAGACTTGTGGAAAGAGCAATGGGTCAAGTAAGTGGAAGAGAAAAAACAACCAAACATGAAAAATATTTATTTTCTCGAAGAAAATCTCGACGCCAAGCAAGACGAAGGTGTGTTTTTTATATATATATATATATATATATATATATATATATATATATATATATATATATATATATATATATATATATATATATATATATATATATATATATATATATATATATATATATATATATATATATATATTTTAAAGTATTGTATCTCAAGAGTTTATATCTTCTTTGATAGATCTTCTTATTACTTGAATATTTCATGAAAAGAGGAAAATTAAATAAAAACAAAAAACTTTACAATTTTGCATTGGAAAAACTACATTACCTAATGAAATTATGCGAATAAAACGGAAATAACCAAAAAACAGGCCACATGAAGATTAAAATCAAATCTATTTTGCAAATATTTTCGTTAGACTCAAAGAAAATACCAATACCAATTCTTGGCAAAGTATTCTACAAGAACTGATTTGCAATGTTCTCCCAATCTCAACGCCAAAACATGTCTCAACCCACATGGGGCACCACCTACGGACTGGTTTCATGGTTTTGCCAATCATCAGCGCAGGGCAGCTCACCCAATGCAATGACATTATTTGGCTTCAGACGAAGTCAACACCATTGTATAGATTAAATGCAGAAGTCTGGATTGCTTAATCCATTTTATTATTACAATAATAACAACCTAGTGATTAAAAATCTTGTTGTTATTGTTATTATTGTCACTTCCCGGGAACATACGTATGGTTGATATTTTTTTAGTATTAGTAGTAGGCAGGTTTAGATAGTGGAAGTGCTCATTGTGAGTTCCCTACTTTTAAAATCATAAATACAGCTCTCAACAACTAGGTACCTATATCTAGATACTTATTTCCAACGTGAAAAGCAATACGTAACTATAAAGTTTGTTTGAAGCAGCCTTACAAGCACTTCGACCTATCAGATTTTTTGTGCATTGGTGTGAAAGTTATATCGATTATATTTTTAAATCAGTGTTGAACAGGCTTGAAACATGAATCTCTTCATCCGCCATCCTGAATTCTCGAATATAATCTTTAGGAAATTCATAATTTTTCTGATCCCAAAAATCCCTAGACACCAATTATTAATTATCTGATATTTCATAACAATAATCGCTTTAATTGGTAGGAGTACAAAATTAAAAATACAACACTTGTTAAAAATGAGAAATTCCTAGCAGCAGCGTTAGATTTTGATTGAGCTACAAGAATTTCAAAGGGAGAACGAAACACACCCGTTCCCTGTGTAAAACAATAATTCAAAATTACTTAGTTTTTCGTAATACATTTCGACACTAGCATTGAGTAATTGAAAAATAATTTTCATTATACCTATCTAAAAACACTATATTCACTGGTGTCATTATGGCTTCCTACTCAAATGTCAAAATTAAATAATATGTTGTTGACAGTTCTCTAGAAATCTCAAATTGTTTGAATATTTCCTTGCTAACAGGGTAAATAATGCTTGTTTTATGGCAATTTCTGGATATTTTTGTACCATAAATATTTCAATTAATAGTACATGTTCTTGTTCCTTCATCATTGAAAATAAATGTTTCTTAACAATCTGTGGTTTTCAGGTAGATATAATGAGAAATATCGTTCATTACTCGTCCAAAATGCTTTTTCCGTGCTTGCACGACTTTCCGTGTTCGGCTTCGACTCCCACGGGAACATGTCGCGCACGCACGGAAAAATCCTATTTTCTGAACTCGTAATGAAATATACTATTATATTTCCATTAAAAACTAGACTCTACAGTTTGTGCGAACTTCTGTCGGCGCCACTGCTATCCTGCTTCCTTGAATACCGAAATCGAAAGAAATGATAGGTATTCAAGAACGGCTGGCGCTTTGTTGCCACTGTTCAACGAGTCTATTATCTTCACTAACATGCTCCGTTCCTCGTGACGCGTTACTGTTGGCTCTTCACTACTGGCGGCAGCGACAACAGCAACTGCAACGGCAGCGGATCTCTAAACGTATACATGAGCAACGGCACATTTATCTTCGTACGGCAACGTCAACTGCAACGACTGTGGCTGCGACTCAATCTATAAATCCAGCTTAACTAATCGTCATCAGTCCAACGTACATATTCATAAATTAAACTTGAGAAAACAAACAGTTCACAACAATAGAAGCAGTTTATAGTATTACCTACATGAATGAATAATAACAAATAAAATGAATAAAATTTTCGGTAGGCACGCTGTCAACACAAATATTTTTGGGCGAATAGAGAAATAGAGAAAGATAATGAAAATAAGTGATTTTGAAGTTCATTATTTCCACATTTAAGGAAACAAATCAATATGAATAAAAAAAATCACGATTTAATCGAAAAAATCAGATTTTTTTATTTTTTCAAAAAAATCCTTTTTTTTTGCAACTCTGTCACGTGACAAGTCGCAAAAAAATCCTTATTTTTTGCAACTCTGTCACGTGATACAAGTCGCAATGGATTTTTTTCGTTGTCAGACATGCAGAAACGAACCGCCTTTATAGTTTTTTTAGAAATATCAATGAATTTTTTTCCCATACGGCGGACACAGTATATAAAATCATTGTCCAAGAGTAGTGTTATTATATGTTTCCATCAGATATGTGAGTAAGCAAAGAATTCATCTGTAGGTATCTACAATAAACCCATTTTCTCTACAATTTTGTATATCAGTCTGTAAATACTGTACATTCTAATGATTTATTTTTTGGTTATTTGGCAGCTAAACCCATTGAAGTAAAGCGACTTCTAAATGCTAAGCCTTCCTGCTCTTCTCGCAGTATATGTGGTAATTTGGCGTGCACGCTTCAGCTTTTAGTTATACTAACTTTATATTCTCATTTACATTACTAACTTGGGGCCAACTTCTTACCTTCAGAAATATGCAAGACTTCATAGCTCTGTGACCATATTTTTTTTATGTTTAGTTCCAGTTCATTGAATCAAGTAAAGAATATCGATTTGAGATCGATTCTTGTTGCAAGGATGACAGTTGAAGTTGAGAAAAACAAATGAAAATGGTTTAATAATAATCCAGCCGTTCGCAAGTTTCCTAAAAAAAAAAATAATTCAACAGCTCCTTACGTTTGTCGAATCACCCCTTTCGTCTGCCAAATCACCCGTTTCAAAAAAATTCAAAATATCCTCTAGAATATTGACAATCATATGGCAACGCCCCACTCAACAAAAAACAAAACATAATCGCATTCCAGTTTCTCGTTTTCTATCAAAAATATTTTATTTTTGTTTCAAAGGTTTTTATTAACATCTTTGGAAGAAATGTAACATGATTATTCAATGGATATTTTTCACCCCTTCATGTTCAGCCGTTTTTGTAGTTTATTTTATTTTATTTTTTTCTTTGGTGTCTTGGTATCGACTGCTATGGTCATTAGCCACGTGTTCTGGATAGGCCTTGTTACTAACTCCATGCGCCACCTTAGGAGCAGCACTGTTAATTGGAACGCAACAGTGAATCGTGCAGGACTCACCCCAGTCCAGCCACGAGATTTGAATAATTTAATCGGTCAAATTAAATTAAAAAATCCCAGCCGCAACTGGGGCTCGAACTCCGGACCTTTCGACCCAAAGTCGGATGCTCTTACCATTTGTAGTTTATTCGTTTGCTTTTTATTAGTATACTTACATATTTTTCCGATTTGCGATTTTTCAACTAAATTTGTATTCGTGTTGAAGATTTTCTCCCATGAAGTTATATTCTCCCCACCATTTAAGCTGTGCAGAACAATTTGAAATTGACTGAATTCGATATTCCATAGTGGAATAGCTTGTCAGTTGAAAAACACCACTAATATACAGACCTTGATAGTTCATTTGAAAAAATATCTGCTTACACAATAATTGTGAATGAAACTTTCAAATAGGTAATATACTTTTTGTTTACGACTTTATTTCAGAATATTTTTTGTTATCAATGTTGCTGAATTAACGTTATCATTATTATTTCTGCTTTGGATATTTTTCTTTTCAAATAATGGTGAAAGATCGGGTTGTCGGGTTGGGATGTCGTCGAGTAAAACTGCATTTTATCAAAAATCGTAGCTTCTATCAACTTTACACACGAGTACTTTTATTCAGAAAATTGACCATTGTTTTGTTGAAAAATATCATTCAGTTTTCCTAATATCAAAAATTGAGGGAAATCCATGATACTGCCCATACCACTTCTTCTCTTGTAGTTCAGAATTTCGAAAATGTGTTGAAATAAAATTGATTTAAAATACGACATTTTTACAATGAAGGTATGGGCAAATATACAGGGTGTTTCTTAAGTACGTATAGAAAATTTAGGAGCATATTGCTGACACCAAAATAAGAAGAAAAGTTCCTATAAACATATGTCCACAAGTTATTCGTTTCTAAGATACACAGTGTCAAAGTTGAATTCTTATTTTTATTTTGTTGTGAATTATTTCAAAATAATTTTGATATTTGGGTAAAGTTTGGTATCTGGGAATATTTATTATTTAGTTTGTGTAAAAAATATATTCTTGAAGAGGTCACTGCGAGCAACTGTTTTCGAGTTATTGAGATTTGAAATAATCCTTGCAAGTGATTTTGAATGACAAGATTTTTCAATTCAAAATAAATTCAATTAGAAATTAGTTTTTTCACAATTAACACAAAATTGGATTTTGTCATTGAATAATCATCCCAGATACCAAACTTTACTCGAATATCACAAATATTTTGGCATTTATTCACAAAAAAACAAATATAATAATTAAACTTTGACACTCTGTATCTTAGAAACTAATAACTTGCGGACATGTGTTTATGGGAACTTTTTTTCTTATTTTGACGTCAGCAACATGCTCTTGAAGTTTCTACACGTACTTAAGAAACACCCTGTATGTATTTTATATGGTCGTCATGGAAAACGATAAGCAGTGAAACTACCCTGATTCGAACTTCCCTAACTCGAAATATTCTATAAATCGAATACTCTTTACAAATACATACGTTTTCACAACCTCACTACCTATGTATTTTTGACTCGAATTTCTATAACTCGAATATTTCTAAAACTCGAACTGAAATTTAGCGGCTGCCATAGAAATACAAATACAATCATATTTCTATGGCGGTAGCCCAAGCGAAAGTCGAATTTTTCGGGGAAGCACCTACTTGATTGTAGAGATGGCACTGAACAGTTAAATTTGAAGAACTTGTTCGAACTGTTCCAGTTCTTCCCGAGAACCTGTTCTTTTTAACTGTTCATGTTCACCTGTTCTTGAATGACGTGTCATCTTGCGTGACTTGCGTCATGGTCACTTTTTAGCGATCGGTTCCGAGTGGTTCCGAATTTCAGTACGTCATCTCAATTCGTCTTGTTCTAGAGTTTTATTTTAGTAACAGGCCGAATTTGAGTATAAAATGAATAGAAGATCAAGCCCTATATGGAATTTCTTTTCAATCACAGAGAAAGAACTGCAAATAGCAACATGTGATATTTGCAAGCAGGCTCTTTCGTTTAAATCATCCGTGACAAATTTGAAACGCCATATGCTTAAAAACACCCCACGGTAAAAATTTTACCCACTGAAGGAACAGTAAATACCCAGTTGTCACTGTTCATCTGAATCTGCCATTCCCACCAACAAACCAAAGTTAAAACGCAGGTAGTGTATGTATGAGATGAGTTTACCCGTTGGCCGTTACCGGCCCTCGCTCTCTCCACTCAGCGATCGTGACCGACACAGTCCGAATGTCAGTGCAGCCAAGCCGAGAGCACGGGCCACAGAGCGGTTCCGTTCCGTCATCTACTTCCAGCATCAACCTGCGCAAGCGTCTTTTGAAATCGCCGCTCACCGTGTGAACAAGTTCAGTTCATTGAAAAGAACAGGTTCACTGAACAGTTGACTGATACCTGTTCCGAAAAACCAGTTCGGTTCTTTTGGGCCCATCTCTACTTGATTGATCATACATATTTCGGGAAATTACCGATTCTGTTCTCAGTGACGAGCGGCGACAGATAAAACCTTATTTTTAGTTTCTTAGCATGCCCTGTCCAGGCGATTTATCATTTTAAACAGTTGTAGTGAGTAAAGGTGGTGAAATTTGACAAAGGATTTCTAGTGATTTAAGTGGGCGACTAAAATGGCAAAACGAAATTTGAAATGTTTAACGCTCAAGGAAAAATTTACTTTAATTGCTGAGGTAGAAAAAGAAGAAAAGAAGAAAAAGGACATTGCACAACAATTTATCAGACAAACTTTTAAAAAAACAAGGTGACTTTGATTTTAACTCCAAACGAAAAAGGCTTAGAACCTGTAATAATAATGATGTTGACGAAGCTATGCTTAAGTGGGTTACTGCTGCACGTGACAAAAATCTTCCTCTCTCTAGAGAAAAAGCTAAAGAATTTGCTGTTGCTTTGGGCAAATAATATCTACAATACTGAACAAGAAGCGACACTCTTGTCGGCGCCTTTGATGTTCGGTGGGTAATTTTTGAAGACCTCCGCCATTTTGTTGGGGTGCTAAAGGTAGGGACACAGGAAGAAATTTCATTATTCAACGACAGAAGCTGCCTCCGCGTACCGTAGGAAGCGTTGCCAAATGAAAAGAAATATATTTGGTATGATTTAAGATTACCTGATTTATTTATTTAATTATCATACGAGAAAGGATTGAAAATTTTCAAGCACAGAAGTTGTTAATTTCTTTTTGTTTTTACGAAACTTCCATGTTTTTGGAGAAAACCCCTCAAAAGCAGAGCTTGTGCGAGCAAGGGAGATTCGGGACCTACAGTTTAAATAAAAGTGGAATCCGAACCACTTCAGCTCAGTGACACACGACCGGGGATCGAACCCGGACCGTCTGGGTGGAAGCCAAACGCTCTAACACCTCGACCACTTCGCTGATTAAAAATTACTTAAATAATAATTCAACCACAGAACAAAACTATGTCATAGCACAGAACATAATAATTCTGACAGTTGACAATGGCAACAATGAATCAGCTGCATCGACATAACCTTGTTAATGAACAGCTGTTCAACATCCGCCATTTTGCCAGTAAACATGCGCACTAAAAAACGATTTTCCCCCACCACTGCCACTGTCGCTTCTTGTTCAGTATTGTAGATATTCTTTGCTTTGGGTCGCGAAAAATTTTCAGCTAGTGTAGGACATAGAAATTATAATAAACACTAGAACGCCAAACCCGCTGTACGCGATTCAGTTAAATGACCCCTCACAGGGAATGATGACCACAGAACTATATCCAGAGAGAGAATGGCTTTAAGATATCAAATCATTAGAAAAAACGTTTATGCAACATGGAGGAATCGGCATAGTGGGACGCATGCGCTTTGATGGTATCATTTGACATATGACATAGCAGAGAATTTAGTTTGAATTTGTTTGTTCGTTTTATTGGCTTGTTTTTATTTTATTTGGTATTTATTCGATTCAGAGAAGAATATTTGTTTAAAATGTCAAAGACTTGTTTAGTGATCGGTTGTGGAAACCGCGGAAATATCGCTGGTATCACCTATCACAGGTAAGCACACTTCAAACCATCAGAATAGCAGGACCGTATTTGGGAAATATTCAGATTTAAAGTGTTCTCATCTCTTGCAGGTTAGAAAAAAAAGTATGCAAGTTGGCTACATGCCATTGGTAGGCCTTTAGAAGACAATCTTGGCCTCGTAATCTGATTTGCATTTCGAAGAAAAAGATTTCAGTATTTTTGCCTAAAAATGCCGATTTTCGTCCACAAAAAAACCCAGGTGAGTCTCTTACCTTGGTGAGTACAAATACTCAATAATAATATTCGTTGTGTGCATTGTTTTGAAAATTTTCCTTTTTAGATACAGTTGTACTGTGTCCTGTGATGGTGACACACTGGAAAATGTTCACGAGAAAAATCAAATTCCTGTTGATTGAATTCTAAGGAGGTTATTGAATAAGGCTACAATTTTCTCTTTCATGTTCCAGGGGACTCAGTAGTAGGTACTGAACGTGCAGGATTGAAGGGGTCTTCAAACAAAAATAGGAAGTTGATGAAAAAATTCACACTTATACGTAAGTGTATAAACTTATCAGGGCTTGAAATTAGATCATTGCTTTTTGCCATCGATTTCTGAGTTTCCTGCTTAAAAGGGTTCACGAAAAGTTGACCCTGAAAAGTAGCTGCGTTTTTTAATACCTAATAATTATCAACAACTTTGTGTTTTTACCAATTTAGCCCATCTTGGAGAGAAATAATTTGTAATTTGTTTACTAAATGTCAGTTTCAGCAGTTTTGACCTGACAGATTGACCTGTCCTTGACAGATTGAAAGAATGCGAAGGAGACTATCGATACATTATATTCTTCAGGTTTTGAAAACAGAGAGATTCGATCTCCGAATTGTCAACTCCAGATAAGTACAGATATAATTTATTTCACTCCAAGATAGGCAAAATCGGTAGATGCGAGAAGTTGTTGACATTTATCTAGTATTGAGAAATGCAGCAAACTCTTTGGGGTAAACCTTCAGTTTGCCGTTGATTTCTCTAATAATTTTATTTTTTATCCATGTGAAAAGTTGAAAACCCAGAAATCAATAGCAAATATCACTATTCCTCCACAGAAAATTTTCAAACAATATTCCTTGGCATAATATTGGAGATTTGAATAAAATCGACAGCTGGTCATCCCCAGCCGAATGAAGGATAATTTTTTGTTTAATTACAATAAGCACTTGCGGTCCTTTTGGGGAAACGTTGCACAAATATCTGTCAGATGTAGTTCAATGTCCGTTCTGGTATTAGGATGTGAAGTAGTTGTTTTCTGTCAGATGTTTGCCTCATATTTTCCACTTGGTGGAAATATTTGGAGAGAAGGGTACTTCGACATTGTCAATTTTATTCTAATCACTTGATTTATACTCTACGGCAAAATTTACTAACTTCGTTCGAATTCTCACAATATTAGAGAGTAAATTATTTTTTATCTTTCAGAATAACTACATTAAAATTTTGTAAAATTTGTTTTTAGGAAACTCCCAGGTTTTCGGAGAAAACCCCTCAAAAGCAGAGAAACATTTTTGATACTTTTTATTTTTGGGTCCACTCCAGAAAATATAAGAAGGCAGCCAAAAGAACAAAGAAAAAGTTAAATCTCTACGATATAAAAACCAGAAACAGAATCAAAAATTGAAAAAGGCCTCGAAAAAAGATTGATCAGAAGCATGTTCAGTTCTAGAAAAAAACTTTCTCTGGGACTCCTTTAGCTATCATGAAGAGAACGTTGAAGAATTCCAATAGTGGAAAAGTTAGTTGTCAGTTATACACAGTTTTGTTCTTACTCTCCATTTTTATTCAAGCAAAAGCTATGAATATGTTCGCAGAACATTCCAGATATGTAGTTACTATTATTTAGATAAATAATAAAAAGCAATAGACCTAACACACTACCCTGGGGTATGCCAGTCTCAATTACAAATTCATCTGAAAATTCTTTTCCAAATTTAGTTTTTTGTCTTTTGTTAAATAAGTAACTTTGAATCCAATCAAGAACAATCCCTGAAATTCCATAATACTTTAATTTTTCAAATAGAATGGTTCTGTCAATTGTTTCAAATGCCCCTTAAGGTCGAGAAATGTGTAATATTTGCTTACTTGGATGGTTAGAAAAGTCAGAGTATTTTTATATTTTTATTATGTTGTAGTTATCCCGTTGGAGTCAATGTAAATTATGCATGATGTAAGTATGTAATGAATAAGAGGTTTTGGATAAATAAATATATTTCTATTTCATTTGTTTGAATTGAGTTGTTATTATGGGGTAATGCACTAATCATTACAATGACAGACATTAAAGCACATAAAAATTCACCCAGTAAATTTTTTGTTGTTGAAATATGTTTGGTGGAATAATTTAATGAATAATGATTTTAGGTACTAATTTTTGGGTGTCAAAATGACGAATAGAGAGATATGTGTTTATTGTATGAAGAAAACGATTACAATTGACGAATTTCCACGTAAGCCATTTGAAGTAGACTCGTTAAAATATAAAAAAGAAGTCAATCTTGAAAAATAATACACACATTTTTAGAATTATAGTAAAATAAATAAAGTGTATAGAGAAATGCTCTTTACAAAATAATGAAAAAAGAATCGTGTATAAAATTTATATGATTATAATACAAAAGCATCACAATGTCGATGGTATCATCCTAATTGAAATGAGAATTCAAAACAGTTTGAAAGTACTTTCCATCATTGTACTGTTAACTTTTCAAGTTCGATTCGGCATTAAAAAATTTCACTTTTATTTTCAACCATTATATTTTTACAAATTTATCTCCTGCAATTATTATTATTTTGACCACTTATAAGTCATGATCGAATAGATTCCTGTTACTACTTAAAATGTAGATACCATTATAATACAATACCCAATAAATATTTCAGAACATCACAAATAGCACGTCCGACCCTGCTATGATGGTACTGCGCATGTGTCCGACTACGCTGAAATTCCTCCTTGTATAAACGCTTTTGCAAAACACAATCTCCATTCTCTCTCTGGATATAGTTCTGTGATGATGACAGACCTTTGCAGTTTGCGCTTGCGCAATATTGCTATTTCTGGTCACGTCGTTGCTAAGTTTTCTTTTTTTGTCGTGTTCCAAATGAGGTTCGGAACATCATCTGTGGTTAGGGCAGGTAATTGTGGGAAGTCCAGTAAACTTGGCAACACCGCCTTAAAATCCTATCGTGGCGTATCAAGCGAAGAAAGATAACAGTGTCGGCTTCTGAGTTTTGGCATTGTTAGGTTTTAGCAGTTGTTCAGGGAAACTGTGAATCTGGATAATATATTGGCAACGACACAGAGGCAAAAAAAATATTTATGCAGACTTGAATTTGGATGATATCGAAGATGGGGAATTTTATCATTTAATTTCATTTTTCTCTTTGAGTACTCTGACTGAAATGTGAGGTTACACATATATATATATATATATATATATATATATATATATATATATATATATATATCAGGATTTGTTGTTAAATCTATAAAAATATTTATCAAATGTAGAGTATGTTTGTCTACTTTTGAAGACATTACAGAATCTTCTGCAGATGCAGAAAACTTTAATTATTGAATAGAAAAAAGAGGTGGTCTCATAAGGCCATCACAAACTGTTATAAATATTTGTATTTTCCATGAGAGAAAAATCCGGCAGGTTCTTGCAATTACTGATAATTTTATGCCAAATGAAACGAATTTTTTGGAAACTTTCATACACCAAACTTCATCAATATTATTTCAGGATGAAAAATTATTTAGCTCCATAATAAACCTCATTTTCGATATGAGGTGAGTCACAAATTGAAAATGATAAAAACAGTAACAAGAATTTACACAAGAATTAGATTTTTCAATATTGCATTGTCGCAAACTGAGAAAATTAGAGGTGAATTGAAGTGAAGAACACTTACAAAATTTATATTTTCCCATCAATAGATTTTGAAACAAAATTTTCGTTTGATAGAAATAAGTTTGTAACATTACAAGTTATATATAAAATGTGTTGGGAATTATTATAGTCCTTTTTCTCCAATCCTACCATTTCTCCTTATTTAAAACAAAAAGAAACAAATATCCTGTAACAATTTGAAATTTTGGCTTTTTATATTTATTTCTCTCAACATACGATAATTCTATTTCTTATTACAAAAAATGCCATTTTAATTTAGTACGATTCAACAACATTTACAATGAGTAAGGTTATTCTGGACTTTCATTGTCTAAAAAAGAACAAAGAAAAATTCAATTCTCTGCAATTTTTATAAATTGCAGAGAATTGAAACGAGTAAGGTTATTCTGGACTTTATACCGTACTCAAAGTGAAACATTGTCAACCACTTTCAAACAAACATTTACAATGATAAATGAGAACCTCTGACCAAATGCAAATATGTAGTTTCTTACCCGAGAAACTATATTTGACAGATTTTTCCAAATTTTATATCTGCAATCAATGACATTTTTGTTTTTTAACAATAATGGTGGAAAAGTGATAACAAGAGTCAACAAATAGTTTGAACTCCTGTAAAAAAATTGTAATATCTTGCCAATAAAAGCCTTTGTTATTATTATTACATATTGCATTAATAACTAATTAATTAATCAATCGATTTGTTTCCTCACTTTTATATGGATTTCGACTATAATAGGCTCAACGGTTAAGAGGTGAAGCCGATGGACACACAAATTGAGTTTTTTTTCTGATTCACAGACTGAGTGGAATCAATTCCCATCAAAATATCAAATTTGAATTTTTTTACTATAACAATAATTTCTCCCGACGTGGTCGCGAGAAAGCACAAAATAGAAGACCTACACACTCAATGTTTCTATTTTCAAGAAGTCAATAATTATTGATTTACTATATATATCATTAAAGGAAAACTGTGTTATATTGCAAATGCTATTACCGACAACTTACACCAGACCTTGCGACACTTGTGCTCTATTGCGCATACTCATGGGTTGGTGATCTGCCGTAGGGGGGCCACGTTAGTCCGAACTAATTGGCGTTCTATGTATTATAATTTCTATGGTGTAGGATGCTTAGACAAATTTAAAAAACGGCATAATATTGTCCAAATGTCAGTTTGTGGTGAAAGTGCTTCTGCAGATTTGCAATCTAGTGAGGACTGGAATTTTTTTTTGCCATATTTGATCAGACGATACGATGAAAGCGACATTTTTAATGCAGATGAAACGGGCATCTTTTTTAAATGTTTACCGAACGAAACGTTAGCTTTCAAAGATAAAAAATGCTTTGGTGGCAAAAACTGCAAAGAGAGAATTACAGTTATGGTTGCAAGCAATATGAGTGGAACGGAAAAGCTGAAATTGCTTGTTATTGGCAAGTCGAAAAATCCACGTTGTTTTAAGGGCATAAAATCACTTGATGTGGATTATGACCACAACGAAAAAGCGTGGATGACAAGTGAAATTTACGAGAAGTGGCTCAAAATGCTAGATAACATCTTTGCTGCTCAAAATAGGAAGATTCTACTGTTTGTTGACAATTGTCCCGCACATCCTAAGGATGTAGAAACATGCTTAAAATACATTAAACTCAAATGTTTTCCTCCTAATTTGACGTCTGTTCTACAACCAGTGGACCAAGGGATTATCAAAAATCTTAAGCAGCATTATAGAAAACGAATCGTAATGAAAGTCTTGGCTCATATGGAAGAATCAACTCCTACGACTGTGTCGTTACTTGATACGATCAGGGATCTAAACAAAACCTGGAATCTCGATGTAAAACAACAAACAATCAGCAATTGTTTCAGGAAGGCAGATTTTGCTAAAGATGAATTAATGCAGTATAACTGGGATGAAGAAGATGATCTTCCAATGTCTGAATTGAAACAAATTTGGACCAGATACAGAACGGCAATGGAAAGCGATGATGTTTCCTTTGAAGATTATGATGTTTCCTTATGAAGACTATGGTACAAACAATGGACTTCCCAACAGACGAAGACATTTTAGAGATAAAATGAGGCATTTTTAGACACAAATATTTTTTACATATTGTTTCAGGCTTAGAGGAGGAAGAAAACTCTAGTGAAAGCGACGTTGAATCAGCTGTTACCTAACCTACATTTAACCAGGCCTATTCTGCTATCCAAACTCTAAGAAACTTTGCTTTGTCAAGAGAAAATGTTCCCAATGTAGTACATGCTTCGCTAAATGTAGTGGAAGATTTTATAGAAAAAGATAACTGATGGTTCATATTTAAACAAAAAAAAATTTCAAATAAGAATCTACGTTGTATTAACTACATATGTATATTTTTTATTATTTGTATGTGATTATGCATACTATTACATTATATAATATGAACATGTAACTAGTTCGGTAATACATACGTACGTATACATACATAATCAGGATGGATTTATCGAGGGGCTATATATGAAAATATAAAGAGAAAAGTTATTGGGTATAACCCTCAAATTGTTGTGCAACCGTAGACACGTGTTTCGAGCTTAAGCTTTCATCAGTACGGTAAAATCAAGTGCGACGTTAGTTGTTGCCTTGTAAGCACAAGGTCTTCTAACCGAAGCCACAAATGTGTGGTTGGCTTCCTGTTCTTGACTTCCTTTGTTTCTATTTTTACATCCAAGTGTTGTACATCTTTACACTTTATTTTACCATACTGATGAGAGCTTAAGCTCGAAACACGTGTCTACGGTTGCACAACAATTTGAGGGTTATACCCAATAACTTTTCTCTTCATATATACATATGTATGTAAATTTTGAAATCCCCAATTTAGTGTATTATTCCGTAATTCGAATTTTCTGTAACTCGAATTCAACTCACTGTCCCTTGGAGATTCGAGTTAGGGAAGTTACTGTATCAACAAAAAATGAAAGCATCATATTATTATTGTATTGTTTGTATAGTTTTTTCGGAATGCCCCATTTACTCCTTTTCGTAAAACTCCCGATAGGGCAGACCCCAGTACTACTAAGAATTGTAATGGTCGTGATTGTTGAATTTGGAAATAAAACTTCAAGACCTGAGTGAAAGTGGCAAGACGACAGACATCGCCTGCAAGACGGATCTATAAAGTCGTGCTTGGTATCGCGGCAGCGTATGGGTATTAATTTAATCACAATTATTTTTGCTCATTCAGGTGAAATATTTTTATTTGAACTTGCTGGGAAGTTGAAAACAATATCTTATCTTCAAAGCATTATAATCAATAGCTACAGATGAAACCGTGTATCTCTTTATTGAAATAATACAAATGAATCCTGATTATGGCCTGATTATAATTACCTATGTTGAGACTATATTTCATTGTAAAATGATCCATGGATAACATTTCTAGTGAAATTGGATTGTGTGGCATTCATTTGACTCCCTTTCCACCCTCTAGAAAGAATGAAAAAAATGTTTCCTGGATTTCATTATTATCTTGTTAGGATTTTTTTCACCTAGAATATTGAAAAATGAAGTGTTGAATACGTTGAATGTGAAAAGTGATTTTGTAGCATTCATTTGACCCCCTTCCGACCCTCTAGAAACAATGAAAAAAATGTTACTGACTTCAATAATTAACACCTTGCTATTTTTTTTAAAGACAATAATGAAAAATTTATTGTTGAATACGCTAAATGTACACGTTGATTTTGTAGCAATTATTTGAACCCATTCTTCCTTTCTAGAATTAATGAATATTTTTTATATGAATTTCACCATCATTCTGTTGGGTTTTTTTCACGAAGTGCATTGATAAATTAGGTGTTGAATACGTTGAAGGTGGAAGTTGATTTTGTAGCACTCATTTGACCCCATGTCTAAGTACTACTCAACATTTTAATAATTATTTCTAGAGGGGTGGATTGAGTTAAAATGATTGCTACAAAATCAACTTTCACATTCAACGTATTCAGGACTTTCCATTATTCCTATTAAAAAAAACTACGATAAAGTCACACTCGAAATCGCGACGGTGTATGGGTGTTCATTGAATCGCGTTCAACAAGAGAAAAAAAAAGTCAACGTAATTTGGGATCATTTAAAAAGCACCAACTCCAAACTAAATAATAAATTTCCCATATGATGCGGACTTTAACAGTGACCCTGTATATTAACACATCTATTTGCAGCTGCTTCCAGAAAACATTCCATACGTTATTAAATAATATAAAAACAAAACAAACAACTGATATCTTTATTAACGGGTTCCTGTAAAAGATCATCGTCGCTGCCCTAATGGCTTCCGTGAAGGTTTATCAGTTGACAAAAGGTCATAATTCCTAAAATAGACATGGTGAAGGACAAGAGGATATTCTTCTCTTAATTCATTGTGGCCTAAATTCAGGACAGGTTATTGATTTGTCTATTATCTTTTACCAAGTGATTTATTTGTGATTGAATTTAGGGCTTTATGTTATTTCTATTTGTACTGGGATAGTGAAACAGGTTTTGTTTATGGTCTTATGTATGCCTTCAAATGTCAAGTGAAGCAATTAGTCAGTTCTGTTGAAATTCCATATTCACTCAGTTCAACTCACTATATAGTTGTTCTTTTTTACATAGCGTAATTATAGCTATTGAAAAAAGAACAGTTTTTGGTCATTTTCTAAAATTCGCATTAACTTATATACGAGCCTTGCATGTAGTTCCTTATACTCTGCACCATTTTTTCATAAACAATTCTCTAAATAAACAATATGCAAAGGCAGAAATTGAAAACAGGCAAAGCTAATAATTTGAATGAGTGATGATCCTTCCGTGTGGTACCGCATTAATTACTGATAGTGCGCTACTGTACGAGGAAGGTTCCAAAGAAATTCGTAATTTATAGAACAATTATACAAAGTAGAAGTTCTACCTTAATATCGCCAATTGGCGTAAAAGAGACCTAGGACTATTATAACATGTTAAAACTCACAAGAAAACTGTGAACAATGAGAGAATATGAGTAATGAAAATCAAAACCGAGAACATCAACAACAAAATGAACAATAAACGCTACCGACAGAAGAACTTAGAGAAGCCATAAAAAAGTTACAAATTATTAAAATTATCACGGTACCTGCATAGTAGAGGGCCATTATTTGCAAAATTCGTTCACGCTAGAAGGCGCGAAACGGTATAGTTGTGGTCAGCTGCCAAAATCCATAAGAGACTACCTACAGTGTTCAATAGAGGACTTCGGATAAGGATGCAGTCATGCCACCACACAACTTTTGACTTTAAAACTACTGGCACGTTTTTCGGCAACTTTTCATCATGCCAGGATTCCTGGCAGCCTTAAGAACCCCCTACTAGTATTAAAATTGTTCATTACGATTTGACATTTTTTCGAATATCATTGATATTATCTATGATCAAATCAACTTGTCAAAGCTACAGAGAAGCGACTGGGGTATTTCACAAAGTGGAAGTATCAATGAAAACAACATGGTCGAGCAACACAGACTCACTACAAATTCACTAGTAATCATAGACCTTAAAAAGAAAGTCGCTCTTGATAAAGTTTCAAAATCCCTTTCTTCACTTAGATCCTCAAGAGTTTCGAAGATAGCCTTAAAAATTTCCTTGAATCTAAACCATCATGATTCTCAATACGAGTTTCGCACATTGCTGTGATATTTTGCCATCTCACTTCAGGATAGTTTTTCTTTAAAATTTCACTCAAGTTTTTCGTTCTTTTTGCCGATGCTCTGAAGAAATTCTTCACTGATTTT
Source organism: Chrysolina oricalcia (assembly GCA_944452925.2). Taxonomy (NCBI): domain Eukaryota; kingdom Metazoa; phylum Arthropoda; class Insecta; order Coleoptera; family Chrysomelidae; genus Chrysolina; species Chrysolina oricalcia. Next base: position 36,785,619 of record OX101808.2, on the reverse strand, counting down.
ATAATATCGATTGTATTTCGGATTGGCTGAATTTGACAAGAGTGACTCGAAGCTAAACGAATGCGAGCTGCAATGAACTTATAATGCTTCTGGATAAGTTTGGCGGATACCTGCTTGGACACCATTAAAATAGCCTTTCATCGAAGAAGCTCCATCATACCCTTGTCCGATAATGTATTCACAATCAACCCTTAAACGATTCAGTGTGGAGAGAATTGTTTCAGCCAAATAATTTCCTGAAGTACTCTGTACTGAGACAAATCTTGGGAAATCTTCTCGTAGTATATTATATATTATATTATCTCTGGGCTCAATATATCTCACACATATGGACATTTGTTCCTGTCAGAAAAATCAGTAGTTTCGTCAACTAATATCGAAAAACATTTAGAAGAATTTGTGGGTACAGTAACCACCAATGCACCCACAAAACTGATACAAGTTCTGTGATGTAACCTCAAAGTTAAGTTACTGAATGAAAGGTAGAGAGCATTTTAATCAAAAAGGTCCTAAGGTTTGTTCATCCGTGAAATTTACCAAGCTCAGAATATTTTCTAGATCGATTATTTGGCAACTAGGAAAAGTGAAATACGCGATTTTCTTTCGATTCAGGAAAATTATATATTTTGATGTTAGTACCATTTTTAAAGAAAAATCCCTAAACAAAATTAAAGTTTTTTGTATTTTATGGAAAATCTCAATTTTTCCGCCGTTATGAACAATTAAAATCCTATTAGGGGTTTCCTGAGGCTGCCAGAAACCTCGACATGATGAAAAAATGCCGAAAAACGTGTCAGTAGTTTTAAAGCGAAAAGTTGTGTGGTGGCATGACTGCATCCTTATCCGACGTCCTCTATTATATTCTTATTCAAATAAGATAAAAACAGTATCTAACAGTCAACACAACAATATTAAATAAATTTCACTTTTGGATGACTTTCGAATAGCCAGGCTAGATAATAAAAAAGTCTGTAACAGAATGCATCCAAGACCATCATTCCCACAAAAAAAAGGTGATAATGTTTTATTGTCTCTTCGTTTTGTTTTGATATACATTGTACTCTTAGATCTACCATATGACTCAGACATACACACATGTTTAGAAAAACACTTAGTTTTGCAGACAACTGAGTTTTGTCTCCCCTGCAATGTTAGCTTTCGATCTTCATCGTTTTATTTTTCTTAGAGTCCTCTTGTTTCAGCCTCGTGTTCACATTGTCTATAAAATCAGTCAACAATGTATTAACACTCTCCATTATAAATATAGCTGTCACAAATTCCCCAAAATCTCCTTCAAACTGTTTATTTCATAATCTCAAATTGCAAATTATCATCTTTCGACTAATCAAGACAAATCTTACAATTCTAATTATAAAACTTTGAAAATATCTTCAATGAAAAAGCTGGATTAACGAGATAGTATCAGAGAGCTAGATAATCAAAACAAGTTCTGAGAAAACTGTCAACAAATGTAATTACATTTTCTTGATTCATGAAATCACGTGTTGTTAATTATAAACTCAAGCTTGACGGATAATTATTGTAATTAACTGTGGTGATAGATGCCGTAATTATTTTATTTCATTTAATCTCTTTTTGCTTATTTTGAGTCACGAAATAATATAATACAGTATAGGCCAATCGATAGAGCATTTTTTTCTAACAGAAATACTAGTAGAAAACCGACTGTACCCATGGAAGACATTTCGTAGTTATATTATGTTATGTTTTCGACTCGCAACTGTCATTTATTAATTTGCTATAAACAGTTAAACAACAAGAGCAGTGTTTTTCAAACTGTTTTGTTTATAAAATGAAAACTAATAGAGCAATTAGGTTGCTCCAATGAAGATAATTGTAGATAACTGAAATACGATCAAAATGATATTTTTTACGAACCTGTCAGTGAGTGAGGAAAACCGGAAAAACCGAAAAATTTAACGATTTCTCATGATAGTATTGAATCATGTGTACTTTGTGTGTGCACAAAACAGGCTCTGACGGATCATTAGTAGAGTGGAAGTTCAGTACCACAAAACGTATATTCTCATTTTGCACTAAAATGCTGCGAAATGGGTGAAAAATGCTTGCAAACATGACTAAAAACGGCAGAGCTGGTAAAAGTGGTCGAGTGGTAGGAGTGAGCGTGAGATGAGGGGAAGCGTATTATCACGTAACCCGTTCATTAGAAGAATACCCCTCATCTCCCAGACTCTCCTTCTACCCGGCAGCTGACGCGGGCTCGGCCGTTTTCAGTCATGTTTGCATGCATTTTTCACCCATTTCGCACCATTGAAACGCAAAATGAGAATATACGTTTGGTTGTACTATACTTCTACTTTCATAATCTGTTCAAGAAATTGAAATCGGGCTATCACTAGAGCATCCAGGCAAGCTGCAAAATAGTGCAAAAAAAAAATTTTAATTGCAATTGTGCCAGAACTAACGATCCGACAGCGCCTGTTTTGTGCACACATAGAGTACACATGATTCAATACTTCCATAAGAAATGCCAATCCTACTTCTTGAAAAATGGCGGAGTTATGAATTTAAAAAAAAATCGCCAAATTTTATGGTTATTCCTCCGTTACTACTGATCTGTCAGGGTTATGAAACATCCCATTTTATTCGTATTTCAATTATCTACAATTCTTCTCATAGGAGCAACCAGATTGCTTCATAAGTTTTTATTTTATGAGCAAAACAATTTTAAAAAACATGTTATTTGTTATTTAAATGTTTATAACAAATTAATAAGTGACAGTTTCGAGTCGAAAACATAACACAATATAACTATGGACTGTTTGCCATGTAGTATTTTTGTTAAAAACTCACTAATTTTATGCTCTATTGCTTGGTGTAAGTAATATAACTAAACAATACACTAATGTGACAATGTCAAGAGGTAGACAGATACAGTAGTTTGATTACTTGCATTTCAAACTTCCATCGTCTTAATGGTTGAAAGATTTCTACTTCTTTCAATTTTTCACTACGTTTCAATTGCTTGAATCTGCAATCGTCTTCAGGTGAATACTGACAAATTAAGAATTACCCGCGTGTTTTTCGCGCTTTTTCTCCCTCCAAAACAGTCCATTAGCGGTCTCCATACGTTTTTAATTTCCACGCTCGGTTGACTGAAGGCACCATTGGCTTCGATACAGGCGGTTTCAATAAATTTGCGTTTGAACCAATGTTCCTCTCTGATATCAGACAAAATATGCGTAGTTTTCTTTTCTCATATTATAGTAATAAAAATGTTTCATACAAATTCATAAATTTGATGACCAATTTTTGAATTCCATGAAATTTTATCAGTTTGAAAAAATCATAAAAATGGTGCAGGGTGTTCGATGACTGAGGTAAAAGCAAAATCATTCGACTGCGATTTTTGGGTTATGCCAGGGATACCAATACTGCTAAAGAATAAAATTAAATATTTTTCAGATTTCGATGGCAAATACTTCTGGAACTGGACCGACTTTCAGTCGTACCTGGACTGCATTCTAGTTTTCACCATAGTCACTTCGTTGTTGATGTACATATTTATAGATTACATGGTTTTCGTCGAGACTGTTGGCTTCATGGCTGTGTTTACGGAGGCGATGCTGGGAACCCCCCAGCTGGTCAAAAATTACAGGAATAAGTCTACTGAGGGCATGAGGTTGGTATTGAAATTTTCTTTGTAAACTATGTACTATATACATGTGCCTACGTATGGGGGTCTACAATAAGCTGTAATGCCCGATGTAGATGGTCCCGCTGGGCTTGGATAATGCATACAGATTATATGAATAAGAAATTAGCTGCAGCGAATTGCTCACATCTAACACTTCCAAAGGGATATAAATCAATTGTGACATTCAATTTCACTGTGTATCTTTCTGCATGAGAGAATATTTTCACTTTAACTTTACTTTAACTTTAACTTTCCCTTCTTTTCGCATTTCGAACATGTCAGTTTCACTTGACCTTCTAAGTTTTTCTTCCTCAGTGAATGAATCCCAGCATTGATAAAATATTTCTTGACCTGTTTTTCGTTTTATTGACAGAGAGATACCAGGATGGATCAAAGGTGACTAAGGGCCGGTATTATAAAACTATTTTGACAGATAACTAGAAGTTAACTTGAGGAATGACGTGACATCTTACAGTTAACTTCAAGATGTAGGAGTTAACTTTATTGGTAGGAAAGGGTATCAGTTGAAGTTAACTTTCTATAAAATGGTGGTTTTCGACAGTAATAATTTAGCATAAAACCTCAATTTGATTGTTTGTTTTTATTTCGCAATAATGTTAGTAAACGATATCCTTGTTATTTCCGAGGAACTTTTAAGCGACAATGAAGGAGATGCTGTGATTATTGAATGCCCTCGGCGTCGAAGGATATTTAGAAATCGGTTAAACCATTTTATCTTGTAAATAGAATTTGAAAACAAATGAAAACGGATTTCGATCATGAAGAAAGTCTGTATATGCTTGTTAAAGGAGCACATTTCTAGTTCTAATTACTGTGGAATTATATAAGTATTTTCAATTTTAGAAATCATCTGCTATCGCCAGTAATACAAGTGTTAATTGCACTCAGATTTCATACATGTTCATTCTTGGTATTTGTTGGAGTTTTGGAGGATTCTCAAATCTATTGCCAGCAGTTTTCTTATTTATTAGAAAATCAGAAACTGCGATAAATTCTAGGTTACATATTTGCCTTCTTCTTTTTATTTCAGAAATGAGACTTTTATAAAACTGCCATTTCAAAGCTGAAGTTAACTTGACTGTTAAAATTAAAGTTAACTTCGAGAGATGTTTATAATACCGGCCCTAAACAGTGACCACAAAATGCCAAATCATATTTGAAACATGTAATGTCATTTGGGAACCACTGAGTAAGCCAGTGAGTAATACCATTTACAGCCAACTTCCTCCGAAAAAGAAAAAAATAAACAATGTCTTATCTCAAATACCAAAAAATTACTTGTTATGATTCATCATTTCCTGCATTTTTTTTTTCTCGACGTATGAGTATGAACATAAACGTCCATGCGGCGATTCTTTTGCGATTTATGAATCGCAGAAAACTTTTGAGTTTTTGCAAGGGTACGAGCGATCTTTAAGGCTAGACACGAACTAGACAAAGTTTTTGGCACCAACTAGAGCTCTGGAACTTCTGACACCTGCACCTGTACATTGAACAAGAAGCTATACTATACAATAAAATGCACGGCATAAGCGCTCCGACCAATGCTAGGTTATTATCAATTTCGGATCAATAATTGTTAAATCGCTAACCATTTTGAATGGTTATTATATCTACGTAAGGTTAGTTTGGTTAGGTCATTTTGCCTTCTTCTTGTCGGTCATTTAAACTTACTTGCACTTTATTGTCGTATAGAAGTTATGCGTACCGCAAGAAATTCTGGTACCTACCATGTGTTTGAGAGAAAGGGGATGTGGTTGTTAGAGAGATGCAGAATAAGAGGTTTGATTCTGATTGGCAACGCAATTTACAGAAATGCTCTACTGGTTTCTGGTCGATCCCAATGAAATTAAGCCAGGAAGACTGTTTTATGACATGATTGTCAAATTATATGTATATGGTAATGTAGTGTACGTTTGGTTGTTTAGTATGTAAAATCTAGGCCATGAAGAAGAAATAGAGAAAATTGCAAGTATTGGTTTATTCATTGAGGAAACGTGCAAGATAGGAAAAAATAAGTTTATGCCGAGTTTATTGTTGATTTTTTCTTTTATTTCTGTCCACAATAATTTATCCCTTTTCGTTCCTTCTGTTAGAGGCTTTTCGTGGCCCCACAGAGGCCTTTTCTCTGCCACCAAAACTATTCTTCTGTGCTCCGCTGGTAATCTCCAATATGTTCTTATCCTTGAACGGATACTATTTCACTTTCAGCTTGGGTTTCTTCAGATTCCAAACATGGATGTTCGGATATATCAGAAACGGTGGTTTTTTCAGGGCATATTATAAAATAATTATGCAGTTATTTACCAAAACTTAATTGTAATTTTATAATAAATAAACCTAAATAAGAACGTGTGAATTTACATTAAACATTTCTTATATTTATATCTCCATCATATTATAATTGATGAAATGTGAAGTTTTCAACCATATCGTCAACACCAGAAAAATAAAAATTAATGAAAGACGTCCCAGAACTCATTCCAGCCATCCACCATTTACATTGACATACCTGATACCTGCTATCAGTGACGCAAGAAAATTGGAATATCTGCAGGTTGAGAATACAAGGTGGTCCAAAAAAATCGACAAGGTATACTATATAGGCAGGTTAAGAGTGTGGAAGTCTGGGTGACTAGCACCAACTACCAAAGACGTTTATCATTGATCGCATGCGTTCATACGTGCATTCGTTTTGGTTTACGTAGTTTTTCGTAAACGTTTACGTAAATGCAAACGTCCCGTTCGTAGCGAGACCATTTCTTGTAACAATATGTTTGACATAGATGTTGGTTTAGGTTGGTTAATGTTCTTAACCAGTTCATGTTCAACATAGACTGTAATAAACTTATTAACAATTTTGAAATCATTGATGACCTTAAATTCTTAATCGAAGTGCGCATCTAAGTATGTGAACAGTGTCGTAAAGAGGAACTTATTTGTTCTCATTTTTGACATTCTATTCATTTCATATTCATTTTCATCATTCTACGTCTGTAGTAGAATTTCTCTTCAACAATTTTTTCTCTTTCTTCCAGCTTGAGTATGGTGGTCATGTGGACGTGTGGTGACATATTTAAGACGGCGTACTTTCTGTTACGCGACGCTCCGGTGCAATTCTGGGTGTGCGGGACGGCGCAGGTGACGGTGGACCTCCTGATCCTCCTCCAAGTGTTCATCTACCGGGGGAATACGGAACCCAAACGGGTGGGGGTCCGACGGGGGGATTGAGTGGTCATCATCTGGAAACACGACGAAACGTGCCATAGAGAGAAGAAAAATACCGAAGCCGTGGATCTCAACGAAAAAAGAGTGGATATCGAACTGTTAGTCAATAGTGTGTGTGTCGTCCAAAATGGCGACTCCGTCAAAAACAGCGAATCGAGCGGGAACGTCGAGAACAGCTGCTGTGTCGTTAGCGCTGACGTTCACAAAGAAAACGAAGCTTCCGCTGGTGAAGTGACTGAGAACGTTAATAGAACTAGCGCTGTAGATAGTGTAAATAGAGAACTTCGTGCCGTCAACGGCATCCTGGGCAAACGAGCTTCACAACACGCTACCTACAAAAAGCGTGCTAAAGCGAAAGTCAACTTGCTTATACACAGACATACGTTATGACGTATGCTGTTCGATGCTTCCGTAGACAGTAAGAGAGTGGAGTTTTGCTTCCGGTACTTCCAGTTTAGCGATTTCTTCCGTTGGGGTGTTTTCGGAGCATGCCTCTTTAGTTATTATGCAAATCTAGTCACTAATTGGCAACTTCAATTGGTCAGTATTTTAAATGCATCCCAAAGATAGGTGCGTTCGAAAAGATGCGGTTTTTCGTGTTCAATTCCTTTCGACAGTTTTACTTGCAGAAGAAATGCAAGTTGTGTCAAGTTTCCATTTAGTATAAGTAACAAACGCTATCACTAAAGTAGGGACTTTTGTGTGTTGGAAGTATGTTGTACAAAACTATAATTTGGAATTTGATGTTCACATTTTTTTTCATTTCAAGCGGAACTTCTTGTGGTTTTTTAATTACTCACTATAAGAAATATTCTGTTGTACATATATGCGATTTACGAGCTTCACCTAATTTCACGAAGTTTTTGGTGCTACTTACGTACCATGACGTCATTAAAGCATTATTTTTGGTTTTTCAAATGTCGCAGTTAAGTGAGGTAGATTATAGCGTGTAGAGAAAAATTCAAACCTGTACTCACAATTACGAAAATTGATGGTTGTAAATGAAAACTCCCGGTCTATTGACTGATTCATTCGCATTTGTATAGATTTTTTAGAAGAAGAAACAAATGAAAATGCGGGTTGCTTTTGTAATGAGTTCCAGATGGCGTCCTCAGGATTTTAGTTGGATCACAGAACCATATTCTGGATATATGGTTCCGTGAGTCGTTTTCCTGACTTCTTTTTACTAATGTAACTGTTACTTCTTGACTGGAGAGTAGATTTTAATGACATCAATCACTCTATAAAAGGTAGCCATAAATGAGGATGAATTGACTCCAAATTGAAGGATTATGTTGTCTTTCAACAGTATAGTACTGGTGATGAGGATATGTAGATCCTGTTTACTAGATCCTGTTACATGTCTTCAATTATTTGAAAAGCGCATCCTTTGAACTTTTGCGGAGCACTATTCCAAAAACTAGGTGATGCGCCACGTTATACTTCAAGGATTTGAATTTAAGATATCAACTGTGTAAGGAGCACCACAAATTTCAATCATATTTGGTGAAGTTCATGAAACGCATATTACGGAAACATTCTGGGTCTGAAGCTAGCGGCACAAAAATACATCACAAACAAAATTCATCTCAATTTTGATCTGCAAAGAGTTGTTTTCCATTGCAGTTGACCTACACACAAACTCACATCCTGTCACAATAAACGAGCAGCCAATGTGGCTATCATTTTTTAGTATTACTAACCAACACATCAACTCTTTCAACCCTTAAGTGGTTGGACTTAGTAACAATGCCATTTCCAAAAACTTCTTAAACCCTAAACTATGCCCTTTTCGTGCCTATTTGTCTGCATGACTGCCGGTGGCTGCCTGACTATTCTGTTGACTGTTTCAGGCATGAAAATAAATAGGTTCTATTCTGAATCTATCCTGAATCGAGGAGATTTCAAGGACATTTGTGGAAATGTCAGGTTCGCCAACACAGTAATTATCTGTTTAATGTAATTGTAAATACCATCTACATTTTTTTAGAAGGGTATGCTTCTTAGAAAATTAATTTGGTGGTTTAAAAGAGCATTTGACACTTTTCCAAAGATGTATCATATATTTTGAAACGATGGTTGAATTCCAGTCATCTTCCAAACGAGTTTCATTCTAAATAAAAATCATGCATTTCGTCTGACATAACTTCGTTAATAAATCCCTTATTCTAATACTTTCTCTCATCGATCTATTTTTACCAAATGGCATTTACATATTTAGTTCATGAGGCCACTGTCCTTTACAAGAAAGAAGCCTTATATAAACTGTAAAAGCCTATTGACCTTTGCTCTTGTATTACCTTCAACTTTCACAATGAGACCAATAATTGATTGATTTATTCTCGTTTGTTTTCTGGAAACACTGTAATTTGACTGAATGAAAATTGGCTGTTTTATATATTCAATTGTTTGATGAGCCGTAGGAATCAACTCTTGAACAAATCAAAATTATTCACTTTACCAAACACCAGAACAAATACTTCTCAACGAGGAATCGTTCTCTGTCACTAATTATTCCAAGGTTCTCAAAAGCACTGTTCAGTAGCGGGCGAAAATTCACACGGGTTCTTCAGGGCCAAAGGGTTCCTGGACCCATATTCTTATGCAACTCATTTCTGGAGTGAATGAAAATGAAACACAAACAGGTGATGCAGAATTGTAAGAAAATGCAGAAACTTCAAGATGCAAAACATAATATCTCTGCATGGTATTCCCATGACTGTTAGTTTCCAAAACCCCTAGCTATATTATGGCTTCCGGACAATTGTCAGAAAACAATTTCCCGAAAGACAATTCCCCGAAAACAGTTGCCCGAATGGACAATTTCCCGAAATACAATTGATCGAATGTACAATAATTGCCCGAATAGACAATCGCCCGAAGAACAATTGCCCGAAAGGACAATTGACCGAAAAATGTATTTTAGGGCTACTTTATAAATTTGTAACCAATATTTTCGGAAAATTCTGTATACTATTATTTCTTCTCTGATTTACAATAACACCCTTAATACCTACTATAATAAAGGTTACTCATTGAACGTCTCCAGGTACACTAACTAAAAATATTAACTCCAAAAATGTTATAATCCCTCTTAATAAATAATAATCCTGATATCCTAATAACACCCTTAATACCTACTATAATAATCAAGGTTAGAATAAGTGAGACTCGTTAATTAGTCATTATTTACTTTTATTTAAATACTGCACTAAAGGTTTCTTATTCATTTATTGTCCAAAATCTGAGCAATAGTCACGACGCAAAATGGCTTTGGAGTTTGTACTTAGTGAAAAGGGGAAGAGGAAATTATTGATCGACTGCTATCTTTACCAGAAAGATAAAGAAAATCAAAGTATTTATTGGAAATGTGATTACTGCAAGACGTTCAAGTGTAAAGCTCGTGTTATAACCCTAGAAAATGCAGTAGTAAAAAGAAGTGGAACACATAACCATTTAGCGGATGCAAGGCAAGTGGAAAAAACAAAATTTCTCAATGGCATACGTGAAAACGCTACACAAACCCAAGATGGGCCACATCGTATACTATCAACTGCATCTATTCAGCTTGGTCAAGCTACAGCTGCCACGCTTCCAAAAGTGAGCAGCATTAAAAGAACAATAAGGCGTGTACGAAGTAATCAGCAAGCCGCTCCGGCTTTAGCTCTTCACAGACGAGACATTGTTTTTCCAGAAGAGTATGAACTGACAAAAAATGGAGAACAATTTTTATTATTTGATTCAGGCCCACACTATGATCGGTTGTTAATTTTTTCAACCAGCCAAAATCTGTTTCTTCTGGCAAGGTCACAACACTGGTTTGCGGACGGAACTTTCAAAACTGTACCTCACCTTTTTCATCAACTACATACAATCCACGGATTGGATAAGAATACTGCGATTCCTTTAGTATATGCACTACTACCTAACAAGGCACAAGAAACTTATGTTCGCTTACTTTCGAAAGTAAAAGAACTTTTGCCTGAAGCTTCGCCTACAACCATATTAACAGATTTTGAGAGCAGTATGATAAGTGCTATAAGACAACAATATCCCAACTCAAGACATCGTGGGTGCTTTTTCCATTTCAGTCAATGTCTCTTCAGAAGAATCCAGTCGGACGGTTTAAAGAGAAGGTACGAAACTGATGCAGATTTTGCTTTAAAGCTCCGATTATTGTCGGCCTTAGCATTCGTTCCTACTGCAGACGTAGTGGAGGCATTTGAAACCATTTGCGAGCAAAATGTGTTACCTGCAGAAGCCCAGGCAGTAATTGATTATTTTGAAGATACCTGTATCGGGCGTCCACAGAGAGAGAGACAACATCGTTTGCCCTTATTTTCGCATGATTTGTGGAATTGTTATGATGGGGTGCAAGAAAGTTTGCCAAAAACAAACAATTCCATAGAAGGATGGCATCGAGGGTTTGAACAACAAATTTCTGCAGATCATCCAAACATTTGGAGATTTATTAAAGGCATTCAGCTGGAGCAAAGCTTACACGAACTCCAAATTGAACAGTATGTAGGAGGCTTGGAAGGCCCTCCTACACGTAAAAAATACAGAGATTGTGCTGAGCGGATTGCATGTCTGGTAAATAATTACGATCCTGCGAACACTTATGAGTTCCTACGGGGAATAGCACATAATTTATCGTATTAGTATAAGGATAAATAATAAATAAATTCTCTAAAAAAAAGGCAAATTGAATGTTTTATTCCAAGTTCTAAACACGCCAAGCGATAGACGTGAAAACGTGCTGTGCACTTATCGGACAACGGATTATATTCCGTAATATATCCAGTGATAAGGCACTCAACATGATCGTACGCACAATTAAAAATCTATTGGTTTCACTATATTTAAATACATTTTTCGGTCAATTGTGTTTCGGGAAAATGTCCATTCGGGCAATTGTCCATTCGGGGAACTGCTTTCGGGGAATTGTCTTTCGGGAAATTGTTTCCGGGCAATTGTCCTAGATCCCTATATTACATGTGGGTGGTGCTAGGAAGCGTACATGTATACCTACTTTCTCAGTTGAAGTTGCGGCGGTAGGGAACACACTTTGACCTTTGCTGTTTTGTATCGTTTTCGTTCTGTTTTGTTCCGTTTTCGTTTTGTTTCGTTCCGTTTTGTTTCGAAACGAAAGGAAGCTAAACGAATACCAAGGAATTATAGACCCGACAAAAATCATTCACCCAGCAATTTTGCTTTCTTAATTTTTGTTTGTGCCAAGACACGATAGTCCATAATTATTTGGGACACGTGTCTGACATCAACATAAACCGAAGCTTGTGAATCCAATTGAAAAAGAAAAAGCGTTTCTCCACATTGCTGATACTTTCGTCGAACTTGCTTAGTATTTTGAAACCTCAGGAAAGTTGGACATGTATGACTTGATTCTGGTTGTGTCAACACTAAATATTGTTATTCTAATGTCTAATCCAATCATCAGATTTGGTGCTTCATCAATTGAATTTGATTGAATTTAATGGCTGTTTTAAAAATGTAAAGTATTAGAAACTGCAGTAGTACAAGCTGAAGTATTTTTGTAACATTTTTGTTGTGAATCAACTATTTTTCCGTTTAGTTTAGAACATAATTGTATCCACAGCTAGAATCTTATAAGTCATAGTGTTTACAAATTCTTATAAGATCAATAAAACCATTGTTTATATATAAGCCAACCTTATGGGATTTATATTGGATTCAAATGGATGCGACATGTAGATGGCGACAGTGATCTTGCATCCAAGTCATGTCGTAACTTCAGTGATCTGGCCTCCAAGTCGTGTCGTAACTTGATTGAAACAATGGGGCAGCATTAAAATCAGGGTTTTATGAAGAAACATGCATTAAAATATTCAGGTTTGTAACTAATCACGCTAGATGACACTCGCGTTTGGGTCCAATACCTTTTCCACAGGCATTGACTAACTATCTCACTTCTATTTAAACAATGATAAAACACTTGTCTTATGATCATAATACATAGTTTTATATAAGTCACATTGATCTGACGAGAATTAATTGACGTATGTTTGTATCATCAAGTCACCCCTTTTCTATGTAATAACCACTGCAAAATATACCTTCATCATTAAAGTACAGGTCATCTGGTGCGTTGACAATAAACTCATTAATCTCCTCTCTGGAAAAACAACAGCTTTCTTGGCCTTATACCCAGCCCATAAGTTCTTTTGAAATGCTATTAACTTGGGGTACTATATATCTATATATTCTGTTAAAATTAGAACTGAGCATTGAATATTTTGACCATAATGTGGGAGGTTGAAAGGTCTTTGAGAGTTTTAGAAAATACGCCAAAATTACCTCCTTACTCCTTTTTTTTTCATTCTTTTTTCCCTCGTATCATTACCTTCTTGAATGACATATTTTATAAATTTTCAGCAACTGTCATAAACATCAGCCCTCAAGCATTGTTTATATAGAAGTAAGATATTTAGTCAATGCCTGTGTAATTGGTGTTGGACGCAAACGCGAGTGTCATCTAGCGTGATTAGTTACAAACATGAATATTTGACGTCATTTTAATGCAGGTTCCTTCAAAAACCCTGATTTTAATGCTGTCCCATTGTTTCAATCAAGTTACGACATGACTTGGAGGCCAGATCACTGAAGTTACGACATGACTTGGATGCGAGCTCACTATAGCCATCTACAAGCGTGTTCCGTTTCATGCATTCATCGCATCACTGTTGCAGACATAATCAAGCGTTCCGTTTCAACTAACATTGACGTTGGTGGGTTGAATCGGAACGAATTGCTTGCGTGGTGCATGCCGTTTCCCGCAGATGTTGACATTTATCACTTTATCAGTTAACGAAATTTTTATGTTAAGGAAACAAATCTGTTAATCTAGTAAATAGATTAATATGGGTAGAACGAAAGTGTTAATAGCAAGAGTAGGAAGCGAGCTTAGTGAAACTGAGAGTAACTCAGATTCTGATACAAGTGATAGTTATGAGGATAATATCGTCTGTCCCAGGCCAAAACGACTAATATGCTAATTCCAGGGTTCTTACTTCAACATGTAAAATACTAATTTTCTACCAAAATGTTCATTGCCAAACTCACGAAAGTGCTATCAGGTTGTCTACTGTGAACTAGAGTGAATTCGCCAATGTGAAAACTTACCTAGGTTTTCAAAGCAAGAAGCACGAATATTCTTGAAACTCTCCTCATTCGAAATGACAAATTGCACATTCGTGGTTTTGGCATGAGACCGACGATATGATGTTGAATGAATTGACGATTTTTTCTTCCATTGTACGGTAAATCAGGTAAATGTGATAATGCACGATACTTGACACTTCATCAAATATCAAATTTAAACTTTTAATTCGGTTTCTGACGTTTCTGTTTGAACGTGACTTTTGAGTTTGACAGATCTAATTTGGATCGCATTGATCACTGCTAGACGAACGGGCAGTAGCTCATGCACTTTCGATGTCTCAAGGCCAAAGAGGGGAATATAAAAGTGGGCGTGTCAATGCGCTCCCAATGTAGGAAACGGAACGGTCATATGCGCATTATGTCCTCAATGCATGAAACGGAACACGCCTTACATGTCGCATCCATTTTGATCCAATTATAATCCCATAAGGTTGACTAACTATCTACTATATAAACAATGCCTCAAGCATCCTCAACTTAGGAAAAGTATTCGTGTTTATAACATATCAGCTGTGGATAAAATTTTGTATGACTTTCATGTCTTATTATTACTGTCACTATAATATCATATCTGACATTTTTTCAAGCTATTGGGTTTTTAAGCTCCTTGCAAATCTTCAAAGCAAATAACTGAAGACAAAATCAATTTATGTCATTGTCATGTTTCAGATTTTCGTCTCAGCAAGCTTCACTTAAATTCCCAATAGTAATTTCAACAAAACCAACATTGATTAGGAACAAAAGTAACAGAACAAAATGTTTATATCCGATCATATTTATATTTAATATCAACGTGTTGTAAGACAAGGGTCATCCTTCTGGCCGTTTTCATTTGTATATACATTTCAGACTTCTAATACTTTCTGTGTTATTGCCCAAATGTTGTGCAAAAACTAACATGTATCAATTGAGGTTAATTAATGTAAGTGTTGTAATAGCCCGTAAGTCATGTGATATTTCGGTTTGAGTATAAGCACTAACGAATGATAGCCTCAATATTTGTAATTTGGTGTGAAATTTCGATACGTTATTTCCTGATAACGGGAAGCAACTCACAATGGAACGGCATACATGTAATAATTCTTAGCAATAACTTTCCAGTAACGTTTGTGTCTAAACAACTGTTTTGAGTTACCTAATTATTGAGATGTTGCATTCTATGAAAATAATCAGACACAAGATGTATATTCTTTAGTGTTGTTTGATTAGTGGGATGATCAATTAATGGAAAATATGACGAGACCCCAACCTTCTCTTAGCACCCCACCCAAACCTCAAGATGTTTTAAAGGTTACTAGGTAATAATGGTTTCTTCTCGATACAGAGTATTAACTTTTAATACTCTCTATAGTACGAATATCTGATTTTTTTTTTATTTTTGATTCCGCGATCAATTACCGAGGGAATGAGCAGAGGTTGGTAAGCAGGGTGAACGGATTTGATTTGTTGTCACTCATGATTGTTTTATTTGTAGTCAATGGCCGTGGTGGTCGTGATGGTAGAGAGTTCGCCTCTCAAACATAGGATCGTGGGTTTGATTCCCAGCATGGCCACCAGAAAAATGAAGGCCATTTATTATTATGATTATCTCATGGATTTCCATCAAGTAACCGGCCAAGTTAATCCGAAAAATTACATTAATTCAACTCTGTCAGTTCTGAACACCAAAAAAAAAACAAAGTCAAAAAATTCAGTTTTTCCAAAATAATTTTCCGTCAACCGATTGCACCCCTACGCGCAACCCTCGGAAGTCTTCGAGAGACTTGTGTGAGCTAGAGAAGACGCAGCCCTTACCTTTTAACGTGTGTGCCATGCACGAGACCAATGACCATGCGAAGAGTAGTTTCATACTTGAATTTGTTTGTCAAAAAAATAATCGTGCTATAATTTTTCCCCCTCTCTTCCTCTTGTTCGAGAATGCGATCCTTTCGTTTCAAAATAAGAGAGTAGACCTAACTCAGGGGTGAGGAGAGAATGGTGGGAGAAGGGACATCGTCGAAATTATTCGTTTGATTTAATTAAATGAAATGGTCAGCTCAATGATTATTTTGTTATCAGTTTGCTGAATTAAGATTTTTTCAGATTGCTCGAGTCAAAGCATCGATAACAGTTATGCAAATACAAAAAAATCACAAATCATAAAGTATATATACCGTTATAGTAAATATTATAGTAAACTGCAGTGCATATTTTCATTAGTTGGACTATTATTAAGTAAGGAATTCAAATGGGAATTTAAACCAGATTCCATTTGGGGGTTTGTAAATTGGATTTTTGAAAGCCCTGTATATTTTGTTGTGTCGATGCAATGTTATTTAACTGGAAAATGTTGGTAATTTTTTTCTTTCAAATCCGTGTTTTATTCTGCTGCAGCTTGCTTATTGCTCGTGGTGCATAAGATGATGGAAGCATTGTACACTGCTGACTCAATCTGATTTATGGGATTTCTTGTTAAAATTTATTATATTCCATTAAATTGGTTCAAAGGCAGATTTTTGCCATCTAAATTACGGCTTACGTTATGTACCTTGTGTACCTATTATTATGTACCAACAGTAATATTGAATGAAATGAATTAGAATGCATTTCCATAAATTCTTGAGCTCTGTTCATAATGAAAAAATAGTTGTTACATTTTTAAAGTGATTCACTGTTGTTAGTACTGGCACTACGTATTAGATATTTTTCAATTATTTTGTTTACTATTCACCATCAAAGTTTGGACTTTTTTATTTGTTTTGAAGATATAATTTTATACCTTTTCCGAAGTGTAGGAAATAAAATGATATATTTGAAAGTTTGTTATTTCATTACCTAACCGTCGTCAAAAATCGTCATCCATGGTGATATGTAGGCCAGAGAGGGTCACAGTGGCCACATTTTTGGTTCATAATTTTTCTTCTTCTAAGGCCTTCATTGATATGTAGTCTTAAAGACTATAATAAATTGTGTTTTTTCCACTTACAAAAAATGTATTAAAAAAACAAATGATACATGAAATAAACAATAATGATTTTGTGAGAACATGAAATTTGGCCACTGTACCCCACTGGCGGGGACAGTTGCTACATATTTGGGGCACATCGGTAACCCAAATAGAAATAATAAAAAGAAGAATTAAATAAGGTCAATACCAAATCTATAAGTGATTTGGAATCAGGTGGTACCTCTAGAATTTAAAATTAGTAGAAAAACGGTAACAATATCACCGAGTGGTACTATTGAGTCATCTTTAACATTAGAAAATACAAACTTATTACTAACTTTCTTCAAGTAATTAATGAAATATTCATTCAATTCCATGTTAATATTATGGACTTGACCAACAAAATATTTTTTGTTTTTTTTTGTTGCAAAATTAACTAAAACAAATGAGTTACCAAAAATTTTACAGTTAAAAAAGTCCGACATCTAATTTTCACACCCACTTGTGGATTCTATAAGTTCCATAGTGGGTTTTTTCTTTCATTTTCGATCACTCTTTTCCATATTTCTCTTTCGCTTTAAATTTTCCTGTCCCGTTTTTTTCATGATTTCTTCTTCTAGCCTAGTCATAACTTCCGCTCTTTTTTCTCCCTCCCACCTCTTTTAGTTATATTCTGTTCTGTACTTTCGGATATGAACGCAGCTCTTCTGGTGACACAAAATTGGAGGCTGGCACATTATCCTTCAATGAAGAAACTTTCCCCGGTGCCATAGAAACATGCGTCAGTGTTGAAAGAAATTATAAAGGAGAAATGGTAAACACAAGTCGAATAATTATAAGTACTGTGTACAGTGCCCACCTCAAAATTTTTTGGTGAGCAGTGGCCACTATGTCCCAAATTAACTGGCCACTGTGTACAAATCTTAAAACATATTTCCTGATTTTCTAGCCCCCAGCGTGCCTCCAGGTATTAGTATAATGTTTTAATAATATTATACACGAATCTTCGTAGTAAAATATCATTTTGAATTGTAATGGTCCAAGAAACAAAAGTCACCAGATTTTTAAACAGTGTAAACACGTAACTGCGAATGCGATACAACTAATTCGTGTCAAATTAAGGAACTCAATCATACCGGACACTGTTCTTTGCATAGTTAATTAAGTGCCTGCTAGATGGCAGTATATGTACTGAATGCGTTAGAAAATTATTTCAAACTTTCCACTGTGCCCCGCTCTCCACTATATCATCATAACCCAGCTGCCCTTTGCTGCTTTCATTCAGCATTGGGGCACTGAGCAAATACGCCTAGTAGTAGAACTTTTGACTTCTGCTACCATTACAAGTTTACTTATTCTGAAACTATTGAACTAAAGAATATTATTGAACTCAATTTGTTATCCAAAAATCGATTAATAATGTCAAAATAGTTAAAAAAGATACACTACCGCTTTTACGGCGAGAAAGAGCTGTTATTTTATGTAATTTCAACCAAATCATTATACAGGGTGTTCCACGAAGATTAGGACAGGAAATATCTGGGAACCCGAGAATAGTATAGAGAATTGTAATTTTGGGTTTGTAAATTAAAGCAATTGGTGCCGCTTTTTTTGATATTATGTTACCAAATGAGATTTTTGTTTTCGGTCACGTGACATCAGATTCAAAATTATTAATGAGACAACCTGTATATCTTGGCATTTGTTCCTGCCGATGAAACGATTCCAACAAACTATCAGACTTGTGATCTAAAACGATTAGTTTGAGAACTACAGGTACTTCAATATCCTTTGTCCCAAGACGTTTTTTTTGCCTTGTTTCAATCATCACAAAAAATATAAACCTGTCCAAATATACATGGTGGCCCTAAACCTAAATGATTTGCCAATTGCTCGCTTCAGACGTGGTGGGACAAAATATATTGAATTAATCGTTTTAGACCACAGTTGTGTTGTGTGTGGGAGGTACATATAGAAATGCCAAAATATACAGGTTGTCTCATTAATAATTTTCAATCTGATGTCACGTGCTCGAAAACAAAAAGCTCATTGGATAACATAATATCAAAAAAAGCTGCACCAATTGCTTTAATTTACATTCCTTGTTCTATCTATCTATGATAATGGCGCTTTGGATAAGACATAAGGACATATTTATCAGTCGCTGTGACAGTCACAAACATCGTGGGAT
Source organism: Chrysolina oricalcia (assembly GCA_944452925.2). NCBI lineage: Eukaryota > Metazoa > Arthropoda > Insecta > Coleoptera > Chrysomelidae > Chrysolina > Chrysolina oricalcia. Next base: position 36,766,374 of record OX101808.2, on the reverse strand, counting down.
GAAAAGGGCGGAAATTACTTTCGAAGTGTATATTCAGAACGAACTGAGGACGCATATCCACCCCTTCTCAGATTTTGTATCTAATACTCACCCTAGAAGGTACCCTAGTAATAAACTAATTCATCGTGGTTTCTGGAAAGGACCCGCACTTTTTATAGGTAAAATGGTTCTCGGTGAAATTGTCTGAATTTTTAGTATATAGAGGTTTCCATGTTTTTTTATCTTTGTTGGCTATGAATAGAAACATATAGACATCTTTTGTTTGAAAGTAGTTGACAATGTATTATTGTTAGTAGAATTCTTCTGGACTTCCATTGTCTAGAAACAAATAAAATAAATTCTTTGCATGTGTTTGAGTCACGACGTTTCAACAGTTAACATCTACTGTCGTTATCAAGTGTGTGAATGCGACAAGATATCTTGGATACTTATTATATAGCCTGCAACTGATGTACCTGCTAGTCCTTCAATTACCTTTATAGCAGGTACATCAGTTGCAGGCTATATAAAAAGTATCCGAGATATCTTGTCGCATTCACACTCTTGATAACGACAGTAGATGTTAACTGTTGAAACGTAGTGACTCAAACAGTTAATCGTGAATTACAGGGTGATTTCTGAAACGTTGATTTTCATGATCACCCTATACATCTCAACGAAATTATGTTTTTACGGTATCAGCTATCTTCGGAGGGCGATAATTCACTTGAATATACAGGATATGTACGAAAGAACCGGCATATATTTTACCAATTTTTCAAATCACCCTGTACGAAATGTATGAATTGTGATTAATGATGGAATAAGAAGAGTATATTGCATGCCAAAATAATTTTATCAATATTTCTTTATTACATCGAATTTTCAGACATTACTAAAATGTTTTTATTTTTCACTCTGTACATAATGATATAATCTGCACCATCTGAATGATAATCAGTAATATGAAGGTACGTTCATGATAAGAACAGAAAAAATGCAGTTGACACTTTCAAATCCCGAGAAAATAATTGAATAAAAATTACTGATTTTCAACTTGAACGCCCTGTATTTCAAAATATATCTGTCAACGAACTTTGCGATTCTGCTCGTTTATTCAGTACTTCGAATACTACAATATACTAAAAATTTAGATAATTTCACCAAGAACCATTGTACCTATAAAAAGTGCGGGGTACTTTCTTTTTCACTGTATATTCAAAACGAGCTGAGAAAGCAGTATACCAACCCCATTTCAATTCTTGTATCTCAATACTTAACCTGGAAACATCGAAACTGCCTTGTCCTGATGAAAAACCAGCTGACCACAAAGAATCAACCGGAGAAATGGAAGAAACCCTTTCGGTAAATTCGGTAAACATTTGTTTCAGTTCGAAGAATAAGTGGGACATATCATTATTATTGGTTATTATTTGTTCGCTAAAAGACTCCGTCATAGATATATAGCGCTTGTAAAACGCTTTAAATATAGCAAGTATTTCCCAAATTGTTCAATCCAACTTTACTCCTATGATTTTTAAGGTAACTTGTAGAACTATCTGAAGACTTGGCAGGCAGAACAGCAATATCTTCAACCAAACTCGGCACGCAACAATCAATCTTTCCTACTGAAGTGGAATCTTCTAGAGGGATCAGGAGAATAGTTTGATCAATTCCCGAGAAAGCCCTGATGTTTTTAAATAATTTAATATCGCTTCTTCAGTAAAAACATCTTTTGGAGGAAAAATTCTTATAGTTTTGAGTTGCAGCGGATGCGGAATGAAGAGCAGAAACTTCAGTAACTTCTTTGAATTAGAGCTCGCGTTCCCCAATCTTTTGGAAATCCAGTCCGTGCAGAATCTAATCGATATACTTGAGAACACCTAACAGATAGACAACTGTATTGCCAATTCTGTGCTGAACCAACTGATAGAGATAAAATAACAAGTATTGTTGAAACACCTGCAAATTTGATCGTGACTTTGAAGCTCTTCAGTTATGATTCAGCATGTCGCAGATGTATTAAATTATTTCAACGTGTTAAGCTGGAGAGAAACACCTCTATCTAGCCGACTGCCGTTATGAGCTTTACGCAGTCATCGTTCACTGTGGTTCTGGAGTTGATTCTGGCCACTACTATACTTTGGCCAAGGACAGAACGGAATTTGATGATAGTTGCGTGTTTTCTTTCGAATTGGACCTTATGAACCCTTTGGAGACCCCATACATCCTGTTTTACCGGAAGGCAGAGATTCAAAATTCAATGGACCTCTGTAGGAATTATCATATTGAACCAATTCCAACTCTTCAGATGATGTGGTGTTGCAGGTTTTTCCGGGTTTCCCTGCAGCTGTGAAAGCGAATGCGCCACCGAATTAATTTAAGCCGCCCCGGAGCGCCAATTATTTTTTTATTTCTTTGCTGTTACTTTGTTATTGTTACTTTATATAATATATATTAATTTAAAAAAACTGGAAACTACCTCCGTAATAAAAAAAATCTACAAAACCGATTTAATTCATCTCGAAATTTTTCTTCCAATGTATATTCAGAACGAAAATAAATTTACAGAACGCCCTTTTCATTCCATGATATATGTGATTGTCACAGCAACTGATAAATTTTATCTTTTGCTTTATCAAAGGCACCATTAACATCTTTTTACATTTTTGTATGTAAACATTCATTCATTCACAATCATTATCGTCATAATAATATTTATAGAAAATTACAACTTTATTCTGTTATCACACTGGAAACTTTTTCAACAATTAGTGTTATTAGAAATTTCATTCCGCCATAGGTACTCTTTCTAGGCGAAATCAAAACTGTATTTAATACAATAATTTTTGTACTCATCGTTTAAGCGTCCATCACATTGGTCGAAGTGCGTCCAACGCACTCTAGATGCAATTTTTTTTTTCTGAATCAGGAATGTAAATTTTTTGTCTAAATTCTATAAGATTTTTTTTGAGGCAGCTGTTTTTTACAATTGTTCTGAATTTCCTCTGAACAAACCATATCATCACTGTTTGTTCGCAATCTGTGTAGAATTTCCATAATTCCAGGTCTATGACACTTGAAAGCATGCGCCCTGCGTCAGAGACCAATGTTTGAACATAAAAAATAATCCCACAAACTTATCAAGTTCACAAAAGTCAATATAACATTAACGAGAATAGTTCGCGACATGTAAACAAAAGATAACTTGACAGCTGTCTCGGTGATTTGTGACCGCGGTGCGACGACCGCCTTTCAGCCATCTTGGACGCCCCTGTGCACCGAGACGGCGCCCACCATCGATCTGAATCAGTTCGCGATACCCCCTGGACCACGATACGTCGTTCTCCCGGACCAAAACATCCCGGAGATCAGTGACTGTTCATCCAAAATTCATGAATAGGCGGTGCAGGCGTGAGAAAGGGTGAGTCGGCAATTGTTTCTCGGAGCCTGCTCATTTATTCACGAACGATTTGCGAATCGGAGATGGCCTGGCAAAACAAAAATCGGTGTTTAATTGTGGCCTTTCGTTGATGAAATCATTTCCAACTGCTTTATCAGCTCTCTGCGGTGATTTGTTTTTGTTCGCTTCATTGACATACCTACATTATTGATCTCTCTGAATAGCTCCGAGGCAATTTCAATTAATTCACTTGTTTTATGGGCTTACGTACTTTATGGCAATCAGTTAAATCATGTTCAACGCTCATAATGCATGTCGCTGGGGTACAGAGAGCATTTATCACAGCTCGAGCAGTTTATAGGCTGGGAACTGTGAACTTGAATTAATATAAAATAATTTTTTCGTGCAGAGATTGTTGGAAAATACAATGTTATTACCTATATCTTCGATATGGAATGAAGGCATATTTTATTGACTACCTACCTACATTATTATTATTGAGAAAAGAACCATGCACCTTCTAGAATATGCATTTTGTTGATGAAATCTTGAGTTTGTTGACTAAATCTACAGAAACATGCGAATCCATGAGAATTATGGAAGATTTCTAAATCGATATTGCTGACACACCCCCATTTCATATGTTTATTTATGTTCCTTCGCTTTTCTTTCTCTACTTGAATATTTATTTTTTGGCTAGAGCCTTCCAAAGTAATAGCACAGTTGAGGTCTGACAAGTTTTGGGTAAGTAGACTTCCTAGACTTGTATGTGCGATGGATTGCAATTGCACTGAGGAAAATTGTGTTTTTAAAGGTTTTGCTAAGATATTTTTTGCTAGGTACCAAAATAAGAAATACTATTACTATAAAAAAAATCGAATAGAAGCAGCACTTTGAAATCCTTCGGTTTTTATAGCAAGTGGTATCCTACGGTTCTCCAGACAGACCCCAACTTTTTTATTTGACGTTTCAGACCCATGGTTACCTTGGGGAAAATGATCCATATCAAAAAATTTGTTCTTCTGTCTGACGGTCTGTCTGTGGCTCTGTCTGTCGTGGCATTTCAAAACGCTCGAATTTCTAAACACTTGGAGATATCGCTTGTAAATTTAAATCATTTAAATTACTCGAGGACAGTATTTGTCAGTTTTAATTTTTTTGCGATCGGAAAATCTGGAAAATTTTTCGTTTCTACTTCCCTCGGTACAGGTTCAGGAATTGATTTTATCCATTTCGTATTTTTTCAAAATATACTTTGTCTTACATAAGTGTATGGTTTTTGAGAAAGATCGGTCAATCCTAACATAGTTACAACTCTATTGAAAAATTTAAATAAAATTTAAAACCTCAAAAACTTGAAAACGAAATGAAATATCGAAAAAATTTATATACACACTCATGTCCTTCAACAGACGTACAAAAAAAATAAATAGTCTGGGAAATGTTTCTCAAAAACGAAAAATTAGGGACTTAAAAAAATGTAAATATTATTTTCTAAAAACACCAAAAACTCTAAAACTATACTGAATATTGAAAAAATTTTGATTATTCACTCTCCATTTTCCCCTTCCCCCACCCCAAAAAAAATTTCAGGGCGCTTAGCGCCTGGGTTTCTAATCATTTCTATGATTGAAAAATTATTAAATTTTTTTTAGAAACTCCAAATACTGGAAATGATACGAGATATCGAGAAAAAAACGTATATGAATAGTTTTATTGTCCTTGAACAGGTCTACAAAGAGTTTTCATGAAATTTTTTCATATCATAAAAAAAAATACTTGGGAAGTGTTTTTTGTTAATCACCAAAAACTCGAAATCGCAACGAGATATCAAAAAAATATAACAATCCTGTAGAACTACAATGTAGCCTTACAGGTTTTTTTCGTTTCTAAACAAATAACGTTGAATCCGCAACAAACCGGATTGAATATATCCCCATGTTTAGTAAAATAATGCCAAGGTGGATCTAAAAAGTGCACAGAAACCAAATTTTTAATAGAAAACGAAGACACCAACGTTTGCCTAATAAGATTGTTTATAGAAACCTAGTGTCGAAACGAAACAGATTTTTTTTAATTATCGATATTCTTGGGTTATTACTAATGAGAAGTGAGACAAATTTAGATTTCTCAGAACATGAATTTTTTGACTTATTTTGCCCCAACTAACTATATAAATTTTCAGAGAGGTCAGTTATACCATCGCTGCTGGTGTGCAGTGTATATCACTTGAAATTTCCCTTCTAGGTCGATTTGTTCACTTTTGATCGAATCTGCAAATTTCATAATTCATAATGTCAAAAATTACGGAAGTTACTCGTGTATTTCCATAAGATTTGAGACACACTGTATTATAACGAATTGGAGCCGGACCTGTCGACTCATTTGCGTACCTCATCTCAACGTTGCTTCGGAATGCCAGCCGGCGTTTTCCGAAACCTCACCGACCAATCTAGAAGCGAGAAATAGACTGCCGGCGAAGAATCGCAGCTGTCAAGAACTATCTCGAAAAGTGACCTTCGTGGATAAATACCGCTCCGCGAGTAAAGAGGGCATAGTTACACAGAGGTACAACGAAGATACAGTTCGATCATTGACAGGCTGGTCTGAAATTGACTAATTGTGATATGAATTAGTGGTTAGGTTCTATGTGTAAAATAAATTAGTGTAAAATCATTCAGACTTTATATTCATTACAGTATAAATTAATTATAGACCGGAAGGCCATAACGCAGAATTATAACCTCCTCAATTACACCTTCCACTACCCGGATATGAGTTCGCCGTGTAAAAATCGTGGACCAAAGGGTGGGCGCGACGGTGAAGGTGTATTAAAGAACCGGGGGTCTCGAATCATTACTTACTGTTCGGCGTATGTCGCAAGTTATTGAAAAAAAGTATGAGTGGACGGCATCGCCGAACGTGTATGATGGATCCGATGCGCAGTGGCGCTGTTTATTGTTGTAAAAAAAATTTCAATAAAAAAACAATCATTTGTTAATGTTTGTTGATTCAACTATTCATTCGTTAAAACTCATGATAATATAATTGCCGAACATTTTGGTTGGATCAGTGGCCAACTCTCGCGTACATTTGTTGTAAGGGTGTAGAGTATGCGTGTATTATACATTGATGTTCGGCAAATATAAGCCGAATGAATTAATTGGATATTGACCTTGGTAGACCAAAAATCCAATTTTCCTTAATAATATTGATATATGGTGTGCCGAACAAGAAAACGTTATAGCCGAACATTTATATGGCGACCACTGCCCCCATGCGTTGTTTGATTGTAGTAGATTTTTTAATATTCACGGTTACGAATAAATTGAAAACCCTCACTATACACACTTAATTTCAAGACGGCTACCGACCCACAACTCTTAAAATCCCAGAAACGGAATTTCACACTCATGACTAAGCCCCTGCGAAATGAAAGAAATAAAAAAATTTCATCCCCTGCAGTTGAAATAGCAAATGCGCCACCTGTTTTTTCCGCCCAGGAGCGCATATAATGGTGGTGTTTTCTCTCATCTGGGATGATGTGCGGATGGTAGAAAGTTTCACTATGGTAGTTTATAATCATTTGCTCAATTTCAATTAATTTTAATACCACCTTCAATTCAACGAAGCTTTGTCAAAAAGTTTAAAATTCACATTAATATATTAAAATTATATCGAACTCATGACACAGATCCCAAAATATCAATTTTTAACCAAAAATACTAAAAGGGGCACAGCATAACGCTGCATAAGCGTCTCCTAGTACCCATGAGCGGACGAATGGGGCACAGCTATGGCATCTCCTTGTATTCATGATAAAGTGCGGCTTTTTACAGTCTTCTCCCTCTGTTAACTTTTGATCGGTTCTTCGAACAAACATGGGATATAAACCGTTTTGAATGGTATCAGTGATACTAGTTTTTGAATTGGAAGACATTGTGATTGCTTGATAGAGGGAGCGGTGGGGTACATCAATTTAAAAATTTCATATAAGTAGCATGTAACTTGACTGAGTTACATATCGTTGAAAAGAAAAATCAATTCTGTTTCCAATCATTTATATTTTTTTCGTATTTCGATAAAAAAAAGGTTTACCATATACACTCGGAATACCTATCTAGTATAAGTGCGGACATAAATGGACATTATTGCAAAAAGCAGTATCGGTATTTGTTCCATGCTTGTAACGTCAAACCGTTCAGAAGTTAACAGGGGGGGGGGCTAAAAAAGCAGCACTGCTTTTATTTTTTTGGCTTAACTTCCTTTGTATCCATAATTTTTTCATGAAAATTGACAAACTTCTTACTTCAATGAATATCTGTAAAATGCACTGCATGCCGAACGGTAGGTAATGATTATGATTTATTAGCATTTGGCCGTCAACTTACATCTGTTTTTTACACCCTGTAGATCCATTCATATGATACAAGTGTACTCTACTCCCTTACGACAAATATACGCGGAGGTGGTTGGCCCCTGATCCAACCAAAATGTTCGGCAATCATATTATCTTCAGTTTTAATTAATGTATAGTTGAATCAACAAACTGCCGAACATTAACAAATGATTTTTTTATAGAATTTTTTTTTACAACTTTAAACAGCGCCACTGCGCGTCGTATCCACCATAAACGTTCGGCGATGCCGTCCACCCAAACTTTTTTTTCAATAACAGTAACTTGCGACATACGTCGAACAGTAAATAATGATTCGAGACCCCCGCTTTTTAATACACCTTCACCCTCGCGACCCCCCTCCTTTGGTCTACAATTTTTATTCGGCGACCTCAGATCCGGGTAGTGGAAGGTGTATTTGATGGGGTTCTTATTCTTCTGAGTGTGAACAAATGAGACAGAAAAAACACGTTATGGCCTCCCGTAATTAAGAGACTATATACTTTCTCTGATTCTGTACCCTCGTTTGATTTCAGGTGAGATGCAGTCCCCGTCGTGATCAATCAACCAAAGCTAGTCCGCCTCACCAGAATGAGTCGCTCCAAAGAAAAAGTCTCCGGCATGTTCCGAAAGCTCTTCAAGTCTTCCACGCGCGACGGAGAAGGCCCCAGCAAGCCGAGCACGTCAGGAGCGGGATCCGGATCGCCGGCCAGGCGTCTTCTACGCGGCTGTAACACAGTCTCCCCAGCCACCTCCCAGACCAGCCCCATTTTCGGCTCAAAGTCCAAACGGGACGAAGCGCAAAACAAAACCGTCAGAGCGAGGAGACTCATGAAGGAACTGCGCGACCTCCAAAGACTGCAGGACTCCAAAACCGACCCCATCTTCTCCGTGGAGCTAGTGGACGATAACCTATTCGAGTGGCACGTGAAACTCTTCAAAGTGGACAGTGAAAGTGACTTGGGCAACGACATGAAAGACTTGGGCATCGCGCACATCCTCCTCAACCTGATCTTCCCCGAGAACTTCCCCTTCTCGCCGCCGTTCATGCGCATCATCTCCCCCAGGATAGAGAAGGGGTTCGTCATGGAGGGCGGCGCCATCTGCATGGAGCTGCTCACCCCCAGGGGATGGGCCAGCGCGTACACGGTGGAGGCGGTCATCATGCAGTTCGCCGCGAGTGTGGTGAAGGGCCAGGGTCGGATACAGAGGAAAAACAAGGGCCAGAAAGTTTTCAGCAGGCGCACGGCGGAGGAGAGCTTCAGGTCGCTTGTCAAAACACACGATAAGTATGGATGGGTGACGCCCAGTTTGGCCGACGGGTAGGCTAGGGCCTTAAAGCGCAACTATTCGTAACAGATCCGTTCCGTTTTGTGTCAAATTTAGATTCAGCAGTAGGTAGAGATGTCAGTGCGACGTGTACACGGGGTTAGTCAATACTTTGGGAGAACACAACGTCTTATCGAACGATAAAATAGGCATGCAAGTCGTTCGAGAAAACTTACAGATATTAGCGCGTCCACACGATTCCATTTTATCGTTTCACGACGTACTTGTGTCATGGAGGAAGCATTCGTATATCGTCATCAACAGCACCGCTTTTAGTAGATTCAATTATTTTAACCCGTTAATTTTTTTTTGAACTGTCTCTTTATTAGCCGCTTCGTCAGCCTCCTTGTATTTTTCAATAATGTTTCAAATGCCTGTGACTTCTTATTTCGGACCACTCCGCACTTTTGACTTGCCAAAAAGCATGGGAAACTCTTGTAGAGTTCAATAAACTCGCTTAAAATTTTTCGTGTCCACTGACCAAGATCTGACATTATTAATTTGCAAAAAACAAAATTAAATGCCACAAATGTCTACGGTCACGAAATAGACCGTCGGATAGTGACAGATTTAGGTGCCCTATTCTTGCATACAAGCCTCGAATAGGGTTGAAAAGTACATCCATGTTGAGTAAAATGGAGGGAAATTTACAAGTGGCTCCTGGGGAGAACATATGGAAAATTCGACTTTCCAGAACAGAAATGAAAGGAGTATGTAGACCATATTTTCACACGAGCAGTGTTCACCTAAGCATTGATTAATAGAACCTGGCTTCGGAATAGAGTGTTGCAGGTGGCTAAAGGGTTAAAATGAGGGCGTGATCTTGTAAGGAAAAATCGAGATTTTAACAGATTTTCCCACACAAGCCCATCGAAACTATGAAAACCTACATCGTCACTAGACCGAAAAACATAATGGCTTGAGTGGCGCGAATGGATAAGTAGATTTTGTCGTCGGAAAATTTTATGGAAATCCTTTTTGATTTTTCCCCAGGAGCCACTCGTAAATTTCCCTCCATTGTACTCAACATCGATGTACTTTTCAACCCTATATATTCGAGGCTTGTATGCAAAAATGGGGCACCTAACCCAGGTAGCACATCATATCGGCTGAATCTTGGTTCCTTATTGGGCCAATATAGATATATTGTAAATGAAAAATCAATATTGGTCCAATATGGGTGAATATTCAAAAAACAATATTATATTGATAATATTGGTGGAATATTGGTTGAACTAGTTTTTAATGTAGATTATCACACGAAACATTGGGTCAATATTGGTTGAATAATTTCTACCAATATCGATAATACAATATTGGTTATATATTGTTTTCCACATCTAGAATAAATATTGCAGTCCAAATATTCCAGTCATATCGATTATAGGGGAAAAACTATATTGTATTTCCAAGTTTGTTAGAATATTGGTTGAATATCATTTCCACTTTATTTGACAAATTGTAATAACTCATATTGAGTCAATATTGGTTGAATGATATTTACCAATATCGATAAAACAATATTGTCTTCACATCGTTTTTAACATCTAGAATAAATATCGCAATCCCAATATTCCCCTAATATCGATTCTAGGAAAAAAAACTATATTGTATCTCCAAGTGTGATTACACATTGGTTGAATATCATTTCGCCAATATTCAACAAATCTCATTAATTAATATTGGGTCAATATTGGTTCAATAATATTTATCGATATCGTTAAAACAATATTGTCTTCATGTTGTTTCCTACATCTAGATTGAGATGAAATTTGAATATTGGCCGAATATTCAATGAAACATATTGAAATTATATCATGATCAAACCTGGATAAAAATCCGCTAAGTGGCTCTACATATAGAACGTCTTCTAAAACCTACGAAAGTATATTAAATACTTGCCATTACTTGTTTTCAAGACAGCTCACTCAGTGCCCTCAGTGGTTATGGCAATCAAAAGGCAGACTCTGGTGTCACCTTCATCAACTATTAATAATTTACCAAGGTATATTGACATCCACCGATATATCCAAATGATATTGTACCAATATCGATAAATATTGTACCAATATCGATAAATATTTTGAGGCCATTATTGCTTCAAGAATATTTCACCAAAACTATTTCTAAAATATTCAAACAATATTCGACCAATATCGCAAAATGTTCACATTTTACTTCTCGACAATATAACTTTTGAATATTGTGCAAATATTGTATCAGCGATATTGTACCAATGTCGCCGAACATTTTGAGCCCAATATTAGTTCAAGAATATTTCGCCAATATTATTCAAGTAATATTGGACCAATATCGCCGAATGTTCACATTTTTTTTCTTGCCAATATTGCATTTCAAATATTTCGCCATAATGTTCACAATATTGTACCAATATTTTACCAATATAGGTATGCTACTTGGGAAGGCCCCCGTGTTTGCGGGGGGCGTTGTCATACTCCCTAATGCGAGTGAGATTTTTCGTCAAAGGGCTTCTGGGTAAAAAATATTTATAAAAGTTGAACGACAACTTTCTAATATATGTCGGAACAGAGTCGACGCCACACATCTCCCGGAGAGTAACCAGGCGAATGTATCTGTCACTGTTTGTAACTATACGAAGTACTTTGTTCTGCATCCTGTCCAGTCTCGCGAGAGGCGAGGGTTTCAGGCTGCAGAACACTGGACAAGCGTATAACATTGCAGGCCTAATAATTTGCTTATATATAAGCAGCTTGTTGTCAATACTGAGCTTTGAGTTTCTGGCTATCAAAGGGTAGGTTCGCCCGACAGCAGCCCCCGCCCTCTGGATAGCCAGGGTTATATGTTGTGCAAATGTCAGACCCTTGTCCAGTTGTACTCCCAGGTATCTCACCGAGCTCGATTCTCTAACGTAGATATCCCGGACCCTCATCCCACGAGGAGGGAGCTTCGAAAAGCATCGCCTCTTCGTGAAGTTGACGATCTCAGTTTTCCCTACGTTGACCTTGATCTTATTTCTCTCCATATACGGCACGATGTCCCAATCCAGATGAATCTGGATCTTTTGGGCAGCGACCACGCTGGAGAATGAATGTGCGTATAGTGCGGATCGTGGAAAATCGTGAGTATATAGTGAGTATAAGTGAGGAGAGATGCTCGAACCCTGCGGAACACCTGCTTCGACCGGGTATCTCCCAGATAGATTGCTATTTACCCTTACAGGAAAAGATCGACCCGTAAGATACGAGTCGATCAATCTCACTGAGTTCAAACGCATGCCTGCCTGTAGCATCTTGTTGACCAGACCTTCGATCCATACGGTATCGAAGGCCTTTTCCATATCCAACAGGGTCATGACCGTGTTGAGACCTTGATTGAAGGCCTCCTTCACCCCGTGTACGATTCGGACTACCTGTGAGGTCGTGTTGTGACCTCTGCGGAATCCGAATTGCACGCCAGGGATGAGTTTCAGCCTCTCCTCAAGATTCAGCAGCCTTTTGAGGATGATTTTGTCTACCACTTTGGCAATCACGCTAAGCAGCGAGATCGGTCGGTAGCTCGTAAGCTGGTGTTTATCCTTGCCGGGTTTCAATATTGGTATTATCACCGCTCGCTTCAGACAATCTGGATAATACTGCCACTTCAGGATGGCGTTGATTACGTGTAACAACTGGACCAGGGACTTACGCGGAAGGTTCTTGAGCAGAATTGCGTCAATTTCATCCTACCCCGGCGCCTTTCGTGTTGGAAGTCGTTTCACGACCTCCAATAGCTCCTCACTGCTTGCCATTACTTTGGCAAACAGGTTAGGGCCCAACGGGAGAGCAGGTGTCTCTCGTAGGCGCTCTACGCGCCTTGAGCACTCCACTTGCTCCTCGTTGACGTCCGGTGCACGCTACTGAAGTACTCTCCAAACAGTTTTGCCTTCTGAAGGTCCGTCACTGCACGTTCGTTACCCCTCTCCACAGCTGGCACGGGTACGAAACGTTTTCCCAAACGCTTCGCCATGCGCCACAGAGAGTGATCCCGCACGTCCAGTTTTTTCAGTCTATCCTGCCACACCTTATTAACGTGCCGTCTGACCAGTTCGGTGATCTCCCTGCCCATAAGGAGCATATTCTCCCTATGGACCGGGTTCCCCGTTCTCTGCCACCTTTTACGGGTGGCATTCTTTTGTTCAATCAGCCCTTTAATAGGGGGTGGCAGGTTATTCCGGTCCTCGAAATATGTCATTATCTGACGGTCTAAAACAACATAATGCTGATACTCGGTAAAGATACTGAACTACTTATAACTTGAGATGTCGGGGCGTGGCGCAGTGTTTAGAGCGTCCTACTCTGAGCCAAAGGTCCGGAGTTCGAACCCTAGTTGGGCTGGGATTTTTTGGTTTAATTTAACCGATTAAATTATTAAAATCTTGTGGCTCGACTGGGATGAGTCCTGCACGATTCACTGTTCCGTTCCAATTAACAGTGCTGCTCCTAGGTGGCGTATGGAGTCAGTAACAAGGCCTACCAGAACACATGGCTAATGTCCATATCAGTCGATGCCAAAGCACTAAAGAAAAAAACACTTGTTTTTCATCTGTGTCTTTCTCTCTCTTTATTTATGTCTCCCGTTTCACTCTACTATGTCTGCGTCTTTGACTCTCACTTGTGTTAACACTGTTTCTCAAAATTTTGGAAAGTGTGGCGAACCGGAAAAATTGCATAAAAAAAAGCTAATAGAATGGAACTTGCACTGGCTAAAAATGATTACCGATCTTGACGCACTTTCGGCGAATTAAATGACTTAGTGCAGCACGACTATACTCCACGAGCTCTGTTGACCGAATAGTCCGTAAAGATACTATAAAACGTTCCAACAAAACGAACGTTTGTCCACGTGCTCCAAATTAATTGTCGAATAAATTTTTCAAAAATGATGCCTGCCGATTTAGATTTTCGACTTATTGTACAACCTGATTTTGATCATCCGTTTTGTGGTCCACACGTTCGATAAGACGTTGTGTCTGGACCAGCCTTCAGAGAAAGGACAATTTTGCGAATAAAAATTTTAGGGTTTTGTCGTATATATCACCCAAAATTATTTTGTCTCAGAGAAGCCCCTCGTAAATTTTGAAGGGATCAAGTGACCTAGCATCAGTTATATTCAGAACCATGCTATGTGAAACAATAAGTTTCGGCACCATGCTGTCAATTTTCGGCACCATGCTGAAAATTTTTGGCGGTACAGGTGACTACACAGGTAAATTTTTCCATCTAAGGTTGCTTTTCCGACAAAATATTCTTGTACAGCATTCCTCAAAAGTTGATAGATCATAAAAAATAATGTCCTAGAAACTACTGCCGTACTAAAACAATAGGATCGGAAGCTATAGAACCCCCTACCCCTAACTATAGTGGTGGTGATTTGAACAACATCAAATTTATGAAACGATGACAATTTTTGTCATGCGGTACATTTTTCATGAAACTATGGTGGTCGATTATCTACGAAAAGGTACGCCCTTCAAGGGACATGAAGATTAAATTGGATTATCGGGAAAAAAGTGGGTTGTTGGATCAATGACATCACCTTTCCTTCGAATTCTGCTAAATTTGCCCACCCAAATTGTATGCAAATGTTATAACATTGAATGATAGGTAAAAATGAAGTGTTTATAGTTAATAATCTGAGGGAACTGTCGGTGAAGGGTAACTTCCGGTCCTTATGCCGCCCTTGGGGACCGACCTAGACGTATGCAAATCGGCGAGAGCCCGGTTAATTTAGCTAGACCCGACTCTACCAATACAGGTGCTTCTATAATAACATTTTCAACACTGCTTTCAACCGGAAGTTGATTGAATAGGGAGGGGGGCGATCGGGTACCGATCCAACAAACCACTTTTTTCCCGATAATCCAACTTAATCTTCATATCCCTTGAAGGGCATACTTTCGTAGAAAATCGACACTTCTAGTGTCATGGGCCAACGGTCTACATAGCTTCATCATGGAAATCGATATTCCTCTGAAAAGGGCAATTTTACGGTAAAATACTTTTTACGGCACTACCATACTTTGTTGACATTCAAAACAATAATTAATAAAAATTAGACGCCGTTCAAAAAAAGGAGCTTCTATAGTGCTGGAAAAATATTTTGCCTCCCCTAAGAATTTAATTTTTTCAGTATTCTGTTTCATAAAGATGATTCAATATTCTGTGTGTGCTTCGTCCACGTCAGATTACTATTGCAGTTGTAATCGAAACGTCGGTAGGTTTTAACCACAAAGGAAAACCATTGCAAAACTCGGTAACAAACCAGAATAAATATTTCATACATTTTTATACAGTCCGTTTTATAGTTTCCCCCTCCTGTTAACTTTTGAACGGTTTGACCTACAAACATGAAACAGAAACCATTTTGAATGGTATCACCAATACTATTTTTTGAAATGAAAAAAAAGTGATTTCTTGATAAAGGGGTGGGGGGCAAGTGACACATTGTTGAAAAGATAATTCTCTTCTCTTTTCAACCATCTAAAGTTTTTCGGATTCCGTTATTTTTTTACCATATGAACTCGATATATCAAGACTTAATTGCGGATCTGAATGATACCCATATCTCGATAAATTTGAACCGTTTGATGTGGAACCATGGGACAAAAAATATTTTGAATGGTATTAATGATACTACTTTTTGAGAGAAGATACATTGCAATATTTCAAAAAGCAAAGAGATCGAAATTGTGAAAATACGTATTCACGAAAATCAAAATAATATGTATATGGATGGAAAGAAAATGGAAACTTTTCAACAATGTGTCATTTGACTTTTTTAATTGATGTGCCCCCCACCCCCTGTACCGGACAACCACAATGTCTTTAATTTCAAAAAGAAGTATCGGTGATACAATTCAAAATGGTTTTTGTTCCATGTTTGCACATCAAACCGTTGAAAAATTAACGTGTGGGGGGGCTAAAACAGCCGTACGATTCGGTACAAAATTATCTTTCCAACGATATATCACAATCATAACAGGAAAGGAAATTTTGTAGCGAATCGTTATCATAAAAAAAATCGTTTGAAATAAATAAATTGGATGTGCTTCCGGTAAAACACAATTTCAGTAGTGGCGTTGATTCTACAGAGAATGAACTTCAAAAGTGACAAAAATTCCATGTAAAGATGAAAACAAAATAGAATTTTTCATCAAGAATATTTTTCCATTATTGATGGACACTGTAAATAAAATATTATCTGTTCACCACAAGATGGACTGAAATTATACAGGACTCACAAATAGTGATGATGTATATATTATACCCAATATCTTCTCATATAATTAAAATGGTGAGAAAACAATAATTGGTACACGGACATTATTTACCCAATGTTGTTTTATTGGAATCATCAAAAATCAACATGAAAAATATTCCACTTTACCTCTTTATTCGACTTCAGAGCTTCGTTAGTTGGTAGATTTTTATTGAGTTTATGAAAATTATATTTCAGATGTTATACCTTGAATGAATTGTTCAAATTTTGACAGATGCTCACGATATATTTTATATAACAGACTTAAGTACCTGTAGATATTTAGCTTTGATACTGGAGACCTTGCAACCAAAAGATCAAATGAATACTTGTATGGGATATTTGGGGCCTTTCGATTTGCCTAGTTTGATTGATCTGCCTAGTTTGATTGATCTGCCACTTATAATGTGAGAAAAACCACAAACTTGTCCCTTGATGGGGTCTAGGGGATAAGATATACATTTTAACTACATTCTTTACAATAACTCTTGAGATGTTAGTATTCAAAAGACCCCTATTCATTTGATTCATTTTGGATGCTTGTCGGAGCCCATTTACAGTCAGTATTATTGACAGATGTTGGATTATCGTGATTTGTTGTTACTATATGTGTATTTAGTTCGTACATGTGTAAATTTTGTCTTCCGATATATTTCTTGAATAGGAGGTAATTATTTCATCGTTATTATTAAGATATGGATATTCTGGACGTGAATCGTGTCATTGAATTAATCTGATGAATGTTAACTGAATATATGAATGTTTTTATTATGAGCGTGTTTTCTTTTTATACAATAATTTATAATAAAACAAACACCATATGCCTTCAAGATTCATAATAATCTTTCAAATTGCATTTGAGCAATGTTTTTGATATACACCATCTCTCTTTCACAGGTTTAACTAATTTATTTTGTTTGTTGTATTATTCCTAATATTTACGAATTGACATTGATCGTTGCATTTTTCTGGGGTGTATTAATTCAAATTGCAATTGGCAAAAATGTTTGCTGTGCCCCACCTCTCTCTCCCAATAGTTATACTAAATTCTGTTCGTATTTTTGACATTGATTACTATCAGTGTTTAAATAGAAGTTTAAACAATGCTGATATCTCACCATTACTCCGCCGCTTGTTAACTACAGCATTACATTTTACAGTAACACATTTTTTACAATTTATTTTTATAGCACATTATCTACGAGTGCAATATTCCTTACAAAATTGCGATTGATATGACATTGCATTACATTATTTAAAATATTTCAAACTGTATTTGATAAAATCATTGTTTAAATAAAAGTAAGATAGTCAATGCCTGTGGAAAAGGTATTGGACTCGAACGCGAGTGTCATCTAGCGTGATTAGTTACAAACATGAATGTTTGACGTCATTTTAATGCAGATTTCTTCAAAAAACCCTGATTTCAATGCTCTCCCATTGTTTCAATCAAGATACGACATGACTTGGAAGTCAGACCACAAAAGCATTGTCTAAAGAAGTATAGTCGGTCAACCTTATGGGATTATTATTGGATGACGATGGGGTTTATTAGTAGATGGCGCCAGCACGATTGCCCCCAAAAAGGAGACAAACGAATGAGATGGAAAATGTAGTAATCGCGTAAAGTGAATAATGAATGGACATTATTTCGTGTTTTTGATTGGCTCAGTGTCCGTTCCACCTGCCATTTGCAATTTGCATGTAAACGAGAGAGCAAAGTAGCGAACTTTCGTGGTGTTTGGCATTTCATTGTTTTTGTCTTGTTAGGTCTCACAGTCAGTTTTCGAATTCACCTAGATATTTTCAGGGTGATTTCTCTTGACTAATGTTTAGGGGAGGATGTCCAACGTTCATGATGACAACCGATGATTGGTTTATGAAGGTGATAATGCCATTTCCGACAGTTATCATATTATTTTCTGTTTTTATTGAAAGCTTTTATTTAACTTGCTCTGTGTGTGTTAGATGGGTACAAATCTTGCAAGCTGAATTAGAATCACTTCCTCTTATTCTATAGAATAGAAATTTTTCGTGTTGGTTCAGTTCCGATGACAAAACATTAATGTCGAAGAAATTGTCCCCCCTGCCCTCCGAAACTTAGATAGAGAACGCGTAGTGTTTCGGAAGTTTTATTGACGGATTTGGACGTCAGAATTAACAGCGAAAAAAAATAAGTAGGGGAGGCGCCCCCCCTTCTCTAGAAAAGTTGGAAAACTAACTCGTGAAATTAAAATCGGAAAAA
The DNA here is from genome assembly GCA_944452925.2 of Chrysolina oricalcia. Lineage (NCBI taxonomy): Eukaryota > Metazoa > Arthropoda > Insecta > Coleoptera > Chrysomelidae > Chrysolina > Chrysolina oricalcia. The sequence goes on along the minus strand of OX101808.2, from coordinate 36,747,744 downwards.
TCTCTAAAAATCGTGAAAAATATCTGACAGTCGAATGTTATGGTTTATAAAAAGGAATTGTCCCCCCTCCCTCCGTCCTCCGAAAGCTAGATAGAGAACGCGAAGGTTTTCGGTCATTTTCTTGACGGATTTGGACGTCAAAAATTACAGCAAGAAAAAACAAAGTAGGGGGTACTCGTCTCCCTCTTTTCTCGAAAAAACTGGAAAACACGAGAAATTTTAATCGGAAAAATCTGTAAAAATAGTGAAAAATATCTGACCGTCGGAAATTATGGTTTAAAAAATTTGGCCCCTCCTTTACCCCCTCAGAAGCTAGATAGAGAACGCAAAAGAATTCGGAAAATGTTTCAACAGTTTCGGACATGGAAAATAATGATGAAAACAAAAATAGATCTTGGGGCTCGCCCTCCTTTCCTGTCACAAAAAAAAATAGAAAAACTCGCGGAATAGAAATAAAAAAAATCCGTAAAAATAGTGAAAATTACCTGGTCATTGAATAAAACGGATTAAAAAAAATTTACCCCTCTGACCCCCTCTAAAGCTATTTAGAGAACACGTAGAAATTTGGAAAATTTTCCAACGGTAAATTTACAGGCAAGCGACCGTGCAACAATGGCGCATTGATTGAAATGAACAGACTGAGAAACATATTCACAGAAAACTAAAAAAGAAATAAATAAACAAACTTAAAAAACCTTCAGATAAAAGCTTTTATTTAAATGCACAAAAGCGAAAAACCCACAATTTTGTTACATTATAAAATTTTAAATGATATAAAAGCTTGCCGTGAGAATAAATCTTGAGTTAATTATAAATTTAATTTACTATAAGAATTACATATATACTTCTCGCGACAAGCTTTTATATCATTTAGAATTTTATAATGTAACAAAATGATGGGTTTATTCACTTTAAAATTAATTTTCTTCTTTTTAGTACATTTAAATAGAAACTTTTCTCTAAAATGTTTTTGTAAAACCTAATAAAAGTTTTCTGTCGAAATTAGGTACTGAGATAATGGCATTATCTGCGACTGAATTTGAAGTTTCAGTCGATCGTTCGAAATAACCTCTATAAGTGGATATCCTTATCAAAAATGAAACTTTATGACTTCATGACCAATATGCTAAAGAAGATGAAATAGTTATTTATATATGATACAAAAATTCGTAAATTAGGACTTTTTTATGAGCGTGGCAACACCTGAGTACAAAAAAGCTCTTTATGAAAATGTATCTACAATTTTATTTCTACGCCTGTTATTATATTGGCAAATTGTAGCAATTGTTGAGTATATGTTATTCTATGAAGTATTCATTTGACGAGTAAAATCTGACGCAAAATACTGTCTTTTGGAATTATATAAACGATGCGTAAAACATAACTTTACGCAAATTTGATTTTTTCACTTACGTGTGTGCTGAAAAGTATCACTTTAGGCACTGTGGGCAGTGCCTAAAACCATAAATATTTCCATCTCCCCGATGATCGTGCATGGTCAGTAAACTATATTTTTTTCTACAACCGCTTACCAAAGTAGGTAGCCTTTGACGCTTTTAGATCTCAACGCTAAGCTGATGTTTTCCCAGAAATGTCATTTTGTGACAGCTTTTTCGCTCTAGAGCGAAAATATTGAAGAAACGGTCGATCTCCACAGCTTTCGTTGAAAACGAACCTATTCTTGCATGATGGTTAGTATAGACAATAAATTCATAACACTCTTAGGAACTGTGGTGGTGTTGATAGCGTAGCTGCTATTAAGCTGAAGGCCTGTGATTCGATCACGACATACGTTTTTTTTTCAAGCAAGTTATCTTGTTTTGTTAGAGCTATACATTATTGGATATTTGGATAGCTTATTCATTTGGGATTACTATTGATTGTTTATTTTCTCATGGGTAATATCAGGTGCCTATGTTGAATGAATTGTCGATCGTTTCTATGTTTAAAAGCTGCGTTTGAAGAAGAAAAAAAATGTGTTTATTTCGAGAACAAAGTGCCATTGCCACTTTCCAAAGATTACCGCGCTCCTCGCGCTCTAAATATACAAATAACTATATTGTACAACAAAAAATGTATTTTAGGCCCGTGTAGGAGATGAATGATTTCTGGTGACAACCTCATTTGAAACTCTCCTTATAAGTCCATAAATTGTTGATAACATCGAACCTCAGATCAATATGTTTACTTATTGATCTGAGCATCGAACCATCAATTAAAGAACACATGTCCGCCAACACTTGAATTTTCTTTGAATTGTCCTACCCAAATAATTCTAGATATCTATCATGGACGGATTCGGACATGAATCACAAAATTTGTCCTCCATCTTTAATGTTCGTATTGGTCTCCAACACAACAAGCCCCTGTATAGGTACCAATTTTGAAAGAATCTAATCAAAAATCGTAATCGCCATTTCGAATTTTGAAAACATACAAAATCTACTCGAGATTCGCATTATGAATAGTTGGACAATAAATCACAAAAACTGTTCGCTATCTTGTTTTTTTCTCTTGTGAATGTCGTAATGAACCTGAATGAATTTAATGGAAGTGAATGAAAACTGGCGTTCTATGTTAAAAAGAGGCAGAAGTATAGTTTTGCGTGCCATCCGATGACGGCGCCACATTACTGGATACATTTTCAATGTTTCCAGTAAAATAGTATAGATGTCTCAGGTGACGGCCATCCAATGCATTTTGTACAGGGATTGTTTGACTATTCTTCTTTAGGCAATGACTAAAGAAGAATATAGTTTACTGACCATGCACGATCATCGGGGAGATGGAAATATTTATGGTTTTACGCACTGTCCACAGTGCCTAAAGTGATACTTTTCAGCACACTTAAGTGAAAAAATCAAATGTGCGTAAAGTTATGTTTTACGCATCGTTCAGATAATTCCAAAAGACAGTATTTTGCGTCAGATTTTACTCGGAAGTCATCAAATGAAAACTGCAAATATACTCAACAATTGCTACAATTTGCCAATATAATAACAGTCGTAGAAATAAAATTGTAGATACATTTTCGTAAAGAGCTTTTTTGTATTCACGTGTTTCCACGCTCATAAAAAAATTACTAATTTACGAACTTTTGTATCATATAGAAATAAGTATTTCATCTTCTTTATATGAGTTTTCTGTGCATATTGGTCGTGAAGTCATAAAGTTTCATTTTTGATAAGAATATCCATTTATAGAGGTTATTTCGAACGATCGACTGAAACTTCAAATTCAGTCGCAGATAATGCCATTATCTCAGTACCTAATTTCGAAAGAAAACCCTTATTAGGTTTTACAAGAACATTTTAGAGAAAAATTTCTATTTAAATGTACTAAAAAGAAGAAAATAAATTTTAAAGTGAATAAACCCATCATTTTGTTACATTATAAAATTATAAATGATATTAAAGGTTGTCGCGAGAAGTATTTGTAATTCTTATAGTAAATTAAATTTAAAATTACCTCAAGATTTATTCACACGACAAGCTTTTATATCATTTAAAATTTTATAATGTAACAAAATTATGGGTTTTTCGCTTTAGTGCATTTAAATAAAAGCTTTTATCTGAAAAGGTTTTTTAAGTTTGTTTATTTATTTCTTCTTTAGTTTTCTGTGAATATGCTTCTTAGTCTGTTCATTTCAATCAATGCGCCATTGTTGCACGATCGCTTGCCTGTTAATTTACCGTTGAAATTTTTTCCAAATTTCCACGTGTTCTCTAAATAGCTTTAGAGGGGGGGAGAGGGGTAATTTTTTTAAAACCGTTTTATTCAATGGCCAGATAATTTTCACTATTTTCACAGATTTTTTTGATTTCTATTCCGCGAGTTTTCCTATTTTTTTTTGTTGCAGGAAAGGAGGGCGAGCCCCCCGATCTATTTTTGTTTTCATCATTATCTTCCATGTCCGAAACTTTTGAAACATTTTCCGAACTCCTTTGCGTTCTCTATCTAGCCTTTGAGGGGGTAAAGGAGGTAAGACGGTAAGATATTTTTCACTATTTTTACAGATTTTTCCGATTATAATTTCGCGTGTTTTCCATTTTTTTTCGAGAAAAGAGGAAGGCGAGTACCCCCCTACTTATTTTTTCTTTCTGTAATTTTTGACGTCCAAATCCGTCAAGAAAACGTCCGAAAACCTACGCGTTCTCTATCTAGCTTTCGGAGCAGTGCGGGTACAAGGGGGACAATTCCTTTTTATACCATAGCATTCGACCGATTTTTCCGATTTTAATTTCACGAGTTAGTTTTCCAACTTTTCGAGAGAAGGGGGGGCAACTACTTATTTTTTTTTTCGCTGTTATTTCTGACGTCCAAAGCCGTCAATAAAACTTCCGAAACCCTACGCGTTCTCTATCTAACTTTCGGGGGGCAGGGGGGACAATTTCTTCGACTTTAATGTTTTGTCATCGGAACTGAACCAACACGTAAAATTTCAATTCTATAGGATAAGGGGAAGTGGTTCTAAGTCAGCTTGCAAGATTTGTACCCATCTAACACACACAAAGCAAGTTAAATAAAAGCTTTCAATAAAAACAGAAAAATAATATGGTTGTCATAATGAACGTTGGACATCTTCCCCCAAACATTAGTCAAGAGAAATCACCCTGAAAATATCTATGTGAATTCGAAAACTGACTGAGACCTAACAAGACAAAAACAATGAAATGCCAAACACCACGAAAGTTCGCTACTTTGCTCTCTCGTTTACATGCAAATTGCAAGTGGAACGGACACTGAGCCAATCAAAAACAGGAAATAATGACCATTCATTATTCACTTTACGCGATTACTAACACACTTTCCATCTCATTCGTTTGTCTCCTTTTTGGGGGCAACCGTGCTGGCGCCATCTACTGATAAACCCCATCGTCATCCAATAATAATCCCATAAGATTGACTGACTATACTTCTTTAGACAATGACTAAACACTATTTAACAGGAGAGTCTAATTTCCATAAGACAATGGGGACACTAATAGAAAGAAATTAAAGAACACTTGTGACGAAATGTGACGTAGTTGGACATGTCATGGCCGCCGTTCTCTATAGACAATGACGAACTAGCTCTTGGTATATGAGAGTTACTGCTGACAGTTTTTTTGCTTGGTTCGAGTTCGACTCTGTACTCATGTCCAAGTACGTCACTATGAAGCATTGATGCTACAAGATTCTGATTGGCTCGAGCTTATTAAACCCTCCTATTAGTTTAGTCTCTTTGCTAGAGTACTAGATGGTCTGATCATTGTCTAAAGAAGTATTAGACAATGGTCTGATGGTTGTTTTTCAATGTTTTGACATTTTATCGTCTTGTGTGGTCTTGACTAATTTCTCAATCTACGCAGGCATTGCAGAATACTACCAGAGAAATTAACATATTATTATGAAAATGGGAGCATATTATGGTATAGTTGTGTGACAAGAACCGTGTAAAGGATGGTCATACCCTCGCGAATTTTGCATTTTTTCTGCGAATAAAATGGCTGTCAGTCATGCCGGACCAATCATTGATGCAGAACCATGTCAGCAGCCATGGTTCCATAGAGGTGAACGGATCTATCTTCAGCTTCGCTGATGACACGGCCATACTCTTCACAGCCGAAGACTGCAAGAGCCTGAAAACAAAAGTGGAAAATCAAATTACCATAGTTAATGATTGGTTTGATCACAAATCACTAACTATTAACTTTGAGAAAACGCACTTCTTACCATTCGCAAGCTATGAAAACAGTCTGCCAAACTTCGACGAATTGATAATTAACAACCACGGAAAAATCGTGAAAATAACCAGGGCAAACCATATCAAGTATCTAGGAGTCACGATAGATTCTCATCTAAGATGGGATATACATGTAAATCATGTTTCGAAAACACTGAGGTATATTTTATTCAAATTCAAATATTTGAGATCTATTCTAGATACGACTCACCTTAAAACAATATATTATGCCTTAGTACAATCTCGGCTGCAATATGCTATCCTCAATTGGGGTGGCTTACACGACGCTCACTTAAAAAAAATAATGTACTACAAAAAAAAGGACTATCCGTCGGACCATCTTTAGAGATTCACTAGTACTTGATATCCGACAACTTTATATGTATAATATCGTATTGTTCATTTACAAAAATAAAAACATCCTACGAAATATTGAGCATAATTACAACACCAGAAATAAAGCTAAGGGCAACGTACAAGTCACTATAACAAGAAAAAACATTGGACAACTATATAATTATCTCAGTAGTAAAGTATTCAACTACTTACCTGAAATATACATACATGAAATAAACAATATAAATCAAATAAAGAGAATTTTCAAAAAGTATGTGCTTAACTTGGATAGAGACATTGTTCATAATATTATAACAAAAAATAACGAATAACATGAATAGAATATCATACTTCGCTTTTGCCAACATTTTAACTCCCTTTTAAATTTTTACCAAGTTCTTGACAACATGTCAAATATGTATCAAGTTATTTTAAGAACGTTTTTATACTCACTTTTATTTAGACTTAAGGATAATTTATCGGAACGATTAAATTAGATTTGTATCTTAATTAGTTATATTCTATATTTATTATTCATTTATTTGTATTTTTTTTACGTTTCAGCAACAAAAATACACCCACGCACAACTTCGGTTTTAGTGGGATTTTGTATGTTTGTTTGTAAGAAACTATTACACTATAAAAATGTCTTCTATGTGGATATATTTGCAGAATAAACATTATTATTATTATAGATTTGAATTTTCATTGGTAAAGCTTCCCATGGGAATTCAAAGGCGACTCATAATTTGACGCCAATGGCCATCTTCCCGAAAAGAAAAGGCCTAACAAAAGAAGAAGAATTTGATTCTACAAATATGTATTCTCATGGGAATTCAAAAGCAGCGCATAATTTCACTACATAGATACGTACAGCTTGAAAAGTCTAGCTATGAATGTTGAGAAACGAATGAGATGAGCGAATGTAGAATGAGAAAATATTCGGATGAGAAGGATAATTATACATTCTGTAATGAAACTTCGCAGTGCACGCGATGCGACAAATACAATAGAACTGACCCAGTACAGTAACTCATACTTGTTTCGGACTGTACTGAGCTCTCTTGCTACCGCGCATCGATAGGCGTGGCGATTTTACAGCTAGATTTGCCAAGCTGTATCCTCACGGGAATTCAAAGGCGACGCATAATTTGACTCCGTGGATACGTATTTCTCATAGGTGAGGTTTCTTATGGGAAATTATCTTGCGGGTTTCAATAAATGAAAATTCCAATAACAAATTGGATGCTTATGGAACGGCTTCTCGTAAAATCATGTTCCTGTACAGTTTCCCCTTGGAATATTTCTCATGAACATATTTTACCATAGGAGTATTTTCTCATTTACTTATTTTGAGAAGTTTACCAAGAAGTGGGTATGAACTATATTTCTCTCTTCCTCTTGGGAAAACCTCAAAAAGATTCTGCTGATGAAAAAACCTCCGCGGTAATACTAAAAATCATTTAATTCAATATCACATCTTACATTTTTGATATTTAATAAATATAAATATTTATATGGGTTTTTAATAGTCTGATAAAATTTAATAATAAAAACATTTCAATTAATTTTGAATAAGTAGTTGATCTACCGACAGTTCCTGGGTAACTTCACCATTTTCATCTATAGCATACGTAACTAGACACATTTCTTGTCTGTCATCATCAGTCAATAACTGTAAATTAGGATCCAAGGTATCACCGTTCACTTGTAATATACTGTCAGAACTCAGTATGACAGGTTCTTGACTCGTTCCGTCCAGTAAGCCGAGTTCAACACTCTGAAATCAAGAAAACATACTGCTTAGACATGACCTCACTCACATTCATTCAATTTGAAATATGATTCCCTGCGAATCTGATGAGTTTGATAAAATTCATGTTTTCATCACGCAAAATACTATTTTTGGCGATGATTTCAAGAAAATCCTGCCACGAACACCCAGAATTTTGTTCGAAAGAATAAATAGCATTGATCAATAACGATAAGGTTGAGCCAGTCGCATCAGTGGGGAGTTGGTCTTGAACATATAATCCCTCACGGAATGGTCCAATCATTTTGTAGAAAAGATGAGCAATCATGCGAGTTATCAGAATGATCACTAAACTTCTGACCCCGTATGAAAGTGGACCTAAAATAGAACCTTGTGGTTCACCCAAGATAAGAGGACCGGAGGCGGAAAGATAGAATAAGTCCCCATGTACTGAAGCAGTACACAATCACGGAAACCCAATCTTAGGAGTATTGGGGTCCGATTCTCAAATGTCCTGGCCTATTTCGCATGCGACAAAATATCTCTATCTCTTTTCAGTGCATATTCGAGAAAGGCGATGGACTTATTTTGTCGCATGCAACATAGAGTAGTAAACATTTGAGAATAGGGCCTCAGCAGGAGGGTCAACCAAATCGTCTGAATCAGTTAGGCTAGGAGCACTTGTGCATTTTGATGTCCTTTTTGAACTAAGTGGGCACTGCGGCCCACTTTCCTTCTTTCATCCTAAAAGGGTCCCATTTCATTTTCATTGAAATTGGTTACCAAAAATTAATTGTACTTCTGGAGTTCTAGGGGCGGATCTAAATTGATAAACAAAGCAAATGGCCGAATGGACAGAATGTGTTGTGACAATGGACCTTTCCAAGAGATATGAGGTAACACTGAAATTAGAAAGTAAATACGCTAATATCACTCGGGATTTTTTATTTATTTTTTCTGACCGCTAGTTTATCTATAATTGGAAGAAAAGTGGTTTCGTGACGTCACGTTCATCAAAACTAAACTTGGCAACGTTGTTAAAGTTGTGCACCAAATTCTCATTCAAATATAATGTGTCGTATGACAGTTGTCATTTGATACCAGATGGGTTCTTTCGTCTGTTTCACGGTGCGATCAATAAGAATAGTTTGTCTCTGTCTAACTCATTTGCCTACCCATTTGATACAAGTGGAGCAGTTCCATCATCTAAACTTCAACGAACACTACCTTGATTTATTTTTTGAGGTTAATGCGGTTTTTTAAGTTTTGAGAGCTTTTGTTGTTTGTGTTCTAAAATTTGTTATTAATTCCTGTATCTCCAGTACCTGTATCCCTGCAATAACTGGACATGTCGAAAAGGTGCTTTGTACCCGGTTGTCTGAACACCAGTGAAAATTCCAATAAACAATTATTTTATGCACCTAAAGATGAAGTGCGTCGGAAAATGTGGTTCGAAACAGTGAATAAACCTTTTGTGAAAAGCGGAAATATATGTTTTTGTGAAGAACATTTCCAAGTGAGTACTTTACGTTATGTTATTATTGTATTCAAAGCAGAGTTCAAGGAATGATTTATAATATTAGTCATTGCAAGAAAGACCTTGAACTATCAAAATGAATGTTGATTGTTGAATGTAAATAAAATAAACATTAACCTCACATCTCCATATAACTTTTGACAATTGAGAACTGTCATTACGATTTGCTGTGTTGTCAATGCTCGTCTTCATCAAAAGGAGGGTCCGTTCAGTAAATTTTAAAGTTACAAATACAGTAAAAAATAGCTAATATGTGGATTTTTATCTATGAGTTGATCAAGTGACAATGTATTGATTATTTCTCAACGGCTTATATCATGCTAGAAGTTATATTTTTAAGGACAACGGTATTGCCCGTTTCGGAACGTGGGTTCTGGTGGGAGGTATTTCCGATGAACGTGACGTCAGCGGCACACTTTCAAATGTGATATTTTTTTTAAATGAAAGAAAAATAATGGAACTCTTTGTTAAATGGACTTTTCAGACTAACAACTATCGATTTAAACGAGTTTTGTCATTTATTTTCCGTAAATGTAAAGGTCCATTGGACGTAGTTACGTATGCGAAAAGGAACCAAGCGACATGATCGTCGAAACAGAGTTCTATGCATCAATCGATAACAAATATGCATTCTATTTTGAGCAAAAAATAACCAAGCAGATTTCATATATTTATGCATTTGTTTCAGATGTGAGAACCACCCCAAATCGTGCGAATCAACTTGTTGTTATGCATAAAAGAACCACGTCAAATGAGTCTATTTTGGATATCTCCTTTTGAGAATTTCTTGGTGTATCATCGAGATGCATCCTATTTGTAAAATTCGGAAAGATAAGAGCACGTTTCATGAAGTGTTTGATGCACCTTGAAATTTTGTGTGATAGTATCTACTGGATAGATGAGCAAGTATACCTACATGTGTTTGGTAGACCTACCTATGGACACCAGGTACTGCGCATAAGAGAAGGGTGTGAAAAATATGGCTCAAGGGTGTTTCTTAACCACGGTTCCTAATTGCAGAGGGTGATTTGTTAGGTAATTTTAAAAGAAAAGTTCCTATGAACATATGAGTTGCTTCGTTTCTGAGATAAAAGGCGTTGAAATTTAAAAAAAAAACGGTAATTATAAAATATCCTACAACCGATAAGGTTCATTCATTTGAACAAATAAGGCGCTTATTTAGATCTAACTAAATTGAAATTATTAGAGACTAATAGCTATTCAACCCTTGTTCTTTATCAGTAATATGTAATACGTGCATGTGTGAACGAAATGATTTCACGGCGTACTATGGACAGAGAACATATACCATGTGTTCTCTGCTATGGTGCTGATTCCGAGGTGAAATATTGAACCAGAATTCAGAAATTATCGTAGGTATATTCTTTTTAGCAATGGAACTGTGATGTTAGACATATCCAGTCCTGAAACAGAAAAGGACACCTATGCCACGTTAGGTAATAAACTGATTCCAGTGTTAATATTGAAAATGAGGTTGGACCAAAAAGAGGGCGAAAGAGAAAAAATCGGGAATATGTCTAGGGAAGAGTTTCGGAAGAATAACAAATATCAAGACTACTGCAAAATTATGAAAATTTTACTCAAAGAAAATACTTTGATATCCATAGATAGAGGCATTTTTTTTGGGATTGCAGAAAATATATTAAAAACAGATTACAATTAAATAGCAAGAAGGGGTTAAAAGAGAACATGTTGGTGGATTGAAAACCAGGGAAATAGTTTTGATCAGAGACCGACCTTATTCTATTCTAATGAAGCGAAGTTTGAATGCTGGGGCGATGAGGGCAGAAAAAGGCATTTCCAAGAGAACTCGTGGTCGACCTCTGGATAGTGGAATACAAAGAAATGAACTGAATGCGCTTTGGGAAAGGAACTGCGAGGGAAAAACTGAAAACAAAGCTCTTGCAAACGATTGCCGATCATTTTATTCGACACTTTTCGCAGACGACACAGTGGAAGATTACATTCATGGGTAAACGGGACCATTAGACTTTGAACCTAATCCTATAGTATAAATATTTTTGTTTTTATAAATATATTTAAATGATATAATTTTAGTATATAATCTTCAGGTTTACCAAAATTTCCTGAAAATTCAAAATGCAAAAAGGAGAAACCTATATTTAAAAAAACTGTTGTTTGAGAAACTGAAATTTGATTCCATTAAATTCAGTAAATTTTTATACATGTTTCATAATAATTGAGAAGTAGTTCCACTGGTGCACTGGCTGTTCAATAGTAAGAATGAACATTTTAAAAATGTAATAATGAAGAAAAAAGAAACGTTTGAAATCAAAATACCTCAAATTTATCAATGGAGCGCATACGTCACTTCTTCTTTAAGAAAGGTGTATGAACGGTCGAGTTTACTACTTAAAGTTAAAGGAAAGGTAAACGAAAAAGTCTATGAACCAGCCCTAAATGTTCTCGCCATGTAAAATGGGAGTCAAATTATTGTTCCCACGAATTTTGTCCAGCTCGTTAGTGATAACGATTCGTTCTGGAAAATGAAGTAGAATTCTTGTGAGCTTCGTGATGAATTTGCGAATTCCATACATATTGGTTTTTTGAAGTTCACTAAAGTCTGTTCCTGTAACACTAGTCATTAAAATCATTTACTACTGAATTATTCATTTCTTCTGTAGTTTTACTTGATAAGTTGGTAGAAGTATCATCTGCATAAACGAATATCTCACCATAAGTCATGTTGTTAAGAAGACATACAGGGTGGCCCATCGAAAACTTGACATCGGGGTTTTGGGTGGGACATTTTATTCTCCTAGATGCACCACCGTCACTGCAACACTCGAGTTGTGGGGTGAACAACCCCTAAAATTTGAATAGGGAATAATGGTGGAATGCCACATCATTTGAAAGCCCGTTAAGTTCTCTATCCAACGGCGTCCCGATTCTGAAGTTGGGATCAACCATTTGGGAAAAAATTTATTCAGGAATAAACCTGTACGATAGTTAAGAGCTTACTTGTACGTCTCTGGAAAACTCAATTGCAATTTTTTGCAATCGATCATTTATTTGCTACGATACTGTGAATGTTCCTGCTCAGATTTTTTCGCGGTACCCATGAAAATATTTTAATAAAATAGGACAAAAAGATAGAGCATGCAGTTTCTGTTTTTCAAGTGTGTTCTACAAATGAGTTTCATTCGTGTGTGGTATCGTCTAAATTAAAACGAAACAATGGTGTATACAGTGGCAGAGGGTTGAGTTGATTGAACTATATTATGAAAACAATAGATGTGCGAAAAGGGCTGCTGAACGGTTCAATCAACAATATGGCAGGACTGTGTCGCGGCAGTATGTGTCTGAATTAGTATCAAAATTCCGAGAAACGGGATCGGAAGCAAATAAAAAACGGCAAACCTAACCGCCAGTAAGAATTGAGGCGACAACAGTGGCAATTTTGGGCCATGTTGAGATTCACCATACGTTGAGTACAAGATAGAGCAACTGTTTCCGGTATCTCAAGAACTAGCATTCAGCGAATTATAAAACTACATAAATTCCATCCTAACAAAATTAAATTAACACACGAACTGAATGAAGATGATTTTGATCGGCGTTTACAATTCTGTGACCACATCGAAAAATACTCCTAATGTTACCTCCTTGAACCTGTGAGGTACTAAGTGAGCAGGCGATTGCAAATCCTCAGTGTCTGTTCAACATTTGTTTTAGTGATGAATGTTCTTTTTTTTAATGATATAGTTAATCGCCATAATTGTCGATATTGGGCTGATTCTAATTCCCATATATTTCATGAGGTACATACGCAATATCCCCGAAAATTAAACGTATGGACTGGTATTTTTGGGGATCGTATCGTGGACCCTTTCTTCTTAGAAGGCAATCTAACAGGGGAAATGTATCCGGAACTGCTTGAAGACACAATTGAAGCAATGTTAACGAACATTATTGAAAATGACCATCATTATCTGGAAGATTAGTTGATATTTCAACAAGATGGTGCTCCTCCGCATTATGCTATGCGTGTTCGGCAATATTTAGATCAACACTTCCCTCGTCATTGGATTAGTAGGCGAGGTTCTATTGAATGGCCCCCACGATCACCAGACCTGTCTCCCTTTGATTTTTTCTGTGGGGTCATTTGAAAAGCAGAATTTATGCTACACCACCAGCTTCACTAGAAGATTTACGGCAACGAATCACAGAAGAATGTCGCCAAATCACCCCAGACATGCTCCAAAATGTACGAGAACGTTTTCAACAGAATCTGTATCATTGCATGGAAGTTGGAGGTGCGCATTTCGAGCATTTGTTAAGATGAGAATAATGTAAGTGAATTTTACTATTGAATTAATTATGGCTCATTTCTGTTTGAAAAACTGTCGACCGTTGTTTCGAGATTTCAACGGGCTTTCAAACGATGTGCCATACGACCCCTATTCCCTATTCAAATTGCAAGGGGTGTTCACCCCACTGCTCGAGGGCTGACGTGACGGTGCTGCATGTAGGAGGGCACAATGTCACAACTAAAATCGACCTGTCCGAGCGTTTTTCCAGATCTACGATATAAGTACCCAAAACCTCCATGTCAAGTTTTTGATGGGCCACCCTGTATAGTAGAAATATCAGTGGCCCGAGAACACTGACTTGTGGTGTCCCAGTTGTTACTGGAAATTTATCAGACATTATATCATTCTGTTTCACCTGGAAAAATCTATTTGTCAAGAAATAAACTATGAGCTGATTAACGTTTCCTCGAATACCCCATATATCTATTAACTACAAATATTGATAACACGCCATAAGACGCAATGTAATCAAATTGAAGCCAAAAATATCTATCTTACCTTTTCTCAAACGGGGGCTGGGAAACTATTGCGCATGCCTCGCATGCCGAATTCTGAATCACGAGAAATGTCATACATTTTTAAGGTTATGCTTTTTTGACATTTTCAACCGTCCTATATTGAAAATGGGATAACATTTTTATAATGTGGATAAATGACGAATGATAATTATGCAAGACGGTCAATTAAAGTTCGTGTCATTAAAAAAACGATTCATTGATTCATTCGTAACACAATGTCTGATACCTGCTAATAGAGTTTCATCAATCAATTTTCTGCCAAAAGCGGATAAAAACTCAGTAAACTTGAAGAAATATGGATTGGGTATGTGACAGAGTTGTTTGAAAAGCTAAATCTCGTTCCACATCGGCCTCATAACCGCCGAGAAAAATAGTTTGCTGGTAGTGGCGGCGATCTTAAATTCTTTCAGGCATGAATCTAGAAATGTAGAAATTTATAAAATGTGTCATATTCTCAGGAATAAAACCCATATAGTGCCGCCCTCTTATAATTTGCACAATCTACACTTGCTCTCTGTAAACTTATCCATATTATGAGGTTATGTTGGAAAGATGCTTCTCATAACTTCGATAATTGTTGCTGCCAAATCATGCACGCTAGAAAGAGATGAAAAAACAAAATCGTGTCTTTGAATAGTAATTTCTGGAGCAAGCGCATTAATTCAACAGCGTCCAATTCGAAGTCAATGCTCATTTTTTTTGGCATCACATAGGCTATCCTTATTATCCATATTCGTAGTTAATAGATATATGGAATAACCATGTTGAATAGTGTTTCTGAAACGAATTCAAAATTCAAGGTGCCAAACTTGAGTCGAAAAAAATACCGCTGGCAACACTGCTCTCTGAAACCAAAACGACGATACTAACCTTACCATCCTCCTTTTCTTCCACGCTCTCGATCTCGATGGACACCAACGTCCCGTCCGGCATTAGCCCCTGGAAACTCTCCTCCTCGCCGCCCGTGGTAAGCACGGGAACCGTCTCCCCGGACTCCGTCCTGATGCTGATGGGATTCCCCTGGCGATCGACCAGCTGCGTCAACTGCAACGTCCCCCCTCTAGCCGAGGCCGCGTCGCCGTTCGGGAACCACGAAGCGCCCTCTTCGTCCGCCGCCGGCTTGTTCACGAACTTGACGTTGTCCGCGAACTTGTGCACGCGCATGTGCTTGTTCTTGTTGGAGCTGTCGGCGAACGTCTTGTGGCAGTGGTCGCAGCCGTACGGGCGCTCGCCCGTGTGCGTGCGCTCGTGACGCTTCAGCGCCCACTGCTCGGTGAAGGCGCGAGAGCAGTGCGCGCACGCGAACGGCCGCTGGTCGAGGTGGCGGCGCACGTGCGATTTGAACGTGTCTTTGTGCAGGAAGCTTTTCGAGCAGTGCTCGCACGTCCACGGTTTTTCGCCTGCAAATGATCGACGGGTAATTTGAATGTGGCGCCGATTGGGTAAAAAGTATTTTACAAATATTTAAAAATTTCTGTCAATATATTTATTA
The DNA here is from genome assembly GCA_944452925.2 of Chrysolina oricalcia. Taxonomy (NCBI): domain Eukaryota; kingdom Metazoa; phylum Arthropoda; class Insecta; order Coleoptera; family Chrysomelidae; genus Chrysolina; species Chrysolina oricalcia. Next base: position 36,732,028 of record OX101808.2, on the reverse strand, counting down.
GTTGTAGCAATATTTTTTTATTTTGCTTGAAAGGCGAAAGCAAAAAGTTTACATTTAATTTTATACTTAAGTCACATCTCTGTTATTAATAGGCCTAAGAATATAATTCTTGTTTAAATATATTCCGTGATTTATCCCTGTATATATACAACCCCCAGTATTCGCGCGTCCGATTTCAATTTCTCAAACAGATACTGATAGTAGAAGTACAGTACTACAAAACGTATATTCTCATTTTGCGCTAACATGATGTGAAATGGGTGGAAAATGCTTGCAAACATGACTGAAAACGGCTGAGCTGGCGTAAGTGGTCGAGTGGTAGGAGAGAGCAGGAGATGAAGGGAAGCGTATTATCACGTAACCCGTTCATTAGGAGAATTCCCCTCTCCCGGACTCTCCTACCACTAGGCAGCTAACGCGGGCTCGGCCGTTTTCAGTCATGTTTGCATGCATTTTTCACCCATTTCGAGAAATTGAAATCGGGCTATCACTAGAGCATCCAGGCAAGCTGCAAAATAGTGCAAAAAAATTTTTAATTGCAATTGTGCCAAAAACTAATGATCCGACAGCGCCTGTTTTGTGCCCACATAAAGTAAAGATGATTCAATACTTTCATGAGAAAGACCAATCCTACTTCTTGAAAAATGGCGGAGGTATGAAATTTTAAAAAAATCGCAAAATTTTCCGTTTTTTTCTGTTTTTCTCCGTTAATGATGATTCGATCGGGTCGTAAAACAACTCATTTTGTTCGTATTTCAATTACAATTCTCCTCATTGGAGCAACCAGATTCCTTCATTAGTTTTCATTTTATAAGCAAAACAATTTAAGAAAACACGATTTCTGTTCTTTAAATGTTTATAACAAATTGATAAATGGCAGTTGCGAGTCGAAAACATAACAGAATATAACTACGGACTGGGAGATACCACCTCTATTTACCCTACACTTTCAGTTTAAATTGTACTTTTTTTGTTAAATTTTGTGTTATGGTAAATATATTATTATTATTACTGTCTTTCATGTGATGGCATAGTCGGTTTCCTACTAGCATTTTTGTTAAAAAATCACTCATTTTATGCTCTATTGATCGGTGTATCAATCAAAGACTGATATTTGCACCAAATTCGTAGTCAGATTTGAGACAAATTAGGTCGGTGGTCGGATGGATGCCGGGGTCGTCTGCAGATACGCAACGTCTATGTTTTTGTAAACCATAGAACCATACGACGACAGTGCAACGTCTTTTGCCAACCGTCATTGAACGACTAATATTTGTTCCAAATTTGTCGGCAGATTTGGTACAAATTGAGTCGGTAGTCGTAGAGATGCTGCTTGGGTTGTCATGTACAAGTTTGTATGTGTTGAGTGTCGGGGGAAATAGAGGCTCCGAATAGACCTGTTACAGGTCTATTCTCTAAAAAGTCGTTATTTAACGAGTCGTTGATTAACTATTTTGCAGTTCAATTTACGATGACGTCAATCTAAACGACAATTCAGAAATTCGTATTCTGTAAACACTGTCGTTACGGTTTCAGTCGTTACCAAATGAATATCGACAAACCTGAATTTTTGAGACGGGTGGTACACGTAAATTGGGGCACGTTCCACTTAATGCCCGCAACGATTGTAACACCCTCTGTATCGTTCCACCTAAGGTCCGTGGTCGTCGCGAGCGATCGCTCAACGTCATAGATGCCGTCACGGTTTGCGACCGCGTCGCGCCTTCTTTGCCCGTACGATATTGGTGGGTCGGAGTGGGCTTTCAAAGAAATTAATTTTTACAATCCCAAAACTGACATGCAGTGGAAATGACAGTGTCAAAGTAGATTGCGAAACATGATGAAAATGGTTTTACTCCAATCCATGCGTATTATTTCCTCCAAACCGCATGTTTTCACTTCAAGCCGCCATATTGTAAACATACAGCGTTCTTATATGCGTTCCATGCGTCCATGTTGTATAGAAATGGAGAGAGTCTTGGGTAATTTACTACTAGAAAAGTAGATGATTCGTCTGAAAGTGAGTGTAGTTCCGACGATGAGTTTTGAGAGAAAGAGGTACTCGTCAATTGCGTCCACGTATAATAAACTACAGGTCTTGTAGATCGGTACTCACGAATTCTAGAGTAATTTCAGTGAACAATATGGTGCTTTTCAATACTATTTGAATCATCCAATTTTTTTCATTCTCAGAATGTCTAGAGCTACCTACTTTTGAATTTGTTCTTCAGACTATTAGGCAAGATTTAGCACGGCGGACATCGACAGCTCTAGAGGTTGTCCAACTTTTCCAAATATCTGTTTCGGGATCATAATGATTTTTTCTCCACTTTTCGAAAAACGCGGTAATTAATAATTATAAGGCAAATCAGTGACAGCTTGAATAATGACATACGCCATTTAATCACGAAGTCCGTTTCACTTGAATTATTTTCAATTTTCGCCCGCGATGTTCATGAGCTAGTGGAACAGTGAAATTGTGGTCTATCGGCGTGAGCACTTTGGACTTTAACAGTGCATTCTACTTGGTCTCAAAAACGATTATAATGCCATTTTTGGCGTTCCACTTAAGGCCATATATTCAATTCTTCAACGTCATAAGTGACGTCATGGATAGAAACCGAAAGCCACAACGACCGCTATCGATATAAGGGTTTGCGTGGACGTCCTGGTATTCATAGCACTTTGTAAAGTGGAATGCGGTAGAGGTCATTCCTCAGTCAAATTCAAATTATTCGACGATCATACGAACAACATCAACAACTAAAATGAGTGTTGTATCAAAATTGAGAGTCTTGGGTAATTTAATACTTAAAAAAGTAAATGACTCAGCTGAAAGTGAGTCTATGGTTCCAACGATGAGTGGGGTACAGTTTTGATCGAAAGAGGTACTCGTCAATTGCGTCCACGTATATTAAACTACAGCTCTTGTAGATATCAGTATTAGACGGCGCATTAGTTTGGCACAAGTCAGATGAGTCTACCCAACTTTTGTTTGGAATATCGTGTGTATCGAACCAAGTTTCATCCAAATAAACTATTGTTCTACCACATTCTCTAAATTCGTTTATAGCCAATAAATATTCCAATCTCCATTTCTTAAGGCGCACAGATTCCATTGTGATATTTCTGCTACTACTCTGAGTTTTCTTTCCCCTTTTGTTTCTGAAATAGACCATTATCGCTATAATTTCGTTAATAGTCCATTAGTACTAAAAGTCTGGTGGCCAGTTAAGTAAATTTTATTATTTACACACATTTGAACATATCCTTACCAAGGGTTCCAAATCAACTCAGGAGATTTTTTATTATCAAATATATTCAAATACAAAACTGTCAACAGAAGCCAAAATAATGGAGAGACAATATTTTAAGGGACACACACTTTCATTGCTTATCTGTATTCCGAACAATGGGTAATAATGAGGGTCGTCGGCTAATATTGATTTACGACCTTATTAGATTGTTGGTTCTACTATAACTACCAACTCACCGGTATGGCGCTTGACGTGAATATTAAACTGCGACGACGTCGTGAAGAACTTGCCGCACTGGTCGCAGTAGAACGGCTTCTCGCCCGTGTGGATCCTCGTGTGCTCCGACAGGTTCCCCTTCTGCGAGAACGACTTGTCGCAGTAGTCGCACGCGTACGGCTTGCGGCCCTCGTGCCAGCGCTGGTGCAGGCTGAGCGACGTGCGGTGCGCGAACTTTTGGCCGCACTGGCCGCAGCAGAACCGCTTCTCGCCCGTGTGCACCGCCTCGTGGTTCGTCAGGTTCGCCTGTGTCTTGAACGTCGAGTCGCACCTGTCGCACGCGAACGGCCGCTCGTCCGAGTGCACCAGCTGGTGGCGCTGGAGCAGCTGGCGATGCTTGAAGCCTGGAAACGAATCAATTGGGTCATTTCATGGACCTAGCTGTTTAATAATAATAAATTTATTAGCATATGAGTAAAATATGAGTACAAATAAACCACGACCATTATGTACATTGAGTTATGAATATTTCTTGTGGGCTTATTTAACATTGCGCTTTTTTCTGTGCGTTTATTTCCTTTGCGTTTTTTTTTCAATTGCGCTTTTTTCCTAGATTCGAAATAGATAACCTCACGAAACATTAACTGTTTCATTCGGTCTTTGGATGATGCATTTAAAACAAAAGGTTGCCAAAGAGTCCAAGAAATGTCTATCAAAATTTGGATTTATCTTTAGGTTTCCAGCGGATATCACAGAAAAAGCGGCTTGGTTGAAAAAGTTGGGGATAAAATGTTCAACTGAATGTGTTCCAAAGTCTGCTAGGAATTGCTACTCATTTATTATAATATCTATGTAAGAACATATATTTATTGCATATATAAATTACCATTTATTAGTCAATACTTTTTTTTCAGTCTGACTGTGCCCAGCTTTCAATTCATTGAAAACGAAAGTCTTAAAAGTCTATTATTTTTTTTATTTTGCAATCTATGTGAACCTAAATTTCTAAGTATCGATACTCTCTCAGTAAATGGAGTATTGCATGACATCAGGTATGTGATACGAGTTTTTCTATCTCACGAAGTCACATCGGATGTATATTCTATCACTTTCGCTAATATTTTCATCATCATTTCAAATTCAGCATTTTTTTCTTGTTATTGAACCCTATTTTCATCAAATGATCACAGTCTCGCACGCCTACAAGATGAGCGACTTCAAAACAATGCGTGTTGTAGGTATCCATCTGCATTTATACCTGGGTCATTTCACTGCATGAGGGTGGAGAAACCTTTAATTCTTAACTAATCTCTCAACTAAGAATTATATACCAAACGGACGGTTTGACCTTTAAATATGGAACAAAAATAATTTTGAATGGTATCACCAATACTACTTTTTGAAATAAAAGACATTGTAATTTCTTGATATAGGGTGGGGGCACATCAATTTCAAATTTCAAATGGCATGGGGGGTCAGGAGACACGTCGTTGAAAAGATAATTCAATTCTCCTTTCAACCATCTAAATTTGTTTTGGATTTACTTGATATCTTTTTTTTACCATCTGCACTCGGAATACCAAGTATAAGTGTGGAGCAATGGGACAAACTGAATGATATCACATATACTACTTACATCAACTTGAAAATTTCGAAATACAAAGAGATCGAAATTGTAAAAATACGTATGCACTGAAATCAAAAAAGTGTAAATGGTTGAAAAGAGAATTGAGTTCTCTTTTCAACATTGTGTAACTTGACCCCCAATGCCATATGGGCCCCCCTACGCCCTCTATCGGGCTATCGCAATGTCTTTTATTTCATAAAGTAGTATCGGTGATACCATTTATAATGGTTTTTGTTCCATGTTTATACGTCAAACCGTTAAAAAGTTTACAGGAAGGGGGCTAAAAAAAGCCGCACTGTAATTAACAATGCCACTTGCCAGAAAATCTATGAAGAGCATGGTCTGATTGCGTTACTCACGTGACAAGATCAGAACATGAATTCTGCCTTTTGACAGAAATGTAAGAATAAATAATATGTTCTTGTATCGGTATATTCAGTTATGTCAATAAAATCTATTATTATTATTATTATTTCAATAATAGTGGAATGTTTGACAAAAATTTGTCGTGAAAAAAAAAATTGTCGCATTCTTAGTTTTTTTTAAATGGGGTGGCTATGTTAACTTTATTAAATTAATACTTCTATTTAATCTTTCTGGTAACCAAAAATAGTGCGGAAAAACTTTTCGTTATAACACATTAAAAGTGCTAACTTGATAAAATAAAGTTAGCCAGCCACCATATATAAAAAAAAACGCGACAAATTTTATTTTTATTCACAAAAAATTATCGACAATATTTCAATAATTACTGGAATAGGTTTCATAGATTTTCTAGCACGTGGCTTTGTTAACTTTATATTCATGATCAATACATGGAATACTGATGACTATAAAGGATCGTTCATACCGCAATTTCATATTCGCAATTTTTTTGCGATTCGAAAATCGCAAAAAAATCGCCACATGGACGTGCATACTCAAACGGCGAAAAAATTGCGGTATATAATAAATCATGTAACTTTTCGGTATTTGAGGTTGGATATTATTGGTTTTAAAAATGCTGTTACTATGCAATTTTCATTGAAAAAAATGGCTGCCATTTTGAGCGCTATAACGATAATTTTTTAATCAAAATATAATACATGAGGCACTAGAAACAATGCGTTACCATTCAGAAATATATTCATTTTTGCGATGGCACCGCCATCTATTGGAATGTTTTCGAAATAAGCATTTGAAAAAATCAAGTGTGTGGGGAAGTGTAACCAATATTTAACTGGGTGGGTGAAAGACTTACAGTCCAACTCCACCAAAATAATCTTGGTTAATTTGGCGGACTGTAAGTTTTTCACCCACCCAGTTATATCTCACTTCCACTGTATGTAATGGATCGCCTTCGTTGGATAATCAATATTTGTTCTCATTGTAATCACAAGCACTCCTATATCCATTTCAAAACAAAGCCTAACCTTTGTTGCATGTCGTACAGACGAACCGCCTGCCGTTGCCGTGCTCGGTCTCTTGATGGTACAGCAAGCTGCTCGGGTGCTGCAGAACTTTCCCGCACACGTCGCAAGGGTAGTCGACCGGAGGGTTCTCAGCGTCTTCCCTGTCGTGCTTCATCAAATGCAGTTTCAGACTGTTGGAGTACGCGAATTGTTTGTCGCACTTCGTGCAGTCGAACGGTTTCTCTTTGGCGTGCACCGTGCGACTGTGGACGTCGAGGTTTTGTTTGTTCGAGAACGTTTTGCGGCACTCGGGGCATTCGTGTTGCGTGTTCGGCGGTTCTCGAGGGGGGTTGTCGGCGTTTACCGCGCCTTCCGGCAGTTGAAGAACACCGCCCTGAAATAGAACGAGTTGGCGTTAGTTGAATCGGGTTCTTAGATAGTACATTCCCCCGATACAGCTTCGCTGTCTACGCCGGTAAAAGGCCGGATGGAAACGGGTTTCTAGCAGCAGCCGCCGAAAGGAAGCTAAAGGACAAAAATTAAGAGAGAGAGAATAGGGTTCTTACATAGCTGAAACTGAATCAAGGGTTAGGCCATCAGGGAGGTTTTTATACAAAAGACTGGGTGTATCAATCATTCCTAGGCTCAGGTTAGGTAGCTTATAGAAAAATTAATCATATGATTTTGATTGATTTGACCGTTACGTAATGGATATCCATATTTACTCGGAATTAAATAAAAAACACTCCTTTTTTAATATCCACAATATATTACTACTTGTAGTATGTGACGCTTTCTCAAACATGCAATGGAATTCAGTAAATGTAGACATATTTATAGTTATTTGAAATTAGGTGAAGGAAGGTATTATAATTATAAACAGGTAGCATAATGATAAACGGGTAGCTTGCTTAATATCGGAAATCCATTCAGGGTATAATCACAAATATGCATCTAGTTATTAAAGAGATTAAGACGTGGTCATTAATTAAATTATTGGATTTTTTTCTTTTTTTGACCTCTAGTGCCTTTTCTTTCTGAATTGTATTTTATTTTAATCAAAAGTATGGTTTTCATCTATAAGGTGATTTAAATAATCTGAATCTCTCTTGTGGTTATCAAAGCTTCTTTTATGTTCAAGAATGCGGATTTTGAAATATCTAAAGGTTCTACCGACGTATATTTTAGGGCAATCCCCACATAAAAGAAGCTTTGAAAACCACAAGAGATTTAAATCACCTGATGAAAACCATACTCTTGAAACAAATTTTTAAATGTTACATTCAGAAAGAAAAGGCCTGAAACTTAAATTCGTAGACGCGCTAGTATCAACAAAAGAAAATAATCCAATAATTTACCATATTTAATAATTAGATGCATCTTTGTGAAAGTACCCTGAATGAATTTCCAATATCAAGCAAGCTACCTGCTTATCATTATGCTACCTATTTATAATTATGATACCTTCCTTCTATCTACCTTATTTCAAATAACTATGAATGTGTGTGTAAATTATCTTGAATTAGAATTCCATTTTCTGTTTGAGAAATAGCGAAACGCATCACATATTACAAGTAGTAATAGTAATATATTGGGGATATTAAAAAACTAGCGTTTTTTATTTAATTCCGAGTAATCGTATGATTAACTAACGTCAAATTTGATGTTACGTTGAATATCAGATGCGTTGCATAAAACATGCTCCAAGTATTCAACGGTCACATTTACTAATGAAGGAAAAGATGTGGTAACATCGCTATTTTTCTCGTTTCATATCTTATTAATAAATACGTTCTGTTTTTTTCTCGGACTAATCAGATTAGTCTGTATCGTTCGATTATTGCAACCGATTGTAGAGGAAGTAAAGCAGGTTTCCTCAAACCAACGCGGGAACGGAGAATGGAAGCCGTCTGAACTGCTGGAAAAGCAGGTTTCCTCAAACCAACGCGGGAACGGAAAATGGAAGCCGTCTGAACTGCTGGAAAAACAGTGCACGAAGCAAACCATTCATATTTCGGTGCTTGCCTGCATTTCGGAATACGAATAATCGCACCGATATGTATGTTTATATATCCTGCTACAAAATTTAGTCTCCCGTTCATCCCGTTCCCGCTCCCGCGTTGTTTTGAGGAAACCTTAAATCTTGATCGTTCGGTTTTTCAAATCGGTTCAGTCTGAGATTGATTTGTTTGCTCGGAGAATTTTCGCAGACGAGTACGATCAATTTGAAAGTGGGATGTTATATTCATCATGTGTTCAATTAGATGAAGCAGCAGCACAGGTTCTAGCAGTCATTGCAGACCAGATTGCACCGTTGTAAATTACGCATTTTCTGTAAAATATTATACATTCACATACCTTAATTGAGTCAAAAGCTTATTTACCTATCGCACCTTGTATAAATTTAATAACAGCAAGAACTAAAAATGTCGACAATTTTTACAAATCTCAGAAATATTCAAATTATTTGGAGGAATTATCATCCGTCAGTTCCTGATTGATACTTTAATCAGTGGTGCAGCACTGATCAAGTTAACGCAAGATTAAATTCGAGTTGATGCGACATTGGAACTTGATTGGCTTTTATGCAACCGATATTTAACGTTCAATAGCCATCATCATTAGTTAATGTAACGTTAAGTTGATGTGACAAGTCAATGATCAGTATTTCTATGCAACCCAATTTCGCATATAACGCCATGATGAATATTTAACGGGACATCAAATATTTGAGTGGCTTTTATGCAACCGACCCTAGGAGTATCAATTATCCCTAGTCTTAATTAGTGTACCTCTAGGAGTAAAAATCAATAATAGATCACTAATCATTAAGGTTGAAGGACAGTAGAATACAAAAAAGCTGATATTTATACATCATAATGCCTAGTTTGTACATTTACCAATCTTTAATATACATCAAAAATAATATTTCAAGTATACCCAAAAATGAACAAATCAATGAACATTTCACAAGAATTTCTCATCAATTGCATCAGCCTTGTGGTAGATTGGCCGTATCGCAGAATCATCCCATGTGCTATGGGGTAAAGCTGTATAACAAGCTAAGTGATGTTAAATCGTCATCAAATATCAATGTGTTCAAAAGGCGACTTAAACTGTTTTTTTTCTACATTCATGCAAAAAGCAAAACTTTATTGAACTATATTCAGTGGAAAAAGAAGTTCTTTATTGCACTAGTGCAATAAAGTTTTTATTGCACTCATCTGTCATTCTACTTCAACGTGCTGTCATCATGACAAACATAAACGTTTAAACCTACTACATAATATTTAGCAGATATTCTGTGAGATTGGCAATAGGTACTTCACTACGAAATATTCACATTGAAAATTGCACCAATTGTTCATTCACTTTCAACATTGAGGGTAAAAATAAAGTTTGAGTTAAATTGTTCGTAACGTATTAGTTCCTGTTTCAATGCAAATCAATATTAATAATAAAGTATTCAAGTTGCGCTTTTCATTTTCCTACACCTAGTGCCGCACCTCAATAAATCATTTTTTGCTTTTTACATGAACGTAGAAAAAATGTTGTATGCAACTCGTGCAAAAATTGTTTATCGCACTCGACGTGTTGTCCAAATCGGCCTAACGGCCTCGTCGGACAATTTCACGTCGAGTGCAATAAACATTCACTTTTTGCACTTGTTGCTTAAATAACTATTATTGCAAGGTGCATATTACACTGTTGATGAGTTTCTCCAAAAATCCTGTGATTAAGTTATTATAACGATATTTCAATGTTCTTTATGAATCTTTGTTCAGTGTTATTGTATTATATTTAATTTTAATAAAATTTTTATAATTACTTTTTAGTGTGTTTGTGCAATGTACAGTTAACCACTCATTTTAATTTATATACATGTCATTTTATATTGTGTATACATACAGGGTGGGGCACCGAAAACGAAACAGATCGAATATCTTCAAATCGCATGTGTTATGAATAAAATGCAGAAACACGTCGATTTTTAATCCAAGGAGGACATCTTCCTATCATAACCTCAACTGTCATACCCCCCCACACCACTTGGGCACTACTATCATCCCAAACAATTTGAATAGGGAAAGTGGTAAGTGTGACACATCATTAAAAAGGTAATTTGATAAGGAATTCAGCCATGTCAATTTTCGCCACCTAACTTTTTATTTTGGCGCCCTCTTGCGGAAAAAATAACTGTTCCGTATTCCAAATTATGATACTGCATTTGCAAGCTATTTTGACATCAATTCGGTGACAATGCATTATGGAATATTTCTAAGAGAATAAACAAAATGGCGGCTCCAAAATGGCGGACATGATTTGCAATTATGGTCCGATTCGATTTAAAATGTATATGCGGTGGTAAGCAAGGTCGTAAATTATGATTTGTTTGTCGATGCAAAAAAACAAAATGGTGGTCCAAGATGGCGAACGAAATTTGTAATTCTGGTCCGATTCGAATCAAAATTAGTATGTGGGGATTTTCAGGGTAAGAAATTATGATATTTTTGTCAATGCAAAAAACCAAGTTGGTGGACGAAATTTGAAATTGTGATTCGATTCAAAATTGGCATATAGGGAATTTACAAGTTTTCAGTATGACTAAAATGAATTAATTAAATTGATAAAAAAAAGCTTTTACACAAATTCGATAAAAAGGAAATAATATATTTTTTAGATGTGTGACGTATGTTATTCTGTGCGTAACAGATTCGAAAGCTTGCCGCGAGTACAAAATAGGTATTTATGCTAGGTAAAATTTTGATTCTGTTACGCATAGAATAACCTACGTCACACATCTAATAAAAAATATTAATTCATTTTAGTGCACCCGTTTAAAAGGTTTTCTTTTCATTCAAATAATTCATTTTAGTCATACTGAATCAAATCGAACTACAATTACAAATTTCGTCCACCATATACTAATTTTGATTCGAATCGGACCAGAATTACAAAGTTTGTCCGCCATATTGGAGCCACCATCTTGTTTTTTGCATTGACAAACAAATCATAATTTACGACCTTGCTAACCACCACATATCAATTTTGAATCGAATCGGACCATAATTGCAAATCATGTCCACCATTTTGGAGCCGCCATTTTGTTTTTGCTAATGCATTGTCACCGAATTGATGTCAAAATAGCTTGCAAATGCAGTATCATAATTTGGAATACGGAACAGTTGTTTTTTCCGCAAGAGGGCTCCAATATAAAAAGATAGGTGGCAAATATTAACATAGCTGAATTCCTTATGAAATTACCTTTTTATAGATTGCCTTTAGTGATAATTTTCTCCCCTAATGTAGAATTTAAATTAGCTGAAGATGAACCTATTAAGGTTCGAAACATGTACTACCTACTCTAAATAATACCGCTCAACTGACAGATAGTTGTCGCTGTTCCACCTGATGCATAACTTTTAAGGTTGAGATTAAAAATTGTGGAGATGACTGAGTTTTTCTGCATCGTAAATCCATACCACTCCACTTTGAGATACAATGGACTTCTACCACAGATTTACAGTGATGTTTTGATTTTTCTAATATTTATTGTGGAAGAAAACTTATTTGATAAAAGTTTGATTGATTGATGGACAGTTGTTAACTGAAGGACACAAACATTATAGAAACGAGTAAACTAAATGAAGAAAAAAACAACAACAGAAAAACTGTTGGTTTAACTAAAGCCGCGTTTCATTGACCACTAGAGTTTACGTCTACTAGTAGAGGAAGTATCATAAAAACGGAATTTAAGGGTTTCCAATAGAAGTCAGATTATTCTAAAATTTCCTAAATATCTGTGAACAGTTTGAAACTTATAGTTTTCATTATTATAAATGATACATTAAATATAAATAATTTGCTTTCATTAACAACTACCACAGCCGAAATAGACAATGGAAGAAGGCGCGAGTAGTTTTATATCTATTCGAGGATTAGATCTAGGCGGGAATGTTTCAAGTGCAATAATAAACTTATCATATATGCGAATTCCTTGAATAATTTTCAATCAGAAAACTTTTTCAGAATGTAAAAATTATTATGAAGGAGTGATTCCCAAAACTTCACACCTTCCACGTTCCAGGCAGCTTTGAGTGAAGTAGCAAATAAACCGGAATTATCTTCAAAAAATGAGGGCATATTTGTAGGTTGGGAACAAATGGGAACTGAAAAATATTTCTTTGATATTTATCTGGACAATTTTCTCAGTTCATCATACATAATCGAGTTGACACAATGTTTCTATATCACCCCACTGATGTATTTTGAACTTTCGCTACTTAAAGGGTCATCATCATTTTTGGTATCCATTTGTATATTCGTTTAGGATATGATTTTAAAATAAGGGTTAACAGAGGTTTTCAATTAATTGAACCCACCTTCTTTATTATATAAATAAAAGTCGTTGTACAACCTATACGTATTTGAACATTTCCATCTATAACTTTACTCACGTCCATAACACTCATATTTATTTTAACTAGAGGCTACTACCAAAATCGTTTTAATGTGTGTAAGTTTTTTGAGCTTCAAAATACAACCAAACTTAAGAGCAAGTTGTACTATAATATAAATAGTGTTTGCAAGGGTTTGGTAGTCCCTAACTTTTTTGGTTCATTTTTCACTTTTAGTAAATAAAAAAATAAGTACATATTGGTAAAGATCTAATCTATGTTCCTGTTTTCTCACTTTTTCAAAATTTGATTTAGTTTTTTCTGAAAAAAATCGCAAAGTCTATGTTTTTTTGATGATTTTCCATTTTTTTTTTTAAGAGAACCAAATTAAATTTCGAAAAAGTAAGAAAACAGGGACATAGATCAGATCTTTACCAACACGTCCAAATTTTTTCATCCACTAATAATGAAAAATAAACCTTAAAAGTTAGGGACTACGAAACCCTTGCACGGCAACATTTTGTATCCGGAGAGTGGCGCCGCTCTCAGAATTCAAAGGAACTGTTCATTTATGAAGTAAGATGAAATACATTCACATTTCAACATGTTTACGAGGGATAGCCGTATGGGTGAAGAATTATAATTTTCATGGAATATTATATTATTATTTCATATCCACAGGTTAGTAAAAAAAATCTGGAGAGTTACTCAAAATTTAATAAAACTACCTGAATCGAAATTAGTGGCACATACTCAAGCCGATGACCAGAGGGGGTTTCATTTTAGAACTACCTGATTATCAGGCTTTATCTAATTATTAACTGCAGCCAATAGAAAAGTGTTCAAAGTCATAATGCGCTGGGAGAGAATTCTGTAGTTCTGAATCCATTATTTAGTTTTACTTGTGTTTTTGTGTACAGTGAAAGTATTACGATTTTGATTTCAACAATGCCGCGTATACGTAAAGGTCCGAAGCAAAGATTATGGATGTCATCTACGAGAGTGTCATCTCGATCCAGAGGTCACCAATTGCATAAGGTGAGTGGAACTGGAATTGTACGTAAAAGATTTTATTATGCAGGATGAAGTTACAACGCCAATTTCGTTAGCGCTCACTTCTAAATTAATCACAAAATTTCGAAAATCGTATACCTATACTGTGACAGTTACGGCAGTTATACCTACTTTTATTTACTTTTTCCACAAAAGTCGATTTACTTAACATGAAAATTTTTTGCTCAAGCGAAAATCCAATGAAATTAGTTAAACTGAGGTCATCTGACTGAATACAACAAATCAGAACATCTGTTATACTGATAACAGGCCAAGTGGTCTGTTATCACTCTCACGTTGCTATGGATATATATATATATATATATATATATATATATATATATATATATATATATATATTTTGATTTATTTCGAATTTGAAGTTTCAAATATTCAATAACGTCAAAATGTCATTCTCACGATTTGGTTGTAATACTGACGAGAAGATTAATGAAATTTTCGTATTAAATATATCAAAATATGCTGTTTACAATAACAAATTTGTATAGAAAGCATTCATAGACTTAGGCAATATTGAAAAATATCGCTTAGCAAAAAATTTTCTATACGTATAACCCTCGGACATTGATTAATATAACAAATTCCTCAAGCTTGTTGCTTATAGGAAACAAGCTTTCGGAATTTGCTATAATTATCAATGTCCTTGGGTTATTACTACTGATAATTACTGTGACTATGATCTAGAGTACTACATGTTGATTTTTTTTAAATCGGTCTTCGAATAAGAAAATAAGGAGGTGTGCTGCCCAAAGTTGGACACACTATAATATATTTGTTTCCAATAAATCACACTGGGGTAGATGGTCTCATGATAAAATTAGTAATTGTTCCTTATAGGAAATAGAAAATACTGTTATTTTTTTATTCCCTATTCCTTCTATCAAGCTGTGTAGAATATGATATTCTATATAAAACACGAAATGTGGTTGAATACTTTTTTTACCATTAAAATAAATGATTTATTTGGTGTCCAGTTCCTGGTGATACACATACTGATGCATATATTTTTAGGTGTCATCCAGGTTGAGTCAAGCTGGGACTTCAAAATTATTAGATATGCCGGAGTCTGGTTCATCACCGGTGGAATATATGGATATTCATGATGTGACTGCTCCTATTCCCGTGAATGAAACAGAAGAGAGGAAATATTTCAGGGATATCGACTACTCAAACGAACAATTTTCGAGCAGTGATTTCGCTGACGTGATTCTTTGCGGTGTAAAACGCCTAAGTGAAATTACTTGTTCTGAACAAGGTCCCACTGTTGAAACGACCTATGAACAAAATTCCAATATCGAAAATGAACTGTGTGATATCTCAAAAAACATAAATTTTCGGGATGATGGTCACGTGAGAAACGATTTTATTGAAAATTTTGACTTGATCGAAGTAACTGATATGAATCAGAAAGAAAGCGAACGCATGATTATCGATAAATCATCGATTGAAACCTGCAACAGCAAAAATGAACATACTTATGAAAAAATCGAACTCGAAGGACGCACAATTGTTGATATCTATTTCTGTTTCTATCAAAAAGTCATTTTCAGAAGTATTAAATTTATTAATATTGGAGAAATTTATCATGCGGGGTCAAAAACCCTGGGTGTGCAACCATGTGTCTGAATAGGCCCTTAAACATACGAAAGCGTCTAAGGGCCACATAGTTTCTTTTTCAATTTTTTCGACTTCAAACACGGAGTTTCCGACTTTAAACTCGGAATTTTATTTTCCCGACTTCAAAGTCGTAAATTCTGAGTTTAAAGTCGAAAGTTCCGACTTTGAAGTCGGAATTTTGTTTTTCCGACTCTTAACTCGGAAATTCCGACTTTAAACTCGGCTGCCATTTCGGAACTTTTAGCTGTGCTTTTTTTATGAAAAAGTAGATTTTTATCTCCTATTCGTTGCGATATACCAGGTGGTTCAAAAATTAGTAGAGGGGGAACGGGCATTGTATATTGTAATTGTGCATTATATCTGTTGGATATAATACAATACCCGTCGTGGTATTAGCCAGGTGAGTAGTAGTTTTCTGACGGGTATTTGCCATAATAAGCCTACGTCGTAGGTGTATATGGAAGTAAAAAGTGAAACATCGGTCGGCAACGACTATCGTTTTATTAGATTGTTTATATGCAGTAACCAAAAATTGCCTTCGTCACACTGAAGAAGATTTACGATGTGTGACTTGAGTGAAACAAAAGTACTAAAGTATCAAGATAAAACTTCAAAATTCCGACTTTTAAGTCGGAATTTCCTACTTTGATGTCGGAAAAATAAAATTCCGAGTTTAAAGTCGGAAATTTCGTATTTGAAGTTGAAAAAAAAAAAACTATGTGACCCTTAGACGCTTTCGTATATAGGTACAGATCCATCAAATTTCATTTCTTTATTTTAAAATCCAGTTATAGGGACGAGCCACCTTCTGCGGACACCCGGTATGTATGCAATTGTTCATACATTTTTAATATTTCAGAAAATTCTCTGATGCTCAAAGTTGTGAATACGCTTTGTTATTAGATTATGTTGCATTTGGTAAACAGATAATCGGAACTAGTTTTCAGCTATTTGGAATCCGATATAAATGCTCGATTCGAATGCACTCGTCCATCACCCAGATTCAGTACCTACATTCTTCAAGCTTATGATGATGGCTAGTCGACAGACGCGCGCGTCGGTACCGCCACGCCGTACCGAACTTCGAATCCCCCTCGTAATTGTTGAATATTAATGAGCTTCGGTCTAGGGAATGCGTTTACAAGCGATTATCATGTTTCCGTAGTATTTAGACTCCGCCCACCAGTGGCGAATTTTGTACCTCTGCCCCACCCGCTGCCCCACAGGTCTTTCAGTTTGTAAGGTATCACAAAATCTTAAATGTACAGAAATTAAAGTCTATACATAATATGTTTCAAACTACTTTCAATGTCAATAGTGTCAATTTCTGCTACGATTTAGGAATTTTCATTTTTCAACCAATTATCTACTTTTGCTACCCTCAAATTTGATCGTAGCGAAAGTAGATATATTTGATGTCAAAAAAACAGATGTGTCAAATTCTACTTCTACGAGTAGAGCATTTCTGCCTACAATAAAACGCACCATAAGTAAGACCTATGGACAGTGACGAAACTGATGGACAGCTCTGAGTTAAATGACTCAAGTTAATAAATAGGGAAAACTGATAAATGGATCCACAGAGGTAAATGAACAGAAGAACAACTCATCAAATGGGGTAAATTGGTGGTAAGAGATTAGCTGACGGACAGCATGCTCAGAGAAGGCTAATGGACAAGTGAACTGATGGACACAAAACAGGGTTATGATAGAAAACGACGACATGTACAAAAATACGCTGAAGTGCAATGGTAAGCTAACATACAGATATAAAATAATGGGTATAAATTAGTTATTTGACAAAATGATCCTGATGGGAACATTGGAAACAAATAGAAAGAGGGTAGGCAGTGGAACAAGTAAGTTGACTGACCGAGTATAAATGAGCTGATAAGATGATCATGGACAGAGAAAGATGACTGAAATAGACAGGGAAATGTTAATGAACAAAGATGAACCCTTGAATGAAAGATAGGCTAGCGGAAGAGGAATCTTCTAAACAGATGAGAAAAGAAAGAGGATGGGTAATGGAGAAACATGACGATTCATAAAAGTTAATCTGCTGGACAAAGGAGGCTGAGTTCTTATTACCAGTGAAAGACACGGATGAGTTGCTGAGTGAAATGAGCTGATTACAAATGGTAATTTGATGAACAGACACAATAATAATTTCAATGAAGCTGAAAGACTTGTGACCTGATAGGCTGGAGCGTTTTATTGTAGGCAGAAAAGTTCTACTCGTAGAAGTAGAATTTGACGTAGCTGTTTTTTTGACATCAAATATATCTACTTTTTCTACTTTCACTACGATCGAATTTGAGGGTAGCAAAAGTAGATAATTGGTTGAAAAAGGAAAATTCCTAAATCGTAGCAGTAATTGATATTAATGACATTTCAGTTTGGTTATATTTTGAAGTTCAAAAAACTTCATTCACTCACATTAAAACGATTTTGGTAGTGAACAGCCTCTAGTTGAAATGAATATGAGTCTTATGGACGTAATTAAAGTTATAGATGAAAATGTTCAAGTATGTATAGGTTGTACAACGAGTTTTATTTATATAATAAAGAAGGTGGGTTTATATTGATTCTCAATTCATTTAAAACCTCTTTTGTACCTCAGTTTTAAAATCGTATGCTAAAAAATATACAAATAGATACCAAAAAAGAAAATGATGACCCCGAAAGTAAGCGTAAGTTCAAAAATAACAATGGGATACGATATAGAAGTGTCTAATCGATGTATGTATCACGAATAGAGAAAAATTGTCCAGTTACATATCAAAAAAATAATTTTCAGTTCCTATTTTGTTCCCAACCTTCGAATATGCTCCTATTTTCTAAATATTATTCAGGCTTATTTGCTAGTTCACTCAAAGCTGCCTTGAAAGTGGAAGGTGTGGATCTTTGGTAACACTTCTTCCTAATAATTTTTCTGAACAAGTTTTCTGAGTGAAAATTATTCAATGAATTCACATATATGATGAGATTATTATTGCACTTGTTATATTCCCGCCTAGATCGAATCTTCGAATAGATATAATACTGCTCGCGCCTTCTTCCATTGTCTATTTGGGCTGTGGTAGTTGTTAATGTAAGAAAATTATTCATATTGAATATGTCATTATTCATAGTAAAGAAAACTAAGTTTCAAACTTTTTACAAAGATTTAGGAAATTTTAGAATTATCTGACTTCTATTGGAAACCCTGAAATTACGTTTTTATGGAACTCTACTTCTTCTACTAGTATATGTAAATTCTAGTGGTCAATAAAACGTGGCTAATGACAGATGAGTGATGAACCCAAACAAACTAGCAGACAGAATAAATGAACAAATATCAGAAAATAACTATTGAAGTTTAGAGTTCCGTTTCATTATACTTACAATAGAATTCTGCTTATCAATTACTGATATTCCAGTATGTCCAGTTTCAAGCTGATGTTTCTCCACTACCGATTTATCCTTATTTTCAAATTCACATCCAGATCCACATATATAGTAAATATTATGAGATTTCTTATGAAATTCACAGCGGCCGGGATGAAAGAATTCTTTTGTACAAATGTCACATTTAAATCTTTTCTTCCCTTTTTTCATATAACCTGCAAACAAAAACTATATGAGAAAGTATCTTGAATAAGTTATTGTAAAAACACACTAAAATACTGGAAAGCGGAAATTCAATCTGTTGAAAAATATGTATAGGTATACACACCAAATTTGGATCTGATTTTCGGCCGATGAATGAAAATGGGTTGACCCAAATCTTCACCAGTACCACTTTCAGTTCTTCCTATGACGGTATCCTCTACTGATGGGTTGAAACCGGTATCCCCTGGGATATTTTCATCATCTAACACTCCCTCTTCTTTAAGAATTTTCTCTAACTCTACACCCTAAAAAAATAAATGAATATAAAAAATCGTGATTAGAACGATTTAGAACCAATACCCTAATTATAAATACAGTTCAGGGTTCTTCATTACAAATTACCCGGCTTGTATTAAAATTATTTTTGCTATTTGGAAAAAGTACAAAAATAGAACCCGAATGGCACCAACAGAATTTTTTTAAATCCCATAAAAATACATTGAAGTGCAAAATCAAAGGGGTATCAGTAAGTATAAATGCATGAGTTAATATATTATTACACAAGAGGCTATAACAATAAATGTGTTACAAGAGCAAACTACTCAAGTAAAATAGTACTATCGGTTCCACAAGGGGTGAATTTAATGTAGGCCCTAGGATAGAGCACTGAGGCACTCCCACATTACTATAATTGTTTATCAACCTCACACCATCAATTACTAGGAAATGTTGTTAGTGTGAAGTGTATAAGCAGAATTTACGTCCATTATTGCCAAACTTCCACATATTTCTTAGTCAGACTTTTCACACATTTTCGCATATCTTCGTTTTCATTGAATTCGGCATTTTTTTTCACCGTAGGGGAGACTGGTGAAATTAAATTCAGCAACTTTTTTACATTTCACCCTGTACCTCACTTGATTTTACGTGTTCATGTTTTCTTCACAGAATTATTGAGAATTACAATAGGAATCGGGAAATTATCGAATACGTCTTTCACAGTAGAGGAACCGCAAAAGTTATATTAGGCATTTTTTTACATTTCATCCTATTCTCACTTGAATTTGCGTGTTCGTTGATGGGGGTCTATTCTGGAGTTTTAACGTATACGAATTCATTGTTGTATCTCTTTCCAACGCGCGTTGTTTGTATCGCTCTATGTTTCTCTGAACGTTTGAAAATGTTTTCCCTGTGGCAAGAGGAACAGAAAAAAACGATATGTATGACCGTAGGGGAGACTGGAGAAATTAAATTCGACAATTATTTTACATTTCACATTGTATCAATTTTGCGTGTTCGTTGATAGTTCTTTCTCAGAAGTATTGAGAATCACGTTTATTATTTCTCGAGTCTCTCCTACGGTGATACATATTCGATAACACTTTTTTTTCGATTTCTCTTGTCATTCTTAATACTTCATCGCATCATCATGGCATCGTTGGATGGGGTGGGGCTAAAAACATATAATGGACACAGTAGAAAAAACCCAAAATCGCATAATGAAAATCATGTATTTCAACTCAAATCGATTTTCTTCAGATCGATTGTATGTAGAGCTGAAGATACTAGATATTCGCCAGTTGTTTGCAAAATCAACTATTTTATATATTACGAAAACAAAAAAATATACAATGAAATTGGTTCATAACTTTAGCACCAGAGCCATAAGTTTAGAACAGGACTATTTACCACAAGCAAAAAAATCAATTGGTCAAAGATGTTTTGTCTACCTGGGACCTAGATTACTAAATATCATACCAATAACAATAAAAACAATGAAGAATGTGCACAGCTTCAAAAAACATCTAAAAGATTGGATATTATCGCAGGACAGAAATATCATAAATAATATAATTGATCCCCCTTACCGATAAGACTATATTTAAATTCTGCTGCTGTGAAAATTATTAATTTACATACTTTCTCTACTTGATTTGCAGATATATTTTATATAGTTTATTTTTTCACTTTCTTTCCTTTCTTTTTGTGTAGTTGTGTGAAATAATATATACTTACAAATTATAAATGTAGGAGTGTGTATGAATTTGAAATGTAAGAATGTACAAAAGAACATTCCTTTGAAAAAGAATGATACTTTAGTGTTCAATTGAAATGAGAAACTTACCCATAGACAGGTTTTGTGAAAAACCTTTTTGGGTCTCATGGATATTTGCTATGAGTCATCTTACCTGATGTAAATATTGTAATGAATCTTTATTGGCAAATAAATTTATTATTATTATTATTATTACTTCTATGAAGAAACCATCAGCACACGGAAAATCAAGTGAAGTACAAAAAAAGAACCTGTATGAATTTAGTAATGAATATCCCAGTACCTGGACTTCGCCTGCAAATCTGGAAGGAGCTTTGATTTTTCTTCGTTTTCTACCATCTTCCCCAATGTCATCTTCTTCTTGTGATTGTTCATGTTCTCCTTCATCTTTCTTTTCTGGTTCCACATCTGTTTTATTAGACTCTGTAATTTGCTTTGGTGGCCTCCCTCTTTTTCGTCTTGGCTTGTCCAGACCTTCAGCTTTCAAAGATAATTCATGTTCAGGAGGAAATAAAGGTCCATCTGTATATACTACAAGAGAAAATGAAGTGAATTATAACAATTATGTAGAAAGAACTACAATTCAGACTGCCAGTGCACATCCTGTAAAGTATTGTGTAAGTATTTGCTACAATCATTAAGAATATATAGTCAATCCTCTAATATGTACAATGCAAGCTATATACTGGTGAACGGTCAGAATTCTAGTTCTCTATTCACATTCATGGAAAGGTCTCGCTATACTTTGAATTAGAAACTTGTCTCCCGTCTCATCCGTTTGTATGGAGTAGGTTTCAACTGTGCTATTTGGATTCACAGTGTGTAATGCCTCTTCTAGTTGCTGTTTTTGCTTTGCTTCTTTCTGAAGCTTTTCTAGTTGGGTATGGTACATAACCCTTAGTTTTGCCTGGCCCTCGACTATAAGGTCCATGAAGAGTTTTGTTGCTTCCAACTGTATGTGACATCCTGGGCAGATATGTTTAGGAAATTTTGAGTCGTTTTCAACCTGTAAATTTCAATTTGAATTTCCCACCTAGGTTAGATCTACAAAGCTACTCAAGTTCATAACTGAAATATTTGCAAAACTCACCGTAACTGGTAAGTACTTATTGACTAGTAGTACTAAACTGTTTGTATTTTCATCTTCTGTAAATAAATATGTACCATTTTTGTTTTGTTCGGCGCATAGCCTACAGTAATTCGAATCACATAATTTTACATCCATCCTCCATTTTGTTTTCGATCAATTTCCAATAGAGGACTTCGGATAAGGATTCAGTCATGCCACCACACAACTTTTGGCTTTAAAACTACTGGCACGTTTTTCGGCAAGTTTTCTTCATGTCAGGGTTCCGGGCAGCCTCAGGAACCCCGAAATATGATTGAAATTGTTCATAACGACGGGAATATTGAGATTTTCCATAAAATACAAAACCCTAGGGACTTTATTTTTTTAGGTATTTTTCTCACAAAATGGCGCTAATTTCAAAATATATCATTTTCCTGAATTTAAAAAAAATTGCGTATTTCACGTTTCCTAGTTGCCAAATAGTTGATCGAACTAGAAAATATTCTGAGTGTTAACTTTCACGGACAAGTAAACCTTATTACCTTTCTGATTAAAATGCTCTTGGCCTGAATACTTTGAGGTTACATCACAGAATTTGTATCAGTTTTGTGGGTGTGTTACATTTTAATCATAACAGTTTAAATGGTTGAATATCATTTCTACTTTTGAACTTTTTCATGGAATGAATCTGCACTGACAAAGAAATAACCTTACACTCAGTGCCGCATTTGCCAGCTAGCATGCTACCAAGTACCATTTAGCAAATTAGCCAGTAAGCAAATGCTACGGGCCCCGCGCCTGTGCTCAAAGTAAAAAAAATATCAAGTAAGATATGTTTTTTATACCACCTACAGAAAATGAATAAAGTTAGAAATGGGAATAATAACTATAGCGTGGAATGAAATTCTAGAATACTTGCAAGCGACTAAGCTTCGTTGCAGTCGTCCGATCAAGATCTTAACACGAGATAGGTACGCTATTTATAAATCATTACAAGGCTACTTCCAAGCAATACGATCCAAATTTTCATAAATAGAGGCAAAAGCTAAAGCCCTAATTGGCTGTGAAGAATATCAGCAATCGACTTCAAGAAAACCCAAGCAATATACAAAGTACGACCATTTCACCAGCAGCTCTACTCACAGACCTCATAAAAAGAAGGCACTCGAAGAAGTTGTAGAACATCAAACACCCGGACAACGTTTTGAAATTCATGTTTTTATTGTTGTAATTGTCTGCATTAGCTAAATGCATGGAAGCTTACCATCAAGTGACTAGTGTATTTGGAATACTTCAGCAGAAAAGATCTTAAAAAGAACTATGTCATTTATTTTCTAGACGATGTGGAAGACAGTCTGGACAATGAACTGGTGCAGTTTGCGAAGCTGCTGAAATGATGTGGCT
This sequence comes from Chrysolina oricalcia, assembly GCA_944452925.2. Classification (NCBI taxonomy): domain Eukaryota; kingdom Metazoa; phylum Arthropoda; class Insecta; order Coleoptera; family Chrysomelidae; genus Chrysolina; species Chrysolina oricalcia. The sequence goes on along the minus strand of OX101808.2, from coordinate 36,708,325 downwards.
ACTGATATTGACAGCAGAAAGAAAAAGCACGAGGCTTAGGAACTTCAAGTTTATAAACTGTTGACATAAAATTAATTGGAATCGTGTTTCCCAAATGTTGGAATAGTGTTTCGCATTCACTTGATTTTGATAATCACCAACTACAGCGGAGAATGTTCTTTTTCAACGTTAAAACGTTTTAAAAATGTGTTAAGGAGCACAATGGGACAAGAACATCAAACGACCTCAATATAATGAACATATAGAAAGTGATTAACTTAGAAATATTGATTTGACGAGTGTTATCTCCAAATTTGCTCGGATTAAATCACGGAAAGTCTTTTTGTAAATGTGCTGTTTTATTTTATACACTTATACTTAGTGTAAATCAAGGGCCTCTTGTTCACATTTGCTACGGACCCCACGGTGGCTTTATCCGGCACTTCCTAGAATACACAACAACTATAGCTCTAGTTTTGAATTTAGCGCCATTTTGAAAGAAAAATCCCTAAACAAAATTAAAGTCCCTAGTGTTTTGTATTTTATGGAAAATCTCAATATTTTCGTCGTTATGAACAATTTCAATCATATTACGGGGTTCCTGAGGGTGCCAGGAACCCTGACATGAAGAAAAAATGCCGAAAAACGTGCCAGTAGTTTTAAAGCCAAAAGTTGTTTGGTGGCATCAATGAATCCTTATCCGAAGTCCTCTATTTGACAATTTGACATGACGAATGACGATTGATGACGCAGTTATCCAGTTCAAATCCGAACACAATCACAGACCTCTTTTGTGAGGTCTGTGAACACAATAAACTTGGGGCGAATTAGAGCGTACAAGTGCAAATTAAATAGATTTTTAGCTTGTAAGAAAAAAGGCAAGGAGAGGCCAAGGATATTGAACATTATTTGTAGAGGTAGAGGATGGCCCGGGCTAGTCAAATGACGTCAGCGCGATGCCTCTAAATGGATTACAGAGGGAACGGGCCATCCTCTACAAAATGTATTCAGTGTCCTTGAGGAGAGGCAGGATGTATATTAAAAATCATTCATTTATTCTTGAGTTTACTAAAAAAACCACAGACCACCCATCCCATGGTCTGTGAAAAAAACTCTGCTCTTCACAGATGTCGGTTGTGGAGATATATTATAAAGTGTTTAATAATTTATTTCAATGCATGGTATGATCAATACAGTGCGGCTTTTTTTAGTTCCCCCCTGTTAACTTTTGAACGGTTCGCGTAGAAACATGAATAAAAAACCGTTTGGAGGCTTTCACCGATACTATCAACTCAAAAATTTTAAATGGCATGGGGGGTCAAGTGTCACATCGTTGAAAAGAGATGAATTCAATTCTCTTTACAACCGTCTAATTTTTTTTTAATTTAGTTGAAATTTTTTTCACAATCCAAATTCGAAATATCAAAAATAAATGCGGATCTGAAAACTACTCATACCTCTATAAATTTTAACGGTTTGCTGTAGAATAATGAAACCAAAAATATTTTGAAGGGTATTACTAATACTACTTTTTGAGAGAAGAAACATTGAAATTACTCGACAGATGGCGCTAGGGACAGATCAACTTGAAAATTTCGAAAGGCAAATAAATCAATATTGAGAAAAAATTTCTCAACAAAATTCAAAAATATTCAGATGGTTGTGAAGAGAATAGAGGACTTCGGATAAGGATTCAATGATGCCACCACACAACTTTTGGCTTTAAAACTACTGGCACGTTTTTCAGCATTTTTTCTTCATGTCAGGGTTCCTGGCACCCTCAGGAACCCCGTAATATGATTGAAATTGTTCATAACGACGGAAATATTGAGATTTTCCATAAAATACAAAACACTAGGGACTTTAATTTTGTTTAGGGATTTTTCTTTCAAAATGGCGCTAAATTCAAAACTAGAGCTAGAGTTTTGTTATTGAAAGAGGTATTTGTGTAGTCTAGGAAGTGCCGGATAAAGCCACCGTGGGGTCAGTAGCAAATGTGAACAAGCGGTCCTTGATTTGCATTAAGTATTAAAGTATAGAATATAAAATAAAACAGCACATTTATAAAAAGACTTTCTGTGAATTAATCCGAGCAAATTTGGAGATAACACTCGTCAAATCAATATTTCTAAGTTAATCACTTTCTATGTTCATTATATTGAGGTCGTTTGATGTTCTTGTCCCATTGTGCTACTTAACACATTTTTAAAACGCTTTAACGTTGAAAAAGAACATTCTCCGCTGTAGTTGGTGATTATCAAAATCAAGTGAATGGGAAACACTATTCCAACATTTGGGAAACACGATTCCAATGAATTTTATGTCAACAGTTTATAAACTTGAAGTTCTTGAGCCTTGTGCTTTTTCATTCTGCTGACAATATTAGCAGCCACATCTGTTTTCAGCAGCTTCGCAAACTGCACCAGTTCATTGCCCAGACTGTCTTCCACATCGTCTAGGAAATAATTGACGATAGTTCTTCTTAAGATCTTTTCTGCCGAAGTATTCCAAATACACTAGTCACTTGATGGTAAGCTTCCATGCATTTAGCTAATGCAGACAATTACAACAATAAAAACATGAATTTCAAAACGTTGTCCAGGTGTTTGATGTTCTACATTTTCTTCGAGTGCAGTAGAGCCTTCTTTTATGAGGTCTGTGAGTAGAGCTGCTGCTGAAATGGTCGTACTTTGTATTTTGCTTGGGTTTTCTTGAAGTCGATTGCTGATATTCTTCACAGCCAATTAGGGCTTTGGCTTTTGCCTCTATATCTGAAAATTTGGATCGTATTGCTTGGAAGTAGCCTTGTAATGATTTATAAAGAGCGTACCTATCTCGTGTTAAGATCTTGATCGGACGACTGCAACGAAGCGTTAGTAGTTTGCAAGTGTTCTAGAATTTCATTCCACGCCCTAGTTATTATTCCCATTTCTAACTTTATTAATTTTCTGTAGGTGCTATAAAAAACATATCTTACTTGATAGTTTTTTTTACTTTGCGCACAGGCGCGAGGCCCTACAGGCGCGAGGCCCTACAGGCGCGAGGCCCCCCCGGCGCGGGGCCCCCCCGGCGCGGGGCCCGTAGCATTTGCTTACTGGCTAAGTGGCTAATTTGCTCAGTGGTACTTGGTAGCATGCTAGCTGGCAAATGCGGCAGTGAGTGTAGGGTTATTTCTTTGTCAGTGCACATTCGTTTCATAAAAAAAGTTCAGAAGTAGAAATGATATTCAACTATTTTAACAGTTATGATTAAAATGTTAACACATACCCACAAAACTGAAACAAAATACAAATTCTGTGATGTAACCTCAAAGTATTCAGGCCTAGAGCATTTTAATCAGAAAGGTAATAAGGTTTGTTTGTCCGTGAAAGTTACCACTCAGAATATTTTCTAGATCGATCAACTATTTGGAAACTAGGAAACGTGAAATACGCATTTTTTTTTTAAATTCAGGAAAATGATATATTTTGAAATTAGCGCCATTTTGTGAGAAAAATCACTAAAAAAAATTAAAGTCCCTAGGGTTTTGTATTTTATGGAAAATCTCAATATTCCCGTCGTTATGAACAATTTCAATCATATTACGGGGTTCCTGAGGCTGCCAGGAACCCTGACATTAAGAAAACTTGCCGAAAAACGTGCCAGTAGTTTTAAAGCCAAAAGTTGTGTGGTGGCATGACTGAATCCTTATCCGAAGTCCTCTATTGAATTCTCTTTTCAACGATGTGACACTTGACCCCCCATGCCATTTAAAAATTTTGAGTTGATGTGCTCTCCCGCGCCCCCTTTCGAGCAATCACCATATTTTTTGTTTCAAAAAGAAGTGTCGGTGAAACCCTCCAAACGGTTTTTTATTCATGAT